>CM030889.1:19010250-20210250 GCA_018136845.1 Heterotis niloticus | reverse complement strand
AAATGTAACAAAAATACAAGTCAAAATATTGGCAAAAGGTTATGCATGCAAAATGTGAAAAGGCATGCAATCAGCTTATTATTTTCTTGCATTTTTACCTGCTGTTAAAGCTGCGTTTTTAGTTAATGGACCTGGCGGAGGGGCGATGATAAAAACATCTGCTGAACATAAAGCCCACGTGCCATTCTGTGCTTTTGCCTAAACTTCTTAATTCCCTCCACACAGATTTTTTACAGGATTAAAACTATCAGGTACATTAATTTTTCATTTATCTTTAGTTCTTATAATTTTATCTACAGTAGTGGAATTAGTACATTGTTGTACGATAACAATTTTATAATAAATGGTGGGGTCCTATAAATAGTATGCTTTCTGCTTTTGAATGTACTGTGAAGTTGATAAATATCATTTCAGCCTCCAAAACACAAATCTATAACTATTTAAAATGGTTGAAGAAACTGTTGAGTGTCTATATTTAGAAGAAATATAGTATATTAGAGTAAAAGTGCTTCTATCCTAATTGCTTTCATTTTATAATTTCTGTAAAAGTTGCTGCTTTCATCAGAAATATTTTTTTGGATACCCAGCATCCTATATATGTCCATACTTTTTTTCTAAAAGTTTAGTTTCCACTAAAATATTTTTACTTTGCAGCAGTATCTCCTTTAGTGCTGTTTTATTTGAGCCCTTTGAACTATTTATCGTAAAAACACATTTGAAACATTTTTTTAACAAATCCTTGGAATTTTTTCAGAAATAATAAAACAAATGGAAAATAAAAAAATACAGGCAATTATAAGCATACTGATAAACAAGCTGTAAATATATATTTATACACAAATTTATGGGCAAATTAAAACTTTCTTTTGGGACCAGGACTAAACTGACTTGCATTTCTTTTCTTTATCAGACAAATCACATAAAACGGATTCAGCTTCACCACAGCTACACAGACAGCAGCACCACACCGCATCAGTCCTCTAAAACAGGTGAAGACATTGACTACCCCCTTCTCTTAACAAACCCCAAAACACAAATCTGATCACCAATCCCACAACACAGGTGTGAACCCACAGACTGGGAACCACATCAGAGCAACAGAATGAAAAGCCACAACTGAGAGGAAGAATGAGAACGTTTAACATAATCACCAAGCAAATTACATCACATCAAACATGAAATACAAGCCTTACATCAACTGTAAAAATACACTGCACATCAGCCCGTAACCACCATTCACAACCGTACATCACAAACTCGGTTAAAAATGTACTGTATACCTCAATAAATCTCATTTAACATAATAACAGTAAAAAAATCTTAACCAAAAAGTGTCATCAAAATAGAGCTTCCTCCTCCTCTGGCTCATGGTCTGACTCTGTGCTCCAGAGAGGAAGACAAAGACGTCACCAACATCTAATCCATTCATGGAAGCAGCACAGAAGGCAGTTGCAGGAGAGATGATGCGCCACCCTGTCCTGAGCGCACTGGAGAGTTCCAGTACAGCATCTGGCTAACAGTTCAGCTTCCAAACCTCGCCTGCATCTCATGTCCTTACACTTCTCAGGTGTATGATGTGGACCTTCACACAAACCACCAGAAAAGAGGCTGTCTCTGCTGGACCAGGCAGCCTGGAGCTGAAAATGCTCTCCTAACTTTCCTCCTTCGGCCTGAAAACCCTGTTTAATTTTTTGTCTCAACGTTCTGCTGTAAAAATCTGTGACAGCGATACAAAAGGGTCCCCGCAATTTTTAAAAATCCCCACTCATAATTTCATCGGAGGATATTGCCATTATCCTGACAATATTTCAGCACTTTCCAGAATTCTCCTCCCTTCAGCATTAATAGAAGTACTGACCTTTTAGTTAATAGGAATATCCTTTGTACACCAGGTCCTGAAACTTGACCTCAGTGCAGGGTATTTCCAGGTACATCTCAGCAGCTCCAGGGGCTTCCATATCTCTACTGTGAGAATATGATGGGATACAAGTGGAGCAACAGTCACTCAGCTACTCAGAAGATGTCTGATAAAAGGGCTGCACAAAAAGTCCCTTTAACACACGCATCAGAAGGAAAGTTAATGAGAATAAATTCTGGATGATCAGCTGTATTTTGAAATACATATTAAAAGTGAACATGAACCACAGCGACATTTTAAGTGCAGTTTTGTTCATTATGTATCAGTATTTGCCGAATTATAAGGTGTAGCTGGACTGTTTTTCATACTTTCTTCACTTACAGTGAAACATAGGACACATTTGTAGATATTTATTATACAATTGTTATGTTATTAGATGGCTGTAGGTAAGCAGAGGGACGTGTGGTGTGGAGTGCAAAATGATCAGTGGCTGGAAAGTACAGTCCAAGCAGTGTACCAAACGGTGCCAAGTATCATGCAGACAAACATGTCATGTGGGTCTGTGGTCTTGCTGGCAAACTGAGAAGCCAGCAGTAGCTGAACATCTTGGCTGAGGAATTGCTACAATTTTCCAGGACTGTTGAAACTCAAATGCCCTGAATACCATGGTAAGAGTGGTGTTTGTCCTACCAACATGTTCCCATGAGTCTTTCCTCCTCACCTTTCTCCATAGGACGTCTGAAGCTGCTCATTTCAAGTTCAATGCCCCAGTTATGGTCTTGTAGACATAGTCAATGGTTCTGCACCCCACTACAGGACCTGATCACTTGCTAAACCCCAGCAGGAGCACTGTGCTCCTCCACCTCTGGCCACTTGATGCCTTCACTCTCATGGGGTCCAAAGCTTAAAGTGTGTAGGATCACTGTACATGTACACCGACAAATATGAAATAGCAGAAAATGTGGTATATTAATGTGCCATCAATTCATTACTATTAACAAGCTGTTTAATGACAGATTCTCTGAGGCCCAGCAGCCAACTTCAGTAAGACCAACTGTGAAAAAGGACATGCAAACAGAGGCAGATGCAGGAAGACAACCAGCTAGACAGCAGAAGCAAATTATTACCCAAGAAGCAGGAAGGCACACTAAGCAAAATTCCAGCTTCCTCATTTGTGTTTTTGAAAATATTTATGTCACTTTTGCAGCAGTCAGAGCCCAGACAAGCAGCTGCTGGCCACAGAGCTCAGGCCGATCTACCAGCTCCCAGCAGCTCCCACCGAACTACTCCAGAGTTCTCTGCAGTTTCTGTTGTAAGACCAAGAAGAGCAACTTGCATCTGCTGTGGGGATCCTGGAGCAAGCTGAAGGTCCAGGTCCTGAACTGGGCCACCCCAGTGTGGGTCCAAGCAGCACTGTGCTCATGGAAACACCCAGTTATTGCACAGGCCAGAGTAACACCACCATTCATCTGAGGACAAGTAGCACAACCTGCAGCCTGTGGCCCATCGTCACCAAAAAGTAGCTTCAGTAACTTTTTGTTGAAATTTGCAACACACCCCTGAGGAAGGCCTGTAGGTTTCAATCTGTTTTTCTGCAGAAGTTACCATTAATGTGGACTGCATGCTCTTCCTGACCCTCCAGATGTCTCCAGCAGCTCTGGCCAGCTTCTAGAGATCCAGCTCCATATTGTCCTTCCCTTAAAGACACTGAAGGTGTCCCTTAAAGACACTGAAGGTGAATTGTGTGTGCAATATGTAACCAACACATTTTTTCTGATCTCTGCCTCTTCTTCCACTGCTTTGAGGAACTGCTGCCTTCGGCATGACCGTGGCTGGTCGTGTCTGATAAAGCTACAGTTTTGGCTTTCTTCATATTGCATAGATCTGCAGTTCCTACTTTTAGCTGCACATCTTCTCCAGCCAGTGCTGGCACTGCATGTGTGTCCTTTTGTCCATCTACAGCAGTGTAGCTATAACTTACCAGGTATCCTTGTGTGGGGCGTTGTCAAAAAAAGGCTAAAGACTGCTTAAATTACACATTAATAAACAGTAGACTTGTATGCATATTTCTGGGGGTGGACTATCTCCTCGTCTTTGTTGCTCTATTGTTAATTAGAATGACACACTTGTAAGGAGGAAGCGTGCAGCATGAGATTGCGTAAGTACTTACAGGCACGTTGCATCGTGCAAATCGGGCAGGGTGGGGCGGTTAAGAGGCTGAGAGACGGCTGAGAAGCCATCAGTTTAGCGGCTGCTGTCAAGAGGCACGTTGTTCACCATGGTACCAGTGACGGACCCCTGCTCCTTCGCCTCTGTGGCCAAGTGCACCACGAGGCACATGAACCTGACACTGCACGTGGATTTTGACTGCCGTGCCATCAGAGGGAAGGTGGCATTGACCGTGGAGGTGCTGGAGGACAGATGTAGCTCTCTGGTACATTCATTCATATTATTATACATATGTGTATAAATATACGCAGAGTTGAAATGAATGTTAGCGTAATCACTGCATCCAACCCACATCTGTCCTGCAGACTCTGGACACTAAAGACCTTCAGATCAGCCACGTGGCAGCAAATGGACAGGAGCTCAAGTTTGCTTTGGGTGCCAAACACAGCTTCAACGGGGCACCTCTGGAGATCTCCCTGCCCTTTGAACTCTCTCGGTAAGGGGCCACCCTGCATGCACTTCTTTAACTATAAAACAAAGGTTACACTCGATGGTTACTGTAAGGATCATGACTTATAACCTGAAGGTTGCTGGTTTGTTACTCAGGAAGTTCTCAACAGCAACAAATTTAACCTGATCTGCTCCAGAAGAACTGCATGTCTTTATAACGTATATTAATGCAAATAAATCTGTGCGCTCTTTCACAATTAGCTAAGCGGCAAAATAATTGCATTGTGTTTCACCTTTTTGCTTCACCGACATGGTTCTGGAACTTGTCCAGGGGACAGCAGGTGATCGTTGAGGTGACCTACGAGACATCCCCTAGGGCCTCAGCACTACAGTGGCTCACACCGACACAGACTGCCGGGAAGAAGCACCCCTACCTATTCAGCCAGTGCCAGGTAGTCAGATCAGCACAAGCAGAGAATAAATGTAAAAAAATATCAAATTCTAAGCAAGCTAGGAAATAGTTAAATTAGTTAAAATATTTTTAGAGCATCTGGAGGAAATGTAAACCACAGAAATGTAAAAGATATTCTCATTCTTTCCTCCCTTGGTGTTGTATCTTAGGCAACCCATTGCCGGTCCATGATTCCATGCCAGGACACCCCATCCGTGAAGCACACCTACTATGCGCAGGTAACCCAAGGAGTTGCACCTTTGAATGGCACAAGACGCTCATTAATTTGGTCTGGTAAAGACCTTTTGATGAACCTTTTATTCCCTGGATGGTTGAACAGAAAGTTCCTCCAGTTGACCATTTTGGACAGAAATGGTTAATGATTTTTTAAATATACAAGTGGGAAAAAGTCTTAATATTGAAGAAATCAGTTTTGAAGTGAAGCTGCAGAAAAAGTGTTTCTCTTTTGTACAATTTTGGGGGGGAAGAAAGCGCACCATAGATGACATTCATGTCACATCTTATTTACAAAAACATTAACCACTTCTTCTTTCTGAGGCAAGGAGTTGGGCTTGGGTAACTGCTGCATTTGCAGGTCCCCAGTTCCCCATTTGCTGTTTTCCCTGCAGTCCAGGACTCGGATTCTCTCTCTTCAAAAAACACCAGGAGCAGTGTCCAGTAGGGCGACCAGTTATGAGGCTGCAAGACAGCAGGCGGGGTAGTGGTTAGAGCTGCTGCTTGCCGTTTCTGGTCTCATTTGAAATGTACTATAGGTTGCTATGCATCTAGTCATCTCGTAACTATTAAGAGCAAATGTTGAAGAAGCAGCTTGATATGCTTTTAAACAGACTTTACCATAAAATTATTTTTGCAAATGGTATTTTGCAAGAGTGCCTTGTTGGCTCAAGTAGCACTGCTGCCTCAGAGGACCCTGGTTGGTTCAAATCCGGCTCAGTGTGCATGTAATTTGCACGTTCTCATCATGTGGGTGTGAGTTTCCTCCTACAGTTCAAAGATGTCTTTCAGATAAATTGAACACTTGAAATTGCCTGTACTGTCTGTGTGTGTGTGTGTGTGTGTGTGTGTGTGTGTGTGTGTGTGTGTGTGTGTGTATGTGTGTGTGTGTATGTGTGTGCGTGCGCATGCACCTGCAGGTTACTGTTCCCAAGGAGCTGGTGGCAGTAATGAGTGCAGTGGGTGATGGACATGAGCCGGACCCCCAGGACAGCAGCAGGACCATCTACCGGTTCAGGCAGGCGGTGGGTTTTTCTGATGCCTTTGCTCAAAACTTTTACACTTCAGTCTCACATTTTCAGATACAAAAAGTAGCTGGATTGTTGCTATAGATGTGTTGCGGAGAAATGAAAACATTGCCTTGTCTTTAATACTGCACAATAGAATATAAAATACACATGCTATGCTTTTAATAATAGCAAATAAACACTAAAACTTTATTCTTTTATGGAGAGCAAATACAAGATTAGAAAAAGTTTGTAATTTTATTTAGAAAAATGTAAAAATGTGATAAATGATTGTGATAAAAGAGCAGGAATGAGTTCACTATGGTGAAACAGGGCTGCAGGAGGTACCATTAATCAAGGTTTTACTGTGGTTGGAAGTTTCACAGATCAGTAGGTTCTGCCCCTGTGTGACTAGCAGGAGCCGCACATCCTCTCCACAGCTTTAAATATTTTATCAGTCTGTAGGGTTGGAAACCACTGTTTTCAGTTTGCAAAAAAATGCATAACACAGGAAAACATTTTTGTAACTTTCTAATCTTTTTGACATGAACTTCTCAGCAAAACCCTTTCTTGGTTTGTGATCTGCTTAGTTTTCTGTGGACTCATCCTGTTTGTGCTGTGTGAACAAATCAAACACACGGTGAGAATTCGAGAGCACATCTGCCTGCTTGGCTTTACGTTTAATTATTATTTTATTCATTTAGCTGACTCTTTTCCCAAAGCAGCTCACAGTGATTCACCTGTTTAATTTTACTGTGCCAATTCAAGAAAAATTCCTTGGTCCCAAACCATGATAAGAGGTTTGAATGTGGGACTTTTGCGTGGGAGGCAGCAGCCCTAGCCAGTATGCCCTCTGCTACCTGTTTAGCTAAGTTAAATGTGAAACGTAATCTACGTTTGCAGTGATAATGAATATGAATTAGATTAGTTGCTGTACACCTGTATTAAATAGAACAGTTAACACTGACAGATCCCAGCAATAACCCCAGCATCACCATCAACAACAACAATAATAATTTATATGTATATGCAATAAAATAGAGCAAAAAGAGTCACATGCATAAAGGTTGTGGGCTTCAGGCCCAGGCGGAGTGATGGAAGTAACCAGATTTGTGCCACGTGAAATAAGTAGCTTTGTAGTTGTTGAAAACTGGCTGAAGATGCAATGGTGACTGTGGTGTTGCGATGGAAATGTGTACAACGTATGACTGTGGTAACAGATGATTTAAATGATAAACACTGCAGGACTGCAGTTTAAATCCATGTTTAATTTTCTCAGACTTGGCATATAAGCAGAATAACATTCAGGCTGATAAATCAGATCTTTGATGAAATTCTTAATTTCCCCGGCACTTGATTGATTTTATTAACTTTATTTTGTTTATTTACTTTCCTGCTGTATTATCCTTGGTTTTGGGGAAAAACGGAGACTCTGAGGTTTCGTGTGTTTTCTTCTTAATAGCAACATATTATGAGAAAAAATTACCTCTTGATTTTATGACCAGTGTCAACATACAATAACGCTGTAGGTTAAGAATAAGCAAAAGTGGCCTGGTATGGAATGATGCTTTTACACTATTTTACAGCAATAAGTTGTCACCGGGGGGGGCTCAGTGGTGCAGTGAGTAGCTGTTTTAGCTGTTTGAATCCAGCTCAGCTTGCACGTTATCACAATGTCAGTGGGGGTTTCCTCCCACAGTCCAAAGATGTGTGTCACTTCAATAGACACCTCCACAAAAGCAGCTCCCTAAAATAGGGCAGTAAATCAATTTTGTACCTTTAGTTTTAGTACCCTGACCATTTCCCTTCTTCTTCAGGTGCCCATTCCATCCTACTTGATTGCCATTGTGGTTGGTTCTCTGGACAACAGGTAAATAGATTATAATCTGCTCACCTGGGGCTTCTCTCCCACCTCTCCATCTCCTCCAACCTCTGTGAGCCTTTTCAAAGGGCAGTTAGTGGCACGACAAAACTCATTGCTTTTATAATTGTTGCATTATATTATGTGTTTTTTGTTCATTTGTTCTATTTTTATATTTACTTGCAAAATATTTGTTTTCAAGAATAAATTGTTTGGAAAAGATTAACTGTAATGTGCTACAAAGATAGAAATGTTTGTTCTTTACTCTTTGTACAGTTGTTTTCCTGACAAAAATTCTAGAAACTCACTTCTCCTTTGTGATAGGACTGAACTACTATATTTGTGGAAAAAATGAATTAAAATACAACGAAATAAGCAAGAAAAAGTACATAACAAATATTTTATACGTGAGAATAACACAAACATATGTGATATATTTTCATATTTTTTGATATGATAAATAAAATAGACTAAGTCCAATAAATATAAAATGCAGTAAACACACATGAGCGAGAAGGGTGATGTTGTCCCTAATGAGTCAGTGCTGGCTGGTGCGATCATGATCCCCCTGTTCAGATAAGGGGTTGGTGTGTGCTGGTCCACACTGTTCTGGTGTTGTTCTGTGACCATCGGCCCTGCCAGCTGAAACCAGGAAGGCAGCAGGACATCAACACCAAATCCATCCACATTAGTCTCACACACATTCATATACCAGGCTGTCAGGATTTCTCACCTTATCTCTTCATGTTTTTGAGCCTCCATGTGGGCTGCCTCCTAGCTTCATCTGACCTTGAACCTTTTTTGGGAAGAAGGGTGGTTACACCTGAGCTGTGTTTCCAACAGGGAGATCGGGCCCAGGTCGAAGGTGTGGTCCGAGAAGGAGTTGGTGGAGCAGGCTGCGTACGAGTTTGCCCAGGTACGCTGACGTCAACACACACTCTAGGCAAATGACCCACCTGTTTGACTCAGAAAAGTAAATGTCTGCAGAACGTCTGACAAGTTGCTCTTTTTTCCATATTCACTTAATATACATTTTGCAAGTTAGTGTCATGTTTTTATTTGCGGCTCACTGAGTTGTGTATCATTATTCCTTGTACAGCAGCTCTTCGACTCATAACCCAGACATGGTTCCTCATGTCCAGTCGTGATGCCTGGAATACCTGGGTCATATATGTGACATATATGTGACACATGAAACAGAAATAAATGCAGACAGTCCCTTACGATGGGGTTCTGTTCTGATAAACCCGTCCTAAGTCGAAAATATCGTAAGTCGAGAATGCATTTAATACACCAAACCTACTGTCACGCCTGTGGCCGCTTCAGCAACAGAATGTAGGCGATCTCTCCGCCCCCGTCTTCAGACTGATCGCTGATTGGATGACTGATTGGCGCAGGAACCAATCGCGGACGGGATTTAGTTCCCACCCGGACTTCCTGTCGGTGCTCAGTTCCCGCTGCCCCTTTGTGACCTCTCCTGCAAGCGCTGTCTTGCTAAGGCCTCGTATTTTGTTTGTTTTCGGTTGTGGTCTCTTCCGTTTTTATTTACTGCCAATCGCTAATGTTTAGCGCTAGCTCCTGGCTAACGGCAACACTCTTTGTCGGAAACAATACTCAGTAAAGACGGAACTTAAACTTATTACCGTGGTTTCTCACGATTGCTTCCGGCAACCCATGCCATTACACCTACCGAAGAGCATAGCCTAGCCTAGCCTACCTTAAAAGTCATTACAGCCATTACCGGCTTACTTCCTTCATGCTGGAAAATTATCTTGACTTTCTCCTTAAGAGTAATTGCCTTCCTCTTCTTCTTCGCACCAGTAGCAGGAGACACAGTTGGGCATTTTGTAGACATGACAGATGCACAAAACACAACGTAGATACAAGGGGGGAGGGTATCCAAAAAACACTGGCAACACAGAACACTGTAGAGTATAGGTTGTACACAATAGCGACTGCGTGGGAAACTGGGAGACGCAAATTGCTGTCGCCGCTCAGCATCACAAGAGAGCATCATACCACATATCGCTTGCCCAGAAAAAAATCAAAATTCAAAATTAAAAGTGCGGATTCTGCCAAATGCGTATCACTATCGCACCTTTGTAAAGTTGAAAAATAGTAAGTCGGACCATTGTAACTCAGGAACCATCTGCATACAGAGAAAATGAATTTATCGGAATTTAAATTGGGTTGTAAGAATGGTCCATCTGATGGTGAAGAAGAGTGCAGATGCAGTCCACCTCACCGCACGCTTGATGCACATCTGGTCACACCTCACAGAAGGAGCATAGCCGTGTGTGTTTTTGTCATGTGTGTCTCTTCATTTCTCTTTCTTAGACGGAGGCCATGCTAAAGATCGCTGAGGATCTGGTTGGCCCCTATGTGTGGGAGCAGTATGACATTGTAGTGCTGCCCCCCTCGTTTCCATACGGGGGCATGGAGAACCCGTGCCTCACGTATGCCACACCCACTCTGCTGGTAAGCATCACACCCTGACACTCCTCACATTATTACTGGGATGGTTTCCAGGAAATGTCACGCATTTACAACTTTTTTCCATTACTGATATGCTTTATTTCACATGAATGCCACAAGGCTTCATGATGTCCACCACAGTTTATTTATAACCTGATTTTACATAGAACCACAAAAAATTGACACCTGTCTCAAAGTACAACCCAGGGGTGAAGCATCATATTTGTATGTTATATCTGTCTGCGCGCATCCAAAACCACCTTAACTATTGTGGCTGGGTGTGGGGTGGAGGTGGCCGGAGACACAGGAAGCTGGCACCAGAGAGCAGGTTTCACCAGCAAATACACTTTAAAGGCACGAAAAAACGCAAACTCATAACACCCCCCTCCCACCAGCTGCCTTAAATACCTCAGCCAGGTCCCTCAATTGACAGCAGCTATTCCTCATTCAGCCTATTGTCCCAGGCAGGGATGGGCCGTGGGGGTCTGTCTGTCGTTTCAACCCCATCCCTGCCACAGGAGCACTGCCCACCAGCTCACATCACCCATCTCTAGCTCTATCAAGGTTAACCTCTGCTTCTTTGACCATTTTGTGCAAGACTTTGTTTTCCAAGCCACACACACGCTTTACGGTGCTTAGGTACAAAATGCACCCCCCGTTGACTATAGCGCAGTTTTAGGAATATATTGTTTATTAATTTTTTTTACTTTTACACTTTATTACTGTTTACCTTTCCGGCACTACACCTTTTAGACCCAAGCAGCACTGGGTCATGAAGACTGAGGACAGTGTTCAGCCACGGTCAGGTCAGCAGACAGCTATAGTTACACCCCAGAGTAAATGTTAATATCTTGGCTTCTTTGTTTGTTTTTCAGGCTGGAGACCGGTCCCTGTCTGGGGTAAGTCCTGGCTTCTCCTTCTCTCAGGGTTAGATACATATGCAGCATGTGGTCCCCTTGCTTACCAATGCATGCTGCGTGCTGTTCCCTGCAGGTCATCGCCCATGAGATTGCCCACAGCTGGACTGGAAACCTGGTGACGACTAAAAGCTGGGAGCATTTCTGGTACAGCCTAAATTCCTCTGCATGATGGTTTTAAGAAATCTGAAACATGCACTATGCAAACAGCAGGTGGTGTAGTGCTTAGTGCTGCCTGATATTGCTGCCGTGTTGCCCTCATGTCTCCAGGCTGAACGAAGGCCACACGGTGTATCTGGAGAGGATGATTGCCAGGTTCATGGAGAGCGAGCAGTACAGACAGTTTAAGGCCATAGGAGGTTGGAAGGAGCTGCAGGACGCGGTAAGACCAGCAGAGAGACTCACAGGCATCACTATGGAGTCAATAAGAGACAAAAACGGAGGCCCAGCTCTACACCACATCCCCCTCTAGTGTTTACATTCCATCTGCACATGACTGGACCTTGAGTGCCACATATTGAAATGGCCAAACTGTCCAATGCATCACAGTACGGCTAGTTAACTTGTAAAGTAAAACCCAAATTGTGAAGTTATTTTGAGAACTAAAAATTTAAATTTAATTTTTTTAGAATTCGGAAATGTAAACCATCATATCCTTTGCTCCAGCCTCTTCCGTCCCTTCCATTCAGATCATGCATCCTGATTCTCCTCACTGGCAGGATACTGGGAAAAATTAATCACACTTTGTTAAACAAAAAAAACTGCTGTCAGTATTTCAGGTAATTTTACGAATGCAACATTGGGTACATAATGAAAAAACTTAGTTAAAGTGTCTTAAAAATGTATACTAATACACACAGATGAGCCATAACATTAAAACCACTGACAGGTGACGCGAATAACATTGATTATCCGGTCACCATAGCACCTGTTAAGGGGGGGTACATTATGCAACAAGTGAACAGTCACTTGTTGAAGTTGATGTGTTGGCAGCAGGAAAAATGGGCAAGCGTGAAGGTCCGAGGGCCAAATTATGATGGCTAGGCGACTGGGTCAGAGCATCTTTCAAAATGGCAGGTCTTGTGAGGTGTGGGCTGTTCCTGGTATGCAGTGGTCAGTACCTTTCAAAAATGGTTCAAGGAAGGACAACCGGTGAACCGGTGACAGGCTCATGGGTGCCCAAGGCTCACTGATGCCCATCTGGTCCATTCCCGCACGAGTGCTACTGTAGCACAAATGGCTGAAAACCTTAATCCCGTGTCAGAATACACACGGCATCACAGCTTTACTGTATATGGGGCTGCTTTGCTGCACACCTGTCAGAGTGCCCATGCTGACCCCTGTCTACAACCGGAAGCTTCTAGAATATCAGAACTGGACTGTGGAGCAATGGAAGGTGGCCTGGTCTGACAAATCACATTTTCTTTTAGTTCGTATGGATGGCCAGGTGCGTGTGAGGAAGAAATGACAGCAGGATGCTCTATGGGGAGAAGGCAGTGTGATGTTCTGGGCAAAGTTCTGCTAGGAAATCTTGGGTCCTGGCATTCATGTAGATGTTACTTTGACCTATATCACCCACCTAAACATAGCTGCAGACCATGTCTACCCCTTCGTGGCAATGGTATTCTCTGATTGCAGTGGCCCTGCCACACTCCAAAAATTATTCAGGAATGGTTTAAGGAACCTGACAAAAAGTTTAGGGCGTTGTCTTGGCCTGCTTACAAATTCCCCAGAACTCAATCCAATCGAGCATCTGTGGAAAGTGCTGGAAAAACCAGTCTGAGCCATGGAGGCCCCACCTTGCAACTTAGAAGACTTAAAGGATCTGCTGCTAATGTCTTGGTGCCAGAGACCACAAGACACTTTCAGAGTTCTTGTGTAGTCCACCCCATGACAGGTCAGAGCTGTTTTGCCAGCATGAGGAAGACCTACACAACATTAGGCAGCTGGGTTTAATGTTGTGGCTGAATGTTGTATAACACAATTGGTGTCATCTGAAAACGATTGAAAAGAAATTATAGTTGCGTCAGCAGGCCTTCCTCCCACTAGTGGGATTGTGCAAGGACAAACTTTTAGCTCTCTGTCACATTTTAAAAGGTTGGTTTTGTTAATCCAACCTACCTGCAGCCATGAGTGGTGATCCATGGACTGAGTGCTGCCGTTGGGGTCTTCCTTTTCTGAAGAAGCTTAACCATTTGTATGTCCTGCCTCAGTAATGTAGGTTCTGCAGAACAGACCATGAGACGTACACATGTAAACCCCAGCCTACACATATTTCCCTAAATGCTTCATATTGATCATACAGGTGAATCTTTTTGGGGCAAGCAATCCTCTCACCCGCCTGGTGCCCTCTCTGAAAGATGTGGACACCGATGCTGCCTTCTCCTTTGTACCATATGAGAAGGGCTTCGCTTTCCTCTACCACCTGGAGGAGCTTCTTGGTGGACCAGGTAACTGCCAACCTTCTCTTACCACCCTGGAACTTTAAAATGCACACCTTCTCACCTACCTGCACTCATTCACACCCTGCCTCCAGCTACCTTCAAGGAACCCAGTTTTTTAAATGTAAAATGATGCTCAGAAGGGCAGTAAGCTGGAGTTAGAAATTATCAGAGATACCAAATTTTCCCATATTTGTTTAAGATGGACAAATTGCATCCCAAACTGAAAACTTTTTCCAAAATTTCTGAGTTGCACAGCAAAAGTCACCTGCATTTCCATGCCCAACCACTAGTTGGGAGTAAAATGCAGTCAGAGAGAATAGAAATCAGAGCTGTGGTGTAAGATTGCCTTCATTCATCCCTCCCTACGGTGTTTACATTTCATATCTGAGTTTTGCAAATATCTGTGATCAATAACAAGGTGACAAATCAGTCAACAGCTGGTGCTAAACAGGAGTTTGTGGAAACAATGTAATTTTATCTTTACTGATTTCTTCTTCTTTATCTTTCGGCTGCTCCCATTGGGGGTCACCAAAGTGGATCAACTGTTTCCATTTCTTCCTTTCCTCTGCATATTTCTCTGTCACACCCACCACCTGCATGTCCTCCTTCACCACATCCATAAATTTCCTCTTAGGCCTTCTTCTTTTCCTCTTGCCTGGCAGCTCCATCCCTAGCATCCTTCTCCCAATATACCCAGCATCTCTCCTCTGCACATGTCCAAATCAACGCAATCTCGCCTCTCTGACTTTGTCTCCAAACCGTCAAACCTGTGCTGTCCCTCTAATATACTCATTCGTAATCCTGTCCATCCTCGTCACACCCAATGCAAATCTTAACATCTTTAACTCTGCCACCTCGAGCTCTGCCTCCTGTCTTTTGCTCAGTGCCACCATCTTCAACCCATATAACATAGCTGGTCTCACTACCATCTTGTAGACCTTCACTTTCACTCTTGCTGGTACCCTTCTGTCACAAAGCACTCCTGACACTCTTCTCCACCCACTCCACCCTGCCTGCACTCTCTTCTTCACCTCTCTTCCACACTCCCCGTTACTCTGAACTGTTGATCTCAAGTATTTAAATTCATCCACCTTTGCCAACTTTACTCCCTGCATCCTCACCATTCCACTGTCCTCCCTCTTATTTATGCACATGTATTCTGTCTTAGTCCTACTGACCTTCATTGCTCTTCTCTCTAGAGCATATCTCCACCTCTCCAGGGTCTCCTCAACCTGCTTCCTACTCTCAGTACAGATCACAATGTCATCCGCAAACATCATAGTCCACGGTGACTCCTGTCTGATCTCATCTGTCAACCTGTCCATTACCATTGCAAACAAGAAAGGACTAAAAGCTGATCCTTGATGTAATCCTACCTTCACCTTGAAAGCATCTGTCACTCCTACCGCAGACCTCACCACTATCACACTGTCCTTGTACATATCCTGTACTACTCTTACATACTTTTCTGGCACACCCAATTTCCTCATACAATACCACAACTCCTTCTAGGTACCCTGTCATGTGCTTTCTCTAAGTCCACAAAGACACAATGCAACTCTTTCTTACCTTCTTGATACTTCTCCATCAACACCCTCAGAACAAACATCGCATCTACTCCTTCTCGGCATGAAACCATACTGCTGCTCACTAATCGTCACCTCCTTTCTTAACCTAGCTTTCACTACTCTTTCCCATAACTTCATGCTGTGGCTGATCAGTTTTATCCCTCTGTAGTTACTACAGCTCTGCACATCACCCTTATTCTTAAAAATCGGTACCGGTACACTTCTTCTCCACTCCTCGGGCATCGTCTCACTTTCTAAGATTACATTAAACAATCTGGTTAAAAACTCCACTGCCATATCTCCTAAACACTTCCATGCTTTCACAGGTATGTCATCTGGGCCAACAGCCTTTCCATTCTTCATCCTCTTCATAGCTGTCCTAACTTCCTCTTTGCTAATCCATTGCACTCCCTTATTCATAATTCCTACATCATCCAACCTTCTCTCTCTCTCATTCTCTTCATTCATCAGCCCCTCAAAGTACTCTTTCCATCTGCTCAACACACTCTCCTCACTTGTGAGTATATTTCCATCACTATCTTTTATCACCCTAACCTGCTGCACATCCTTCCCAGCTCGGTCTCTCTGCCTAGCCCATCAGTACAGGTCCTTTTCTCCCTCCTTAGTGTCCAACCTCTCATACAATTCACCATACGCCTTTTCTTTAGCCTTCGCCACCTCTCTCTTCACTCTACGCCTCATCTCCTTGTACTCCTGTCTACATTCTTCATCTCTCTGTCTATCCCACTACTTCTTCACCAGCCTCTTCCTCTGTATACTCTCCTGTTCTTCCTCATTCCACCACCAGATTTCCTTGTCCTCCTTCCTCTGTCCAGATGTCACACCAAGCACCTTTCTGGCTGTCTCCCTTACCACTTGTGCTGTAGATGCCCAGCTCACTGGTAACTTTTCACTGCCACCCAATGCCTGTCTTAATTCCTCCCTGAACTCAACCTTACAGTTTTTCTTTTTCAACTTCCACCATTTGATCCTTGGTTCTGCCCTCACTCTCCTTCTTTTCTTGATCTCCAATGTCATCCTACAAACCACCATCCTATGCTGCCTAACTACGCTTTCCCCTAACACCACTTTGCAGTCTACAATCTCCTTCAGACTGGCCCTCCTGCATAAGATATAATTCACCTATGTGCATTTTCCTCCACTCTTGTACGTCACCCTGTGTTCCTCCCTCTTCTTAAAATGCATGTTTACCACAGCCATGTCCACCCTTTTCGCAAAATCCACAACCATCTGACCTTCTGCGTTTCTCTCCTTGACCTACCCATCACCTCCTCATCTCCTCTGTTCCCTTCACCAACATGCCCATTGAAATCTGTTTCAATCACCACTCTCTCCCCCTCAGGTACACTCTTCACCACTTCATCCATATCACTCCAGAATTCTTCTTTCTCATCCATCTCACACCCAACTTGTGGCACATATGCACTAACAACATTCATCATCACACCATTAATTTCCAGTTTCATAACCATCAGACATTCTCTTCACCTCCAAAACACTTTGGACATACTGCTCCTTCAGGATAACCCCTACCCCATTTCTCCTCCCATCCACACCATAGTGAGATAATTTAACCCCCCCTCCGATACACCTAGCCTTACTCCCCTTCCATTTGGTCTCTTGCACGCACAATATATCAACCTTCCTTCTCTCCATCATATTAGCAAGATCTCTCCCTTTACCAGTCATACTACCAACATTCAAAGTTCCTACCCTCACGTCCACTCTCTTAATCTTCCTCCTCTCCTCCTTCCTCCGGACATGCCTTCCTCCTCTCTTCTTTGGCTTCTTCTCCTTCTTCGGCCAGCAGTAGCCCAATTTCCGCCAGCACCCTGTTGGCTAACAGTACTGGTGGTGGTCGTTGTTAACCCAGGGCTTGACCGATCCGATATGGAAACTTGTATTTTTCTCCGCATATTAGATTTGGCAAATTTTTATGTCACATGCCCTTCCTGACACAACCCTCCCCATTTATCCAGGCTTGGGACCGGCACGAAGAAATACACTGGTTTGTGCATCCCCTTGCGGCTGGGTTTTTGTCTTTACTGATTTAATTTAGTTTAAAATGTAATGATGCTCAAATTAAAAAAAAAAAAAAACATCTAAACTTATTTAGTAATTCTAAACTTATTTTAAAATATTACAGCTTTATCAACAAACCCATTCACTCAAACAGCAGTGCAATATCTTTGAAAAGTAGGTAGATGTGGTTCTAAGGCCCAGGAGGAACAGCTGCCGGTTATTATTCATGGCTTCATTTCCTGGTCTCCAGCCTCTCAGTAGGTGTTTGTCCTCTTTTTGTGACAGAGGTGTTCATGGGCTTCATCAAGTACTACATCCAGCGGTACGCCTATGCTAGCGTGAGCACTGACCAGTGGAAGAGCTGCTTATTCACCTACTTCCATAACAAGGTACATATTCAAAACGGGAGTCAGAAACGCTGACTGTTGTTATCTGGGAGTTCATGAACACAAGTATGATTGATTTGTTTTAATACCTTTAGTAGATGAATTTAACTTAAAATGACAAAATCAGACCAAAATGATATATACTGTACATTCCTGAGGGCCTGTAAAGTAAAAATGGACAATCCCATTTCTGTGTTTTTGAGTCATTCTTACGAGGTCCCTTGGTGGAATTTAATACAGAAGAGCTCTGGGTCTGATTTCACCTGCTGTTTGTTGCAGGACAGAAGCACTGATGTCTGTTCAAAAAAATCAAATACATATTTTGCTTGTGTTGTAACAAGTTTGTATTTCAATTTGTTTGACAGGCTTACTGAATGAACAAGTGTGAGTCCTAAAATTTTGAACATAGGATAACTACAATAGTCAAAATAAAAACAATTAAATGGCCAGAAGTGATGGCATTTTGGATCACAGCATTTCTAAAACCATGGAGTCACAGGGCTCAGTAGCAAACTATGTATATAAATAAATATAAAAAAGACAAAAAACATAACAGAACAACAGACATAAACTTTTCCTTTTCTTCCTGGACAGTCCCAATTTTTTTAAAGTTATGCTGTGTTAGTTATCTAAGTTGTCCTCTTTTGTCTGAAGCTACATTGCTATAATTGTGAAAACATGAAAAGTTTACCTACTTTTAAAAAGCTACTTAAGATTTAAATGAGGCTTTATTTTTATCTGTTTGCTGCCCAAATTACAGTTTTATTTTTAATGGTTTGTTCAACTGAAGATGGAAACAAGAAAATGTGTTTTTAATGTTTTCTCATTGTAACTGGGCTGAGTTTATATTGTTATAATGTTATTATTATATCATTATGAGTTTATACTTCAGTCAATTATATATTTTACAACAGGCATGAACTGCATTATAATTCCAATAAACTGAAATTGAGCTTTTTTCAGTTACTTTACTATTAAAATGCATATTTAGATCATTTACAGAAATATTTTAAATTATTAAGCAGTACACAAATGGTAATTACTACAACTGTAGAACTGTAAAACAGCGACTAAACGAAAACACAGAAAACGTGTATTTTTCGTAAATATAATCATTAGCATTGTGTGAATATATATCATGTATAACAGCTTGTACTCTGTTACAATATTTGTCAGCAATCTTGATACGAGATGCAACTCATTTCTCTGAATGTCATATTTCCCATCACGCCAGGTGGATATCCTGAACAAGGTTGACTGGGAGGGCTGGATGAACACCCCTGGAATGCCCCCCGTTACAAACCAGTGAGTCTTTGGTGGTCTCTTCTCTGAACGTTTCCGGCATGAAGGAAAAGGCTTCTTTTTCTTGGGCTGTTACTGGCTCCTTCACCTTGCATGACTCTTGTAAACTCTTCTTCTTCTTCTTCTTCTTCTTCTTCTTCTTCTTTCGGCCGCTCCCGTTAGGAGTCACCACAGCGGATCAAATGCTTCCACTTCTTCCTGTCCTCTGCATCTCTCGCATGACTCTTGCAAACTAAACAGAGTAAATACATCTTCCAATGCATCACCTGATTTGGACCAAGCTAAACAACCATGTGGGATGCTAAATTATAGCACATAATTTTCTGTGTTGCTTCCCAGAGCTTATGATTCCTTTTTGATTAGCAAATATTTGGACACTCATTTCACTTTGTTCTGATTTTTTTAACCTGTTCTCTATTGCTCTCCATCTATTTGTTGGGAGAATGGGTCAAACTTGAACCCCTGAGCTTCTGGGAGTTGTATCTATACTGACTGCAAATGTGTCCCTTCCCAGGTATGACAACTCCCTGGCAGATCCTTGTAATGCTCTCTGCGACAGATGGACGAAGGTACTGTTTTTGACTTTTGGGTCATCGATCTGTGTTTTTTGTAAAGTGGTGATGTCTCCATGAGAGTTTGCTCTGGGTGGGGGTGGGGTGGGGGTGCTTGTTCTGTATGTTGGTGAGGATATGAAGCTCAAGTGACAGCCCAGGTTGACTGTCTGCCCTCCCAGGCAAAGGAAGAAGACCTGGCAAACTTCAGCAAGGCTGATGTGAAGGCTCTTTCCTCAACACAGCTGATTGAGTTTCTGACCCTTCTGTTGCATAAGGTATGCCAGGATATTGCCATGGCTACAGCAGGAGCATCGCTTAGCCACCTGGAATGCTGAGATGTGTGAGTCTGTGGTCCTTCATGGTATGTATTGTTGTCTCCTCCACAGGATTCCCTACCATTGAGCCATGTGAAGCGAATGCAGGAGATCTACAATCTGAACAGCATGCAAAACTGTGAGATACGATTCAGGTACACTGAGATAAAGGTCCTTTGTGACCTTTATGGATGGAGATGATGTTGCGAGTGTGTGTTTATTTATATTTCATCATACTGGTCTCTTTTGTGCGAATGGATGTGTGTGTGTATGTGCTTAATAGGACTGGTTTGTTGCAGGTGGCTGCGTCTGTGTGTCAGGGCCAGGTGGGAAGAGGCTGTGCCACTGGCCTTCAAAATGGCGACTGAGCAAGGGCGCTTAAAGTACACGCGCCCTCTCTTCAGGTAAAGATTCCTGTCTCTCGCAAAGGGAAAGCTACCCCCATTTGCATGTCCAGCCATTAGGTGGCAGTAAAATGCAATTAGATGGAACAGAATCAGAACAGGAGGGCAGGATGCCTTCCTTGAACTCTCTTCCTTATAGCTTCTGTCCTGTTATAGCTCCTAAGTATCAGTAGCAACATTCCAAACACTGCAAGTTTGCAAGATGAATCAGTACAAAAATCTAACAGTCATTATAAGTTTGTGGAGGTGACATATTTTAATTTTTAGCCATTTTAAGTTCATTTTAATTTTATGTAGTTTGAAATTTGAAAAAAAAAAGGTCAAATAAAAAAGTACCAAGAGTATTTTTAAATAGAGTATATTATAGCTTTATCCTAGACTTTCACAGATGTTTGTATTATTAATATAAAGAAATTCGAAAGTCGCCTGGCACTGGCAAATATTGCGTACACATAAGGATGACTCGTGGCAGATGGAACGTATAAGATGAGGAATTGCTACATTATCCACGTTCAACCAGCTTTAACTTTATATGTTTTATGAGGGGTACCATACAAGCTTTGCTTTATAGCACAAAATAATTATTGTGCTGCTGGGTTGAGCACAAAGTCTGTTAAGCTAATATTTGTTTGCTACATTAGGCAACAGAATATCTAACACAAATAACGTGTTGCTCAAAGCTGGAGCAAAGTACGTGCAGTAGGTGTTTTGTTTGCAAATGTGTCGCTGCTGGAATGTCTACATAAGAACCAGAATCTACAACTGTAAGGTTGTCTGGAGTCAGTTTTTTTGCTGTGAGGCTCAGTTAAATGTATTTTTATATTTTAAATTTACTGTCAACAGTGGATACAAGGAGAAAAAAATATGACTACTGGGTTTACATGTTTTTTGCAGAAAGAAGGCAAAGTCCTTCATTTTTTCTGCTCAGAGCACCAACCTTAAATTAAATTTTTTTTAATAACATGAAAACAAAAAAATATGAATTTACTGCAGAGTAACTAACCCTCTGTCTTCTTGAAAATTAGTGAATTAAAGAGGTGTATCAGTTCTGTTTACAGCCAGCTGGTGGTTTGCAGTCTGTACCCCTTTCAAAATTATTATTTATATTACACATTTATATTACACATTGGCAAAGAAAACATAATTTTTGCTACCATGAAGCAGTCATCCAATATAAGGGTGGTGTGAGAAGGACAAGGGCCTCAGGAGTGTGTCTGGACATGTGGTGTGTGTGCTGGACTTCTCCTGTCCTTTTCCATTCACTGTCCGCTTGCCCCCCCCCCCCCATCCCCAGGGAACTGCATAACTTTGAGAAGTACCGCCAGGAAACGGTGGACACATTTCTGAAGCACCGGGCAGCCATGCATCCGGTCACAGCCGCTTTGGTTGCCAGGGACCTGAAGGTGGAGCAGCCCCACAAATAGCACATGAAGCCGTGTCCATACTGGCCCGCTGGTTTCTGCAGAACGACACCGTCCACCATCCCTTCTTTTTGGACAGGATACAGCCAAGCCCCAGTGAAGCCTACTTCTGTCTCCCCTAGCTTTGCAGCTTTATTTTTGAATGCAGTGAGCTTTAAAATCCTCTAATAACCACCAGTCTAAAGGTTTCCAGTGAAAATGTTTTTGTCACGTTAACTGTGCCTTTCAGTTATCATTTTTAATAAAATCATCATCACTGTGCTGGACTTAAATTTTTTTAGCAAAGGTTTCATGTTAGAGGTTTCAGCTGATAACCAATTATACTGACTGCAAAGTGTATATTATATTCGTATAAATATATACAAATGTATATTTTCATTTTATTTTGTTATAGTTTATTATTGCTATTGTTATTATTAGTAGTAATAGTAGTATTGTTGTTTTGGTAGCAACAGGTGACTTTCCCCGAATTGGTGTGGTGAAAATTACACAACTAGATAAACAGGTGGATTGTAAGTGCTGTAGATTAATATTTTAATACATTGACTCGACGGCACTTAAGAACAACAACAGCAGCAGCAGCAAAATTTTCAAACAGAAAGGCTTCACATAAACAATAACTGAAACAAATGAATGATCGCAGTGGGGAATTCAGGACAGAGAGAAACCGTCAATTTAATGTAGTAAAATGCGGTATTATTTTGTGTGCAAACGAATGATTGTGAGCGCTCCGTGTGGCCTTATGAATAGGCACAGCGGGGAGGGCGTTTGACAGCACAGAACTGCGGTGAGAAGTACTTGGCATTTGTGGACGCCGAAGCAAGGGCTGGATTTTGTGTCTGGATGTTTGTTTGCGTTTACTCTGCCTCTGTCATCTCAGCGCTGCCACTCTGATGATAAAAGCTGAACTGGCGGCTTACAAAGAGAGTGATGATAAATCACAGCAGCCTGCAGAGTTCACACCGGGAGCCCCGTGCTGCACTCCTATCTCCCTGAATAAATAAGCGCCCCAGTCCTTTCGGATGGCTTTTTCTGACTTTGATTGCATTAACTCACTGGTCAACCCAATGCGCTGAATAAAAATTTTACCCAAACTTTGACCCTCATGTGAACGCAAACCAGGCACGGCGCAACCCCCCACGCCGCCGCCTCCGCCTCCGCGTTCCGACGCGCTCGAATCGGGCGGCTCCGATTGGTCGCTGGCTGTTTTCCGGGGGCGGGGCTTTCGGGCGAGCGAACGCCATTGGTGGCTCGGCCGCTATTTGGGCACAGGGCCACGCGAGGGGGGGTCCCAGACGGGCGGCCGGCCGGCAGCACCGCACCGCGGACAGCGACCATGCCGCGCTTCACCATCCACGTCCGGGACGAGTGGCTCACGGTGCCGTGCAGGGACGCGACCTACACCGTCCACTGGCTCGGCCTGGAGGCGCTGCGGCGCTACGCCAAGAACAAGCCCGACAACGGCGGCCTCGGCTCGCTCAAGGACACCCGCTTCGTGGCCCGCCGCTGCCAGGGACAGGGGCTGCTGGACGCCGACGACGTGATCGAGGACGTCCTGGAGGACAACGACTTCGTGGAGCTCGGTGAGCAGCTGCGGGGCCGCGGGCGGCAGGGGGCGTAGTGGCGAGAGGCGCCTGTGAGTGCGACTCAGGAGCCTACATGCAGCAGCAATACCAACAACAACAGTAATAATGATGATGGTGATGGTGGACTCCATACATGAACGTCGCTGTTCTAACACTGTTGTTTGGTTGTTTATTCAGACTTTGGCCCCCCAGGTTGCTTTTGTAATGTCACGTGCTGAGTCCTGTTCTGATGTTATTGTCCCCCCCCAGTTATCGACGGCGACACCGCGTCACCTGACGTGGCCCCCCTGCAGGTCCGCCTCTCACACCTGTATCCTCAAGTGAAACACATGGATGTACAGTGTGTGTTGCGTGAGATGATAAATGTGTTCACTTCTGAGCTGCTTATTCATGTTTTGCGCCGCAGGATTTTCATATTAAAGGAAGGGGACAGTGGCGGTGGGGGCGGGGGGGCCAAGGCAGAGCAGCTCAGGTGGAGAAACAGGAGCGCCGCGGATTTTGAGAGGTTTTTCTGGACGGCAAAAGATCTCTTTGGAAGACAATAAACGTGATTTACGCTCTTACGTTTACGAGCGAAAGTTCGTAGAGAGAAATGGTTTCTTTGCACTCTTAATATTTTTTATGGAAAGATATTTTTATTTGCTCCGTACAAGCATTGACGGCATAAAAACGGCGAAAACCCGTTTTACTTTCTAAAGTGGAAAATATTTTTCCTTTAAATGAATCTTCTAGGGGGAGTTGTGTATTTTATGTGAACCCACTTTAAAAACTTGTGTGAATTTAATGCGATACATCACCTTTATTTTGCAACAACACTGGGTTGAAATAATAATAATAATAATAATAATAATAATAATAATAATAATAGATCTATCCCGCAGAAATAATGAGTAGAAAAATAAAACAGTGTAGACTTGCGTAGATCAAATATTAGCTTTATGTGCCTTAAACTGAAATGTTTTTCTTGTAGTATTTCGATATTCACTTTGTCCTCCAAGGTGTTTTTTCCTAAACAGATGCTCGCAGGACTGCTGTCTACAGAGAACCGCACAGTGTGAGAATTTACACTTTTCTCATCTTTTACTCCCCATTCATCCCTTTTGCCCCCTTATTATTGCTCACGGCTTCCGTTTAACCGGCTCATTTTCCCTGTTGGATGTTTTTGGTTTCTGCAGCATCTCCAGCTGGACGGGAACAGCCTCACATCAGCAGATCTGGTCAATTTGGGAAAGGGGCTTTATAAGATAAAGGTGAAGAAAACAGTCTGGTTTCTCTTCTGCCTCCTCCGGTAGCTGCTGGTCGCTCCCTCTCCATTAATAGCTCAGGTAAAAGAGAAGGTAAAATGCGGTACAGTGCAGCACAGTAAAGTGTTTGCTTGGCTTTTTCTCAGCTTGCTCCAGAGGCGGAGGCCAAAGTGGTGCAGTCGCGGGAACTGCTGGACACCATTGTGAAAGAAAACAGAGGTGGGAAAATTAAATATGAAAGTGTCCAGTGTTTCCCTTAAGACGATGCTGCCGCGTGTGTGGCTTCAGAAAAACCTAGAGGAGCGTTTGTTTTGAACAATTTCTACATTTTTTGTGTTTGCGATGGGGTCTAGAGCTGTGAAAAAGAAATTGCCCTCTTCCTCATTTCCTCTCTTATTGCAAATATTTCCCACTGAATGTTTCCACTTCTTCAACCAAAATGCATCTTTAAACAAAGGGCACCTGAGTGAAGAGATAAGGTTCTTTAACAACTTATTTAATTTATTTAATAAACAAAGTTGTCTGGCACCAACAGACACTATGTGAAAAAGTTATTTGTCTCCTAGTTAAAAATAAACCCAATTAAAAAAAATTTTTAAGTCGAGTGAACACAGGTGAACTCAGTGAAGATTGAAAACAACCAGGACTGCATGTCCTGCCAAAATGCATCCAATTTATGCAGCTTAAAATGATCCTTGAAGTCACAGAGGATCCTGTGAACCAGAACTGCAGGCGTCTGTTGCCACAGCTCAAGTCAGAAAGAAATCATCAAGAAATCACTGCCAACCCACAAGGACGTAAATACATCCCCCTCATTTGCCAGCAACCACCTGGTCTGTCCCTGAGAATTTTGCGATAACGTTTTATGCATCGGTGAAACAAAACTGGAATGTACAGGGGTGACAAGAGTAAAGTAAACACAGCAGTGAAACATGGAGGTGGCAAGGTGCTTCAGGACCTGGATGACCCACCATTGCTGAAATAACCATGGATTCTGCTGCGTGTCAGAAAATTGAGAACGAGGACATGTGGTCTTCTGCCTGCGATCTGAAGCTGAAGCACAGTTGGCTCCTGTAACCAGACAGTGTTTTAAAACACAAAAGCAAGTAAACTTGAGAAGAAGCAGAACTGATATTTTGGGAGTGAGTGGCTTAAAAGTCCAGACCTACACCAGCAGAGCTGCTGTGGCAGGACCTGAAATGAGAAGCTTGTGCTCAGAAGCCTGCCGATGTTTCCAAAATGAAGCAGTTTGATGAAGAAGAGGGAGATGAATTCTGTCCCAGCGATGCGAAGAACTGATGCTGAATTACAGGAAGTGTTTAGTTGCAGCTGTTAGCGCTAGAGATGAAGCAACCACTTGAGTTTATTTAAGTTTACTTATGGCCAGCTAAAATGAAGTTCACATTTCCAGAACTGTCTGTATGGGTGATGGTGGCTGGTTGGGCATCACGTCCCTCAGTACCAGGCAGTTCTCTGCTGAAGTTCCAGGTGTTTGTGGGGATGGACTCAGCTGACCTGCCTTCTCACAGGAAGGATGTCCGTGTCTGTCTGGAATTCCAGAACCTGGTGGTCTGAGTTATACAGCTGGATCTTTGAAATGCAGTTACAGGTTAATGTTTGTTCTGCAACCTTAATCCATCTTAAAATACCCCCACCTTTACTGCACACTTATTTCATATTGGATTTTACCGGGAAAGATCCGAAATGTTCAAAATGTCATTTATTAAGCCAGGTTTAATCTTGTTTTGCAAGAGCTGAGGTCTGCTGTGTCTTTAATTTCATGCATGAACTACTCCAGGCCAGCAGCTGCCAACTTGTTTGGCATTGGGGGTCACATATATTACCATCGGCAGAATTGTAAAGAATGTAACTGTATAGCAGGAATACCATTGGAGACCCTCCCGCACCCCAATGTTGTTATGCCTTTGCCGCATTCTTTACTCGTGTATTCTGCACAAAAATGTAAAATAACGTGAAATTGGAGCTCATGTATGTAAAGTGGACCAGAACCTCCCCAGTGCCTGGAAAAGTGTCACAGTGCGAAGGTACAAATGTGCTGCACCTCACTGGGTTACATTCTTACCTTGAACACTCGAGGAGGGCCGAGTTCTTCATGGCAGCACCCATGGTTCAGCCTTCACCTGTAGGGCTCATGCGGAGTCGGGGAATGATGATTTTTAAGCATATCTGGGAGCTGTCAAAACGGGTGAGAACCGGACCCCTCGGGTCATTTGGTGATTGACATCTCCCAGCTGGGGAGCTGTGGACGTAGCTCTTGTGGGACCGTTGGGAGGAGAACCATTTGGACAGTGAGGAGGAGGGGAATTACTTAGAAAAATTATTGGCAAATTGTTGAGTTTATTGTTGTTTTTTTAGTATTTTAGTGTTTTAGCAGTTTTGCTTTTTAAAATATTTCAGTGTGCTTTGTTGTTTTCACTTCGAAGAGCAGTCAGACCCGGGTTGGTTGACTGAAATCTTTGGTAATGCAGATCAGAGTGGAAGAACGCGCTGTTAGGCCCCCTTTTAAGTGCCACATTTTTGTGTCGTCTTTTAATTGCGATAGCCTGTTTTTGGGGTTTGACTTGTTGGATGTGTTGATGAAGGAATGTTGCTGATGTGTTTGACATTCTGTAATTTATTGGATTGTTCACAAATAAGTACAGAAAAAATAATGGTATAGTGAGCAACAGAAAAAATAATAATTTCCTTGTTTCCTTTGAGTTGTAACCTCAGGTCGGTAAATGCAAGTGAAAAAAGAACAAAAACTACCAACAATTATTAAACAAGAGGTTGGGCAGATTAAGGAATTGCCCTTCTGCTCTATTCTGCCATTTACTGGGGCCCACAGCCCAGAGAGTAAAGTTGTGTGATTTTCACTTTCCTTTAAGGGAGGAAAACTGGGTAACAGGGCATGAATTTGGGGAAATGCGCCTTTGAAAATTAAGTCCTTCAATTATATTTTCCTTTCAGTTGTCTACGGAATCACGACAGGTTTTGGAAAATTCGCCAGGACGGTGATACCAGTCAGTAAACTGAAGTGAGTAGTTGCTCCCCATCCATTATCGGTCACCGTTATTGATCCACTCAACATTTTCCTGCCATCACGTTTTTCCTTTTCCTTTCCGCAGTGAACTGCAGGAGAACCTGATTCGATCTCACTCAGCTGGTGCGTCTCAGTCTTTCTCTTCTCCTTATTTCCATTCACCTTTGCTTCCTCCCACATTTGTCGCTCCTGTGCTGCCTCGGCCTCCTGGTTGCCGACTGATTGTTAGATTTTTACTTTGCGAGCTGAAATTGCAGCTCATCGATAACCTTAGGGCAGTCAAGTGAGTCCTTTCCAAATGTCTTGCGTATGGCCGTGGTACTCTTACTTAACTGGGTGCAATGTACTGCAGGTGTGGGCAGCCCATTGAGTCCTGAGAGAACTCGGATGCTCTTGGCTCTGAGGATCAACGTTCTGGCAAAAGGCCACAGCGGCGTCTCCCTGGAGACCCTACACAAAATGATAGAGGCTTTCAATGGTGAGCATCAGTGGGGGCTTCCAGATGGACATCTGGATGGTCAGGAAGGTTGTGGTGCATGACAGATGTCTGAAATGATGAGCTTGAACCTGGACCTTCACTGGGCCAGCAGGGCTGCATGTAGCCTTCCACTGTACACCTAAACCCTGGGTTTTCAGGTGGCTCTTAGGGTCCCACGAGGTTGACCTGTGTCACCAACTTCCCTACAGCATCCTGCCTGTCCTATGTCCCAGAAAAGGGAACAGTGGGTGCCAGTGGAGATCTCGCCCCCCTGTCACACCTGGCCCTGGGACTCATGGGAGAAGGGAAGATGTGGTCACCAATGAGCGGATGGGCCGATGCGAAATATGTAAGTGTTTATTTTCCAAAAAAGATTTTAATTTACCCTGTTAAGGACTTTGATTTACTGGGATGTATCAGTCACTAAGCTGACACCTGGGCTCAGATGATTTTACAGAAGTGAATGTTCATCAGATCATCAGCTACCTGTGTTGGTTGAACACATCAACTCCACTTGTATAGGTGCTGGAGGCTCATGGACTGAAACCCATCTCACTGAAGCCCAAAGAGGTACTGCACCAACCCCTTCCAGAGGTTCCCAGAAGGTCCTATGACTGATTGAAATGTTGCGAGAGATTCTTTAAAATGCCGAAACAAGTCATGGAACTGTGGTGAGTTCTGGCAGATTTTCCGTGAAGCACTGCATTGCTTTCACCCGCTAGGGTCTGGCTTTGATCAACGGCACGCAGATGATCACGTCTCTGGGGGCTGAAGCCGTGGAAAGAGCCCAGGCCATCGCCAGGCAAGCTGACATCATTGCTGCCCTTACGCTGGAGGTGCTCAAGGGGACCACCAAGGCCTTCGACAGTGGTCAGTCATGACAAAGAGTAAGATTTTGCTGTGGTTAAGGCAGCTGAATAGGTTTACTCTCGATGGCCATAGGTATTGTCCAGAAACTTTTGGTTTGTTACCTTAGTATTGAAGGCATAATAACTATGGACTCATCATTTGTTCCTCGCTGATGACACCAATATTTCGATGCTGCTCAGTTAAACATACAGCTGACATAAAGTATGAAGCACATCACAAACTGCAAACTTGAGTTTATCTGCCTTTAGCTTATGGCGCTTAATGGCTGTGTTCCAGTAATTTAACTAAAAAAAGGTTCTCAAAAGATTTGCAGCGAAAGCTATATTATTGGTTTCTTTTGTTAAAAGGTGGCATATTTTAAGGTCTATTTCACTGCTGAACTTCATGAAGCTGCAGAACGCTTGCTGGGCATGAACCGCACGTGTCATTATGGTTGAATAAACATGGAACTTTTTAACCGAACTCTCCATGAAAGAACAAAGTTCAAAAAGTGATGGTGTTCTCCTGCGGTTAGTAAATATAACAACCCCACCCCTACCTCGCCAGACATCCACAAGCTCCGCCCTCATCCAGGACAGATCGAGGTGGCCCTCCGCTTCCGCTCTCTGCTAGATTCAGACCACCACCCCTCCGAAATTGCAGGTGAGCCATCCATCTTTCAGATCTTCACACAGATGGATGATGGAAGGATGGGTGGATAGATAAAAATGCGATGTCACACTGCACAATTTCCGTTCATCGTGTAACAATGTCTCATGAGCCATGCGCATAACATGTCGTCTCCTTCTCAGAGAGCCACAGGTTTTGCGATCGAGTCCAGGATGCATACACCTTGAGATGCTGCCCTCAGGTAAAGTGGCCAGTGTTTGAGACTTCTAAAGAAAAAACCCATACAATTCTTGCAACTACCTTTCCTGCAACAGAAAACAGTAAAGTTTCTTCAGTTCAGATGGTTTGAGAGTCATCTTGGATGAGGTTCCACAGAAGTAGAAACACATTTTATGTACTCACCATCTCATAGTCAGCAGGACCTGCTCATCGCCAGAATCTCTCCAAATGAGCAATACATTCTGTGCTGAAGTCTGAGATTGTGGCTTTTAGAAAATGAAATGGGGTCTTTCTACATAGCAGGACCAACAAACAAAGAATCCAAAGAATCCTTGATGTTGTCTTCTGTCTGTTGTAGGTACACGGTGTGGTGAACGACACGATTGACTTTGTGAAAAACATCATCAACACAGAAATCAACAGCGCCACTGACAACCCTGTATCTTTTCATACCACTGTGGCTGAAGAGTCACAACACGTGTAGAGTGTGTGGCCAGAATGCCCCCTTGCACCATTCCCCACATCTTCTGGCATCTTCTGACTCGGGGCTGTGTTTGGCTGCTCTTATAAACTTGCGCTGAACCGCCATTCACCCTTCTGGATCATGTGATGATTTGCAGAAGTTTGAATTTTTAACGCAAACCTCAGATGGTGTTTGCTGAGCGGGGAGAGACCATTTCCGGAGGGAACTTCCACGGGGAATATCCAGCCAAGGTTGGTGTGACGCTTGCACTTTGCTGGAAGTGAGGAAGTTGCTGGCGTTTAGGTGTTTGGGGTTAACGCTGTAAGAGGACAGGAAGTAGGGTCATTAAAGCGGGGGTGTTTTTTCCAGGCGCTGGACTACCTGGCCATTGCTGTGCACGAGCTGGCTTCCATCAGCGAGCGCAGAATCGAGCGTCTCTGCAACCCGTCACTCAGCGAGCTGCCTGCCTTCCTGGTCAATGACGGGGGACTCAACTCGGGCTTCATGATCGCCCACTGCACGGCCGCTGCTCTCGGTCAGTTTGGTTCTCCCTGTCCCCGCCCCCTGATGGTCTCTCTGTAGGTACGAGCAACCAGATCCATGGCTGCCCATGTCTCCTATTTGCAGTGTCAGAGAACAAAGTGCTGTGCCACCCGTCCTCTGTGGACTCACTGTCTACCAGCGCTGCCACCGAGGACCACGTCTCCATGGGTGGCTGGGCAGCTCGGAAGGCTCTGAGGGTCGTGGAGCATGTCGAGCAGGGTAAATACCTCTCCCCAAGCTTTGACCAAACATTTATCATTCCTCGGGCTAAAAATGATTAAATAAAACGATTCATCTGCCAATGACTTGGAAACAAGGTCATGTTCATTCTCCTGAACCAGGTAACCGACTTATTTCTCTAAACTGATTTATTTCTCTAAATGCAGCCATTCAGAATAAAACAATGCAAATACGTTGGAAAAAGAGAAACTGTATAAGCGCAAGTAAACAAGGGTAAAGTACTGCACTGCTGTGAGAGTAATGAAGGTGTTCTTATGTAGACAGTTAATCATGCTGGACTGTGCTGGACTCCACTGGACTCTGGCCTTCGATGTAGAACAGAGTGGCTACAAAGGGTCACGTGCAACTTGGTGATGGGGGGTGAACCCAGCATTGAGACCTGTACATTCAGCTGAAATTTTGATTCGGATTATTTTAGCCTCTGACCTGCAGGTGCTGTTTAGCTCTGACATGCTTGTGTGGAAAAAGTGACATTCTGTGGTGTTGCTTCACACCTTTAGAGTTTCAAAAGATCACAATGGTCTCAGCAGCCCCTTTTGGAGAGGAAACGCACAAAAGTCTTTTCAAAACATGCCAGCTAAGATGAGGCAGTCCGTTTAAGTTGTGAACTGAGCGGGCGTGAGTCTCACTTGGCCTAAGATGACCCGTTCATCTACAAAACCTGGGCCAGAAGTTCTGATGTTTGTGATCCCACAACCTGTCTGGTCATCCTTTCTCTATCACCCCATCCTACATCCAACCCCAACACCACAGTTCTCTCCATTGAGCTGCTTGCTGCCTGCCAAGGCATTGAGTTCCTGCGGCCTCTCCGTACCACCACCCCACTGGAGAAGGTCTACGACCTCGTGCGCACCATGGTCAGGTATGTTAAAGAGAACGTTCACCCATGTATTTACCCAGGTTCTGCTTTTCTGAAAACATCATACAGGCAGGTTAATGATTGAAGTAGATCAACAGTCAAACAAGGCTAATGCTCTCCTACCTCGACCCCCCCAGGCCCTGGATTAAAGACCGTTTCATGTCTGCAGACATCGAGGCTGTTCATCAGCTCCTACTGGACCAAAAGGTACGTGTAGTTTACAAGCACGAATCTGTTATGAGAAGCCACACTGTGCAATTACACTGCTTGGGCTCTGTTGCCCACAGCTAGCGTGATATTCATTTTGCCCGAGTTCGTAATGTGTGTTTCCACCCTTTTATTAGTGCCCGCGGCTCTGCGTACTGATAAAAGGTGCTAGTTTGGAGCTCAGTGTGTTGAGGCCGCTACAGTGCACTAAGGCGTGTGGCTGCCGTCACACAGGAAAAGAGGACTTATTTGTGTTCGGGTGTGTGGCTCTTGGTCCCTCGCCCACAGGTGTGGTCCGTGGCACAGCCGTACATTGAGAAGTATCGCATGGAACACATCCCGGAGTCCCGGCCTTCATCGCCGACAGCCTTTTCCCTGGAGTCTCCGGCATCGCCTAGGAAACGGGTTCGCCTTGAGTGACAGCTGCCTTCGTATCGCAACGATTTTTAAGGGATACGTCCCAAAATACACACCACACACCGCCCGAGCAACCATTTATGGAAGACAATCAGGGATGAGACCGCAGCTGATGCAACAGTAAATCATGTTAACCTCACATCTGTACAATAATGTATGCAATTGGATTGTTAGAAATATTGTAAATTAAAGACAATGCAGGCCATGTGCAAAGCAGACATTTTGATATGCATGAAGTTCACCAGTTGAGCACAGCAAACACCTGGTTGTCCTTGCAGAAATACGCTATTGCAGCGTCTCAGACATCAGATTTCTACCTCGTTTTGCCTTCACCATTGAATGTAACATGCGAAAATGAACCTTTAATATTTTTGTTCATAATTTGGATGTATTTATGAGGTGGGGTGTCTCTAAATGCGATTAAAGAAATGTGCTTCGTGAAATGAGGACAATGAGTGGAGCACGTTGCCGTGTGGTGGTGGTGCCGTTTCTGTGCATTGTGCCTGCGTGATGTTCTGGGTGTGAAAAGATTTCTACACTAAGGGGGCTGAGGGAGCTCGATGTTGTGTTGGGGAAAAATTATACAGCAACGGTAAATGCACCAACACCACCGCTAGGAGATGCAGACATTTATCGCTATTTTACCCAAGTCCTTTTATTTTATCGTTGCGTTTTGTCACAAAAGACCAGTGCAGCAACTGACCAGAAACCTGTTAAATTACTTATTTTTGTGTGTTTTGTTTCTTCAAACTCTGAACACAGTTACACATGTGCTTATTTATGTCATAGTACACAAAAACATTTTTACATGCAGTCTTAATGAAAATAAAATAAAAATAAAATGTGGAACCATCAGTTTACATGACATTCCTTCTGAATATTTACTAGGGATTTTTTTCCTAACCACCTTTCTTTATGAAACTGATGTTGCTCCGAGGTGTATTAAAATAACTACCTTTGCCAAAAAACTACCTTTCATTCAAGGAGACAAACAATTACAGCAAATCTGCCAAGAAAATCTTCTCCATTAAGCACCTCAAGCAACAAGAGGCACCCTTATATATACGGGAGAGGCAAAATCATTCTGGTTTTTGGTAAACAAGTTCACACAAGGAATGACTTTGGTTAAATTTAAATTTTAAACATAAAAACTATTTACAGTGAGCCAGTGGAAGATATGACTACAACATTATCTTTGGCTGTACCTTCTAGCCTCCACCACTTTATGGTAGACTGTGGTGCCATCAGTCTCTGCATCAAACCCTTTAGCTACACTTGTGTCAGCGGTGGGATAAGAGGGGACAACACTTGACCTGGTTTGTCATCAGCTGAAGACAGAACATGATCACCGCCTACACGCCAACAAAACGGTTGCATTCCATCTCTAGCCACTCATTGGTTGCACTCAAAAGGTGTCCAAAATCTGAAGCCCATCGCTTCTTACGCTTCTTACGTTATGATGTAATGAACTTGAAAACTAGTTTTAGTTTTTTGTGGAGGGCATTGCAATACCATCCATCACAGAGAAGCCAGTCACAATCCTAGGCAAGGTCTTTGATTGTAGCCTCAGGGATGTAGCGGCCATACAAGCAATGACCAAGAAACTTGAGACTTGGCTCACCACAGTAGACAAATCTGGCTTACCTGGCAGGTTTAAGGCTTGGCTATACCAACACGGCATCTTGCCCCGTGTCCTTTGGCCTTTGCTGGTGTATGAGGTGACTACGTCAACTGTGGAGATCCTAGAGAGAAAGATCAGTGGTTACTTTTGCAGGTGGCTGGGTCTGCCACGTAGTTTAAGCAGTGCAGCGCTCTATGGGATGAGCAATAAGCTCCAGCTCCCCATTAGTAGTCTTGAGGAAGAGTTTAAAGCGTTGCGTACAAGAGAGGCACTGCTTTATCAGGACTCCAGTGACTCCAGAGTGGCATCAGCGGGCATTAGGGTATGGGCAGGTAGGAAGTGGAGAGCCCAGGAAGGGTAGGAGCTAGCGGAGTCTCGGCTGAAACATAAGGCTCTGGTGGCATCTTAGCAACTGGCTGGGCGGGGTTTGGATTAATCCCTCAAGGCCTATGGCAAGGATAGACGCCATCTAGTCCTGGAGGAGGTGCAGGCAGGTGTGGAGGAGAAGTGAATCAGCAGGATGGTGGGCATGTGGCAACAGGGAGCCTGGACAAGGTGGAAGGGAGTGATGGAGAGGAAGATATCCTGGGGTGACATCTGGCAAGCAAAATCATAGCGCGTTAAGTTCATGGTTCAAGCCGTGTATGATGTCCTACCTAGCCCAGCAAATCTACACATCTGGGGATAAGAGTGACTCTCCAGCATGTCCTCTCTGCATTGGTAAGGGCTCACTGGAGCACATCCTCTATAACTGCACAAGAGCCCTGAGTGAGGGCCGCTATCAGTGGTGACATGATCAGGTGCTTAAGGCAATGGCAGCTGCGATCTCTAAAGCCTTGACTAACTACAGGGTCATTTGTAGCTAGAGGAACATCACCTTTGTCATGCAAGGAGAGCACCCTCATCCACAGCCTAGAGCAGCAGCCAGCTTGCTCACCTCGGCGTTGGACTGGGAGATACGGGTAGACTTGGGCACGTAGCTCAAGTTCCTGGAACATATGACACCAACTTCCTTGACGTGGTGTTAACATCTGGCTCCTCAAGGCAGGCGCTCATAGACAGTCCCTTGGGAAGACCAAATGGAAGAGGCTAAAGAACAGAAGCGGTCCAAGTACCAGGAGCTGGTGGAGCAGTGCTGGCGGAGCTGCTGGAACGCTCACTGTGAGCCTGTTGAGGTGGGGTGTAGAGGTTTTGCTGGCTGTTCACTATGCAAGGTCTACACCCTGCTTGGCATCACAGGAGCTGCTAAAAGGAGAGCTACAAAGTCCATTGAGAGAGGACCTCTAGGTGGCTTTGGATTAGGAGGTCCGAACTGTGGGTTAGTGCTGCTGGGACACAAGCCAGGGCCTGATCAACCCTGGCTGGGTCACCTGAGCGAGGGTGTCTGATGTTGTGAGACCTGAAACACCCGATGACCTCAGGAAATATCACTGATGATCTGTGTCCCAGCGCATCCTTGGATGTATCTTTAAACTTGTTATTGATAAGCTTTAGACGAAAATTTAGTATAGCACAAGATCCTGTTTAGATGCTAAATTTTGGATATAAATTTTCAAGAGCTGTTATTGCAAATATTTGGATATAAAGAGTTTGGATGCAGAGGGATGGCTGTTATTTAAAAATTATGTTATGTCGTATGGGAAATTCAAAAGAAAACAATTAGGCATCAGTGTGGCTAAAACAAAATATTGCAGCTAACTGAAAAATTTACAGGGTTGTTTATGAAAAATGCACTGTAATTACTTATGAACGCAAATAGAAATAAAAAAATTAAAAACACTAAAAATATACTGTAAGATTTCATGTTATAGGGACACATTTACTCTTCTTCCCCCTTTTTGAGATGCTGAGGGGGTGTCTGTGGCGTTATGACCCCCTAGGAAAGGATTGAATTTCTCAGTATCAGTTTGGATGGACAGACATGGACCGGTTCAGCGTTGTTATTCTTGAACAGAAATACATTTCTGCAGCAGTTTTTTTAGGGGACGTCTCAGTAAAAAATGGAACTGCGCTGCACGATGATGCTCTATTGGGCTCGCTCGACAGCAGTTTGTGTTCATTGTCTTCCCCCTTGTGGACACAGCCGAGTACTGCAATTGTACTTATTTTGTGTTCAAAATGACCTTAAACAAACGGCGGTTACCTTTTTCCTCCACTAGATGTCAGCAAAGTGAAAAGATTATTTCCACCCCATCAGTTCAGGATTTACAAGCGTTAGAGCATGACTGTCAAACTTCTTTCATAAAGCAGCCCAAAAGGAAACCATGGCATCCTCTGTACGCCGGTTTATGCAACATGCCTATATGAAAGACTCTGGATACAAGCGGCTGAAGTGATGTTTCTCCACAGGATCACTTCTCAGAACAGGGTGAGGAGCTCAGAGGTCCAAGAAAGTAAAGCTGCTGTGCCTCCCGGTTGAAATGAGCCATTTGAGGTGGTTCGGGTGTGGAGTTACACCAGACACTTCCCACCACGTGGAGACCTATAGGAGACCCAGGACACCTGGACTGAGAAAACCTCCCAAGAGGAGCTGGAGACTGCGGCTGGGAAAGGAGCTTCAAAACGCACAGTTCTGATTGGTCACAACAAACGCAGGGTGTAACAGAGCCAGCCATGAAAGAAAAAAATCTGAGATTTTTCCATTATTTCTTTTGATCTTTTAAATTCTTTTTCCAGCTTCTACAAAAAGATTTACATGCCCACATGGAAGCTGGTGGCGATGTTCCAGAGAAAATGAGTAGCTTTCCAGCAGTGAACGGAGCATATTAGGTATCTCAGTGTAAAAGGCCTAACTTGACAAAACACCAATGAAGGAAGGTGCCCGCTTGGCAACTCTGATGAGATACTTAAATTACTTCGCTTCGCTATGCCATGTTTGGATTTGAAGTTTGCTAGCATTGGTTTTAGGGAGATACAAACCATTGCATAGTGGCTAGAAAGGCTTGCTGTGGGTTGACTGTGGGGTTGCTGTGGTGGTTGAGGGTTAGAACAAGGTAAAACGGTATTTAGGAGGAAGGTTAGGTAGGTAGTGGGATCCCCTTTATAGTGTGAGTCCTTTTGTTGGCACCATGTTTGATATGAATCAAGTGTAATTGTTATTAAAGTGGTATCACTCATCATGACTGTAGCTGCCGAGTGTTTCTGAAGTGCAGTGTTCAGAACTGGACCCGCGAAACCCTCATGTGGTTTCAGAACCACAAATGCAGTGCTGTCACCCCTTAGGACTAGGACAAATGAACACAGAGGAAGAGGATTTTCATGATAAGCTGCTGCACCAAAGGCTGAAGAGCATCACTGGGCCATCTGTGCTGCAATGTCGGCCGGGGTTCTTCCCTGACTCACAGTTCACCTGGAATCACATCAACGGAATTAGCGCAGCGACAAGTAGCTTATCGATGCTTTTGCGACGTGCCGCTTCACAAGTTTGTATTAAGCAAACCTACACCTGCCGGTCAAAGGAAATGAACAGAATTGTTCCCCTCTTGTATTCAAAGTGTCAGATACTACGAGTCTCTGCTTCTTTTATCGCCATATTAATACAACTGTGTGCAATGTGTAAGTATGAAATGTAACAAATAACAGTGGTGCATTTATAGATGTGACAGAAGACACAACAGAAGACTACAATGATGCTGTGGGTGTAGAATACCTTAATTTGGCCAGTGCTTCTTAAACCTGCAACAACGCCCTTGGTATGACTCTACAGAATATATAAACTTTTGAGCAAAATCAGTTTTGCTGATGGTGTATTGTTTACATTAGAAATTTTAACTTTGACATTAAGGATAATGTCCATGGGGAGTGAATGCTTTCTATAAGTTCCATATGTAGTAGTTAGTAGCATAGTAAAAAAACAGTGAAAAGTTTGGATCAGTCATGTTCAATGCTGTTACATATGGAAACACATTTTTACCAGCACTTTTTTTTGAGAGAGTCTTAGTAAAGGTGTAACTGTGAGGGATAATAATGCACTTGCTAGTCAGCACTTTGTCTCACCCTCTTACAGACACAAGTCCAAAACAATTTTATTGATTTATTTATCCCTCTACTCTCCTATAGTGCCGGTGATTCCTGACTCCCTGTAGTTGCGGCTTCATTTTGGATTGACTGTGTTCAGAACTGTTTTTTTTTTAAAGGAATTCCTTTTTCAGCTCTTTATCTCAGAGGAATCCGCGCAGTACTGGCATGCGCCCATGTTCTCATTCGGTTTGCGTCCATTTTGCTTCCCCTTGTGGACAAACGAATCCTGCAGTGACTCTGTTTTACCGGGTTTAACCTTGCACTGTTAAGGGCTTCAGCACACGCATATGGATATTTTTCAAAATATACTTTTCCCACATCAGTGTAAAAAAAAAAAACACATCCGGACATTCTGTATTTTACAAAATTTCTCAAAAAATGACGCAAAACACTCACATAGTCATCCCATTCCAGCAGGTGGCAATGAAACTTTAGGTCAAAACACCAAAGAAGATTTGGTGTTTGGAATTACAGGCATGTGCAGTGAAGCTGACTCGAATGTAAATAGAGCATGGGAAACAAAACGGTACACACAAGATGGCGAAAGTAAGCAAAGACAGATTCGTTCATCTGGACTGATGATGAGGTGCAGCTGCTGCTCAATGTTACCCTTCAATATAAACTTAGCAAGAGTCAGGAGAATGTAGGATAAGATAAAAACTATACTGATCCGAGGGAAATTCTGACTAGGAGTCCTGCAAAACAAATTTTTATATTTACACGACTCTGCATGGCAGCATTACAGTAAACGAAAGTAAAGTTTGCATGTAAACCTGAACGTAAATATTACCAATATTGCTGACCACGCATGATAAAACAGGTGGTCTGCCACTGCTTTGACTACAGTGTCTGGCGAGTGCGCAGTGTACACAAAAAACAACGTTTCGCAAGAGGTGAAGCAATGACATCACAGCTGCCCAAAATCTCCGTTTTACCTGTCCACACAATTACACTGTAACCGGAGTTTCGAAAAATATCCACCTTGGAAGGAGTTCTCAGGTGTTTGTCTATTGGCATGGCAGTCATTTTCCATTCTTGTGTGGACAGAGAAGTTCTGTAAAACACCGATTGTGTGGATGGGAAAAACCGTGTTTTCAAAAATATCCGCATCTGCGTGGATGAGGCCTTAATCTCATTATTTTGCAGTGCAAGGCTGAGTTAATTTTTATCTGCATGTAGTGGTGTAAAAAGAGGAGTAAATGTCCTATCACTGTTGCCTATGATGCACCTCATTCCACCTGTAACAAGAACAGAGGAATTTATACATTAGGAGATTTAATTATCAGTTTTGATAACAATACAGTGCATTTGACTGTTCGGTAGCATCAGTGGGTACATTTAATAAAAATACTACCTAATCCACCTGGTCCAGCTGGGTCCACATATCAAACTTTAGATACTCAGCTATCTGTAAGGCACCAAAGGGCAATTAATATTACTTGAGCTTATGTCAAAGTTGACAGAATTTCAAAAGTGTGGAGTAAGGATATTATAAGGGCCCCAGTGGCCCTCTCCCACCCCCATGGACAGTTGCAGATCCCGTCACTGCTGAGGGGACTTCTAGGTTTGGACTTAATAGGTGCAAATGCAAATGAAAGACTTTAGTCTTGCATACAAATAAAATGTTAACTTTATAGATGTATTGAACCTTTCAGAAATGTGCTTTTATTGATGTAATTAGGAATACTTTGATATGAGGGGTTAGGTCACTCACACATGGTTACCAGCCACAGTCCATTCCCTTTACCTCAGTCTTCTTCTCTTGGCCCAGATAACATTAAGCTAACTAATCTGGTCTACGGTGACGTGGTTATAGACAAAGGGAGCTCTTTATCTGCCTATTTGATAAAAGAAAAGAAGAGAACTTAAAGAAACTTCTTGGCTCAATCACAATAAAAGCCCTGATGCAGTGGTTGAAATGACCAAGACGATGACAGAGCCATGTATGAGATGTCCTGCTGGTGCTTCCTGCCCGTCTGCTGTTTCACTGGATGAGTTGCCTTCCCAGCCTAAGCGTTTCCACGCAGATAGGAAATACACACGTTTTTTGGCCAAGTGGTACAATCAGTTTACTTTTGCAGTACAGTTTGTTGGAAGACATTTGCTGCAGGATGTGCCCAGCAATTTTGGTCAGAAGCTGTAGGCCTTGTAGAATCAACGAAAAAGCGTTACACTTTTTTTACACAGATTTTGCACCTAAAAATTTTACAACAGGTTCAGACAGTGGTTCACCTATGTGGTCAAAGTCCACTTACCCGCTACTGATACAGAGTTTGTCTATTTGGTTACCAGAACTCAGAATGCTTAAAATGGGCCCTCCGGTTTAATATCAAACCATCACTGTTTGAAACCTCAGTGTGCAGTGTGACGTTATCAAAACTGGTGTTTTGGCACGGCTGGCGTCTCTTTTGTCAGCAAAGTGGTTAAAAGTCCATAATTTTGTCATTTTCATACACGACTTGTCCTTTTACAATTACGAATTTGATGAGTTCTTGGTGTCCCCCGAACTGATAAATCAAATGTTCCCACCTGTGGAATTGGAAGAGAGGTAGAAAATCAGCAATACTGCAGTCATGCATGAATTCAGCAGCGAAGACGAACACTACGACCTGTTTGGAAGACATGTTACAGGTTGGTCCTTCCTAAACATATACAATATATCTGACAATATCTTTCTGAATGTTATTGCCACAATCCTCATTCCATTTATGAACCCCGCATACTGTTCATTTGTACTTTTTTGGCTACATGCACAGTTGTTTATGGGCGAAATTCCCCTTTCACTAAAACACATCAGTGAATAAACTTCAGTTGCATTCTGTAGCTGTTTTGGTTGTCACCTCAGAATTTTTGGCTAAGTTTAATATGGAAATTGTTAGTGTATTTTATTACACTTTAACAACTTTTGAATTTACCCAAGTGCAACTTGACGAATCAGTCTACTCATTTTTACCAGGATGAAAATACAATACATGAAACGGCATTGATTGATGACTCATAAATCATTGTAAAGAAGATTGTGACGCTAAAGTTATCCTACACTATACTACATGTCAGATAGCATCACAAAAATATAAGGTTACGTAGAAAAAAATATGGATGATGAAGATATGTCATGAGTAGTAATATCATGAACAATATTTTGATTTCCTTCAGGTGCTCTGGTTTCCTCCCACAGTCCAAAGACAACTCTTAGGTTACTTGGTCACTCTAAACTGTCCTTAATGTCTGAGTATGTCTGTGTGTGTTTGCGGCAATCCTGCAATGGATGGGTATCCTTTCCATGGTTCAGCATCCTAGTCTAGCAACCACTGGCTGTGGGATAGGTTCTGGGCTGCTGTGACTTGGACCAGGATCAGCTCTTACTGATAATGGGTGAGTGAGTGAGTATTTGTACAATGCCAAACAGTGTGAATGCCATGAAGAGTTCATTCCAAGGATATTAATGTAGAGGATATACAGTGTGTATCGTCAGCTGAGGAGGAGGAAGATGTTTAGGCCCAGTGGAGAGTACCGTGAGGTGTTCATAATGAGGAGATCCCCTTGCTTGTCCACCTCCAGTGAGCCATGGCTATGGGAACAGCCCAGGGCATAGGCTGCATTGATGGTGGCAGCAGCAAGAGCTTCCATCATGGACATCCTCAAGTTGACACAGGCCAAGTGCATGACCATGGGCTTGGAGAAAGGAGCAGGAAAAAAACATGGTGTTGCTTTCCTCAGGGACAAACACACAGAACTACACACTCCCTAATGAGAATTTGGGACTATGTTTACCCATTATGGAAAAAGGAGGTTTAACCATGATTTTCACAATAAACTATTATAGCTAGAGAATTTGGAAGATGTTTCAGCAGCATAGAGAGCCACTGCAGCCTGGCATCAGCACTAATCTTCTTCTTCTTCTTTCGGCCGCTCCCGTTAGGGGTCGCCACAGCGGATCAAAAGCTTCCACTTCTTCCTGTCCTCTGCATCTCTCTCCGTCACCCCCACCACCTGCATGTCCTCCTTCACCACATCCATAAATCTCCTCTTAGGCCTTCCTCTCTTCCTCTTGCCTGGCAGCTCCATCCCTAGCATCCTTCTCCCGATATATCCCGAATCTCTCCTCTGCACATGTCCAAACCAACGCAATCTCACCTCTCTGACTTTGTCTCCAAACCGTCCAACCTGTGCTGACCCTCTAATATACTCATTTCTAATCCTGTCCATCCTCGTCACACCCAATGCAAATCTTAACATCTTCGACTCTGCCACCTCCAGCTCTGCCTCCTGTCTTTTGGTCAGTGCCACCGTCTCCAACCCATAAAGCATAGCTGGTCTCACTACCGTCTTGTAGACCTTCCCTTTCACTCTTGCTCGTACCCTTCTGTCGCAGATCACTCCTGACACTCTTCTCCACCCACTCCACCCTGCCTGCACTCTCTTCTTCACCTCTCTTCCACACTCCCCGTTACTCTGGACTGTTGATCCTAAGTATTTAAATTCCCCCACCTTCGCCAACTCTATTCCCTGCATCCTCACCGTTCCTCTGTCCTCCCTCTCATTTATGCACATGTATTCTGTCTTAGTCAGAATATTAAGACAGAATACATGTGGCATCAGCACTAATGTAGAGCTCATAAGCTCATATTTACCACATATGCTGTAGGACAACACATTCACACACCCTAGAAGCTGGCATGAGCCCTACCATGGAGCAGCAGTAGGCATTGGGGTTGAAGTCACTGCCCAGGGCCACGATGACACCCGCATCCAGCATGTCTCTGGCTCGCGGCTGAGGCAGCCTGGAATGGAAACGGCCGTTACTTCTACCTGAGCTTCACATGTGGACTGCAGACAGCCCAAGATCTGTACCCTTGAAGACAGGTAACTTTAATGGCCAAAGTTGTGCACACGAATGGATTCCAACGTGGCGGAATGTGGTGGCGATCATTCACAGCCATCAAGCACACAGAATGGCGTCAAAACACACGGAACCGCAGTATTGGCAGCAAATTCTGAGGAATGAGCAAAATACTGTAGCTGTAGGGGCAAAATGATCACCCTTTGAATGCCTAATTTTCAGTGCAGAGGAGGTTTGCCATTCAGTGTCTCGCACCTGAGGATGTGAGCTGTTGTCGGGAGGAGGATGGCAGCCGTTTTGGACTTGGCCATAGCCGCTATCCCCTCGTCGGTCACTTCCTCCAGATGACTGATGGCCAGTGCTCCCAGCTTAGCCCCCAGCTGCGATACACACAAAGGTGACATGGACACACATCAGTTTGCTTTTTTCAGTGTTGCCAACACACATCACAATGTAGAAATATGCAGCACATATTCTCATGTACAAAAGCCCTGCAGGTTCCCTGGAATAATTTGTCCAAAGGGAAAAATGTTTAAAATGACTGCAAAGCAATGAAAACTACTTTGCATATTTTTGACTAAAGAGCTGGACATTTCTGAACAACGTGAAATAATTTCCTTCAGGATAATAAAGTTTTCTGATTCCGATTCTGATTCTGATTTATCAGAAATAATCTCAGAATGACTGCAGAAAAAACATTTGAGATATAATCTATAAGGGTCATTTGTAAAGCAGTGAAACCCATATTTAAAGTGGTTTTTATTCCAAAAGAGCAATGAATAAATACATTGCCTGGCAAAAAAAGTCTGAACCTGGACTTAACTTAGCGTTGTGATCTGGGGTTGCTTCAGTTGGTCAGGTCTAGGTTCAGCAATGTTATGTGCCCGAAAAATGAGGTGAACTGACTACCTGAATAACCAGGTTTTTCCATCAATGGATTTTTTCTTCCAAGATGACAATGCCAGGATCCATGGGGCTCAAATTGTGAAAGAATGCTTCAGGGAGCATGAGAGAGACATCATTTTCACACATGGATTGGCCACCACAGAGTCCAGACCTTAACCCCGTTGAGAATCTTTGGGATCTTGTGCTGGAGAAGACTTTACGCAGCGGTCCGACTCTTCCATCAACACAAGATCTTGGTGAAAAATTAATGCAACTCTGGATGCAAATAAATGTAGTGACATTGCATAAGCTTATCGAAACAATGCCGTGGCGAATGCGTGCCATAGTCAAAGCTAAAGGCGCTCCAACCAAATATTAGAGTGTGTCACTTTTTTTGGCCAGGCAGTGTATATTGAGGTAATGCTGTTGGTAGAATGAATTATAGAGTTCAGATGTTAAAAAACAGATGTGTGTTGGTTCTGGAACAGAGGACGGGCGTGTTTGTCCCAGTAAAACACACCTCATTTAGCTGCTTGTTGCAGAAGCAGCTGTGGGCCCCGGTGACCTTGTACTGGGCTTAGGTGGAGTGTGCAGCTGGGTAGAACACAGCTTTGGCTAAACTTCATAAATTAATATTTAAACTTGGATTTTAATGTAACTGATTAGTAATTTATAACCGTGGCCGCAAGACTTCAATGGTTTTAAACAATTTCAGGGGAAAAAAAGCTTTGCTATTACAGACACACTGCATATACAGTAACATATCTTTTATTGTATTGATTTTTGTAGATACTTACAGTATATATTTATATTTCCTGCTTATTATACACAGTAGATATAATCTAATATTTAGGTGCTTGATTTTGAGGAACATAAAATTAAACTAAAAACATGAAATTAAAACTAATTTCCTTCTGTTATGTTTAAAATAATTTGAAATGTGCAATCATGAATCAAAATGTGAGTTAAGAGTTTATGTGGGACCAAGGCTTGTATGAACCGGGGCTACCTACCGTGGCAGAATTCATGGGATGCAGCTCATCTCCATGGAAGTTGATATGCAAGCCCAAGGCCTTCCCTGCCTGCAGGATGGTCCGGGTGGAGTCGAGCTCAAAGACGCCCCTCTCGCAAAACACGTCGATATTGTCCACCCGCACTTCCCCCAGTGCCATCTTCTCCTGCAGCCGGGGCAGCTGAACCTGCACGATGTCCTGCACGGCCTCAGCCTCGGTGCTCCCCCTGTAAGCCACACCTCAGTAGGTACAGTACCACTGCCAACCGCTTAACCTCTGAATACATTTCACTTTCATGAGTGCTGACACACATTTGCTAACATTGTGGGAAACATGGGATGTCCTGAAAAAACCCCAATTGGAACATCCCTGCCAAGTTAAGAGAATTGCTTAAAGCAGTGCACATTTTTAAAAATGAAAACCCATTCAAACTTCTTATCATCTTCAGCTTGGTTTAGAAACCATTTCTACCTTCAAAAATAAGAAGGTGCAGAACTCATGTGTCTGAGCTGGAGAACAGGTCCTCTCTTCATTACTATAATGTGTTACAGGTAAGCTCACCTGGTATTTCAGGTGTCTATCAGTGCTTTTTAAAGTTTATTCTCTTAAACGCGTGTGTCTCCACGCAAACTGGAGTTGTGTGTTAGACGTGTGTAGTACATAGGCACAGCGTGTGCTCCGCAGTAGGTGGAGGAGATGCCGATAGGCAGTATGGTGCGAGCCTTCTCTATGACCGTCAGCATCTTCAGCTCATTGTCCAGGTCTAATCCGTAGCCGCTTTTGCACTCCACCAGGGTGGTCCCTGACCGCAGCATGCGGGTCAGCCTCTGGGTCAGGCTGCCAAGCAGCTGTTGTTGGGAGGCCCGCCGGGTGTGTTCTACTGTGAAATGGATCCCACCCCCAGCTCGGTGGACCTCCATATAACTGGCGCCAGCTAGCTGTGGGCAAGCAACACAAGTGAAGATGTCCGCTAGTGCTGTAAATCAGGTAGGAAAAGAAAATCACAGGAAGAGGATCGATGGGTATAATTTACCTTCATTGCAAACTCGTGGACTCTGTCCCCTGCCCACACAGGATGAGTGTGGGAGTCTATCAGTCCTGGACCAAACGCAACAAGCATAAAGTAAGATCTATGGATTAATGTGAGGATTGTCTATCTTTCCCTCTGCCCTTTACCCCTTGATACACATTGCCAAGGGAGAACAGCACATGTCTACCTCACGAGAACATTTTAACTGAATTTGACCACTGGCTCAGTTCCATCTGGCCGCAGGTCGACACCTGGACACCTACCAGGTATGACAACCATTCCCGATGCATCGATGACCTTGTCAAAGTTCGCTTGTCTGAACTGCGTCTCCAGAGCGTTTGTGGGCCCCACTGCCCTCACAAGCCCATCTCTGCAACGACACGGAGATCCTTCATGCACAGCACAACTGACCAGCACGTCAAATTCGGAACAAACCAGTTTAAAAGGAGGCATACTGCAGGTCAGGGCTGAAATGCATTTCATAGCTGTTTTTATGGCTTGGAAAACATGTGCTTCAATTTCACTCCTTTTCATTGTATGCATTTTCCCATGCTGTGATGGTTCTACCTCCCTACACACCACCATGCTGAGATGTCAGTTTAAATGCAGCAGGGAGTACTGTATCATACCACTGCACCACTTCCTTATTCCCAGTCAGTCTTACAAGCCAATAAATTATTTCAAATGAATCATCATTATAAACCTTTGGGGCTGAAAACCATAACACTTACATTTTTTTAAATAAAAGAAAACATGCTTATAAAACAACTAAGAAAATGCCATGAATTTGATCAAATCAAACACAAAGTTAACTGATTAAAAGCACAAACTTTCAGCCACAGAGTTAAAAATGAACAATCACTGAAAACCAGAAAAATCCTCCTTTATTAAATGTATTAAAGTAGTGATTGCTTACCATTGAGACCCATAAGGGTTTGGTTAGGGTTGGGCAAACAAGGGGTAAATTATGAATTTTAAGTGGATCTCAGAACCATATGCAGAACCATATGCAAACATGCTCTGCTTAAACAGTGAATTACACAGCGGCAGTTTGACAGGGACACAGCAGTCACCCCTACTGTCCCCCACAAAGCAAGCTTGGATAGCTGCCATCACCCCAAAGTACTAAATATTCAGCTGATAAAAGTTTCTACGGTGGCATTTAAGTTTTTAGCTGCTAATAAGGATAGAGAAATTTCATTTAAACAAATTCATGCATTTCACCCAACTAAACTGGATCAGAGGATAGAAAACTTTTAAGAAGGAATCCTCTGAAGGTTGTTTACATTTGTTTAACTTTGTTTGCAGGGCCGGTCATTCTGGAAAGATCTTAGAAAAAACATCTATTAATGTAATAACTTTTAATTAATGCTGTACTGTTTGCTTTGTATGGCATTGATAGAATAAGATAAATATGTAGTTAATATTATTTTAATGGTAAATATAATAAAAAGTACATTTAAAAGGCATACTTCTGTGTGGTTTTTCACTGTGGCACACAACGGTGTCAACACTATACTGAGCCCCAGCAAAGAGCTGGAGGTCACCCAACTGACATCTGTGGGAATCTCTGGTTCCCTGTGGTCTCATCTGTTCTGTCTATGCAGTATCCATTTTTCAATTTTTATTATTAAGAACTGAATGAAGAGCTCAGTCAAGTGAGGTGGAAAGGTGCACCCACCTGCCGACGATCACGCCGCCGTTCTCGATGATGGCCAGCTGCTGCATTTGGTCCCCAGTCAGGAACCGCTCTCCGCTGCTGCAAACTGCCACCACTTGTTGGGCATTTTTCACAAACAGCCGAAAGGTCTCCGCCATGGTGAAATACGCTACAGTACTGTGTATTGAGAGCCAGCGAGTGTTTGTGTTGCGGGCTGCTGTTGACTCTGCCTTCCCCCCGGGCAAAGGTCTTCACAGCAGGCAATGACATTACTTAGTGACTTTTTTAGGTGTTCATGCAGTGTTCTCTCTGCCTTATAATGGTGTACATTATAATTAAGGCCTTGTATTAACTATCATTCACTTTGTTTCTGTCTATATATCCTATGAAAGAATATTTTGTTGCTGGCCAAAACACCCAGTATTTTTAAAACACAGATAACTTCATTCCTTTTTCAATGTAGCCCAGTTTATGAAAATAGTGTATTTATGTTGTGTTTTTGACTTTTACGGTGGTTTATTTTTTTGGGCCAGGATTTATTAACATCCACATTGGCCACATCTGGCCCACTGAGCAAAACTGCTGTTCTGCTTATTTGTTGGGTTGTTTAGTTTCTGAAGTTTGGGACGTTTCTGCTCACTCTCACACAGTGACAGCAGGGAGCGCTGTGGTTACAGCTGCCTCATTCTAACAGGTTGACCCAGGTTTGAATTCCACCTCCTGCTGCATTTACTTGTCTCTAAGTGACACAGAAAATTTACCCTGCCGTATAAATCATTGTAAGCAGCTTAGAACAGTAAATCCCCAAAGAAAATGTCTTGAAGAAAAGCATCCTATAAACAAGTAAAACAGTTAATTTAGAATTAAATGATAAATGGTGAATGTGTAAACTGACTTTCTTATGTGTTTTATGGAGCTGAATTAGGATGGAAGTGAAATTGATCATGAGAACTTTTATAGGCTGGGCTCCTAAAACTGATTTGGGAGGTCTTCAGTTGTGCTATGTTTCTTTGAAATTAATAAAGTTTGGAGTAAAAATTCTTATCCAAGGGTAGAGAGGCTTACAGTGACCACAGCGGTGTTCCTTTGCTCATTTCCATTTACTGCACTTTTCTCTGAATCCCTTTACAGTAGATGAGATGTTGTGTTGTATTGTTGGGGGTTTGCCTTGCTCTAACAAAAGGCTGTGTTATGGAGATCAGTGTGATGTTCTCATTACTTCCATCCGAGCCCAGAATGGTGCTTGGTACATTGGTGACAGAGGTGGGATGGAGGCACAGCATGAGAAGCTGGATCACACAGCAGCTAACAGTGAGGAGAGAAGAAGCCAGCAGGATGGAAGCGGCAGAACGACGAAGGACGATAGAGCAGCGTCAGCCGAACGGCGCTGAGGCAGAAAAGAAGCTGCCAGTTGTGCGTGCCATGCCGTGACAACAGCAACCGAGAGCTGGAGAGCACTGCTGACGAGATGGGAGAGCCCTCAGGTGCCCAGTCCTCCGACCCACTGGCAATTACGACTGTGGCGCTGGGAAGGAGAGCACCCCCCAGCTACAGCCCCATACAAGGAAAGCATCATGGCACAAAGAATATGGCATGTTGTGGTGCCCAAGATCTGCTCTTCCCGGCATCATGTGGCTCAAGGACGCTGTGCAACGAGATGGCAAATGCAGACCCACTACGGCAAGGTGATCGAGCGGTGGGAGGCAGTGCGAGATGCCCGGGCGCGGGAGAGGAGAATTGTTCGTGACCGCTGCTGCAGATGGGTGAGCGAATGGGCAGCGTGTCGAGTGCACGTGCCCCTTGCATAGCAGAATCAAGTTTGTGTGCTGTATGGCGTGGCTGGCGAAGTTGGGTCCGCAGGAGTTGCCAGAAGGAGAGACCTGAGCATTATGAAATTGTTCTGGGACTGAGGCCGACCGAAGCAGGGAACAACGGCCTCCTCAACCTGGGTGTCTGCACCGACACCTCACCCCATCAGAAGAGCGACTGGGGAACAGCGCTGGATTTGGGACTGTTGGGGGTGGATGGACCACAGGGACACAACCATTTTCTTTAATGGGGGGCTACGTAGCATTGGATGTTAATTGGTGTCTAGCTGTAGATGAGATGTATTGTACTGTTGGGGTTCGTCCTGTTCCACTGTGTGGATAGAAGGGAGGCTGGGGTGGTTAACCAGCTTCAGTGCGGGCTCTAAAAGAACAGCTGTTCCCTTGCCCTGCCTGGATGTTACCTTCTCCTGATGCCCTGTGTTCAATAAAAGGCTGTGTTATGAGAATCAGTGTGATGTCCTCATTTCCTCCATCTGAGCCCAGACCAGCGCTCGCTACAGAAGCTCTGAAATGGGAGACAGCATCACTGTTGCAATGTAGTGCTTTTATAATTTGGGGTCTTCCTGGACCAACAAGCAACGTGAAAGGCACTCTAGTGAGTCGCTCTGAAAAGGTTTTTTTGTTTGTCATTCTTAAATCCTACAGATCACACTTCCTCCACCCGGCAAGGACCTTTACCAACATCCAGCTTTCTTTACAGCTTTGCTTTGCTCTTCTTTGAATAGAAAAGTTATAGCGCAGTACAACACTGAGATATAAAGCAAGTTTTTGCAGAAAGAGAAATAATAGATATTCATGTTTTAAACAATACTCAAAATTTTTAAACTTACCTTTTACAAAGAAATTGGCCAATTTAGTAATACAATGTAGTAATGACAATGAAAAACAATTAAAAATATAAAGGGAATTCCACACTAAAATGTGTATTTACTTTGCTTATCAACACAGAACATACACAAAATATGTATATTTGCAATACATATAGGGTGGCAATATTTACAACCATAATTCAAAAGCTGTAAGCATAGAGATCATTTTAGAAATATGCTTAGTGGCCACTTTATTAGGTATACTCTTCTGAGGGAATTATCGGTGAGAAAAGCTCATCTGAGATGCGTCTGGTCAGCAAGAATGTTTAAGTACTTTGCAGCACTCAGATGTCACTCATTCAATACTAAAACCAAATGGAAACATTCTCACAGCATTGCACCTTCACCACCACTAATTTGTACTGACCTGGTGCACTTAACAAAGTAGGCAGTGAGTGTATATGTGGTTGCAAAATAAAACCGTACAGCAAAGTGAGAAAAGTGAATTTCATACAAGGTTCCACATGAGCACCTGCAGAAAATCACAGGTGCAGCAGTGCAGTGTCTCTGTGGTCTGAGGGGGGTTTTTGTACGGCTCTATAACACTGTGTGAACATCCAGCCACTGACGTTAGGTACATACATACAGTGGTAAACCCCTGCGTCTGCAGCCTGGATATTAGTGATGGTCAGAGTATAATCGTGGCCAGAGCCACTGCCACTGAATCGAGATGGAGTTCCAGAAAAGCGGGAATTTATGTTATAGATCAGAAGTTTTGGAGCTTCTCCAGGCTTCTGCTGGTACCAAGAAAAATAGCTGCTATATACATCATGACTGGTTCTGCAGCTGATAGTGACTGTCTGTCCAATACGAACAGCTGCTGCTTCAGGGGTCTGAGTCATGGTGGGTTGGCCTCTGGATTCTGGAAAAAAATGTCCAAAAACACAGTAAATCAGTCACGTCAAACACATTTTACACATGGAAATTTGGATAGATTGGCTGCCTCCCCATCTGGAGCTCAAACCACATAAGCGCAATAATGAAAATGTTACACTGAATTAAAATGGTACAACAAGCACCTTGAATGCAGAAAGCCAACGCCAAGATGAAGACAGCGAGAATCATTGTTGCGGCAGATTCTGTTCTTCTGAATCATGAGGCATGGAACTCGCTGAGCTATAAACCTTGCCAGAGCACTGAGGCTAGTGCTGCCCATGCAAACAACCTTTTCTACGCAAATGAGCTCTTGCTGCATCTATTTATGATGTTGCTGCTACACAGCTTCTCCAAAAGGAATGCAGTTTTATTATTGGAATATTCCAATAATATCTGAAAGTTTAAGTTGATCAGTGGATATTACAACAAATATAATTTCATCCATCCATCTGTCCTGTCCATCCATAGACCAGTGCTGCCCATGCAAACAACTTGCATCACTGCTTCTCTTTTCAGTTAGACTAGATCTCTTTTACGGCACTTGAGCTTCTGTCATGGGAATTGTTCATTATTTCTCTTCTTCTTCTTTTCTCCTCCATCTTCCTGAGCAGCCAGGGCTCCCTCCCAGCTTGGTAGCAAGAGGTCAGCAAAGACCCTGTGAGTGACATTGTAATGGGTGCGTAAACTGTATGTGATTTGTATGTGTCATTTACTCCTCTAACCTCTATGTTCATGCCTAGCGTTGCTGCCTTTCCTGTTTCTATCTTTTGAAAATATAAAGTTAACTCAGCAAAATTAAATGCAAATAAAACTGGTGTCTATCTTTCAAACCAAACAGCCAGCAATTGGGTGACTTGCGTTTGAAGCAGAACCAGAGGTCATTTTAGGCTAAAAGTTAATTAATAAGCAAGACAAAGAGCAGATTTAATGGTTACAGAACATTTCCAGCACAGAAAATGCACCAAAATATCGTCCTCGGCACCAGACATCCACCGATTTTTGACGTGCAACACTCGGGTCCTTAGAAATTATTTCTAGGAGGTAAATGGACATGTTCAAAGACACCAGAGTCTCAGCCAGGCCCTCTTCTCAATGGGGACTCAGCAGCTTTTCTCCCCATCCATCGCTCTGCACACAGAAGGACAGGGCAGTCGACTTAGTTTCCTAGTTTATTTTTATCCTGTCATTTTGCAGCATATCTGTTCTCTGCAGCCCAACTAAAACGTTGTTGGACCAGCCTGCTGAGCAGAACCAAGCACACTGCACACACACACACGCACACACACACACACACACACACACACACACCTGACCCACTCTAAAACCCAGGTTGTAAAACCCTAGAATTCTCCCAACCTCCACAAGTAGAATAGGAATGGAATTTAAAGGTTGATTATGAAGAAAATGCTACAAAATATTACGAAACTGTGAAAGCGAACCATGTATTTTGGAGCTCAGCATTTTACTCTTGCTTGCTCATTTATAAATCTGTCATTTCTTTGCAGACGTTTATGTGAGATTCCCTGCTCATTGACAAAATATAATACAAAATATTCATTTAAAGGACAGGTAAAATGCAGTCGCGAGTAAATATGTTATGATGTATGGTGTGAATATGTATCCGTGCGCCGAAGCCAAGATGCGCTCAAGTTCCACTGGGGGTTTTTGTACAGCTGCTCAGCGAGAATCACATATTGTGGTGGATTTTTGGCAGCAGCACCACGCTGGAAGTTGGTAGTAAGTTCTTCATCTTTTAAACAAAACCAAACTCTTTAGCAAACTTCTGATAGCTTATTTTATTCAGTTCTTTAAAGTGCCAGTTAAAGAAAGCTTTTTAAAATTTTTAAACAATTTGTGATTTTTTTACTTGCAATTAAATTATATTGTGTAATTATATTATTTTTTTTTGTTGAATCTCAATTCGGATGTTTGGATGGTTTTGGTTTTCCCACAATTTATACATTTTTTTCAATTATATGATTTTTTCCATCATAATGTATATTTGTCGGTGAGTAGCCTTGTCTTGTCAGGTCATACTTTGTGCATTTTATTTTAAATGTTAATTTCTACATTGTTGATGGGCAAACTGTTGTGTTACTATTGTGTCTGAGCCATGAGACAAAACGAGTGTTTACTGTCAAATGTCAGTAAATCGGTGTATTCACAGTACACTGTTGAGGGGTATTTTGCGAGTACAAATCGGCTCTGAATTACTGTGGTACGTTTTCGGGTGAGGAACCAAACTGGACTTTGGAAGTAAGAGATTTTTTTATACTACATTCTTAATCCTTTAAAAGAGTTAGAGTTGCTTATTTTTTGCAGTCATGCAAGTTTAGTTATTCATTGCTGTTCAAGTAAGTCAGTGAAAAGGTGACGACTGGGAAAAATGCTGCAAAAGAGCATAAATGTCAAATTAATATTTACAATTTAAAATGAAATTGAAAGCAAAAGGGCAACTGCGTTCTTCAAGTTGTGTCAATTTTGACTTTTTGTTGTTTATCTTAGATGCTTTAGTGGCTGTCGGGTGAAAATATCAACAGCACCAGCAAAATCCAGTAACAGTTGTCACAACATTTTTATTTACTGAAGCCGTTTGTCGCCAACAATCCGGCTGTGACCATTCTTTTGAGGAAAATCGGGGCATAACATTTTTGCACGATTATATACAGAATTGGGTTGGGGTAGAGAAACAGTATTTGATACATTTAAACGGGATCATTCCTGCTTTATAGTTTAACTTACAGTCATTTACTAATAAGCGTTTGTTTGCAGTAGGATTATCAATGTTCTAGTGGAGACAAACCATGTCTTCAGAGTCCACTCTGACCTCTGACCTCTGCTCCCTCATAGGCACTGCAGCCCCCATCCTCACAGTCCTGCCCCCCTCTAGCGAGGAACTGTCCAGCAGTAAGAAGGCCACGCTAATATGTGTGGCCAAAAAGGGCTTCCCCTCCAACTGGAAGTTGGAGTGGACGGTGGATGGAAGCAGAAAGATGGCAGAGATGAGCCGTGGGGTCCTGGACAAGGACGGCCGATACAGCTGGAGCAGTAGGCTGAGCCTCTCTGTGGTTGAGTGGGCCAGTGCGAATTCGGTGGTCTGCGAAGCCACTCAGGGCTCCCACAGTCCTGTCACCAAGACCCTGAACAAAGCCGACTGCATTGTGTAGATATGCACCGGATTACTGTGTTTTTACTCTGTGCTTTATTACATTTATCTCTTTTACCACTAACACAGAGGTTAATGATGTGCTTTGCTAAACTTCACGAGTCCCTTTGACTTCCTTTTCCTCATCTTATCCACTGTATTTTACATTATTTGTCTGTAACCCTGTACTTCCTTGAGCTGTAATAGTGTTTGATTGCTATTATAATAAAAACTTTCTGCGTCAAAAACGTGGTACTTAAGTTTTTATTAAATTATACAATATAAAAACACAAACAGTAGTGTTAATGTGCTGTTAGTCACAAAGATTCAAACAAGAGAACACACGTTGTTCACACACAACAAGGAAAAAATAAACTGATTGGCTTTTCAAAGTGAAGTTTCTGAAAAATTCATATAAAGGAAAAATAGGCAAATGTAGCAAGGTTTTTGGTGTCCTAATAGAACTGTAGGAACTAAGACGAATGAGCCCAATGAAAGAATAAAGAATATTCCAACAAATAGGAAGAAAAGTAAGGGGGGACTCCAAGTATCAGCAGCTTACCACCCCCTCTGGATGTTCTAGTGTTTTACAGTGAGCCACAACAGGGTTCCTCCTGAGCTCCTAGTGAACAAAATTTTGCTAAAGTAACAGTCAGCGTCACTGGTGTCAAAAGTGTGATTCGGCAAATACTGGATTACAACCACTACTCAGGGTTCTGGAGTGAACATGGGAAAACTAAGAAGTTAAGGTGAGAACTGCGTCGGGCATCACTGGCAACACACACAGAACACAGCACCCAGATACACTCATTTAGCACACTGACATTTAAAAAATACACAAATGCCTACACCAATTCACATTCCAGAAAATATACATTTTGCAGTGGTATTGCTGTAATTTTTTTTGCTAAATTACTACTATTGCTAAATTTCTAATCAGTTTTGTTTGCTATGCACTATCCGGGATTAACAAAAGGATGCGTGCGTGTGTATTTGTTACCTTTCTCTGCTGTACAAATGGGCCAGTGATGGAGGGAGTTCAGCGTATGTAATGTAGCCAGCACTGGAAGTCATAGAAAATTGAACAAAGGCTCCAGTTAAACAGAATTTCATAATTGCTTGGTTCAGACCTTCAGCAGGATGACCAAAAATTGTCTCACTTGCAGGTTTATAAGCACCATAAAAGCTTTAACTTTACTCTAATGAAGATTCAGTTTCACACACTTGCGAAAGAGAAAAAGAATCTAACTTTCTTGTGTTTCTTTAGCAACTGAGATGTCTTTCTGAACAGCTTCTGTATGTCCTCTGTGTATAAAATACTACTTGTATAAAACATAACTTTTGCATTTAGACTGATTCCACTTAAGTAATGCGGTGCCTCAGTTGCCCCTTGGAGACAGGGCAACATTTGCCTGCTCTATTCTGGGAACAGCAGATGCCTCCTGCCCATCCCCATGCAAATCTCAGTTTCACTCTGATGATCAGCAGCAGTTTCACTGTTTAAAATAACCTAATGTGGGGCAGATGTGGTGGGGTGGGGCTTTTAATACTGATAAACTGAAAAATTGTTGCACTGCTGGGCTGGTTTCTTTCTTAATCATTTGATAGAATTTACTTTTAGCTTTCTTATTTCACAACAGTTGAACAAATGCATGGCAGCATAGTGGATGTAACAGAAATTGCCCAGAATTTTTTTGCAAGAAACCATATTTTACAAGTATGAACCCTGTCCACAATAAAATTCTGCTGTGTTCTGTCAGTTAGACAGAATAAATAGACAAAAACAGTTCCAATTTGAAAAAAAATCTAATTTTTTCCCAGTTTCTTCTGGCAATGCAAGGGACACTTTAAACAAATTGATCTTGAACTGTAAAATAAAGTCATGCAAGTTGAAAAAATATTGCAGTATAGATCATGGAATGAATAATCACCCATCTGAGATCAGTAATGTCATTGTTTTGGGTTTGTCACCCTGGTGGAGAAACTTGCACTGCAACTGATGGTTATATTTATGGTAAATTATAACAGTTTTACATTACAGTTAATTTTCTGAAAGCCTGGCACACAGGAATGTGAAGCAGCTGAAGGGGCTGTGAGCTATGCTCTGGCTCCCCCTTGTGGTGATGTTGAGTGAACACACTTTGTGTCTGGCGTCCATCATCACCTGTATGGGATACTCACCTTCCTCACCCAGGCTGTATATGACGTGCAGGTTAGTCCATCCAACCTGCATAAAAGGGAAGGGTTGATTCTTTGCCCTTTGCTTACAAAGGCCTTTATCTCTGGGGCCACAAAACAGCTGAGGTGCTCAAGGATGCAGCAGAGTCTACCAATGTGGGAATACCAGAGTCACACCATTAGCGGAGGAAAAGAGTAAAAAGTTAGTATCTAGTGGCAGGCCATAGCTACTCATGATGGGTCACCTGGGTGGGGGGGTGCCCTGGGTTCAAACACACAAAACACCCAATTACCCAAAGTAGCATCACTGATCATTTGCTCAGGTGCAATGCAAGGTGGTTGTAGGGGCCATGAGGTGGGAAAAAAGCAAGGCTAGTCAAGTAGAGAGAAGTCTCCCTAGAAGTGGAGTAGAGAGATGCAGCAAGTGACAGTGAGGTGCAGGTGACCATGCAGTGACAAGCTGCAGCCCTTGAGCCACCCACCATGATTAAGAAAAAAAACCCTCGCTGTGAAGACAGAAGCTGCCAGCTTGCCACACATCCCCTCAATCTGCTCCAAAGAAAGGCGCTATGATGGCACAAGCAGCAAAGGTGCCAAGGAAGATCCCTGGTGAAAGACTAAACCAAAAGGTTATTTATAGCTGCTGGATTATTATTGTTTTATTTGCAAGTGCTCTCCTATAGCCAGATTCCTAATATGCTCCATTAACTGAATGAATCTATGTGTAGAAGCTGGAAAATTCATTTAAAAATGTTCATATCTGATTCTGTTACACTCTGCATTTGTGTGACCAATCAGAACTGTTTTGAATCTCCTTTCCCAGCCACCGTCTCCAGCTCCCCTTGGAAGTCTCCACCTGGTGGGAAGTGCCTGGTGTAGCTCCACACCTAAACCATCTCAGCTAGCTCCTCTCTCACTTGTATCCACAGTTCTTCATACAGGTATGATGCATAAACTGGCCTACAGAGGAAGCCATGGTTTCCCTTTGGGCTGCTGTATGAAAGAAGTTTAACAACCCCAGACAAACTGCGGCTAATACTTAAATGGCGCAGAGAGAGTCTTCTTTAAATATTTGTGTGAAAATGGGGAAAACCTCCCAGGAGTGCAGAGGGTGCACTTTTACTGGTGGAAATTCCAAAGGCAATTTATTGTTTGCAGGGACTGTTAAGTGGTGATCATCTGTGTGCCCTACTGTTTATTAAAAATAAAATTACTTCAGGAGGTTCAGTGTTGATGGAGAAACGCTCCTCCCCATGGCTGTCTGCTCCTTTTTTGTCCTGGTGGTTACCCAACAGCTCAGCAGTTTCTTTCTATAGCTGGGATTACCATAAAACTTCTGTTTCTCTGTTAGATTGACAGGTGAGCCCCAAAAACACCTTGCAGTGCTGTGTGCTGGTCATGTGGTTAATGGTCAGGAGGTTTTTGGTCTGAAGCACCTTCAAATCCCATTTTGTACAGTAGTAACACACACAAAAAGTAGTCATGGTGCTCCAGTGCCAGATATATCCCTGTTTACACTGAGTGATTTATTTTAGGTGTGATGGGATTGAGAGGCATTTGTTCATAATTATTGGTTATTTTGTATTCGTGAACCAGTCCGAGTAAAACCAGACTTTGTACATTTTCTTTGTGATGATGCATCACTGTTATAATAGTGTTAATTTACTACTACTACTACTTCTTTCTACTAACAAATTCTTAAACAAGAGCAGGGTTTAGAGCAGTTTCTCTCCAGCCAAGTTTGCTGTCTGCTGCTTACTGGGGTGGAGCTGCTGTCCCAGACTGGAGTGATTCCATCTCACTGCTCATCTTCCCCTTTTTCATGATCTTTCGGAACGACAGGAATCTTGTCTTCCTGCCACTGCCGATCGAGTCAGTGTTTTCAAATTCATCCAGAGACCCGGAACCGGATGACTTCTCTGCGGCATCGGGTGCAGAGGTTTGGGTCTCTCCTTCACCTTTCACTGACGTGTCTCTCCTCCAAACTGCCATCTTTCTCGCACTTTTGCTGGTCAGCCGCTTTGCTGCAAACATTTCATTCTTAAACCTCAGGTGGAAAAAGGCAGTTCACGCAAACCAATTATATAAGCAATACTGAAACCTCAACGTGCAAAAGAACCTGTAACACTGTGCAAAGATGGTGCATTATGAAGTTTTGGCAGGGGAGATGTACATGTAAAAACAGGGTGAAGTACCTCTTGGCACCTGGAACTGCCTCACAAGCTCACTTATGTCAGCATTTGGGTTTTCTGTAAACTCACAAAAGCAAAATGATGTCACAGACAGGAGATACGTGCCAACTGTTCAACTACAGGCTGACATTTTTGGTGCTGTACCTGCATCTGATACACATACACACACCTGCCCTGAACTGGAGGAGCTCTGTGAAATAAAGAGCTGAGAACTCGGGGATGCTCTCAGGTTGCCGGGTAACCACGGCTTTGCCGAGTCCCAGAAGCACAGTCCTCAGGCCAGGCGGCACGATGACCCTTGGTGGGAACTTGAACACTTCCGCCATGTTGGTCTGTGTGAGATAGGGGACACGAAAATCAGACACCATAGGTTGGCAACAAGGGGAAGACGGAAACTCACCAAGACCGCTCCACTTTCCACTGACTGGCTAAAGTAAAATAAGATAAAATGTAACAAAAGTGAATATTTCTACAAATATAAACAATAAACAAGAAATGATGCCAGGAGCATAATGCCATCATATCGTCTGCAACCAAAGCGCTGCACCATCTCGCCAGCTTAAGAGTTGCCAACATCTCAGCAGACGTTTCAGTGCGTCATACTCATCTTGGCTTCAGCCGAATCGTCCACAATTTCAGCAATTTCCACGCGTTGGGCTAAGTTCTTCCAGCCGAGTCGTGGACAATAAAGGAATGAAGAACCTGGTACTTGCTGGCGAGTTAACCAGCTGAAATGCTCGCAGCCTCACCGCCACGCATTAAAACCCCGCTGCTTGTGCGCAGCCAGGCGCTACCATGGCAACCGCCCTGAACATGCGCACCAGGTTTCATCCATTCGGAACGCTTAAAGATCGTCACATGATTATAGCATCCAATCAGAGAGGAGGAGGGCGTCGTGGTTCAACGACAGCCGCCGGAACACCAGCAGCCACCACAATAATAATAATAATAATAATAATAATAATAATAAAAAAATAATAACGGCCATCGTGAACCTGCCTTTGGATAAGCCGTCATCTGCAGCGTCACGATTAAAATGTTGCCAGCTACAAAACTGCCTATAAAAATTACTACGCTCTTTGTCCCCCCAAAGACACCGTTTGTAATATATTTCATCGTTTCGTTACTTGTGAATTGCTTTACGAATCCGTCTTTTGTGTTGGTGTGAAAGGACAAAGAACGCATGTTGTTAACTGCAGCTTTTATTGCTTCCACAGTTGAGCGACATCCTGTTCGTCTACACTGCAGCTGCAGTCCGGACAACGCAAAGGTCGGGCGGTCGGTCTGCGCGCTCCTGACAAACCGAGAAACCTTCGCGTAAGCGAACCATTTCCAAATGGAAGTATCTGTATATTTTTAAGCACAATCACACCCGTTTTCCTTAAGGAAAGGAAACATTTAAATATATTTCTCACTTTGACTACAAGGTCAGATTCTCCTCAATCCTAAACCTACATCTTTTTTTCCTGCTTTTACCAAAACACTGCGACCGTCTTTGGTTCAGTAAATTCTGCAGTGAGGACACCCACTTTAACTCCTTGTATGACATGATTTTATGTTAACTGAAAAAAATATAGCTATAGAACTATAGGTTACACATAGAGCTCTACGGCTGGCAAGATGCCGTTTAGTGCAGCTTTTCCAGTCTTCGGTAATAATTATAGTAACAACTAAGCTTAGTGTTGTCACTCAAGTCAGTGCTGCCTTCTGGACAGTTCATACAACTTTTCCAAAAGTCTGGACACTTCAGTGCTAAATTGCAAGCATATGACAAGAAGCAATTGTCCATTTGTTCACGTTTAATTGCTTTTACACTTCAGCTGTCCTTCCGGAAGTCAAGGGACATCGACCTGCTGACAAAACGTTGCCGTCACTGCACCATGTGAGTGAGCAAGTGCGTCTTCATCTGACAGAGGCGTCCGAAGCTCTTGCCGCACTCGGGGCACAGGAAGGGCTTCTCCCCGGTGTGGATTCGCATGTGCCTTTTGAGGGGCGTCGAGTGCGAGAAGCTCTTAGAGCACACGGTGCACGAGTACGGCTTCTCGCCCGTGTGGCTGCGCTGGTGCACCCTCAGGTAGCACGACTGCGTGAAGCTCTTGCCGCACAACGGACAGTGGTAGGGGCGCTCCCCCGTGTGGTATCGCTGGTGTATGAGCAGTTCTCCCACGGACAGGAAAGTCTTCCCGCACTGGGGGCAGAGGTGGGGCCTTTCACCCGTGTGAATGAGCTTGTGCCTGGACAGGCCCGTCCTATTGGTGAAGGTCTTGTCGCAGTACGGGCAGGGGTACGGCGACTGGCCCGTGTGTGTCTGTGCGTGTTTCTTGAGGGCAGCCTCCATTTTAAAACCCTTGCCGCACTGCGTGCATACGTGGGGTCGCTCCTCTGTGTGGCACTTGTGATGCTTTGACAGCTCCCCGTGCGACAGGAAGCTCTTGCCACACTGGGAGCAGAGGTAGGGCCTCTCACCAGTGTGGATGCGCTCGTGCCTGGCGAGCACTGAAAGCCGGGTAAATCTCTTCTGACAGTAGGGGCACTGAAACAGGCGCTCGCCTGCATGTGTGCGTTGGTGCCTCCGCAGCCCGGCGTGCTCCGTGAAGCTCTTGTCGCAGTGTGGACAGTGGAACAGGCCCTCCCCTTGGTGGGCCCGTTGGTGGTGCAGCCTCAAGGGGCCGAGCTCGGTGAAGTCTTTGCCACACAGGGAGCACACGAATGGGCGCTCACCTGTGTGGGTACGCTTGTGCCTTGCCAGGTCCCAAGATGTTTTGAAGCTCTTGCCACACTGGGGACAGGAGTGTGGCCGCTTGTCAGTGTGGTTCAGCAGCTGGTGCCGGCGCACGTCCGATGCACGGCTGTAGCTCTTGTCGCACAGCGGGCATTTGTGTGGGCGGCTCACAGCGTGGCTCTGCTTGTGGCGCGCCAGCTCCATCGAGAAGCGGTAGCTGCGGCCGCACTGCGAGCATTGGAAGGGCCACTCGCGCTTGTGTTCCTGCTTGTGGTGGAGCCGCAGCGAGCCGAGCTGCGTGAAGTTCTTGCCGCACTGTGAGCAGTGGAATGGCTTCTCGCCGGTGTGCGTGCGCTCGTGCCGTGTCAGGTCCCACGAGTTGCCAAAGCTCTTGCCGCACTGGTCGCACTGATACGGCCGCTCACCCGTATGGATGCGGTAGTGCCGCATCATGTCTGACCGAGACCGGAAGCTCTTGCCGCACTGCGGGCACATGTGACCTCCTGGTGGTGCTCCGAATGTGGGTGGCTGGTGCTCGTTGCTGGGGGACAGCTTGTCCTTTACTGTGTCCTTGCTGGGACTCGCAGGCTCCCCGGTCCCCTCCTCTCCGGTGGCCTTCATGATGTGTGGTTGATGGTTCACTTCTTCCATGGGAAATAGTGGCCCCTGTGAGCCAGGCTGAGTGGACGCCTCCTGTTTATGATCTAGAGGATGTCCAAAAAGACAACAGTTATTTCATATTGCATTGCATTACTGACTATATCTCATTTTATATTCAGGGATAATTCAGGTCAGGAAAGACCCAAGTTAAAACATACATAAGTTTCACTGACATTTAAAATGCGGTACTTTTCACACAGCTATGAACACATTTCATTTTCTCTTACACAAAGGAAACAACAAAAGCAGCAATTTTCTTTCTCAAGCTTCATTCCTGTACACTCATTCCTTAGTTTCCCTTGGGAATTTACATCCCAATAAGACGTTCCTTCCCATAATGCTTATCACCAGACACTGTTGCTGGGTGCCAATTCAAAACAGGATGCTGACTGAAAAAGTTGCTAAACTGCTTTATGTGCAAATGTTTGTATCTGCAAAAACACTGACCATTAACTGCGGTATAATGATATAAATGTATTAGGTGAGCAGAAATGAAAATCTGTTTTTTGAATGTTCGAGGAAATCTATAGGCTCTACACCTAGATATGACACAATTTATGTCTAAAAGAAGCAAAAGCAGAAAATTAGAAAGAGGGTAAAAGTTGTACATCCCCTAACAGTGAAGAGCAGATGAAGCTCATGATGGGAACCGTGACAATGCGCAGAAATATATAAGCTGTTTTCTCACGTTTCCTTCACCTGCATTTTCTTCTTCAGTGGACTTGTCAAGAGGTAGATGTGTGGATTCAGAAATGTTCCTGCAAAAGATTGACAACAGTGAGTCACTCCTTGTCCCAGTGTTAAGGGACTGTCTCATATGGCAACTCAATGTCTCACTCACTCCTTCTCAGAAGGCGCTGTCTGAGTCATTGCAAGCTGCATGAGACCCTTTGTTTTCCTCTTGCAGATGGTGTCCCGTCTCTTCCGCCTCTGTGTCTTTGTATTATGTCTGAGTGGGGATGATTCCTGCTGCTTTCCTCGAGCGCCTGCTTTATGCTGCAGTAGCGGGACGTCCGGGATGGAAAGGCGCTGGATAAGCACTGTAGGCTGCTGGAGTAGACAGGAAGCAACAAGACGGGACAGGCCATCCTCCTTGGGGCATCCACAAGCAGGTTTTGTTCCCTTTGCCTGCTCTTGATCAAGCTGTGATCCATCTTGATCCCTTGGTTCACCTTTGTCACACTCTTTCGTCTCCACAACTAGCATCTCGCCTTCCTTTCTCACATTCTCAACGACCTCTGTGCTTCTTTGGTCCGTGGCTTCTCCGTAATCATGCTCTGCGCCTTCACCCACAGGCACTGTCTCCACCTCTCTGCATTTAGGCCCCAACTCATCATCAGCAGCTTCGGCTGCTGGACCACAATCATGCACTTGATCCTCGTCGCATTGCACCGCTCCATTTTCCCTGCCTGGACTACTCGCTTTAGACTGCCCTGCTAAGCAATTGCCATCACTTGACTGATCACCCAGCCTAATGTCATCTTGGTCAAAACTTGTTTTCAGCTCTACCTCCACTCCTGGGTAAATGTCCACCTCAGACTCAATCACAACTTCTTCACTCACAAAGGTGGGGCTTAAGAAGTCGATTGAATCGTGAATGTAATCTGGTGGTTCGATGGCCATGACCATCTTTACGAGACTGGGGAGGGACAGGGCAGAGAGAATGCAATCCCCTATGGAGGGCAGAGGTGCTGCAATACAGACATATACAACAGTCAAGGGAATTTATATTTGTTATGTACAAAAAACTGAGAATTGCATCCTTTATACAGCAGGGTAATGTTTACTCTATTAGTTCAGAGTAAAAAATTTAATGAAAGACGTGACAGTGGGAGGTTAGATTCAAACCTGTATCATTTAAGTGCAAAGGGGGGCAGCGCTATAACCACTGGGCCCCGTGGGAAGCCTACCTTCTATGTGCAAGCGTCCAACACACTCATACTGCTGGAGAAGTGTTCTCAGTTGCTTTGGGGGCAAGATAGACTGGACACACTCTTCCAGAACAGATGGAGAGGTACTGAGCCAGGATGCAGTCTAACAGAAACAATTCAGTTTGCTTCAGTTCCAGTTATGACTTTACACACATTTAAACATCTTGCTAACTCTTTGTGTCCATTCATTTAAACCCAATAATAGATAGTTAGTTCCTGAGCTACAAACAGTTCACCGGTAAAATTGATGTGGATCGTATGACTGAATTGCATCTGCGTCAGACTCCCCATTGAAGGAAGGAAGCAGGGGACTGCAAATAATGAAGTCTGTGGCCTAGCAATAAAAGTTAAGGTCCCAATGCACACTGTGCAGAACTGCTCATGTGTCCTGAGACACTAAACGCACACCCTTCCTGCCTTATTCTTTAAAGATACAGTTCAAGATTTTCTAGGATAAAATCCAATTCAAAACTGAATACTGAATATCTGTTGTTACTTTTCTCTATAGGACTATACAGTGTCATTTGCAAAAAATGAAAAGTCAAATTATACAGTCATTTGTAATATTATTTCCCTTAAAGATCATTTTGTGGGTTTTATTATGATAAACTCAATATATTTCACATTACATATAAAAGTTTGAGTACATTTTGAGTACATTTGGGAAACCCAGCCAATAGTTCCCTGGAAAAACTGGACATGCGAGTAAAGTAAAGGAGCCCACGACTGACGTCAAACATCTGACTGGCACTGCAAGTTACAATAAACTGCTTTTGTTGCAAGCAAGCAAGCAAGCAAATAAATAAATAAATAAATAAATGAATGAATGAATGAAACAATTAACCAGCTTCTATTAATCAGACATGTCAGAATTAATTTGCAATAAATCTCAACCAATTAGAATCTTTGTACACAGAATAATGATCAAGCAAAATCGACATTTTACTAAAAAGCTGTTAAAAATGAATGAAAACTGCCCACAGTATCGACAGCAGCAAAGTTATGAAAATGTTTTATAAAATCAGGAGATTAAATCAGGACAATGTCAGACAGAAAAGGCAGCAACAACATGAATAAATTAATCTATTAATCCCATAATGGCAAAGGGAAATGGTACAACACGTACCGCTAGTGTGTGGTACGATTTTTGCCATTAATACCTGTTTGAGGTCAGGCACAGGCAGAAGCTTCTCCAGCCTGGACAGGAGCTCCCAGAGCAGCTTCTGCAGGGCTGTGTCATAACTGGGTCCAAAGTCCACTGGGAACACCTCCTAGGACACAACTCACAGTCAACAACACACTACTCTGATGGCAACGTGTTTTCAAAACAGGACCACAGCAGAACGCCATGAATGAAGAAATACTGTGGCTTCCATTCACTGAGAGAAATGATACAAATCTCTATACAAGCAAAAAACCAACTATAGTCGTTACAATTTACTTTTAATTTGGTAGTAATTTAAAGGTGAACTGACTTCTACAATTAGGCAATACTTGTTGGAATGTAGCTTGGTTCTCTGATGCCTGTAAAAATGATCTTTTGAACAAGTGATGAAGCTGCTGATGAAAAATAATTTAGAAAGAAAAACTGCAACAACAGAGATTATCTCCCTACTGACAAACAATCTCACCTTGAAGAAGTTGTCCCTCTCAGCTGAGTTTTTTAGCAGTGGTTGAACCATTTCTAGGAAGTTAGCTTTGGACATCACTACCTCTTCATCACTCTCCTGCTGCACATGAGAAATAGAAGCATTATATATTCTTTTACACGAATACAAGGTGTCTGAGTGGGATGTGTACCTGGTACGTCAAAGTGTAATTTCCAAAGTCGGAGACATAATCAATACTAATGTGCAAACAAATCTTATTAGTTGTTTAAAAAAAAAAAAAAAAAAAAAAAACGTGTTTCATATTTGGTTATAACTGAGTGAAGGATATTTAATTTCACTTGTATGTGCGAAACTTGCAAGTCAAACACATCTTGAAGCATAACTACACAATTTCGAAGACACAAATACCTTTCCATTTGTTTTTAAATTGTAAATTATTTTTCACTCTATTTTCAAAAACTGATTTGTTGCAGGATGAATATCAATAGTTATTCCATGTCAAGTTGCGTAAAGAGCTCTCAAACAGCAAGAACGCTGGACCAGATTAATTTACCTCACTTCCACTATGTTTACACGTTGTCTTGTTCTCCTGAGTGTCACTGTTTAATAACCCAGTAAGGAATTTCAAATAATTTTAAGGTATTAATCAGGTGGAATGTGTACAGAAATATTTTTAATTCCAATCACTGGATTTAGTTTAATTATAGCTTGGAATGAATGAAAATATTAACATCTTACAGCATATCTTGAATTCCCTTAACTATGTCCAAAAGTTTTACAGAACCTACTTAAATTCAAGTCCACGTCTATGCAAAAACCCAGTATAGAACAAAAGACTGAGGAAAATAGAAAAAGTAAAAAGTTGTACCGTTAGAGTGAATCATCCCAAATTATAGCTTCACGTGAGGTTTTTTTTATAGAACATAACATGACCATTTCGATATCAGCATTAGTAAACTTTTATTGACTCTGATGTAGTGACTAGATTTAAAAACAAATCACGTCACACACAAGCATCCGGTCCCAATTGTTTCTGCAAGTTGAGGACCCAATGCATACAATTACTATATACAGTACAGCAGAGCTGCAATTTGCATGTTTTTGGACTGACTCCAGAATAACACACCCTACATCTTTAGAAAAAGTTTTCTCATATGAGTATTTTTCAAAACTGCACAAATTCAAATCCAAGCAATAGCTGAGCCATGGTTTCATTCTCTTGTCAGTTTGCATTGTGTGAGGTTGCTGTTGGTGCCTCTGTGTGGTATGGAGCTGTGTCAAAACTTCACCCAAACAAACGTGAGCGGTGCAAGTGGGTCAAAGTATTGTGCAAGTCCACTTCATTACAACTTAATTTAGATGTGTCAGCAATGTACAGGCATGGCAAATCGGCAGCGCTGTCTATGAGTGAGAGCACAATGCATACAAATCATGAAAGAGCAAAATTAAAATAAAATCAAGAGCAAAGACTGGTTGTTCTTTAATTGTTCATGCATGTGTGGAGTGTTGGAAAGGATGGAGAAAATGATGGGAACGTAAATAAGTTACTACACCGCCCAGCCCCCAAAAAAAAAAAAAGTGACACATGCTAATATTTGGTTGGAGTGCCTTTAGCTTTGATTACGGTACGCATTCACCATGGCATTGTTTCGATAAGCTTATGCAATGTCACAACATTTATTTGCATCCAGAGTTGCATTAATTTGCCGCCAAGATCTTATATCGCTGATGGGAGAGTCAGGAGTCGGACCGCTGTGTAAAGTCTTCTCCAGCACAAGATCCCAAAGATTCTCAATGGGGTTAAGGTCTGGACTCTGTGGTGGCCAATCTATGTATGAAAATGATGTGTCTCTCATGCTCCCTGAAGCACTCTTTCACAATTTGAGCCCCATGAATCCTGGCATTGTCATCTTGGAATATAAAGGAAAAAATCCATTGATGGAAAAATCTGGTCATTCGGTATATTCAGGTAGTCAGGTCACCTCATTTTTGGGCACATAACGTTGCTGAACTGCGGTAATTATCCAGTTTAAGGCTCTTACCTATTTCCTTAGTTAAATCCAGGTGGTGACTTTTTTTTTGGCCGGGCAGTGTATAATGCTCTTATGTATAGTACTTTCAGCTTTCCACTGAATGCTAACATTAAAGAGGATAAACATGGTGTAAAACAGGTGCACATGTAGCTGCTTACATGTTCATGGAACATACTTATGGAATTAGGTATTATGTCTTATGGGAAAAACCTGTTCACTCCCTTACAGGTAAACCTGAATTGGGAGCTGACTGCTTGAAAGATTTATTCATATAATGGCCATCAATATTCCACCATTATGGTGTTTACAGACCATGCAGCGATCACTTACCCAGGGATGTTCCTGGGCTCCTGGGAGCTGCCTCATTCTCTCCAGGTGTGGCTCAATAGTTTGTGGGTCCACGGGGCTTCCAATTCGACACAGCTCAAGAATCATCTGAAACAGGATCAAACAGCAAGACTGAGCATCAATCTCACAACTTCAAACTACTGGAAAGTGTGAAGTAACTCAAAAAGAGCAAAGTGTAACCATTAATCACCACCCTGCCTCTTGTTTACTTCTTGTTTGTCATCACTCGTTTCTCACCCTGGCGCGTAACCCCAAAACGAGTTGGGATCGCTGTCTGTACGTCATCAGTCCCGGAACAATGTCTGTCACCAAAGTCACAAACTCCTCCAGGTTCCCATAATTCATCACATCTCTCCTCTGTGCCACCTGCCACACAGCAGCCGACAGCAGCCGTAGGGGGGGGACCAGGAGGCGCAGGGAGGACAGAGGAAGAAAGGAATCTGAAATGCAAAGATTTAACACTGTCATCAAATACAACTACATCATTATGACAGACATTTCATTCTTCTACCACATATTCATAAGGATAATTTGGTTGGCATCCTGAATCATAGATGGCACAGCAGGTCCCAGTTTAACTAAAGCCTGCATTACAAATTTTCAAAAAACAAATATTTCCTAATTTATTAATTTTTTTAAAACAATTTATTTACAGAATTAACTATTTTCTATAATTTAGTACGCTACAGAGCTTTCTAAATCTGGATGCTGCCAACCTAGCAGTTTTTAATAAAACAATTCAGTCAAACAATTCAAATCCATCCCAATCCCACAGTGTTTACAGCTCATGTGTGGTGCTGGTGGTGAACAACAAGATCACGACTGTTGTACAAGTTCATGGGATAAACTGCGCAAACATCAGGACTAAACTGAAGGCATATTTTTATTTTATGTAATTTTAAGAAATTAAGTTAGCGACTTTGCTAAAATTATTAAAGTTAAGGGTCTTAAAGGGTCAGTTGTACATATGACTGCTACCTGCATAAGATTTTCACAAGCCGTAACCAAACAGAAAGCCTGAGGTTTGCGTTCGTATTACTGTGATTTAGTTGCAAAAGTAAGCGGAGTTACAAACCAATGGAGCCCGAAACAGACTCACGGTAACGAGTTTGAGACCCGTGGTGGCGAAATGTTTGACAGGCGACCACAAAGTGGCCTTAACGCAGGAGGCAAACTGCCACTCTGAGGTCGCTTTTTCAAACTGCTGTTACTACTATTTACTAACATTAAGATAATTAATATTTACATCAGACACAAATGAGCTCACAAGTCAGCATTTGGGACGCAAAGCTCGAAAGTGGCCTTCGCTATGACAGCAATTTGAAGTCTTCGGTCTCAACTTTCCCTCAGCAAAGTGAAAAAGTCGCGTTATTACGGTGTTTCTCTCGACTTCGGACGCCTCATTCTTGTCACCCACGTAGCGCCATAACGAGACGGCGCGTATAAAAGTGTCTTAAGGAGTGAAAAGAAAAACAAACGTGCAGTATTTTCTGGGTAAAAACTGCCTGCAGACGCAACTGGAGCCAGGCACCGCCAACCGGAACCAACACGCACCTGCGGCGGCGGCCGCCTTCGCGGAGCTGCAGCCCTCCATCGCGGCGAGGCGAGTCCGGTTCGTCGCTTGGAGGAAAAAAATAAACGTTCAACCGTAACGACAGCTAACCGGAACCGGCGGCACACACGTGAGGTCACAGTTGTGTGAAAGGTTTTAGTTCCGGGCTGGAGGACCGAATTCAAAATAAAAGACCCCACCCCTCCGCCGCTTTTTTTTTGGAGATTGGAACTATTCATTTATTATGGGTAATTTGTTACTATAACAAGCTATTCTGATATTATATATAAATAATTTTATTTTCACAAAAAAACATTAAAATTACATTTTATATATTCCTGTTTTTAAAAGAATTCAGTAAGCAAAACTAGAAAATTTAGCATTAGTTATGTAATTTTAAGAAATTAAGTTAGCGGCTTTGCTAAAATTATAAATTTCAGTTTGAGCGATGAGGTTTTTCATCAGGTTTCAAAATATAAGTATTTGCAAAAGTTCAGTTATTTTAAAACTGATCCTGTAATTTGCTGCTTTCATAGCACTTTTTCATCTTTCGGCTGCTCCCGTTAGGGGTCGCCACAGCGGATCAAAAGCTTCCACTTCCTCCTGTCCTCTGCATCTTTCTCTGTCACACCCACCACCTGCAGGTCCTCCTTCACCACATCCATAAATTTCCTCTTCGGCCCTCCTCTTTTTCTCTTGCCTGGCAGCTCCATCCCTAGCATCCTTCTCCCAATATATCCAGCATCTCTCCTCTGCATATGTCCAAACCAACGCAATGTCGCCTCTCTGACTTTGTCTCCAAACCGTCCAACCTGTGCTATCCCTCTAATATACTCATTCCTAATCCTGTCCATCCTCATCACACCCAATGCAAATCTTAACATCTTTAACTCTGTCACCTCCAGCTCTGCCTCCTGTCTTTTGCGGCTGTTTTCATTGCACGAATGTCATTATTTTCTTCACTGTCTCATTTAACTTATTTGGAAGAAGAGCATCACTGACCTGGACCCCAGGCATCCAACATCATCTTGGCTCTTTCCTCTTTAGCGCCGGCCTGCTTTAACAGAGGGTTTTTCTGGCTAAATTGTGTTTTAGACATCAAATTAAACATTAAAGATGTGCAGATAAGCTTAAGGGCAGCAGATGGCAAAGCGGTTAGAACTGTTGCCTGCTTTACAGTCACAGGACAAACAGTATAGTAAGTGGGGATCTTGTGAATCGGATTTCCTACAGTATTAAACTTCTGAGAGCCAAAATATCACAATATCTCCTAAAAGGCTGCAAAGGTGAAGAAAGATATAGTGAGAAAAAAATATAAGGTTTTGTCATACAACAGGCTAGATGTCCTCCCCATCACCACAACTGTGCTTTAGGACAAGCTGATAAAAAACTGGATGGCAGGATAACATTATTTATAAATTATAATTAAGCTTTTGTTATAAATATTGTACTGGGGTCAGGCATCCTATTTACAATCAGTTTCATAGCCCAGTGCCCACTGATTCTGGAAGGGGCTCTGGACCCCTGTGTCCCTGACCAGGATAAAGGAGTTAATGATGGATGGATGGATGGATGGATATAAACCATGCTGGTGTTGTCATTAGCAAACACAAAAGTGCTCTTTATTCTGTTACTGCAATTCATTTTAGGAAACATGCATACATTTTTTTTTCTTGGATCTGGTTACTCTTTTCCATAAAACATATTATTATTTTCTCCCAGCAGGAAATTGGCCCAATGGGGTGACGTTGTGGAACAAATTAAGCCCGTTATGCGAAGAATGGCTGTAGTTTCTTGTCCTCTAATGTCCGATTATTGTAGTTAGCAGCATGGGCCACAAGGTGGAATTATTGTGTAATAATTGTGATTTTCTTCATTTCTGTTTTTCTCTATCTTTTCAAATACATTAGAATGCCAAAAGTACCTTTTCTATAATCTCCAGCATGACACTCGGAGATTGAAAACAATCATCTTGCAAGGTTCTTCAGTATTAGGGATGACAAGCCAGCAACATTTTACTATCTACGGTGTAACTGATTATAATTAGAGAGAAGTTATTCAAAAACTACGATGAAGGGAAAAACAAATATGACATTTGAGACAGGAGATCAGTGGAAAACGGCATAAAATAAAAAGTTTTTCTCAATTTTATTTTTCTTCTTCAAGAGTCAAGAATCATTTACTGTAAAACACTCATACAGCAGGGGTACAAGGGAGCTCAAAATAAAGTTCAAAATGTTAACTTAGTTTTCGGGTTCAGGGTTTATAATAGGGGCTCAGAAATGCCACCCTCTCACACAAACTGCAATACTGCTGCTGTCAGTGACAAAAGCAGGAAATGTTGATTATTATTATTAATAGTGAGGTAGCACAGATTATTATATTATTATGTAGTCAGGTGTCACTCAGTGATGGTGACCTACCAAAGTCAGCACAGGTTTACCACAAAATCTGCAATATTCTGCCTTTCTAACAGTCATGTTATTAGCTGTCAGTTAGGACCTGGCCCATGTAGAGAGGTGGGCAGTAACACTTTACCTGGTTAGAGCTGCGTTTTCCTGCCCCAAAGGTGAATTTCTGCACATCTATTCCAACCTAAATCATTTACTGGCTTCTCAATCACCCTAAACCTAGAAGCCAAAAGATAATCAATGTCAGCGTACATTATCGCAGAGGTGTGAATCCCACCTCTAGCTTTATTATCCCTGGTCAAGGTACAGTATTTATCCTGAAGTGTACAGTACAAAGGACCCTGCTAGATAAATGGGTAAGTCACTGTAAGCAGCTTTAGAGAAAAGTGTTAAATACACAAAAAGATGGCAATAATAATAAATGTACAAACTCTAAAAAAATGACTGCCGTACACTGTGGATCTTCGCCTGTTGTGCAACTAGGTTATGATCAGTTAATAAATAATGCAGCAAAATGTGTGTGATGCAGTTTTTTACATATGTAAACAACTGCATCGCACTTATGTAAACGTATTTTTTCATGTATTAAAACTATGTGAAAACAGCTAAGATTGTTAGTGATTTAGGACAATAAATGCTTAATAAATATTTGTCAGAATAACTTGATTCTTGTATGGTTTTTGGCCGAATGCTGCATTACTTTCACTCGGATAAATTTTTGGATGAATAATTTTATTTCATTCTTATTTTTATTATTATATTTTTTGAAGTAACTATTTAAGCAGTTGAGTGCAGTGTTTGGTTGCTGTTCCCACTTCTGTCCATGTGAAGCCTCCCAACCCATTAGTTCTAGTATCAGCAACACTTTTGTTGGTAGAGGAGCTCTTGATAAGGGGCAGAGTTAATGTTTAATCAGAACTTTGGGTGAAACTAATTTCATTCCAAGCAAGAGGGAGCTGTAACAACCAAGTCCAGCTGTTCAGCAGGCAGTCATCGATTGCCGTTTCATGCGTTTGTGCAACCGTGGTGCATTTCCACGGTTCAAAATCTGATTCACCTTTCGCTTTGGTGCCGGGTGTGAAGTGTGTTGTACAGGATGTGTTATGGCCACTTTGTGTGAGAAATGCACAAATGGAACACAAAGGACGACCATTGGACAAGATCAACCGAAAAGGCCAAATAAAATAAAACAAACGAGTTGTCCTCTTTTGGCCTAAAGTGCAGTTTTTCGACATGCAAGTTCTTCGAATGCAGAAACCAATATGTATTGATGCATTAACCAGCAATATAGCAAAAACATGCCCTTTCATAGAGGAAACCTTAGCAAGCTTCAGATATGAAATTTCAGAAATAAAAATATTTTTAGACGAAATGTGTTTGTAAAAAATGATTATTCTGGGGTTCTGCAACAGCATTCCCTGTGGAAAAATTTGCAGAACAGGCAGCTTCAGGTGTAAATATATATTATGTGGCACACAGATAAATGTGTTTTGCTTTTATGTGAAATTTATATCCAGGTTTTTGTTTCTTTGATTTTTCATTCTTGCATTGCTCTTTTATTTTCTTGCTATTCTAACTCAAGCACCTGCCACCTGGTTCAGTAGAATTCCTCACGTTATACAGTACTTGAACAACAGAATTTGCAGTATAATTGCCCGGGCTGGGACAGATACAACAGTAAACCAAATTATTATAATATATATGTAATCCTCACTAAATGTGAGTACAGAGGGTAACAAACATTTCTGAAACCTGAGGGAGACACGGAGTCATGGGCAGAAGATGACATGCCAGGAATGTTTATGGAAAATCACACTGCAGTCCACATGGTTTTCATTTCAACAGCAGTGAACAAATGGTAAGGACATTACAACAAATAACAGAAACGAAGTCTGAGCCAAGTTCTGGTTTTCTCTGAAAGCAGTTTATTTTAGATGGAATCATCACAAAGAGCGCAGAACCCCACACCTGCAGGCGCTATATACAGTAGGTGTGCTCGTCCTCAAAGCACATCAGTGAAGAGCTTTCATACATGTCCTGTGAACTCAGTTCCTTCTCGGTTTAAAAGCATAAAACAGTTTGTTGACCATTGCATTTACAAATGTTGCCGAGTGTGTGTGAGTAGCCACAATAATTATGTTAAATAGTGTAATTTAATACAAGTTCATGGCTCCTGCCAATAAATAGTTATACCGAGTCCTCGATTTACAAACATAAATAGGCCCAGAAGTCTGTTTGTATCCCAATTTCTTCATAAATCCAACCACTACAAACCAATCAATTCAGTCTTAATGTGACAGACATCTCAATTTATTCACACAATAGGTTACAAAAAAATCTGATAAAGCTCTGATAGATTAAAAAACTTGCTATTAAAGTTGACAAAAGTCACTTTCAGTCACTTTAATTTTTTTTTTTAATTTTCATGTATTTTATCTTGAAACAATATAAAATATTTGTCATATCAGTATTTGACCACTTTTTTACATTATTATTATTTCATTATTTTAGTTTTATGTATAAAATAAATAAAAGCATAAAAATACGGATGTACCTCAATTGACTAATTTTTAAAAAGGGTCTGTAAAACTCCTAGATGTGACTTTAATGAATTAAAAATAATCCACATCCCTTTCTAAATTTCATTAACTGAACTACAATCCGGTTGCGCATCCCTGCTCGTTTTACTGTCAACTAATGGCTGGATGTGGAAATGCAAGTTACGGCCAATCGGCAAGAAACAAAATGTTCAAAATAGATAGCACAAGAAATGCCTATTAAAATAAACAAGATGAAAAAAATCGTTGTATTTTATCTTTCAGTTTCAGCCTGACTGCAGTGAGCATTGGTACTTAAGGCTCCAAATAACTCTTCTACTACCACAGCCACTGACTGACACAGGAATGTCCCAACTCTCCAGACTAAAAATGCCATAACAGCCCCCACAGGCACATTTACCAACAGAGGGAACACCCCAGGAGGTCCCACAAGACAGATAAGAATAAATACAGCCCCGCTGGCCCCTACCAAACCCCCTAGCAAAGCTGGCATTCCACAGACCTCTGTGCCCCAGTCTTCATGGATTCTTTTCTGCCCTTTCACCCCCAAATACCCTCCCACAGCTATGGCTCCCAGAGCTTTCAGGACAATGAAGTCCCGGGTGGACCCTAGGACGGCCCCCACAAAGGTACCCATGGCTACAGCCTCAGGGGCCAGGCTTAGTGTCACCCTAATGGCCCCCATTGCCACAGAAACAGTCACCAGCGGAGCCACCCTCAGGTCCCCACCCCTCACCATGTTCCTCACAGGCACCACAGCTACAGCACACATGGCCCCATTGATAGCTACCCCTACTACGCTCGCCACCCTGACTCCCATGCCTGCCCCCTTCACAGCACTCTCCACAGCTCCCCAGAACAGACCGGGACCCAGAAGCACCGCGATTCCACTAATTCCCTCCAAAGCCCCCAGCACTGCACCGACCAGCAGTCCCATCAGTGGTACCCGTTGCACCGTGGCAACCAAGCCCGTGGATGCAGATGCGACTTGGGCAAGCCAAACAGTTGCCACGGTGATGGCTGCTACCAGCAGTCCATAGACACTCCCCATCACTGTTGCATGCAGGGCCAGCTCCACACAGCTCCAGGAGTCCAAAGGTCTGGGGCTTTGGCTGATTAGTGTGCCAGTCATTTCCGGGTGCTTCCCTGTGTTCTCCGCAGTAGCACTCTCTCCCAGAGTCCACATCCCCAGCAGAACCAGTACAGGCCCAGTGGGAATGGCTACCAAAGGTCCCCTCAGCCCCTGCCCGCACCTTCTTCCACCTTCACCTCGATTCTTGTCCTCCTTTCCATCCTGCTGCAAGGGAAGCAGCCTCAGGTTTTTCAGCAGCCTTCCTTTTGCATGCAGGACACTTTCGGTGGCCAGTGTGAACACAGCTGTCAGAAGAACATGGTGAGAATGGTGTTTCCAGTAGCTCCTGAATTTTCTGATTTGCATCCTTTCATTCATATATCGTTTCTGAGGCCTCGGCTGTCCTCAGACAGCAAGCTTTTAAGCAGCGAAGAACAGGAATCCTTTAAATCCTTCCTTATACTTGTAGAGTCACATTGTCATCATGCTGCGTACCAGCCTGTCTCTGAAGCAAACCCTCAGAATTGTCATTGTTTGGTTTGTTTGCAAAAGTCTGTAAACTTTAACAAATATGAAGTAAAATCGTCAACCTATGTCTACTAAAAAATGTGTTATCACAATCAGAACTAAATTTAAACATAAAGATTACATTTACAAAGAGCGTGAAATAAAGATTTTGTCTACTTACTAGTTATTATTGGTTGAAGTTGCTCTTTGTGCCGCTTTTCAGTTTCTCTTCCTTATTGCCGGCTGCCCAGGCAGCTCTGCTAGTTGGTACCTGTTGTTCTTCACGCCTGAAAGTGCAAAACCGGTTTGCCTTTTGAACACACCTGTGCGGTTACCTGTGAGCCATGCAGTTGACCTGCCCTGCCTCGTTTTGGCCAGGGACTTGGGCTGTGCTCCCCCTCTTGGAAGATAGCAGAACTGCATTGTAGGAATCAAGGAGCCAGGTGCACTGTAAACTTGTTTTTTAAAATAAAATTTCCAGAACTTTCCAAAAAAGAATCACTAAACTGGGACACAAAAAGAAAAAAATAATTTTTGTGAAACAATTTACTTGTATAAAACTTATAATAATGTAAAAATATTTTATTTACCTGTTTTATACACATGTAAACTCTGGGGAAAAAAATGGGACAAGTCAAAAATGACAAGAAACACATTTCATCATGGTTGTAACGACAAATCAATAGTCAGGAAATTTGCAAAAATTTGCAAAAAACAAATAGATAAAATAATTTACCATGGGGTAGCTTTCCTCTTAGATTTCCTTAAACAGCCATTTGAAGGTAAATTTGCAGACAGCTTTTAATAGAATATTGTTTCACTCAGTTCTGACAGTTAATCAGTAATGGAAAATGTCTACATTTATTTACATAATATTTATATCTATTTTATTTATATCTAACCTAACTTGCTTAGTGCTTGGAGATGCCATGACCTGAAAAAAGCAGCATTATTAATAATAATAATAATAATAATAATAATAATAATAATAATAATAATAATAATAATAATAATAATAATTTTGGATTCAAACATTGCTATGATGTTTGCGAAGGAGCTGCTACCTCTTACAGATTTCTTATTTACCCCTTTACACATGCTCCGGACCACCACATCCCTGACCAGGATAAAACGGTTAATGATGATGGATGCATGGCTGGATAATGTATTACAAGTACATTAGGTGTGAATTCTCAATTCACTACCCTAGTATTTTCATATGAGCTTAATAGGAAGTTTGATGAAATGCAATGGCAGTTGCTTACATAATGACCTTTACCGCCAAACATCTATAAATAGAACTGTGATCAAATGAATGCAAACTAATAAAACACTTTGATAGGAGATTAATAGCTGATTAACAGGACTGAGATATATAGACGTGATGCTTTGCTAAGACCCCAAAATGCTAAATATCCTGGCAGGGGCAAATTTCTAGAGAAGCCACAAAGACAGTGCCACAAACAGAAGAATGATGTACATTTCTGATAGAGAACTGTGCTTTTTTAAGGCAGACAAGTAGACCATCCTCCCAAAATAAGTGCATCATTTTGCTGACAGTTAGGTGGCACAAATCTGGGAGCTGGCACCCCCATGTGCTTCTCTCATTTGGAAGGCAAGGAGGAGAACAGAGGCACTTGGATGACGGGGAGCCCTTTGGCGACACGCGACACACAGACTTTCCACCAAATTCTGACTGGAGGATTCGAGTCAAAGCAAACGCAAATCAACTGAAAAGACAAGTGAAAAGCCACTGCACCCCCCCCCCCCAGGCAAATACTGGGCCATCATATTATGAAAGAAAGCGATGGCCAGCCTGTGATATGTCCTCTAATGTATGATGGGTCTGACAGCTTTTCATCCACTTTTCAGAATTCACGAAAGATGGGGCATGAAGAGTCAAACATTCTGAAACTCTTATCAGCCTCCCAGAAACATTTTGGCAGTCGAGGACGAAGAAGGAGAGGCCAAGCAGCTCCTCTGCATGAACCACCGCAGACAGACTGGAGGACGAAGCTGCCGTAGTGTCAGGTGTCCCTTGCTCAAATATTTCTCCACATCTAGGAGGTTTGGGAAAAGATGATTCCCCAACAACAAAGTACAAACTTTCTCTAAAGTGCACACATGCACAACTTGGAAAAAGTCCAGCCCCTCAGATCAATGGGAACTCATGGTACAAAGTTACAAATTTTTGAAGGTAAGAATGGAGGACTTTTGGCCGCTTCCGTTAGGGGTCGCCACAGCGCATTGTCCACATATTTGGTTTGGCAAATTTTTACGCCGGATGCCCTTCTTGTCGCAACCCTCACCATTTGTCCGGGCTTGGGACCGGCACAGAGAAATGCACTAGTTTGTGCACCCCCTGTACTAGTTTGTGCACCCCCTAATAATTTTCAATTTATTTATTTATTTATTTTTTTCATAATTTCTTTCAATTTCTTTCAAGTTTTATTAATTTGCTGTGGACTGAATGGCACCCACATGTCCAACTATTAGCAGGCAGTAAAGAGGACCCAAACAATGTAGGAACGTGGGCCAGGATAAATCCAACTCACTTCTGCAGTGTTTACAGCTTGGGTCTGTTTGTTTTTCATTCAAAGCTGATATATATGAGACTATAAAAGAACCAACTCAGTGAACAAATAGAGGTACAGTATCTGTCCATTACTACACTTTTACTGATTGTACAGACAATGTAGCAACCTGAAAGTGACCAGATGATGACAAATGAAGTTTCAACTTAATCCTAGCCCAAATGATAATTAAATAAAAGTTCTGTGATGGACTGGTATGCCACCCACTGTGTTTCCCTGCCTCATCTTTAGGCTTCCAATACAGGCTCTGCAACACCATGACAACACAAATGATGGGAGGTCAATAAGAATGGAATAAATACAAGTCTTAGTGAATTTTTAGTTCATCGCATCTTCATTGGATTTTTACAGACTCCAACCTGCTGATAAATGGGGGGACGTACTAGACATTTGCTGGTTGTGGGTGGGCTTGCAAACAAATGGAGTTACAAACAGAATTCAGTCCTGGTCGTGTTTGTGTGAAATGAAGAACCTCACACAGGTATGTCCACTAGAGGGCAGATGTTGACTTGCAAAAGACAGTGAAGTCAAAGCCAACTGAGAGACACGCCTCAAGTCGCATTTGTCTTGGTGTCGAGTCTGTATCTGACAGGCCGCAAGTCAGTCAGAGGAAGCACAACAATTACATCACCCACTCCGCCAATCAATACCTCCCTCGGTTGCTTCCCGGCACGGCAGTGTGGGCCGGCGCAGTCGCGCAGGGTGGGCAAGAGGAGACAAAGTCACGGCCCACGCTCCCGAGGAGACAAGCGGGAGACCGTGGGCAGACTGAGCGACATCGTTCCCAGCCACGAGCAAAGAATCACGGCAACAGCCGAGAAGAAAGTCAAATCGGTGCCTCATTGCGAGAGCCGGCAGAGATGCATTGTGGGTAAGGTGCTGAAATTCAGGCGGAGCTGCATCCATGCTCATTAGTGGTTCTACTTTGCTTTCCTTGCTGCCCCTTCTGTTATCTTCCACTATATGACCATGAACCTTCCAGCAGCAACTATCTCCTGCAGGCTGTATTCCTCCCCTCTCTCCCACCGCGTGCTGCCTAGGCAGGGACCAGAATTATTCCTCCATCTGTCTGCTGCTTCTCCCGATTATTCAGATGACTTCTTTATCTCTGTCTCATTATGCAGTCCTGTCACCTTCCAACTCAGATCTTTGCCTCAAGCGCCCGTCTCTGGTGTTATCTTCTTGGATCTCGCCTATTGATTTTCTTGTCAATCTGCTGATACTACTACTTCCATACTTTCGTTAATCCGTGTCACTGTCTTTCCTTCTTATAGAAGCGATCAAAATAACTGGCATTTTAAAAAAGAAAAGAAAAAAAACTGTTGCATAGGTGAAAATGCGCCAAACAGGCTAGAAAAGCTACATGGTTAAACAGAAATAAAAAACATTCTCATCCTTAAACTGAGCATAAAACAGGTGAAATTACTGTACTGTCTATAACTCTCAGCATGTATCGGTCTTGCCCCCCACTCGGTATTGTTTTCCCATAAAACAAAGCACATTCTCAACAACAACTCATTAAATAAAATAAAAGACAGAGAGACACATGCGGATGATATAAATAAGGGACCCTGAGCTGCCTTTGCTGAGGCCTCCAGTGCTGGACCCCGATCAATTGCAGGTAAAGTGGCAGCGAGGCCAGGTGGTGGCAGCAGCAGCGGGCCATCGATCTGAGCGCCGACAGCTATAGATCATCTCGATTGTGGTGCTGCCACGGGAGGCCGCACTCGCTCTCCCAAGATTGACTACATTATTACAAAACCTGTCGATCGATATGACTCTGCGAGCAAGAAAAATAATAACCAGTGAAGGTGATGGGGGCGGGGCTGGGGGCGGGGCTGGGACAAAGAGGGCCTGGACCGCCTGGGTTAGTGGTAAAACGAAATGCATTATTAAAGCAAGTAGCAATTTGAGAAAAGAAAAAAAAAACACAAGAATAGAAGTGGACGAAATGACATTTTGGGCTGGCAGTTGAGACTGCAGAGGTGGGAGACGGACGGAGCGGAAAACCAAAGACAGGTCAACAGCCATGTGGCCGCAATCCCATTACAGCTCCTGTTTGGGGCCTGGGGGGGTGGGCTTGGAGGGGCGGGGGTGGAGCAGGGCATAATTACTTTCGCTTCACAGTGCTGCGTGTGTCGTGCCTCTGGGGAGTGCCGGGTTGCGTAGGAGCCGTCTCGCCGTCGCCAATCCATCTCCCCTCATCATCACTTTCAGCCGAGTCCCAAATTGGCCCGTGGACTCATCTTGTGAATCTGAGATGACCTGTCAAGTTGCGACACCGAGAAATCAATACCTATCTGGTGTCCTTCTATTTTTAACCCTGTTCACTGTTCTAAAGTGCTGACCCGAGGGGAGGAGGGCCACGACAGGGGTTGATTCTTCTTCATTTTTAGGTAAAATCGTCAGCTTGACTGATGTTATTCATGAGGGACTCCGATATTTCACAGCTGTGGCGTGCATGGCGTTCCTGTGTCACACGTGCTTTGCACCCTAGCACACATAATGGGTTTGAATATGGATATTTAAGGTTGAAGGATTGTTTCTTGCCTATTCTCCCCATTTTCATGTAGCACCCTAATAGGGACCAGGTGGAACTTGGGTATGAACCCATCTATTCCAATGCTGCCATGAAGGATACAGGTCACTGCACACGCTCCCAAAGGGGCCTCATCCATACCTGGGCCCGGCTACATTAATTTTAATTAATTCCTTATTGAAACCACAACAAGACACAAAATAGCCAAGAAATGAAAGGGAAAGCTCGACATCACGCGATGTGTCCATCAGACTCAAGACATCACCCCGTTTGTGTATTTCCTGCGCCAGGTGTCTGCGGTGACATGTGACACCAGGTAGGAGAGGTAACAATCTGTTCCTGCGTGTCACCCATTAAAACCATCACTGCAGATCCTTATTGCGAATTCTGCTTTGCGCCTCCTTCCCCAAAATGGAAAACAAGATGTCAGCCATCAAAACCGGGAAACCTCACAATCCTAAATGCAACAAAACAGGCCAACACAAGACACAGACAAGCAAATACATAAATTAACACAATTTGAATAAATATTCTGAATATTGAGGAATGCAAAAACAATAAATAATGTGTTCAGTGGATTCAGCTAACCAGCTTTTAATATTTGCTAATGAAGAATTTAGGAGCAAGAGCTGCTGATGCCTTAACGGTGCAAGCAAGGGTTGCGGGTTAGAATCCCACCTCTTCTGGCCAAATGCAAACTTCTTATCTTCTCCCAGAGGTTCACAGTGAGTGACGTTTTCTGCTCCAAAGCGCTGACCTGGGAGGGGGACATTGCTAAAAACACATTTGTCATTTTCTTCTGACTGCCAGTCACTTGTGATGGCAGGAAAATGTGGTGTCTGAGCAGAGACAGGTGCTCATATGCAGTGGGGAATTTATAACTATCACTTTTGTGATACGCGGGGAGGAGTCGGGGGCATGTTTACTTTTCTTTCTCTTTATGAAAAGTATGTAAACGTATAAAATGGTGAAACACAAACCTTAGTTAAGCTAATGCCAACATTATTTCAATCTTTAGTAATTACAGTGTTTTGTAAGTGTCGCTTACAAATCACCGCGCATTTCAGGAATCAAAGCCAACCAGAGCCGGTAGAATAGTAACTTAAAATCATCATCTCGGCAGTGTGCTGGGGGCTTAGAATTCATTCAGCAGATGTCAAGTATTAACAAATTAGCTGTGTTAACAAAGAAATTCAAAACACACGAAATGCCACCATTCCAGGTAAAACAGTCACCGTGGACACTAATACACAGGATACAGGACAAAGCAGAACTGTACTTCTGTTAATAAAGACCACAGGTTAATAAATACCTTTTATGTGTCAAGTATCACAATATTATTGCTAATTTCATTTCAGTTCACTCTGGGGTTTGAAACCTGTAAGTGAGCAAAATGCTATAATCATAGTTGCATTCTTAGCCTTACTGTACATTAAAAATTGAAACTGGCATTGTTAAATGAATGGGTAACTGACACCATAGATAGATAGATAGATAGATATACAATTTTCCTACACTGTCTTGTTTACAATTCTGCAAAGAAAATTAACATTTAAAATATATGTAGACCTGAGACCTTTGGTTGTGTAAAATGTATTTTTATGCTTTTTGCAATGCTAATGTTATTAAGACATATAGGCGATAAAAAGATTATTTATACATGAAAATACTGCACTGGCAAAGAGGGTTTGTTTGACCTATTGCTTTTTAATATACCTATGAAATGGTTATTTAAAATTCTGCTGGTTAACATTTAAATCAACTTCCAGATGAACATGGGGGCATGCAGCATGACTAGGTTATTTTTAACATCTTTTTTAAAAATGAATTAATGTTTTTTATTTGCTTCTTTTCATGCAAATCTTTATTATTTTTTTAGTTTGTAATATTTAAGTGATATACAGTATGTGACATTGGTTAAGAACTCTTCATGAGCTTATAGTAGTTATGAGTCTTATGAGTGTCTCTGCTTATGTTCCATTTCTTCAGTAGGCTCTGAAAATATATATTGTGGTCTTAGGCTTGCAGAAATGAAGTTAAATACATGTTGGATAACTATAACAACAAATAAATAACAGAGCTATAATACATAAACACTATGCTAAAAATGAGAAAAGCTCCCAAGGCAGAAATGTTACGACACTCCACCTGTTGGAGCCTGTTTTTAGTACTTAATGATTTACATATTTTAAGCGCCACCCTCATATATAAATAAAACAGCAGGATACACAGATTGCAGGAAAAAGAAGCTTTTTGTAATATTCAACATCCTTTCTGACCTGAGGGGGAAACGATCATTGCTGTGAAGCAGAGGCATCCAACACTACTAGAAATAAGTATTACTGCAAAGTTGAAAGGAAGAAGAAAAGACATGAAGACTCAGTGAGCTGGGCAGTTAAGGATGCACTCCAGTAAAATTATAATTTTATATAACACTGCTTACAGTAGTGTACAGTAAAACATCATTTGACATTATAGACTTTCTGCATTGCAAAGTATATACATTTATGTTCTACATATATGTGGGACTCCAGTCCACTACAGGGCAAACACACCAGATTTAGCGTTGTGTCTAAATTGCCCTTAGTGGTGTGGTGGTGGTGGTGGTGGCGGTGTCCTATTCCGCCATTTCAGACATCAGCTCCTGACTACAACGACCAATTTGAACAAGCTGTTATCTATAATGGATATGTTTTACATATGTTTACTGTTGACCATAATTCCAAGTAACACTGAATGGAAACTTTCCTACAGAGTGCAATTCCAAAAGCACTGGAGACCTGAAGGAGAAAAGCAGAGACGCAATTCTCACATAAGGAACAGACTGCAGCCTACATGATGCCCCTGTCAACAATGAGGTTTTTGGCTGCAGGAGCAGTTGTGAGCATTTGCACACAATTTGCTGCGCACTGCTTGAGTGTTGTCCAGTTAAATCTGACTCGGTGACCACTTGCATGACTTCCATGCTAAAGGAGGGCCCAGAAGTTATGGTTTTGCACGCCTGTTGTGGCAGAGCAGGTCGACTACAGTTAAGAGCCTTCCGGAAGCAAACTCATTTCAGACACTTTGAAGCTAACCTGGTTGCTGCACTGCATTTCCATATCAGACAGACAAACTCTCAGCTTTCCCCCCTGTTATGTGACTTCTATCGCTCACCCAAACGCACTGTTTTTCTGTCAGGTCTGGCCAAAGCCTCCAGGATGCTTTTAGGTGTCTCTGTTGCCCATGCTCAGTGGCAGCTCAGTGGTACAACTCATTGCTGGGGATGTCTGTACTTATTTGATGTGAACTAATCATTGCGCATCATATCAAGTGCGGATTGAACACAAGGGGAAACCTTACATGTCTGTAAGCCTGAAAAACTAATTTTAGGTGTTATTTTGTTGTCCCTCCTTGCGCCATACTAATCTGTATTACTGTGAGAAAACCCCCTGTTTTGAGTAAAGTGGTTCAGTCCTTCCTAAAGGAAAAGGGTGGACACCGTTTAAAAAGTTCATTTAGGGTTTTGTGGGGCTGAGGCAGTGAGGTGGATGTCTGTTGATGGTGTTTTGCTGCAAATGTGAAATGCAGAGGGTTTTTGCAAACATTGTGGTGTAATGTCTGTTTCACTTTTCTTTCTGGCACTTTAATAAACACCTTTGGCCCAGACTGTGACCCTAGAGTTGTACTAACAAGACAATGAAGACAAACTCTGTAGGAAGCAGGTTCACCCCACACCCAGAAGCAAGGCGTGAAGCACGTCTGTGTGGGGTGAACATGCAAACTTCACACGCAGAGACAGATTTGCAGCGACACCCAAGCACGCAGCTCCGGACTTGTGAGGAACCGGCACCAACCACCGTGCCGCCGTGTCGCTGATGCCAAGATGATGCCATTAATACGAGATAGGACATAAAAAATCGATATTTGCCTCTCAGAAGACCAACAAAGGCAGAGTAGGAACAACCAGCTCTGAAGTACAAAGCGTGTCAAGAGCAGACGGAGTGATGCGTAGAAAGCTGAGCTCCGGAGCCGCGCACGTGGAAGCCCCCCCTTGCTCATCCAGCCCCGCTCTCCTGCCCCCTGCTCAACAGGGTCCTCTTAATGAGCTTTCGTCCTGAACAAAGCCAGCCGAGTGCTGCGAATCACGGCTGGAACTCAAAAACCAGACGTTATAATGAGACGAACTTCTTGCAAATACTTTTGTTCAAAATACCAGTTATTTGCACGGTCTGATGTATAGCGTGTGCCCTTCTGCCTCCTGAGTGCTTTGTGCTCCTCTGTGGGGGACGGCTACAAAAGCAGAGTGCAGGTACTCTTCAGTAACAGTGAATTAGCAGTACAAACCTGGCAGCCATATTTGCTTTGGAATTCCACAACAACACTTTGTGTGATATCCCTACATCCAGCTGATGTCCAGTTTTATCCATCATCAGCACACTTCCACTGGTACGGTACGCTGGTTGGCTCCGCTTTTGTTTTGCCCCTCTGTGTCCTATATACACTGTATTTCACTTCAGTTCTTTCACTTTTGTCCATTGTATGTTGTACTGATGCCTCTTGGGATCAACAGTCAACAACAAGCGATCAGGCAGTTGAGAAATATGCTAAAAAACCAGCACTTGGATGAACTGCAGTGAAGGATCTAGAAAAGGTCTTTCTATAGCACTTTATGAGAAGACACGTGGGTAATAACTTACAGAGGTGCGCCTCTGTAAGTTATTCTTATTCGCTGAGAACAAAATGACGTAACAACGGTCAATGGTTCAAAGTAAAATCAAAGTAAAAAACTGAAATCACAGGCTGACCCAGCTTGCACGGATTTCATCACGGCAACTCATAATGTGACTCAGTAGCGTGTATGGCCCCCATGTGCCTGTATGCACTCCCGACAGCGTCTGGGCATGCTCCTGATGAGATGACGGATGGTGTCCTGGGGGAATCTCCTCCCAGATCTGGATCAGGGCATCAGTGAGCTCCCGGAAAGTCTTGGCGATGTCGGATGCACCGATACATAAGGTCCCAGAGGTTCTCAATTGGATTCAGGTCTGGGGAACGCGCTGACCAGTCAATGCCATCGATGCCTTCGTCATCCAGGAACTGCCTACACACTCTGGCCACATGAGGCTTTGCATTGTCCTGCACCAGCATAAGGGCTGACAATGGCTCTGAGGATTTCATCCCGGTACCTAACAGCAGTCAGGGTAGCGTTGCTTAGCCTCAACTGGATGATGTTGAGGCTGCATAACCTTCACCACGGCATCTCCAGACTCTTTTGCGTCTGTCACATGTGCTCAGCGTCATCCGTGAAGAGAACACGGCGCCAATGGCGGAGTTGCCAATTGTGCTATTCTCTGGCGAATGCCAATCGAGGGGTCCCGCGGTAGGTCAGGAAAACAACCAGGGGGCTGTTGGGTCAAATGAGCGGAGGACAGAACTTTCCGGAACACCCTCGTTATGTGGGTTGCCATGAGCGGACACCCACTTGAAGACCCCGAACACCAACAACCACGCCATGCTAACATCTCTTAAGGTCGAAGCCTCGGGTCGCTGCCGTTTTTACCTGCCGTTCGGTGCTGTGCTATACGTGACAGAGGCCAGGTGAAGGACCCGTGCACGAGGAGCATTTTTTTCAGCAGAAGGCCAGAGTTTTGCCCCATTTTCTTGTGTAAAATAGGTATCTGAATGCTAACTACTTTAATGCTCTCTCGACTCCCTGGCCCTCCCTCCCTCAAACACCCGGAGACTGTTTGTGCTCGTGATGCTTCTGTTTTTAATTTAGCTTCCCTATATGTTGCTATTCCTACCTGATTTCTCATTGAAAAGCAGCTGGAATGCAGCCCGGTGCTCTGTAATCGAGAGCTAATGTGCAGCTTGGTACAGCTATTAGATTTTAATCTGCTCTGTATAACAAGGCCATGAAGCCTGAACAATTATTTTTCGCCGTTCACTTTGCTAATTATTATATGCGACCCGAAGGGGAAAAAAGCACGCATTAAGCTCAATGATTCGTATTCTAAATTGGATGGGCGCAAACAAATGACACTGCGCAGCACCTTGCTGCTAAAGCACGGTTTCAGTTCAGAAGCCCTGCGAAAACGGTCAATGAAAAGTTTGTGCAATGAAAGGGAGGAATGTTTATTTTATTTGACCAAAGCATAAATGTTTATGATGAAATACTGTAAAGTCTGCAGAAACAGAGCATTTGCTGGAAACATGAGGGTTTTGCTGCAGTCAGCTCTGCAAGTTATTCTCCTGTAAAAATAACCCAGCTGCTTACATGGGTAAATCACTGTAGTAGCTTAATGCTGTAAGTCGCTTTGGAAAAAAGCATCTGAAAAATGACTGAGCGTAAACGCAAACTCTCACCTGCTCAGTCATCTGAAGCAAACTGCTCATTGCTAATAAAACATTATGATGTTCAGGGGATTCTTTGGGCTTGTACCAGACGTAGTCGACGGTGAGAATAAAACAGAGCAGTAAAAACAAAAGTTAAAAAAGTTAAACATTTATTAAAAATATAGAGTCCTTTTTAGTGGTTTCACATCTGGCTTTTCACATAACTGGAGGCCTTTAAGGCCACATTCTGGGACGGTTGTAATCCACCAAAATGTTTAGATAAAAATGTTCTAAAGTTTCCCACTTTGGTCACGGAATTACTATATTAATGTCAAAATAAACTGGTAGCCAAACACACGTTTCATACAACCATAGAGCTTTAAGAAGAGAAATGCCGGGATCCTCAGGAAATACAGCTTGCATTTATATGGCACTTTTCCTGAAACCACTTGCGCAGCAGGGTAAATTTTACTGCATCAGTTCAGGGTAAGTACCTTAATCAAGGGCACTGCAGCAGGAGGGGGATTCAAACTTGAATCTTCCATTATCAAAGCCAGCAGCTCTAACCACAGCGCCACCTGCTGTCACTGTATTGTAATTATCAGCCATGCTGAGCAACAGTGCAATAACACGGTAACTATTTTACTGTTTTACACTTCTACCCGAGCAAACAGGGTAAGGGCCCTCTCTAGGGAGCTTGTCAGACTGTGTGCTGTGCCATCAAGTTTCCTGCTTCTGATGTACCGGTTACCCATTTTATACCCATTTTCTACCAATTTTGTACCATGGTCTACAAAACCAACCCTGCCTCTCCCGCATCCCCTTCTGTGCAGCTCTGCTCTTCATGATGATCCTCCTTTATTTTCTCCCTCCATCCATAGTATCGCACCCCACACCGGCAAATTGTTGTGCAGAGGCTGTTTCCCTGCCTGGGAAATTCTATTTTTTCGTTGTTTGCATTATTTTTACATTACATTTCCATGTTTACATAATTTTTGTCACTGGCAGCCCCCTACTTAAGTTGCGATTGAAGACTGATGAACATTTATGCTCACTGCTGCAAATAAAAGTTAGTAAATGGTTACAGATAGATATTGCAGAGGTCTAAATAAAAAAAGATCTGAATAAATTAGGGGGACAATACAGACATATATACGGTGTGTCTGCATATACCCTTTTGTTTAGTTATTGGTTTGTTTATTAATGCAAATATGACAAAGGATCTTTGTGGAAAATACTAGTTTCAACGCTTTGCATGAGAATTATCAAAAGATTTACTTTCTGAGAAAAATCTGTGTTTAAGTATTATATATTATAAATTACTCATTGTAATGCACCTTATTTTTACTTACACTTATGTGTCAGCTGAAAGCTGTAAAAGAAACTTGAGAATTACTGTCACCTTTCAGCTGCTCCCATCAGGGGTCACCACAGCAGGTCGGCTTGTCTGGTTTGGCAGATTTTTTACACCGGATGCCCTTCCTGACGCAACCCTCCATTTTGCCCAGGCTTGGGACCGGCACAGAGGTACACTCCCTCGTGGCTGGATTCGCACCAATGCCCGGCTTGAACCCATGATCCTGAGATTACAAGTCACATGCTCTACCAACTGAGCTAGCCAGGCAGGGCACTGCCACCTTTCATGAAAATGGACAAAAATGAAAATATAAAAACACAACACATGCAGCGGGGGATATTTTGAACTTAAAAATATGGGAAAAATATATATTTATTTAAAAAAAAAAAAAAAAAAAACGTTTTTAAGCATAAACAGTTTTCTTGAGCAGTGAAATTTTTCCTTCAAGACCCAGGATTCAAAGCACAAGAGCTGAGATGGTTGGCACTAAACAGCAATTGTGTTCCTGCGCTCATTTCTGTGTTGGTTTGGACGTACTGTATGTAGGGGTCATTGTCTTGCTGAAAGGGCCATCCTTGGCCAAGTGTCAACCTAAAACCTAAAATCCACTGGTACTTAGTGGGGTTCATTATGCCATTGATCTTAACAAGAGCCCTTAATCAGACTCAAAGCCTCAGCATTCCACCACCATGTTTTCCTGTGCTTTACCTTGTGTGCAGTCAGCTTTTACTGCCCCTTATTGTGCTGTACTGTGCAGGTATCTGTCATCCTCAGTATCTTCTGTGCCTCCCTTGCCATCATGCTCACTGTGCACTGGGGCAGTGTGCACATGGGTCCTCTTCTTGGCAAACTTGCAACTGTTCCAGTCCTCTGGGATTTTTCATTATTGCGCTGACTGTGTTTAGCGGTCTGTTTACGTATTTTTTACATCTCTTACCTGATCTGTGCAGGTCATCCACCATCTGTCTGTTTTCTGCTGAAGGCGCTTTCCTTTTACCCATGGTGATGGATGACAAAGGGATTTTATATGCACGCAACCTCATATTTACACCCCCAGAGAAACAGGAACTGGTGAAAGGCAGCGTTATGGCTCCTGAGAGTGAGAGCAACTTATAAGCATAGAAATTCACAACAGATTCCACTTTGTTTAGTACTATTTAAAAATTCTTGAAGAGTGCCAGTAATTCTGCAGACAAGAAATGTGATCATGAATAAAATGTGTTGTGTTTGAAAAATTATTGAATTAAAATAAAAGTATGTTGCTCCACTGTATTAGAATCCAAAATACAGTATAACCTGTTATAGGTGTTGCTTATTTTATACATTAATTTTGCCCATATTTTTGAGGGCTGCCAATAATTCTGAGGCTGACTGCATGATTTTAAATATTTCCATCAAAATGTCTCCTTTCAATAAGAGTCTTTTCACAAAGCCAACAAGTTTATGAATACAAGTTTTGATAAATGCCATGGTAGACTGCTATGCAAAATAATAATAATAATAATAATAATAATAATAATAATAATAATAATTGGGTGCAAGATTGCAGTGGCAGCTGAGTGATATTTACCCTGGAGCCTCTTTTACTCTGGGCCAAAAATAATTAGGAGGCAGTTGGGTTCACTTAAGGACAACAGACAATAATCAGGTAGAGTCCAAGGCCACCCAGACACACACACACACTCTTGTTTTCCTATCATAGAGGTCATTTCATATAGACATGAATGGTTTAATGATTCCACATTGAACCCCAAAGAAACCTGACAAAATAAATTGTGAACAAGGGAACAATTTTTGGCATTTTCTTTTTTAAACCTAACTAATTTTGCGTATTTACCACAAGTGGGCAAAGTGGATGAGAGCAGGTCTGTGCTTTGAGGAATGTATAAAACTCAAAGCAAATGTACTGAGACATCAGAGAACTCATAACCACATGAACAATACAGCATACTGCCATCTAATCATACTTCATGTTTATGAAGTTTAAACCAAAGTTTCCACAGTCTGTAGGAGACACAGTCTTGGTGAGAGTCAGAAAAAGTACTTGGTAAAAATAATGATAATGATCACCTGGAATCACTGACAGTAGAGAGGCCATAATAATAATAATAATAATAATAATAATAATAATAATAATAATAATAATAATAATAATAATAGAGTGAAGCAAAGCAACGGATGGCAGGGCTGGATATGTGGCCAAAATGCCACAATCTCACAAAAGGGAGTTCCACTGTTGTACCCTTAAGAACAATTTTTTACAGCCACTTCAGACTGATGCGCTTGCTAAGCAAAAGGACAAAAAGAAATTCAGAAGCCAGTGAGTCCGTTTTATGGCTGCGCTTCTGTCTGTCAAAGACCATCAGTAAATGGGCCCACTCAACTATATGTGTTTTATTCTCTAAATAAAAATGGTGTAGTGGAGTTTAGCTTTTAAAAAGCAAGTGTTAATTCTTGAAATATTTCCATTCCATTCCATTTCCATTCCATTTCTATTTGAGATCCAAGATGGCGCAGCTGCATGCAGACACCTACCTGATTGCTCCAGGAGGGCTGTGCGTTTTTCTGTGATTTCTTTGATTTCTTTGATTTTCTGCCTGTTGTTCCCTCGCACATCAATGGGACTGCTACTGTATGACAGTGTGACACTTTGGGAGATTGAAATTGGATTTCTTGCGTGGTTTCTGAGCTCTTCGGATGGCGATTGACGACGCGACCGAGAGACCCCGCGGCGCCGCACAGGGAAACATCAGGGGTCGGGGGGACCCGCACCGGTGCCGCACAGGCCCGATTCGTTGTGGCCGGCTGGGGGGCTTCGGACGGCAGATGGCGATTGGGACGCGACCGAGGGACCACGCAGTGACGCGATTGGGGACGCGGACAAGAGACCCCGCGGCAACGCGATTAGGGATACGGCCGAGAGACACCGTGGCGACGCACACAGAGACATCGGGGGACCCGTGCCAGATTCTGCTCGCTGACGGCCAGTTGTTGGGAGAGTGGCCTGGCTGATCTGGGAGGAAGAGTGATCTTCCAGCAGGATGTGAGGGACTGTAACATCTTGTGTTTCACTGAGACATGGCTGACCAGGCAGTGACTCCACTGGACTCATTCTCTGTGGTTCGCATGCTCCGGTTTGGTTTTGTTTTATTTTATTTAAAGCCTTTGGCTTTGATTTACCGTGGCATTGTTTCAATAAGTTTGTGAAATGTTGCTGCATTTGTTTTTGTCCGGAGTTGCATGAGTTGCATTAGTTTTTCACCAAGTTCTGCTATAATTCAAGATGGTGCCGACACGATGGCAGAAAATGTAATGAAATGTACTGGAAATGTACTCTATGAAGTCTGACTGAATGACTGACTGTTTGTTTTGTTGTTGTTCTTTACTCGTAAATTTTTTTCGAGTTGTTCTTTACTAGTGAATTTTCTTCTTTCTGGAATGTAACCACGCACAGTCTCCTGTTGAATCAGGGCGTATTTCGATGCGTGGTATACTCGGTTGCTATGTACTTGACAAATAAACTCTTTTTGATTCTTGATTCTTGATTCTATTTCTGCAGTTTTTGCCTACATAAAATATAAAAAACAAAGATCTTCTTGTTTCTTAGCAACATTTTAATTATCAGTCAAAATATGAAATGCAATATTCAACTTTTATGAGTTCCAGTTGATTTAAAACGTATAATTGCGATGAGCCTGATGTTTTATGGATAACCCTCAGGTCTTACATATTTTCATAAAGATTCGACTGACGGAACCTCAGTTTATTTAATCAAAGTATTTGGCGCTTATTTCTCATTCACAAATAGACCAACCTAAACTGCTGGCTTATGTATAATTCAGTCTGATGCATAAACGGAGCCCTCATTGAATCATCTGACAGCCGACTTGCGTCAGATGATGACTTACAAAGGTCACCGTTTCCCACACCAGCGTTTGGTAAGACCACTATTGATCTACTTATTCGTACCCTCATGCTGAAAATTCAAATATTCTAACTCAGTGTTGGGAAAGCGCAGCACAGTAGTTACCCATCTTCTGCCCTGTTTGTCTCACTTCCCGTGAATGAAGCGCATCTGATAGGGGAGAAATGGTGCGGAGGTTCCCACAGCGTTTTGGGTCAAACTTCAGCAGCTCCGCCAGCGAGGGCTCGGTGGGCTCGGCGTCTACAACTTCACACTGCTATCCGTCTGTTTAAATGTGGCTGTAAACTCTACGTTTAAATTATGTTCCTTTTTTCTTTTTTAATGTTCCCCCACATTTCCAAGACACTGTAACTGTAACTAAAAGAATGAACAATTTTTTCTCTTTTCGCTCGTCACCCCCCCGCCAGAGTCCTTCCCGGACACCTCGGTGACTCGAGGTGACAGCAACAGGAAGAGCTCGCCAAAGAAATCTATTTAAATCCCGTGCTGTTAACACACAAAAGAGGAGCAGGGGTTACTATGGTGCTCGGGCTTCGCCTCGCTGTGCTGCGATTGTGGCTGCAGTCACAGGTTACTCAGAAATAAATTTGCACAAAAGCAAGAATGTTCCTCATTCTCTGCCCGGTTTTTATGTGCAACACATTGTAGGCTTTCGCTCGTGTTACTCCTGGCAACCAAAGTTTCCAGAAATAAGCAGCAGATCGCCATCGAGCCACGAGATGCATCCATGGGTGTTGTTCACACATGGCCACGGACACTTGCTGTAGTCTTATTCGATCAGCAGCTGACAAATGCAACTGGCTGCCCTCATGTAAAAGGTTGCTTATTTGCTGGTTGACTTTTTGTTGGAAAATAAAAATAAGACTTAGATGTGAGATGCTCATCTACGTTCTAATACAGTCTAGAGAAATGCGTTTAAATACAACACATCATAGTAAATTTATTGTACTGCGTAAAAAATGTGTGGCATGCAGTCAGTGTGGTTTAATTGATGGTTTATTATATTAAACATGAGGTACAATGTGGCATTTATTAAAAAAGCATGCTCGTGTCTCATTTGTTTCAAATTTACACAAGAAATGTTTAAAATGAGCAATGTGGACATGCATTCAACAGAAAAGCTCCTCATTTATGTGTATTTTTTAAACAATATCAATAATGTAGCAGAGCAATTCAGTGTTTACCAGCATAAAGGAGGCGCCACTCACTGCAACAAGGGCTCTTCTGCTTGGATCCCAGCCACTAGGATTTTGTCTTTCAAGCCAAATTTTAACTCAGAATCCTTGGTAATTGTTATTGTTTTTGTTTCGTCTCAGCTACGGTTCCCTGGTAATTCTACATTTTTTTTCCGGTTGTCAAAATGTTGGCTCAAAAGGTGCTCTACCTATTTCCCCCTTCATTCTTGCATATTTATTCTGCATTGGTTTAATATATTTTTTTTCTTTTCATCAGCATACTGTTTCCACATCAATTATTCAGCGTAAACATTTTTTTTAGTGTCTTCAGCATAAAACCTCATTCTCTCCATACATGATTTTTTTTTGACACCTTCAGTGGGTTTCCCCTCAGTTGCAAAAAGAAGGTCCATTTGAATGTCTGTGGTGCAGTTTGTTGAAGCCATTTGCATGTTTTTGTTGATAATTTTTGTAGCTGTTGCTTGTGTCTCATTACATTCTGATCTGACAGCAAAGGGGATCTCACGGGCTCGGCCTTATCAGCAGCAAGCAGTAAGATGTGCAAGTAAGGAGGTCTCGTCAAGTTAGCCTCCTTGAGAAGGCCACCTTGCAGAAGGTCAGAGCTGACCGATCTTCATGCAACATCTTATCCGGGTGTATTAGCTTTTCAGAGCTTTTGCTTCAAACACGACTCACATAACTTTTTAATGGTTGTTTATGTAAACTTCTGTCCCCTTAGACACAGACGTTCTCTTACCTCAGCGCTCCTGGTGAGGTATGCTGGTGTACAGTGCCTTACCTGGAGGGCAGCGGCGTATGACGATGACCATCAAGGCGATGTGCTCAGTAGCCGCGGGTCAGCCTGCGCCGACCTTCACCGTGGCCCTGCAGAGTGGCCTTTTCATAATGGCCTAAAATGCAGCTTTTAGCCCCGTATCTCAGCAGCCTCCTGGCAGGAAAGTCATTTTCCAGTGGCCGGCAGCCTGTCTGTTAGCAGGGTGATATTTTCAGGATGTGACTAAATATAACCCCATCTTAAGTGCTACCCTGAGCAACATCACAGCAGCTGTAGTTACGGCCAAAGCACCTGCATCCTGCCACTTCCTTTCCCCATTACCTGCCTGCCGTTCACCTTCACTTCCTGCATTTGACCAACAGCAGCAAAATTTTGTTGCTGATATAAAAAATGCCAACCACATACAAAGCTGTAAAATTTTTCAATCATGCAAAATGGTTTGAAAGAAACGAGCACAATGTTAGTCCTGCGGGAAGCAGCTAGTAGGTGTTTGCCACTGTTTCCAAGCTGTAAATTTCATTTATATTCATTTGTGATGCACAGGTGCACGGCTGCGTGGCGCTTCTGTGAAACACACGCAAGGGAAACACGTGAAATGTCAAAGGATCAAAGGAGTGCACGTAAATGGAGAAGTTTTGTGACAACTCAAAACATCTCTTTGTCTGAAGTGCACCGTCAGCTGTGAATAAAATCTGACTTGTCTGAACAAAGTGGCTTAGGGGGTTAACTTCTTATCTAATGGGAGACCTGGCAGGATCAATTAGCGCTATTGGATGCGACCTCAATCCTTATTGGGGTGAAGGTCCACGCCCTTCCAACACGGTCCCGCAGCAGTCGTTTTCGATGAATCCGGCAGCTAATTGGTTGACCTGTCTGATGTGTGCCTTAGGTCCAGCAGGTCCACATCTGCCCCTGTCCTGGAGGACATCGCGGGTGGGCCTCTGTTCCAAAAATGCCGCAGAAGCTACCTGCAGACCACCTTTGTGCTTTCAGGAGTCCCCAGAGAGCCTGGAACCAATTAGCTGCCGTCATAAAGCCCCCGCTGCACCTGCATGCACTTCACTGGCTTTTTTCAGCCACTCCATAGGAAACAACACGACTGAAGTGCGGTCCAGTTAAGCCCAGGGATTCTGGTTCAGAACGCATGCCCAAAGACTAATTAGGGAAACGCATGGTCAATTCACCGGGGCATGAGTTCTGAACCAAATAAACAACGGGTTTTTCACCAGAAAGGGACTTGGCAGCCATCATATGTGGAGGTGGACCAGCGAGCCCAAGATCACATTCCTTACCTGGCTTTCCAAATTTCTGTATTCAACCAGAAAAAAGCACAGCTTCTGGGGAGTGGGCTGCTGGGTTGAAGCAGTTTCCACATTTATCCCAAACTCTCCTCAGCAGTCAGTCTTGCGCTTCAGTCAGTGTCGAAGAGCCTCGCTTACATTGGAATTTGTGGACCTGAATGCGAGGTAGCCACAGCAGGAAAATGCAGGGCCACGTGTTGCTCTACTGGAATCCCGACTTCATTACAAACGCGTTTTATTAGGCTCTATAAAAGCTGACATCGTCAGTCACCCGTTGGCTTCTTCATCCGGCAGCCCCTGAACCTTCTCTGCGGGGTTCCCAAAATGAATAAACACGCGAGAGAAGCCCTTATAACTTATTCAGCGTATATGATCGTTTCAAGTGTAAATATTTGCACAAGGCAGCTCTTCTGAAAGCAAGGCATCCTCGAGGGACCCTCCGCCAAGCTGAGCAAATTCCAGTTCGTGTATGAGAACACCGTCGATTTAGCGGCTGCTGCTCACCAATAACAAATGGGACTTGGGAAGAACCAGGCTTCACCGACGCGTGTCTTTGTTAAGACAGAGGAGCAAAGAAGAAACAAACGCACGGCAGACTTTTCCAAACCTTTATTCCGCACCAGACAGCAAATTTGCCAGGATAAAGGAGCTCCTGCGACCACCGTGAAGTGACTGACCCCACGTGTAGTCTTTCTCGAGCTGGACGACACTTTGCGGCACAAAATTCTATCTGAGGCAAATCGCCGATGTTCAAAGAGCTGCATCATCAGTCAGAATTATTTAAAAAAACTTGGATACATGTGTCCACAGCTCATGGGATGAGGAGGATTTCCTCTGGTTTCATCATGATAGAATTCAAAGGCAATCTCCAGACAAGCACACAGTTAGTGGGTGGCATGTTGCCAGTCTGTTGGCTCACTGCAGATAGATGTGGTGTTTGCCATTTCGACTTTCATTTTTGAACTTTTTTCCCCTTTTTTCGTGTTTTTGAACTATAATATTAGCAGGGTGTGTCCCCTGGTTGGTCTGAATTCCATTATAAAATAAAAGCCCCCTTTGATCACTGACAATGGTCTTTTATCCAAAAGCCGTCAAAGTAGCTAGATTCCGCAGAAATGTCCGGTGGTGCAGGCAAAGCTCACGCAGACGCTCCCGACATTTTGGCTCACGGTCCTCCACAGCCCCCCACCCCAGCGCACCCACTGTGGCGCGTCTCTTCCTGTCTGGACACGTCCCACTGTTGTCTGCCCGTGCCGCCATGAAAGAATCACAACGCAGGGAAGGAGCAACGTGACTTTATTGCAACTATTAGAAAATAAAAGACAATATCTTAAACCCAGCAGAAAGAGTTTTCCCTTTCTGTCATTTCCGAAGCCGGAACAAAGGCAGGATGAATAAAACAAAGCTGGTAAACAGGAAGGCGGAGAGGAAATGGGGAGACTCCGCAGGAGGCTGTGTTTCTGCCTCTTCACACAAATCTGCATTTTCTCTCCTGGCTCAGTGGAACAAACAGCGTTCACGGAAACGGACGTTAATGCTAATCCGACCGAGGATGCTTTTGTGGCAAAATGCTGTTCACTCGCAGCTGTGTAGAATTATGGTTCATAACCAATTGGAATGACTATTCTTGCAACTAATGAGTATTAGGGTTTTCAAATTCCTTTATGTCCCAGTGAAGAGAAAATTCAAAAAAGTAATCGAGGAATCCACTACATGGGGCCATTTTGTCTCGTAAATGCTCGTAGAATGAGAATTAAATGTAACTAATGTGCAGGCAATGGAAACATTAACGGAAAGTCTAGGAGTGAAAAATACGATTGCGTTGCTCACTTGCTTGGCCGATGGTGACATTTTGGGGAAATCTAACTGATTTCTATAGCAATACCTCGAATTCTTCAGAAACGGAGTTTCATGAAACAGCAATGGAAGTGCTCATGATACAGAACATTGCATAAATGGAGCTTTAAAACCACACAGCCTAATGCGATGCAAATTAGTTATGCTGGTAGCAACTGCAAACAAACACCAAAAACGGGCTGTTTTATTGCCAACAAAACATTATTTTTTTTTTTTACATTCTGAAAACTATGGTAAATTATGAGAAACAGGTATTAGTGTACTTGGCTGAATGATGAAACAGTTGTCGCTCAACATTTATTTAAAAAAATATACATTTTTATATTGGGTAAGAGTATAAACAGGGTTATGGCTTTGCCACACGTAGAACTTGAACCTTTAGCTTTGGTTGGCAGCCAGTGCTCCCTGTTGCTGTTATGCAAAATAACCTTGAATATTCAGAAATGCCGAGTGGGATTTAGATAAGTGGGACCGAATTTCCCTTCATGGCTCTTCTTACGGTGATGCGTGCGAATGCATGGATGCACTGCAGTCTGCTTGGCCTTCCAATTGTAATGATTCTCCACTTCACTGAGAGAAGTTTTGGAAAAAACCTGGAGTGTAAAATTACTCAGTATTCCAACTAAATATCGTCAGTGTTTTTGTTTTGTGCCACAGACTGTGTTTAGAACAGTGGGGAAATTTAGCATGGCAAATGGCTTTAGTGTTGTTTTTGTTGCGTGCAGGGAACAGCCTGTTGCCTGGGTCTCGAGGAGGGCTGATTCAGTGAAAATATCCCGGTGCTCTGGTCCATACCAAAACCTTACTGCGGGCAGAAGTGCGCTGCTGCCGGCCTCAGCCTCCCGGCCCCCAGCTGCCAGTGACCATCACGTTGACCTCTCACCGTGTGTTTAGTGGCTTCTACCCCTACATGAGCCCAGTCTACCATCACGTAGGAATAAAAAGCCATAGGACACAGCGGGAGACAAGCAGGAGAAGAAAGGAGGAAGCTGGGTGGGGTGGCACTATAGACAAACCACTTACCAGGGGGACTGGGGGTCCAGGTAAGGGGCAGTGCACACGGAATGGGAGCTCTGAGGGAGAACAAAGGAAACACATGGTATGCCACAACAAGGCAAGGAATATTCCTGAAAAGAAGAAAGACAGAAGCAGATGATGGGTGAGGAGGTGAGGAGAAATGTTTAGGGAAGCACAAAAGCTGGCCATTTTAGATGAGTGCAGGATAAGAGGATGAGGGCAATGAGGTAGAACAACTGCAAAGCAGCGCAACAAATAGTTGACCCAATGGTTCATGGGGAAGATGGCAAGAAAAGCAATGTGGGTGGAGGGGATGAAGGGACAAGGGCAAAGGCAGAATAAAAGTGCATTCCTCTGAGAGACACAAACAACGTGTGGCGAAAAGTATGTAGACAACTGGAGAATCTGGGGACTTACAGAGCGGACCCGAGTGGGCTGAGCACAGGCCGCACGCTGGCATCTCTTGCTGAAGACCTGGTCGGCGTCACTATCGGGATATCTGGAGAATCCTCGCTAGTAACAAGTGAGGACCTGGGGATGAAGGGAGGTGGGTGGGAGAGGGAAAGCAGAAAAGAATGTGGTAGAGATGAACTGTGATTTGAGCCTGAAGCAAGAGCGGGAGATCAAAAGTGACAGAAGCGGAATGAAAGGTAGGGGCATATTAGAAACAAATTGGGAAGAAAAGGGTACAATTACTGTTATAATGATGTAATTTAGTCGACCTGTGATGGAGTGTGAACGGCCGTGCTGGAATCACCATCGAGATGGATTATCACACAAGTGAGGCACTTCACGCTGTCTTGGAGTTAACCGATAACTAGCAAGCAGGCCAGGAGAAATGGTGATCAACTGAGTATCTGAGCACTGGGGCCATAAATTGAGTTTGTTTCAAAAAGCAGCACAAATTCTTAAACTTTTAGTGGAGTCCATGTGTGAAAATATTGAAATGGACCGCTTTTCAGCAGGGCAAAATTCCAATCCAAAGATTTCAGCATGTCATTAAGTAATATTTCTCGGATGGATTTTGAGGAAGCTATTTTCAAGCAGCTAAGATGATATTTGTAGTTAAATGTCGCTTTGGGGGTCTTGGTGAAAATATGATTCAATGGAACGAGCGCTCACCCATCCATTATCGCTAACCGCTTAGTCTTGAGCACATTTCACTACATGGTATACACAGTAACCATGTAAGTGACAAATAAACTCTTTTGAGCTTTGAACTTTGAGCCGTGTCCCAGTGGTCCAGATCCCGACCCAGAGCTCTCATTTTGAACAAGAGTAATTCTACACGTGCGGCGGAGTATCTCTTTGCAAAAAAACCAAAGGTGATGAAATGCTGGCCTCTCATTACTGATGCCTTCTTCTTGTGGTACAAGAGTTCTGCTGGCACCCCAGCTGAACTGCCCATTTTACGAGAACAAGTTTGGTTATGAGCATTATGGTTGCTTGTTATCCTGGCTGTTGTCAGAGTCATGTTTGCACAACAAGTGGCAGCTGGAGAGGAATGGAGAAATAACGGGAATTTGTTTGGAGGCACGAGCACCTTTCGTACGTCGTGCCCTACCTCTGTAGCGTGCTCATTCAAGCCCTTGAAGTATCTGCCTTGGAAATGACGGACCGGGTGTAAGCCTCCTTATATACGTGGGCGTCGAGCCATAATAAATATGTATGAATGAGAGTGAGCCCCTGCTTTGTGTGGAAATGAGCTTATGCAAGTTTAATAATGTGATTTCAGAAGATTTTAAGCTTGACTCACCCAGGATCTCCGCACTGACATGAAAGTGCCAACCTGGGCCCCCTTAGCCGCTTATATTATTCTTTCTCTTTCTGCTTCTCTGTGTTCAAGTTCCCTTGACTGGTACCAGCAGAGGAATATAGCTTCACAGCTGCTGCAAGGGCGTCAGAACACAGAAAAAGGAGTATCTGGCTGAATTATTATGAAAAGCATCAGCGCGAGGTAGATGGAAAAAAGCGCTACCTGATGAGTGAGTTGGTTTAAGTGAATTTAAGTGATATGGAGAGGTGTGTCAAAGCCCTGGTGGCTGACCCTCACTGTAGAGTACAATCCAGGCTGTCTGAGGGTTCGAGGACGGTGGTGACAGCAGCCACTCGACAGTCATACAGTTTGAATTTCCAAACACAGCCTCTCGTGAACTTGCAAACCCAGTCCAATGTTCCGACTTGTCGGGTGGATGCCCAACCACAACCATATAACAAAGGAAGGCCTGCAGCATCTTCATGGATCAGGGGATTGGAATACAGGACAAAAAACGATCAGTGTGTATACGAAGTGTCCATCCCTGAGGAAGCTGCTTGGTTGCCCTCCAAAGTTCTACTAGAAGTGGATGCATGGCGACTCCCCAGAACGTCTTACAGAGCCGCCTATTCACAGTTCAGCAACTAACTGTAAAAAGCTCACATTATTACTGTGCTTCAAAGTGCAATTCACTTTCTGTATGAAGTCATTTTGATGGCTTATGAACCTCTAATAAGGGCACATTAACCTAGAAGTTACTGTGAAGTACATATTTAAATAGAAGGGGAAAGGATGCAAAGCGCTTCAGATGTATAAATGACGTGAAGAATAAATTGCTGGTGATCTTTTAACCCCGCTGGCACAAAAATGACTGCGTACATCTTTATTTTTCACCAACATAGGACAGGAAGTACAGGAATCAGGACTACATGCGGGTATAAGTAATGAGGTGGTTTTTCAAGCGTCTTCCAGCTTCCTTTCTGTCTGGATTTTGTGATTTTCTCTGGCTGTGTGGATCTGATCATGGTTTTTTTTTTTTTTACTTTTACTTCACTGAGCACAACTTAAAAATAAGTCCAATGGCAGACGGAGGATTCAAGTGCCTCCAGAAAGGAATTCAATAATCAAAAAACGCAGACAAAATGTGTATGCAGTTGAGGTTATGGAGCTGGCAGAGTTAGATTGAGTGAGACGACAAATGCCCAAACCCGAGCAAAATCGGACTGTTTATCATTTCACGAATCTGCAGGTCACCATTCAAACAGACAAGACGAGAAGATGGTGGAGGGTTTGACCTTCACCGTCTCGGGGGTGAGTGGCAGAGGGGGAAGGAGCAGGAGACAGAGGATGACCTGGCAGATTGACGTGTCTGCAGAGTGTCAATAAGAGCACCATACCACACCTTCCTGCCGCCATCAACCCACCAACTCCCCCAGCTCACTTCCGTCTCCTGCTGTGGGCAGAGCCGTCGTCGGAGGGTTGAGGCACCCGTTCCATAGCACACAGAAAGAGTGATTGAGTCTGACACGCTGCCCACGCCCGCATTTCTCATTAAAAACCTATCATGTTAAAAAAAAACCTCCTCTGGCAGACAGCGCAACGCTCGCTGATGGGTTTTTTATTGCTTTGACCGCGACGTCTGCTTATCTGTGAGAGGAAAGGGCCCATTATGAAAACGGGGTGTTGTAATTGAAAGACAATTTAATCCAGGAATTAGAATAGCTCACACAAGACATTTGTATTGATGACACAGGAAAAAAAAATCCTCATGGAGTAAAGGGAGGAATAAATTGTTCCTCGAGTGAAAATTCTCTCCAGTCCCCTGGTGACAGCCTGTCTACCTTTGGCTGGTGAGAACGTTTTAACTGCACTTTGTTTACTGCGTTGTTAACCGCGCTGTTTATCACATTACCGGATGAGTGCAGTACTGGGAGAGCACTGCGTTTTCGCAGTGCGACTGAAGAAATATGGAGGGAAATGTGGAGCTGTACATGCTAGCATGTACTTTAACAACACGTATTCTAAGCATGACGCTTACCAAATAAGCAGCAGGTGCTGTAATGTTTAGAGCCACCGTAGTAAATGTTACCCTGCTATATAAATGGGCAAACCATTGTACATCAACGAAGAGTAAAGCATCAGCTAAATAAATACCAGAAAGTGTGGCTATGGCTTACATCCAAAACTTTCTGGTAACAGCAGGGCAACTGGAGTAGTTATGTAACTCAAGCTACCATAAATATATACTCAAGCCAATGGATGTGTTTGCCCACCCAGTGATCCACCAGTAAACCACAGTAAACAACGGTGGATCTACCAAACCCCCCATAGCCATCCTGTAAAGTAAAGACAACATGGGTGCTTAAACCAGCCAGGGAATTTTGTGTGGGCCCGCACTGTAGAGTAAGTAGCATCTTTAACAATGTGCATTGGGGAGAAGACCATGGTAAGGGAACAACCTAGACCATGGGCAGTGCAAGTAAAGGAGAATGACCCGAAGGAATGAACCGGAAAGGTAACCGCATTGCGAGAGTAATTCAGTTGTGCAGTTATTTTTTCCAAGTGCGTGAAGCAGCATGTCTGTATAAGGGAGACATCTGGAGAGAGGGCTTTTGTTTCTCCTGTCTCAGGGAAGTAGGGCATTCAGCTTTAGAACTATAGAATGGCTGGAGCACATCTCTGAGGACTGGCCTGTCGGCCGTATGTCCGACCGTTCCTCCTCACTCTGCCACATCTCCTCATCCTCTTTCCACTACAATTTGTTCCTCCACCTATATTACAGTGTCCTGTCTCTGCCTTGTCTTTGTTCTGTCTTTCTTCCTGTCCCTGTGTGAGTCCACCGAGAAAATCAGTGCCGGAGTTGAGTCGGTCAGACGTAGCCGGAGTTCGGCAGCAAGTTGGAGGACGCCGCTTGACAAGGTCAGGCTGAACGAAGTCCTGAAGCAGTGTGGGGCAAATAAGGTAGCGGATCGTTGCCAGGGCACCCCACAGCGCCAGACCAAGAGGCGGCTTCCAGACTTACACACGGTCGCAAAAATAAGCATTTGGCACAAGGGCAACTACCCCCTCCCAGGTTCCCGAGCTGCTCTCCCTGCAGGTCCACTGTGCCCAATTTGCATGCACCGGGCAACACAGGTCATCAGGAGATGCACCAGAACGAGTTTCTAACAAGGCAACCCCAAGTGCCCTTGGCAGGGCAATGTTTGGCGCAGACATGTCTGAACGTGGGGACAGGCACAAAATTAAGCTTCTGCCTCACCGTCTCACGGAAAATATGCAGTGTGTCTGTGCCTGAAGGCCGTGAAGCGCATTTGCAGCGGACTGAGAGTTTGTCGTGAAGCTCACCTCCTTTAAACTGGGATAATGAGCCTTCACCTGCTGGCACTACTGGGAGGCTGGGAGATCGACAACCGGAGGCAGATGGATGGGCACTCTGGCCGCAGTCATTTCCATGGCAGAGCACATCTTGGAGGAGGTCATTTTGCACAGCTCCTGGAAGTAAAGAAACGGGTAGAAGCTTAAAGCTACTGATGAGGGACCAGCTGTTATCTGGTCGACCGCTCCACAGTTGACCAGAAATACCCCTTCCTTTAAGAATAAACTATTTACAGATATATCACAATAATATTGATAAAAACAGGAATAGCACAAATAAGTGGCACTAGGGGACTCCCGAATGATGAGTCACCCGGCAAGTGAAGAGGCTTAATGAGGTTTCACACAGTAAAAAAAGTCACGGCCGCACAAAGTCAAAAACTGAGGAAAAAGTTTTTACTTGAGGTGCACTCAGTCCTCAAAGTGACCCCCGGACAATCGATCATGGGCAACACACTAATACACAACCCCAGGCAGTAGCTGTTCCCGAGCCAAACTCCCTGTTAGGTTCCAGTCAGCAGACAGCTTAATGTTCCCCCTCATAAGAGCATAATGGAGTATGGAAGGGGCGGTCATTACTGAAATATGGCGAAACGACAGGCACAGAGACAGAGCACTTCTTCTTGATGCTCAAACCTGATTTAATTTGGAGCAATATTGTCTATAGCTTGGAGGTTCCCTATAAAGATTTGTTTTGTTGAAGGTTCCATAGTGTACTATATACCAATAAAAGAGGAAAAAATGAAAAATAAATAAAATAAACAGCCATCACTGAGATTCAGCTATGGATTTCAGCGTTTCCTTAACTTGCATTTTGCATACTTTGTCTGTGGGTCAGCAGGTAGCACTGTGGTTATAGCTGTTGCCTTGTGCTCAAATGGATGAGATTGAATCCAAACCTTCTGCCCTAATTCCTGAGCAGGTTGCATATCCTAAACTAATAGAGTAAAAATTACCCAGCTGTACAAATGGGTAACTCGGTACACATTGCTTTGGAGAAAGTGTCTGCTAAACATTATAATAACAACAATACCGACTTTGTAGCTCTCGGTCTGTAGAAGGGTTCATCAAACAGGGATTCAAGCAGCTGCACGTACATCCTATCACTCCCAGTTCAGTAACAGTGGAAAGGTTGAATACAGGGGGGCAAAATTTGTTTGAGAGGAGCTTGGTGGAAGACGTAAAGCAAAGGAACGATGTGCCTAATCTCTGGGACAAGGTGAGTAGACATGGCTACTTGCTCAAACTTGTCAGCCCAAATTGTAGTGGAATAAGAAGCAGCTTCAGTGGGTGTACTCGAACTTTTGACTAGACTAGTACGTGATTTGGAATTGCAGGACACACCATGTCAAATAAATATCCTGTATGCCTCATATTCCACTGGAAGCTGCACTGGATAAGAACTAAATCTCCATTTTTCAAAATGAGCAGCTGGAAGCACGAATTCCACACAGAGCCTGGCTGCATTGTGGGGTTGTTTGCTCTCTCTCAGGTGGGGCCCTTGTCATCGCTGCACTCGCTCTGATGAATATGCAGACGCCATTTCTCTGCTGAATGTCACTGCGGCGGGGCTGGGGAACTGGGGTGTTGGGGGGTGGGGGCTTGGCAACAAAGCTCAGCACACAAGATTTTCATAATCAAACAATGGGAGCACTTTTTGTTTATCCAGTCTCCAAAGTGCTACGGTTCACGGCGATGCCAGCTGTGCGACATATACGTTTAGAAAAATCAGCCTTTCTGTTGTTTCTTGCACCTTCACACTTCTCTGTTCTGTATCTTTTGTCTTCCTGCTGTTGCAAAATGTTAACGTGCGTTAGGGCGGCTGTGTAATCTCTGCCGGTAAGGAAACCTAGGCCGAAAATAGCGTACTTTTTAGTTTGACTACCTTCCCCAGAGCCGAAGGTAGTATTGTGTTCATATATGAAGACTTCCAGTAGAACTGCAGCAGTGCGGGACCCTCGAAGATGGTGACCGACCTCAGAAAGGATGTGATCAGCTGTCTGTAGGTGAGGTGGGACAGCTGATGGTTGTTTCCTCACTTCTCAGCTGGACATAATTTTTCTTGATGTTGGGGAACCTGTGCTGAAATTATAGGTAGCTATAAAAATCTTCAGCGCCGATCTCAGATTTTTAAGTGTGAAATTGTTCTTGTTTACCAAGATTGCAGGTCTGAATTTTAAGAGTTGAATTTTATCGCAAGACTAATTTTCCTGCATTGGGTAAGAGGCAAACTGAAACGCCCACAAACACGCCATTTGAATGAGAGAAGGTGCACCACCTTCATTGCCGCTGCAGCGCAGCAAAGCCTAGCATCTCAGACAGAAAACTATTGAGTGGGTCTCCCACAGTATCCTCCGCCCATTCCTGAGGACAACAAGGGGAGGGAGGTCGGCGAGAGATGCGGGGGTGTGGATTTATGCAGGCAGGGCAAAGTTTAATGATGAGAGCCAGCTAGTCAGCCCATTAGTGCTCATTATTATCCTGCACAGCCATGAAAACAATGCCCCCACATCAGTCAGGTCTTTGTGTTATTATCAACTCTGGGTATGACTAAAATGTCCTCAGAGATCGATCTTAAAATAGCCCATTCAAACATCATCTAGTGCCTTGCAAATTGGAAATGCTGTGGGATGGGATGGCCTCTGTTGCCAACATAATGCAGCACGTTTCTCAGCCACATGTGACTCTGCTGTGAGTCAAGACCTCACTGGTGTCTCTTTTCTTGTCAGTCAGTGTTCCACTGTGTTTGTCCTGAAGGCGTTCTCGGTGGTAGCAGGGCGAGTAGACAGCCTAGAACCATCCTTTCCTCGGGAGCAATCTCCAGGTCCGTTCCCAAGACAGCCAGCTCTCGGTCGTGCCCTCAGTCTGCTCCAGGGTCTCCTTCCGATATGATATGCCTTTTGTGACTCCAGCAGTGGACATTTTTACAAAATGATCTGAATGCCTCATCAGACTCCTGTTGATGTGGAGAGGCAGCAACTTCACTCCACCACTCGGAGTCCCTCATCCTACCAGCGAGCAAAGTGACCCTTTGAATAAATCCAACTTCAGCTACTTGTATCCGTGATCTATTCTTTCTGTTATTACCCACCCCTCATAGGTATACAACGGGGATGTAGACAGAGCATTAAATCAAAAGCTTTGCCTGAAGGCCCAGCTCCTGCTTTGCCACCACCGATCAGTACGGTGCCTGCAAAACTGCCAGCATTGCACCAGAGTTTCGTGCTCATTCCCCTCCTTTCTCATGAACAAGGCCTCTAGATACTTGAACTCCTCACTTTCCTAGAAACCATCCATTGTTTCCTAGGAAAGGACCATGACCTCAGATTTAGTGGTGCTGATTTTCAATCCAGTTTCTTGACACTTGACAGCAAACTATTTGAATGCACACAACCAGTCACACATGGATCAGGCTAATAGGACAACATCTTCTCCAAAGAGTAGAGATGCCAGCCTTAGAGACCCCCAGACTGGATATCCTCCAAGTCTGTGCTACACCTTCATATCCTGTCCACGGAGGTGCCAAAGACAAAATGGGAAGAAATACAACCTGGACAGAGTTCAACGCTAACACTGAACAGATCTGATGTAATGTCGAGAATACAGACACTGCTCATGCTGCACTCATACAGGGAACAGACTGTGTACATCTATAGCCCCAGGGCCCCATATTCCTGAAGTACCTAGAATGAAGGACATAGTCTAAGACCTTTTTCAAATCCATAAAATTCATGTAGTCTGAATTGGCCCCACAACCATAGTGCCAAGCTGGCCCAATGTTTGACGTCCAAGGACGAAATCTGCCTTCTTCCTTCTGAGTCTGGGGAAGTCTCCTTTCCAGCACCCTAGCATCAGTGTTACAAGATACAATGAGGAGTGACATCCCCCTATAGTTTAAACACACTCTCCAGCTTCCTTTCCTGAACAAATGATCCCACCCTACTTTCCAAAATAAAGGTACCTTATCCAACAAGGTATGTGAGCCCCAGAAACTATCAACGTTCTTATTATTGCCAACCGATTATCATCCAGCTCTGCAGTTTCACCACAGCTGAGGCCTCAATCTGTCAGTGGACCAAAAGGAATAGTGGTGGTTTTTAGAGCACAAGAGACATCAAACCCTGCATATCCAAGTGAAAGAGTTCTTCAAAATGTCCTTTCTAAGGTTCAACAATTTTTCCAGGAGTGCTCAGAAGCTCACAACCTTTCTCCATGACCTCTCCAAACACCTCCCATGCCTGAGCTTTCACTTCAGCTTATAGTAGGTCTTGAATACGACCAGTGTCCTTATCTTCACTTTGAATAAAGCAGAGGTTCTCCAGGAAGTGGGAGCCAAACTGATCTTGCACTAAATAACCTTCACAGAACATCTGGGCCTACCAGGTCTACCCAGCTGGCACCTCGTACTTCAAACCTGACTGACCACCAAGTGATGATCTGCCTACCTCTTAACCTGAGGGTCAGGAATACATGATCCAGTAAAACTCTGCAGAACTGGCAGACCCCCCGCCCTCCCAGTAACAGCCCTACAGGTGACTTCGTTATTCTTTTACTCCTCAGAGCTGAATATTTTGAAATCCACCAGGGCTACAGAGTCGATGCATCCCAAGTGCATCGCTACCCTTGAACCTAGAAGGCTAAATACTTAGCCAGTAGTCTGGTGCATAGGTGCACACAGCAGATTTTTCTTTTTTAACATTAAAATTAAAAAAAACAATTTAAGTGAAGTGGAAAAGAAATGCAGCCTGTGTATCATCCCGTCAGGCACCCATAACTCTCCTGCATCACATATGCGCTTTATCTTGGTTTCTGGTGCTTGGGAAAGGCTGCTGGGTGAAGGGCATCCTTGCGCACGAAGCTGCCTTCCTGCGTTTGTCTTGCCCTGCGAATCCCACTGCCGGCAAGAAGACTAATCAAAGCCTTACTTGCCGATCTATGCAAGCTTTGCCTGCTTTCCCCCTCATACCTTGCTGTCAGTACCCAACATCTCCCTGCAGTGAAGGAAGGGGGAGCTTCATTTGGGGAGGCTTCAGGTTCACTGGTGCCTTTCTTTTGAAATCTCCAGCCTGCAAGTGGCTCCCTGAGTCTTAAAGCACATTTTCCTGCTGCAACTCACGTCAGCTGAGACAATATTCATGCACAAGGTATTTTAGAGCTCTATATATGAGGTTTCTGAAAAAAGGTTATCTGCCCTCATATAAACTAGCTACCAAACACTGCTTTCAAAAACGCAGCACAAACCCAGGGACTCTCCGGATCGCCCTTTGTTATGTTCTGCAGCTGAGCGCATTGAACCCAGAATGGACAGCTTGTCATCCTCCTCATGACTGGGTACCAAAAGGGTGCAGTTTATTCCCACCAACCACAGGAAGTCCTTTTCTCTTGGGTAACCAGTCTCTCCTCACCAGACTCTCAAAGGAGATAATCATCTCTTTAATCCCCATGGAGAGAAAAACAGACAATTCAGGACACGGAGCATTAAAAAAAACGAATGCAGGCAGCATGTCTATGATGTGATGCGTGCGGAGATTTGCTTTCTCGGGCTCTTCCTGAGGAGGACAATGGGAAGCTTGTCATGGGTCCTTTAATAATGGCTGGTGGCAGCCATTGCCCCTCTGTCCAGTGCCCCTCCACAGGCACCATGTAGCCATTAGCATTTTGCCCTGCTGGGAGAAGAGAGAAAGCGGAATCGAAGTGAGGGAACAGGGGCTGCCACAAAGGCTTGAAGGTGGTGGCTAATCTCCTGTGAAAAGGAACACACTTGTCTCCTGGATGGGGAGCTCCCACATCGTTTCCACCGGAGCACAATGGAGCTCAATTAAAGGCCTGAAGTTCAGGCCCCGGCACGCTCTGCCTTTCCACCCACATCAACATGGAATTGCGGCTGTGGGGTGGTGGGACTTGACAGAGGGGCACTGCCTGCCTCAAGCCAAGTGTCCTTCTGCGTTGCCGCTAAGCTGTGCGAAATGAGAAGGAGAGCGCATCCTTGGGAGAAGCCGGGAAAGGAAGCTACCAGGCAGAGGTAAGGTTTCCAGGGACACAGACAAACGTGCAAATAAACTCCAGCAGAAAGAGAGTGTCTGCAGACTGGCACGACCTTTCGTTTATGAAACCCATTAAACCTCCAGCCCTGTTTGCGCAGCCGGTATTGGGGATATTTTCTCTCTGGTCTATACATCCTGGCCTGACATTAAAGAGCGGCTGTCAATCAGGTGCCATTGCCTTTAATAGCTTTCGGCTCAGATTAAACATTATAAGGTCTAGTAGCACATCCGTGTTTGTGCGCATTATATCAGGGACAATTTGATTGAATAAAGGACACAAATGACTGCATATTCCCTGTGATATCTGAGGAAAAAATATTGCATTATGCCCTTGACAAAGGGGAAAATGGTTAGGCTTTACAGTATTCACAGCAAGGTGTTCAGAAATGTAATTTGAAGGCGAGAGCGATGTCTTTCAGTACAAAATTTGCGTTTTATCTTCTGTACTGGGCACCTGCGAGTGCTGTGTAAAGCAGGGTACCACATCAATGCACACCGATGGCCCAGTGCGTCTCTGGGTGCACAAGCAGTGTGGTAGCGCTCTGGCTTTCGGAAAGGGGAACTTGAGTCCAATCGCCCGTCCCCCCCCCCAAAGTAATAAGGTCCTTCAAGGTTGGAAAGGCCTTCGGGGAGCACAGGTGACAACCTCAGAACTCAGTGGCCTCCTACGCATACATGCTGACTAGGAAACCCTGCTCATTGCGACATCCAGGGTAGCGATAAGGGACCTCCGCTGACACCGAAGGCAGACTGGGGAGCTCTGCCCTTTTGACACTCAAGACAGTGATGATGAAGCTCTGCCCACTCCAGCACTGAGGACAGAGACCGGGGAGCTCCGCCAACTCCACCCCACGTTAATGAGACGAGGGAATGGCCTCTTTAGCACACGAGACAATGATCGAGGAGCTCAGCTCTATCGTGTAAGGAGGGTTAGTGATCAGGGAACCACCCACAGCTGTGCAATGAGCCGTGCCTGTGCAGTGCTACTTGCTTTGTGTCATGCCCTCTGATCAGAGATGACCTTCAAGCCGTGCACAGCATTGCCCATCTGACAGAGCAGCGCCGTATATGGATGAGGTCCTGTGAAGTAATCTCAGCCCACCGGGGCTTACGTGACTGCAGAGGCTGACAGTGACAAAGGGCACACAGAAGCCCGAGGGTCAATTCTGCACCGGCCTATACATCATCATTAAGCCTCCGTGTCTCTTTCCGAGAGGAAGAAATACACATGTAAAACCAGTTTACAGCATGGAATCCAACGCTGGAGAAAATGGGGGTGTGTGTTTGGCCAATCTTTGAAGGATGTAGCCTGACAGAACAAAGAAGCCTGTATCTGTATCCATCTGCCAATATCCACGTATCAGTACCCATCCTCGCACAGCTGTACAGTATGTTGACGTGCAGAATTAGGAGAGGCCCAGACAGCCCTCTTCCAAAGTCAACCTTCGTATTTGCCTAGCTGATGCTTTCACCCAAAGCGACTTTCTCCATCCACCCCATATGCAGCTGGGTATTCCGGAGCCGGGTGCAGGACTCAAACCAACAACCCTCAGGCTACGCACCTATGCGTCCTTTAATAATTATGCTAAGTATGCTGCTGTGAAAAAGTGAAAAATGAACTTTTTCTTTGGCAGTTGAGCCCGAACCTTTGGCTCACACGAGAAGCTGTTTAATGAGAATTGCGCTAAGCAAACTTAAAAAGTGTAAATGAACAAAAACAGCTTTCTAGAATGTCAGTAAGGAGTCTTTCATAAAGTAATGAACCACTGAACCAAAGGGACACCAGCATGCTTCCAATATGCTGGAACAAAGACGTGTTTTATTCGTCGCTACACAAATGACTACAGTATGTATGAGCGTGCTTTTCTGCATCGACTCACCATCATGAACGGAAAGCGGCAATTCCGCCCAATACCCTTCTTACAATGCATTAACAGTACGTAGCGGCAATTAAAAATAGCTTTTTAGTGTCTTCGTGGTACCGAGGGTAAAATGAAATGACCTATGGACACAAACGCAGCGACCGACTCAGACATTTGAGGCAATTTGCAAAGGATTCTAGAGCTCATAAAAACACAATTGAATAAAACTGTAAAGCAACCCTCCTTTCGCGCTCATCTGCGTAACAGCCACCTAATTGCTAGGAAGGCGTCTCATTATTGCAAAGCCAATAACCCGTTCAGCAAAGATCCGGCTACTCTCCCCCGACAGCAATTTGTCAGCTTGCGGCCCCGACGTGCCCAGCATCCATCTTGAGGCTCAAATTGCCCATCTCCCGTTAGCTAACATTTGAAGTGCGTAAACTCCCCAGGACCGACTCTGTCCTAAAAGGACTCGGCGTTTCCATGGCGACTTTAGTTTTAAGGACAGTCGAAATGGGAAAAATGGTAGGAGTCACGTTGAAATTGATGCAGGTCACCTTTTGCCAGATTCATATATGCGGGGTATTGACATTTCGATGATGCTGGCTCAAATAAACACAGACCGCGGCGGCTTCATTAATGTGAGCAAATATTACCTTTTTTTACCCTTCAACATTTAAAAACAAGTCACTCCTGCAAATAAACCTACAGTCCACCTTACAGCTTATAGTGTAAACAGATTTGAATTACACAGTGTTTATGCTGTAAAAATGTTGTGTATGCTTTGACTTAAGGGGACTGAGCACAACTGACAGAAGAGCAAACATTAACATCTCCTGAGGTGGAATCAGCCTCACGCGCTTTATATTTAAATCATTTTTAATTAGCAAATGGCTTCAACTTTAAAGACGGGATCGGCTGGCTTAGTTTGCAAATAAATACTTGACAAATAAGGACTGCGCCAGCAGGTGGGGCAGCGGCTAGCGCTACCACCTTGCACTCAAAAGATCCATGTTTGAATCCTCCTCCTGCTGTAGTGTCCTTGCTCCAACCAGTTACCCTGATTTACTCCAGTAAATGTTACATCGTTGTATAAGTAGGTAAATTATTGGAAATAGCTGAACGTTGTAAGTCACTTTAGAACAAAGTGTTTGCCAAATAAAAGATTTAAAATTCTGATGTAACACAGAGCTAAAACAAGAACATCCAGAGGTTTTACGGTCCCGTGCGGAACTGTGGTCCACAACAACAATTAATCTCCCCACTCTGCTCTGATTCTGCACAAACAGACTAAGAAGCACTTTGGGATGCAACCGGGAGCTCAAGTATACCTTCCTTCTTACGTCCCTGCCTCCTTCCCTCCGCTCCGGGTTTACTGTTGGTACCACGACCCACAAAGGAGAAGTGGCAGAAAGCGGTCGGTCCATGATGCACACGGAGACTGAGGAAAGGGTTCCGCACGCCTGATTTCTCAGGAGCCACCCACAACATGGACCAACTTTGCTCCTGCGCTCGAGGATCGCAGCCAAAGAGGAGATGCGAAGACCATCCACAAGGGAAAGTTGCTGAGCAGGTGTGCGGAGATGCTTTGTCTTGGCCAGCACGGCTGTTGCACAGATGCTGCAGAAATGCAAAGGGGGTGGGAGGGGGGCACTTCCAAGGATGATAGCACTGACTTCATAATTAACTAATAAATAAATAAATAGAGATATAAATAAATAAATAAATAAATAAATAAATAAATAAATAAGTCTGGCATGGAACTTGTTGTGGGACTGCTCCATCTGCCTGTCTCACTTTGATGCCAGCCTGATCGGTTTGCAGGTCCCGCCTCCCAAATGCTCCCGGAACCTCCAGATCTGGACACCTGCGGTAATGGCACCACGGGTAAGTCTGCAGGCAAGGGGCCTTGTTTGTTCTCAGCTATGAAAGCGTCCCCCAAGAAACCCCCTGGGTTGCACGCATCTGCAGTTGTTTGCTGGCAAGTTTGCTTTTGTCCTGATGATGAATCCTCCCCAGGCCGCAAACCGTCCAAGTCGTGGGAGCAGACAGGGAAAGAGGAGAGGAAGCCAAATGAGGGACCGTTGGCTGCAGTTGAGCATCTGCATCACCCGGCAACAGTAAGGATGCGGGTCCACGGGGAGCTGTTAGTCTGCCGAGGATGGGCTTACTTTCATCTCCGCACCACAGGTACCCGTGCCTGAGCACTGCAGACGTGAGGGACCTGTTCCGCTCTGCTGTCTTGCTGCGTTGTTCATACTTCACAGAGCCTGTGTGGGTCATTCACTGCCGTGTGACCTTTACAAAGCTCATCATTGCTTACAGGCTGTTTACCGAAAAGCTATGAGATACTTTAGCAACAACAAAACACGCTATAAATAGACAAATATCGGCATGTGCGTAGCATCTTGTTGTCCCCTCCTTGTCCTTGGCCGCACCCTGAAGCTCAGACAGCTGAAGCCCAGCTGCTCCTCCTCTTTATTTCCCAAAGTGTTTAAAATCAGTGTTCCGTGCGTATCGACACAATGGCCACCACACCCTTGCGTTTCACTACTTCTGACCATCTGTCTCCCGCAAAGCTTCCCCTGATCCCCATGATTCCGCTCGCATGCTGGAATGAGTCATCCAACGTGATCGCGCAAGCTAAGCCAGCGGGGTGGCTATCTTTGGCCGTCCGAAGCGCACCCTCGAAGTCATGTGGACGCTATCGCCGAAGCTTCCACCTCCGGGACACCTGCAGTTAAACTGAAATGCTGCCAACTGCAGCGCTGGCACACCTTTGCTGCCTGTACTCTGTATCTCAAGCGAGAGCAGAAAGCTGACCTCTTCTCTACCCGGTGCCCTGGTCCGCCAGTTTGAAATGATGGAAAATAACAGCATCCAGCCTTCTCAGCTCCTCCATCTAGTACTTCAACTCTTCTATTCCAGTGCGGTAGAGAAGCGATGGGGGCATTTGAAGCCCACCTGCTCAGTGCTTCGCCAGGCAGGGGAGGGAGCACCTCAGAAGCGATCTGATTGATGTACCTGTTGAAGGTCCGCCAGGGAGCCCCGCTGAACTGCCTCAGCCCAGGATGGGGTCCCAGCATCGCTGCTAATAGCCATCTGTGCAAACACACCTTCAAATACACTGCCGGTCTGCTGCTCACAAAACAAACTTTCCCTGCACATATATCTCCTAAAGTCCTGCAGTGCAACAAGCTGCTTCATAATGAATGCCGCAGTCATTGTGTTTCTCTACACAACTTCCTGCTGCAAAGCGGCCAAAGTTGCGGCCTAAGCAGGTTTTCAGTAACCGAGCCCGCAGTAAATTAACAACGGTGAAGTGCAGCACTGAAGGGCAGCCCTCACGCTTATCCCTGCCTCAATGATAATTTCTTTTTGTGGCATAATGAAAACATAACAAATGTTGTTTCGACTCCTGCTATATGTATAAAATAGTTGTTAAAAATGTAAACCGGTTACATGATCACCACTTTGTTTGAGAAACACCAATTATCGTCTATCTGGGGGAAATTGTAATAATGATGATAATAATAATAGTGATAATAACAGTGAAAACAAGTGGCAATTATGAGCCGCTGGTGCGTGCGCTGGTCTTTGTTCCAGCCAGGTTCGCTGCGATCCTTCCCAGAGCTACCGATCGAATGGCTGCACAACTGAAATAATGTTGAACTGAATGATCGAGCTGAGGTCTCATTTATAATTAGGTTACTACAATTTGTGTTATTCGGGGAACACCTGCGGTAGTGAAAACATTAGCATTTGTTAAGTTTTCTCTGTTAAAATGAACAATGCTGCGGTCATTTCAAAATGAACTTCTGCTGCAAAAATCATGTAGCAATGAATAGTTCAGCGGTTGTGTAATTTGGGGGTTGCTTAATCAAGAGAAGGGTTCGCTATTTGTTTGCTCAGATTTGCTCGAGTTCCTGGAAAGTTCAGATATATAAAACCTAGCATCCAGTTTATGACACTTTCTGTTCTCTCATGTCAAAATGATATTAGAAATGCATACAGTATATGAGACACTGAAATGACTGGTCAGCTGCAGGAGAGGACTAATGTTTGGGTGGGGGGAAAGGCAGGAGTCTGGTGTGGAACACATTATACTTGTTTTCTGAACAGTTTTCTACATTTGAGAATTGGTTCATAAAGCTTTATAAATCTTAGCTACAGTTTTACAAAGCAGCCAACTCCATGGTAACTTAAATAAGACAATTTTGTTCCAATATTAACGTGCAAACTTTCCATGTAATACAAATGTAAATGTACAAATAACCACTGCATCACATGGCTTTGCCCTAACATTAAATAAATGATGTAAATGATGTAAAATCACAAGAGACATAGTACTATAGCTATGTTTGGCTTTTAAACAGCTACTGTGCAGCCTCCCACCCGTCATCCCTTCATGAATCCCCTACTCTTGGTAGGGTCATTGAAGCTGAGCCTATCCTGGTTGGACTATGAAACTGCATCCTGCTAGTCCATCACAGGATTAAAATATCTACAGTAGCTCCCTTAAAATTAACAATACCCTTCTCAAAGCCATTGCCCATCTTCTCTGGTTGCTAACAGGATGCTAAGTGCTGACGGCAGCCAAAGACTGAACAAAAAAAAATGGGCTGTCCTCAGATGGTTCCAGACAAATGAGAAATAGTTAGAGTTACAGCGGCAGAAGATAACAGGCCGGCACCGATCGTGACAGCGCCAGGGTCCGGCTCATGGAAGCAGGCGTTTAGCCACCGGACAGCACGCGGCTTTCATTAAGCCAAATGCCAAATGTTCAGCGGGTCCTACTTTTTTAATCTCCGGATTTCAAAGAAAGATACGGCGGTGACACGGGCTCCTGGGTCCCTGGCTGGCTGGAGTCGAGCGACGGAGGAATGGGAGCGGGAGGAAAATGCAATTAAATGGAAAGGGGGATGAAGAGCGAGTGGTGTGCAAAGCCCGGAGAATATCAAAGTGGAATTATCAGTTCATTTACAGAGGCGGCTGATTAGATTGATGCCTAATTGCTCGGATGCTATTTTTGGGGCTGCTGCTCATTTGACTATGCACTGCTGCCACCTCCACTTGCACACCCACGCTCCCCATATCTCCTCCACGGCCTTAACACACCTCCGGTATGTCAAGGACAGCAGGCTGCGATGCGGTAGATGCTGCGGGGCACGGACAAGCCGTAGGGCCCGACGGACCCCGGCCCGTGGAGCTGTGATACGAGGAAGGCCGTGATCCCAAAGCTTTGGTGGACGGGGACAGAGGAAGGCAGGCATATGGGAGGTGGAGGAAGATACCGGCGAGCTGGCTCTGCAGTGGCTCATCCCTGATTCGAGTTTACAGTTAATTGGGCAAAGACTGATAACAAATAATACGATCTGTTCAATCTGCAAGTGATGATGTGAAGTATCTCTTTGTTGGGAGAGGGACTCACGTCAGCCTCCTGCTGAACTACAGTGGCCCCCTTTATGATGGACGCTTTTACAGAAACCCTGCCAGCTGTGAAGAGCCGATTGACTTTGTCACGCTAGTTGAGATTTTAATCGATCAAAATCTCATCAGACTGGCTCCAGGGTGCCAGGGGCCAGGGTCCAAATGGTGTGATTTTAGTCATTTTCCAGCGGTAGTGCCACCATGAGCCACTGTCTGAGGCTGGGAATTGTCTTCACTAGAGAGGATGGGTTGAAGCCTAGGCAAAAGTCTGCAGGTTTAGAGCTTGATGGTTTCAGTTTAGAGTACCCACCCCTGTGACCTGTGGCATGTAAACAAAGTAAGCAGATCGATGGGATGCGTGTGGGAGGTGCATAACCCCAGCCAGCAAGGCATCAGAATGAGGTTGATTGCGATCTGGAAATGAGTAAATTTGGGGAAATTTCTAGAAAAGAAGCTCAAAGAGCAAAAATAGGACACCTACTCATGTTGGGTGATGCCACCATCTATTTTACGTTCAAACTGAGACACAGGGAATTATTCATAGGATATGAATCAGTATAAAGTGATTTAACCACTTTCTCTGCACCCTTCTGTGAGGACATCGTGGCTGCATCTGCATTCCCTACCAGCCCCCTGGCACAGTGATACACTCATAAATCCTTCTGTTGACTGTAATCCCCCCTCTGTGGGGCAGTTGACAAGGAGGCACGGGGTGCTGGGACCTGATAGGCAGGAACAGCGAGAGAGGCCCGATTCCATTATCCCGGGTCCAGATCGGCTCCTGCGACGGGAGACTGAGCTGCTCCTTTCAAACGGAGGAACAAAGGACGGGCTTCAGAGCTTTGCTTAGAGGAGATGGAGCAAAGACGGTCAAACCGTAGCGATAAGCGCCTTGGTTAAGGCCACACACAGGAAAGCGACAGAATATCCATTTAGGACAGCAGAAGGACAAGAGGTGGGCTTCTTCAGAGGGCTGGAGCTGAACATGGAAGGGATCTGGAGACTGAAGTGCCTCAGCCAGAAGTCTCTATTTAATAAACAGGAATGACACTTTGCACTGACTGAACCTCTTCTGCCCTGTGTCTTGGCTTTCATCCTAGATATGAAGTACAAGTAAAGGGAGGAACCTGTTAGCCAGTGCAATATGTACATAGATGGAGTAGACTGAATCCTTACTCTCTTGGTTCTCACAGTTCTTCAGAGGAGAATTTTTATAGCAAAATTGTTTCAAACGCACAGCACTGTCATCAGACTACATGCTCGAGAGCTCGATGTTCGGCAGCACTCGTAATATTTAGGTCATCCAGTGGATCCGGCTGGACTGCCAACACTGACAGTGCCAGCGGAGGATATGGACAGTCTCAGTTGCTTTATATGTTACTGCTGTGTGGAGGGCAGCAAGCAGCTGAGCAGTTATGGTGGCTGCCCTGCACTTCAAGCAATTGGGTTGTCAGCCCACCTCCTTCTGTAGGACCTTTGAACAAGGTACTTACCCTGCATTGATACAGTAAAAATTACCTGGTTGTAAAATGGGTAAATCAGTAAGTAAATTACAGCTGCAAGTTGCAGCAGAGAAGCACCGTAAACAAATAAAGTTTGATAAACGCAAATGTAATTCTAATAGTAATAAAGGAAGTGGATGTGCAGAGCGGTCACTGCTTTGCATTCTTCTCGCTCACCTTACACAATTGTGCCTCTGATCTACTCGGTGCATCTTTGCCCAAGAAAGCAGCTGCTTGGCCCTCTGTTGCCTTCTGCCTGTTTATAATAGAATAAAGTGAGCAATTATTAGACGGGAATTTTCTCATACTTGAGCAAATACGGTCGTTTTATTCCTTCTGGTGCTTCCTGTGTTTTTTTCCTTTAAACTGAATGCAAGGGAGGCAAAATGAGATGGTCAAGTCCATGCAGCCATCCATTATGAGATGGTCATGTCCATGTCTTCCTTGTTTAGATAGCACACATGCTTTTCCATAATCCCTCGCTCCTGCATGAGCCTGTTCCACATTGACCGTACACTTCGGTTCAGTTTGCATTTTCTCCCCAGCTTGGTCACGTGGCCTGTTTATTGAACCGGAGTTCTTAATTCTTGCTATCTGTCCTGTGTCCTTCCCTTTCTTGTTTGCTCTGTTTCCCTGCCAGCCAAGGGAAGGGAATAATTAATGAGGGACAGGGAAGGTGTCGGCTGACAACGCGGGAGGGCTCACACACGGAGGCAGAAGAATGGACTGTGGGGCATGTGGCGGGGCTGCGAATGAGCTGATAAGATACCCAGCATGCATCACTGACACACCTAAAGAACGAGAGGGAACAACAACAGCAGGTTTCTAGGCTCCCCAAGGCAGTTCATAAAGGTAAATGTTACAAAGATCTGATATTACAAAGGGAAGTACCACTGTCCAATGATAGGAGGTGCATGCGTCTTACACTGCATGCGTGCCATGTGTTACTGGAGGGCACAAAATGCGGCTCTAGGTGATGTGGGCACCCAAAGTTGTGTTCCAAGACATGTTGATAATAGGCAGACACTAAAATAGCATAATGACACCATTTAGCCCGATGGTTAAAATCTTTAACCATGGAGCACCATGGAGCTGAGTAAGTGCACATCAGCTAAGGAAATAAACCAGCAATTGTTAATAAGCATCTCTTGTTAACGCGTTAGCAAGTACAGGAAAGGTACTCTGGTTGAGGTCTTTCATAACCATCGTAATCATACCCACAGAGGGAATTTACATTTATGACTTTTTCTCCAAAGAGATTAATCTATTATTCATTCATTTACTCCTCTGGGCCATTTATACAGCATTGGGTCAGGATAAGAACTTTGCTCGAGGAGGTGGGATTCAAACCCGTGCCCTTCAAGTACAAAAGCAGCAGCTCCAACCACTACAGCGCTTCCTCCCTGGCAACCAACATGTCGCTCATGAACAGCACCATCCCGTTACCTGGCAGTAAATTTCATTGTGGGATCGTCCACGTTCCTGAACTGAGGGTTCGTGTTATTAATTATAAGCCTGGAAAGCCATGGGGGGATAACATGGAGAGACATGCGCGCTGCCCAGGCTGTCACGTGACGCTGAGCACACACCTGCTGCAAAAGTGAACTTGAACGGCACAACAAGCGGCATCTGCCCACCGGCGTTCTCAGCGTGCTCAATTATCAAGTCATAAAAACAGCCGACAAAGTTTATCCGGAAAGCTCCAGGAAATTAACTGTCTCCAGTAATTGAAGGCATCGGGATCATTACGGCGGATTAAGAACACGTAAATCCAATAACAGGAGCTTAGAGCAGGGTAGCGAGGAGAGAGGGAGGTGCTGGGGGGGCTTTGCGGGGGAGACCAACTTCAATCGTGTCCACGGAGAGCCGGGTCGCGACGCGCCGTCCATGCGGCCAGCTGCAAACGAACTTCTCCAACAACGCTCAATAGCACCTTGAGAAAATTGGATGGAGAGGCAGAGGGAGGCGGCGTGATCGCCAGCTCAATAGGTGCATTAATATCAGATCATGTGGGAAAAACTGCCTTCTTCATCTGAGGGGTTTACAAATCCAATGCAAAATAATCCTTTTATCTTAAAGTCGTATAAGCATGAGACGTAACCTGCAATGCAAAAATTAAAGAAACCAGGGGACCGAGAGGGCCTACGAAAATGCCGAGTCCAAGCCGAGCGTGAGGAATTTAGATTGGGGCATTTCTTTTCATGTGGATTATTTGTGATCTTTCCCATGAGGCTTTACCCGTTTCTGGCTTTATTACTCATCGGAAAGGGGGAGGCTGAGATGAAAACAGATTGTGCGCTCAGATGTTCCACGGCTCTTATGGGATGAGGTGCCGGTGTCAGCGTCAGGAAAGAAAAAAGAGCAGAAATAAACACCGATAGCGTCATTTCTTCTGCCGTGAAGGTGCGCGAGTTGTATCACTTGACAGGAGAAAGCCAGACCTCACGACTCCGATATCTTGAAGACACGCCGGGCCACTTCTGCAGCCAGCACCTTGAATTTAAAACAGGGTAAATGCATCACACCCCTTCAGCCCCTCTAGGTGCACAGATTCTCCAAGGACACTTACAGTGTCAATGTGCTTACATTTATTATTACTGGCATCTGTACATCCATCCATCCATCCATCCATCAGCAGAGACATCGCCGCAGTAGTTTGTGTGGTAACTAAAGCTGCTGCCTTGTACTTGGGGATCATGGGTTCAAATCCCAGACTCTGTTCCAGTGCCTTTGGTTAATTGGTACAGCACAAAATATTCTGCTGCATAAATGGACTGTGTGTTGGTATGGCAGCTTAATACTCTAAGCTATGGTTAACAGATGTCTCTGCTGAATTATCATCTTATAGGCAAAGCTGACAGAAAGTAAACAACATTAATGCAAGTTAAAGGCTGTGGACTTGGGTTCTTGACCCATCTGAGAATTTACAGACTTAATTACAGTAAAAGTAGTGCAAGAGAGTGTGGATCAGGTAAACGCTTGCGAACGAGAGTCCTTCCACACGGGCGCTCCACCTACTCTCCCACGTAAATATTTAATGGCACCGAACATTTTAACGCATCCCGTGACTTCATTACAACGTGACATTTAAGACCCGGCAAACTTAAAACACAGCTAACGCTGCGGTACCACCGGGGCAATTAAAGCGGCGACTCCACAGCAAGGCAGCGCACTGGGGAGAGGGTTACACTGCTGAGCCCTGAGCCCCCCCTCCACCACCTGCTGCAGACACATCCCTCGCTCTCTTTATTAGGCCTGTTTGCTTTTGCCCCGGCCTCAGCAGGGGAATCAGAGTCAGGCCCCCGCCCCTTTCCGGCACCACCTTCCCGGCCCGCTCATAAACCCACCATCCATCTCCATTACACCCCAGAAAATGGTATTTGTCACTTTGTGGGGCAGAAATAATCAATATGTCTTCTGAGGGCAGCGAGCGCATTAAATGTGGCAAATTGATGTCTCTCACCCAAGCGCTATCTCCCCAGCAGATTGCTGGCTACCTAATGGGGAACCATGCAGGTTTGTCTGAGTGGGGGGCCGCGGGTGTCGGTACAAATTAAGGAGTGTGTGCGTGTGTGTGTGTGTGTGTGTGTGTGTGTGTGTGTGTGTGTGAACGTGCAAGAGCAACAAACACTTTTTCTCCTGCCTATGTTCCTGCCAGTAGGTGGCATAGCGGTAAGAGTTGCCTCCTCACATTCACTCCCTGATTCAAATCCCACAATCTGCTCTACTGTCCTTGATCAAGGTATTTACCCTGAGTTGACAGAGTAAAAGTTACCCTGTATAGCTGTATCAATGGGTAAATAGATATAAGTAGCAAAGCACTGTACACCTCAGCAATAGTGCAGTATTCCTCCACCATTGATCTTCTGCTTGTCCACCTCACAAGTGTTCAAAATCCAAAGCCTGCCGGTTTTTGATGTTGCCTCCAGTGTGGTGCAGTGAGACTTCTGCGTGCCTCTAAGCTGCTGAATCCTTTTCTGCATTTGAAAAGCTTCTCAAAACTTGTCTCTTTCAGATAAACTTTCCTCCGGAGCCTCTGAGACTTTCATAAGTGAGTGCTTCAACACCTGCTTCCCATTTTCCTCTTCATCAATCCAGAATCCGATGCAAAAAAGCATCAGCAGTACAAACAAATGTAAATACTTCCAACTAAGCCAGTGTAGTGGTTTGTCTCCAAAGTCTGACTGCCACCTGCCGCACTCCCCCAAGGCCTCTCCAGCAACCCCCTTAAGGAGAAGCACCCCAAACAGCCATTAAACTATTAAAGTTTCATGTCGAGTATGTCTGCACGAGCGCAAAAACTTGTAGAGGGTAAAAAACATTGCTGATGAGCAGCTCAAAGACAGGAGTCGGTGTCTCTCTAACAGCATCTTTTCCTGCAGCAGTAAATAAAATGTGAATGTGGACCTTTCTGTCTGGAGGGCAGTTCCTCAGCTTGTACATCTTAAAACAGGCAATAAAACGATGCCTGCAGAAGCCCTGGAACAGCGAGGGGGCCGACCACCTGAATCTGTTTATTGAAATCTCAGAAAGCACCCGGCTCTGCTATGCTGCACACATCTGCATCCGCCTGGAAAAATCCATTTTTCTGACTATTGGTGCCAGGGTTGTGTTATACTTGTGAAAGTGAGTGCCTCGGGGTTCCAAAGAGATGCGTAAAGTTATTAAAGAGAAGGTTCTGGAAGGGGCAGCCTATACTGGTCTGTAACCATCCAGTGAGTTGGACAGAGCAGCCACTCAGCAGGGGCCATGGATGTTAGAGCTGCCATCCTTCACTCAAGGGACTCAAGCTGAGATGGTAAAATTACCTTGTTGTATAAATGGGTAAAACAGAGTAAGCAGCTTTGGAGATTATGCATCAGAAAATGTGTGTTTACTCATTTGGAATTGGGATCGAGTAATAGTCAGATCTGTTTTCTGCCCACACAAGGAAGAAATTCTCATACCAGAACCAACACAGAGAGACTACATAGGCTGTGGAGAAATCAAGTTTGTTCAGTGGATGGAAGGAATGGACATAGTGATGAATTTCAAAAGTTCACTCAGGTTTATACCGGACTTGAATGTCACTCAAAGAAGCACATTTTTACAAGAACAGACAGGGGCTCTTGGGCTCTTTGCCCCCCCCCCCCCCCCATGTGCCCAAAACTGCAGGTAACTAAAATTCAGTTTTATTCATCAGTTGAGAAATAATCTACTACCTGCCTGTCCTGGATTGCATTTCGTATCCTAGTTAAAGTCTTAGAAAAATGTGCATAGTTCTGACAATTTGGTATTCCTTAATTTCCAAAATTGTTTAAAATATAAATATAAAAAGTATTAAATAAGATTATTTCACTAATGTATTTGAAATTCAATTTGCTCTTTATAAAAACACATTTTCTACAACTGAGCAGCTATAAATGCAAGAAGGTGATGTGTAGTTCTGAGGTACAGGATGGTGCTCTCAAAGCCAAACCAACCAAGTAACTTCTCAAAATTCTAATAAAGCTGAAATAAAGTGGGAGAAGTTTTGATTCAGTAGTGCAGTGTTTGAAAGTGTACCTTCATATGTTTCAGTTGTATTAAACAGCAAAGACCTTTAAGTTTTCAACTTGAGTTGGGGCTCTAACTGGCCTTCTGTGGCCCCGTGTTAGAAATTAGAGCGGAAACACATTTGGATTCTGTGCTTCTTCCAACCACAAACCTTGCACCTCTCATGCAACTTCGTTACCACTTACTGACCCCCACACCTACAATTTATTAATTTCCAGAGAGCACATCGGTGTTGTCTTAAAAACATTTACATTATCAATATTTGAACATGTGCACATTTTTCTGGCTTTTTATTGCATTTTCTTTGTGAAGCTCTTAAGTGGCTGTTAAGAGCACCCTAATAGCACAGGAGTGTGAGACTGAGTAGATTCAACTCCCTTCCACAGTGTTTACACCTCATGTCTGCGGCTGGTGATCGGCAACAAAGTGATGCAGTTTTTATTATCAGTCATTTTAAATTAGTTCCATTTCAGTGTTGGTCATAGTAAAGTTAGTGTGAATAAAAGTCTTTTTATTATTCTCTTCATGTCATTTTGTAGCTATGACTTTTACAAAATCGACGCATGGAGTAAATCAAGGTGCATCGCTTATTGAAAGCTGCTATGAAAATGGGAGCTGCCTGTAAGCCGAGACATTTTCGATCGCAATGCCAACAAATCTGATGAACTGCGACGGAGGCGAAAATGCCTTGGTATTGATACGGCAGCTCACGCTCTTCGATTACGCCAGATTCCACATATAGTCAACAATGTTGGTTTTTATTTGACTGGATGCTGCGTATCGAATAGATACAGGCTGGGTCGGTCACATTATTGGCTGTTTTGCAGGGTCTGTATTACAGAAATGAACATCTGCTACTTTGTTACTTTGTCCAGTTGTTATTCATGAGAAGCTATTGGGCACCAAGATGAGATTGCATCCAAATTATAGAATTATTTTCTATAAAGACACACACAACACATAAATATGCTGCACACAATTCATCCATCTGCTCACCTTCCCTCCCGTTCATCTGGTGGTAGAATTGAGATCAAATTGCATCTGACCCACAGCTCCCACTCACGTGGCTTCCGAGGTAAGGAACGGAATGGCTTGCCAGGGTCTTCTTTCATGCATGTTTGAGGGATGCAAGCAAACAGGAAAACATGCAGATTCCCCACACCCTAAGTTGCCATCGAACCTCCCATTCCTGAAACAGCCCCAAACCTGCAAGGCATCGCCATAACCCATTGTGGGTTTATCTGAGGTTGATAACTGCTTACATGCAAGAAAAAACTGGTATAGACCCAATCCCAGAGATGCAGGATGTGAAGCAAGGGAGACCTTGGCTGGAGCAACAGCCCATCGCAGGGTGATCACACACTCATTTAATCTCATACACAGACACAAAAAGGACAATCTAACTGCAACTGTTAAGGTTCTGAAGCCATGCCAGTGTGGGGGGAACGTGATAACCACACAGACTAAGCTTGATCCAAACCCATCTGAGGAGGTCTACCACTGCTGTGTCTCCCAAACAAGATCCCACCATTCTATTTGCCAGGCAGTAAAGGTCCCCTGATGCATGGCTTCTGGGTTCTTTTGTTTATCCTGAGGTTAAATGAGAACTCAGAAGTTTTGAATGTGACATTGAACCTCAAACTTGGGTAATATTAAAAAAGCGCGTCAGTGCTTTGACTCTTCAGGCAGTTCCTTATTTGGGTGCAACACTTAAAGAAGAGGAATAAGATCAGACAAATGAGAGGCTGAGACAAGTAAATCACTAGAAATTATACCATTACAGTGTGAAAGAGAATCGATTCAGTACATCTGCAACACTCGTGGACCAAATTTTGGACGGCACACCCTGCATTTCTGCTCTCTTGCACATGTCTGCAGCATCGACAAAATCCATAGTGTGACGTTAGGATGCTTTGCAGGTGCAAATGGAGGTTTAATAAGAAAATTGCAGCCCGCACTCCCACTTGTGTATGAAAACTAAAGACTTCAGTAATTCAATCCCAGTGCAACTTGATGCAGTGGGTTTGGGTCACTAGAAATCGATTTGCCAAAATGCTTTGGGGAAGGTTACTGCTCAGCTGAAACCTGTTTGTTTAGCAATTGTGGAATGACATGGCTGAAGGGAATAGTTATACAGAGGGAGGAGAAGCCCAGAGATGCAGCCGCCTGCCAGGCAGATTGAAATGACGTGGAAGAGGCGGAAAGTGACGTGTTGACTTTGGCTAAGGAACCCTAGGGCACTGGCTGTAGTCTTACTTACTGTGTTTCAGGAACTGACTGGTCCAGCTGAGCTGTCAATGCTGCTTTTTGTTTATCTACAGTTCAGAGTGTGTTTGTACTCTATCGTGCTTTATGGAGTGTGATGTTCACCCGTCCCAGCGTGTGTTCGGCACCTTCTATCGCTACGCTGTCACATTTATGCTGCTTTAGCCTTGGGCAATTTCCTTTGCGATCAATAAAGCATCTATCTATCTGTTGAACTCTCGGGGGAGAAAGTTCACCTTTTAGCAGGATGGTGGTTGGGAGCAACAGGCCAAAGCAACTCTGCAAGGCCTAGAAAACGAGAAGGTGCTTCAGTGGGTTGATCCAGTCCAGTTGAGCATCTGTTGCACTGTTTGCAAATTGTGGAACACAACCCTTATTCAACCAGCTTGAAGAACCTGGAAGAAATCTGCCTGTGCCAAAATGACATAACTGTGCAAAGCTGGTCCCAACTTGCCCCAAAGACTTAAAGATCTGTCAATATATCCATCCATCTGTCAGAAGTGCCACCCGCAGTTGATTCAGCCTTTTGAGTGAATTCCTGGTTCACACTGGAGCTGCACTATGCCTGGAAATGGAATGCGACTGGGAGTCCAGAACATCAAAACCTACTGGGGATGGTGTGACCATCAGGTGCATCCCTTCAGGTGGTTACTGAATGACAATCAACACATCAGCATTAAAGACAGGCTTAGGGTCGGCAGATGCTGTATACCAGCAGAGATGTATAGCCTGGTCCTCTGGTCTGATGCTTAGGCCTCCTGCATGGGGCCTCATGACTCGCCGCGTGAACGCGAACCCGGAGCGGGTAGGGATGTGAATCAGAGGAGCACATGTCAGCTGCCCTCTGCCTCCCGGCAGACTCGTGGGACGGTGTCCGCAGCCAAGGGCGAGTTATAAATTGGATGCAACTAAAACTGGGAGGAGAGAAAACAGGCAAAAAGCAAGAAAAACTGATTCGTTCCGGCGGGCGCTGCCACGACGACTAAAAAAAGGGACCATTTTGTCTGAGCTCAGGGATGCACGATTATTGATCACGCACTTTATTTGTCACAAACCGCCATCTAACCAAACCGCACATGGAATGATGCTTCAAAACACTCTTTGTTAAAGCGATAAGTCTAATTTGCACGTCGGGAGGCACGAGACGGCATCCATACGATATTCATATCCCACAATTAGCAAATTTCCCGGGGTTTTCTGTTACACAAAATATAGAATTAATATAAACAGTTCCACGAGTAGCTCGGCATGGTTGCAATTAAGCAAAATAACAAAGGGGAGACGAAGAAAGGAGAGCGTTCAGCAAACGCGCCGCTCAGTGGCATAATGACGGGGTGCCAAGCTGCAGGGAAATTGCTGTGGCACATCTTGAAAAAAGAAAGCTGTCAACATAAACGCACAGCCCAATTCAACACATCTTGTACCAGCGGGAGCACAAGCCTCGTTCTTGGCAACCGCAGGCTTACCGCTTCTGGTGCTGTACCAGGTTCTAGGTGGCCAAACCTTATCTGCGCAACCTGGGATGAGCATCCCAGAGACGTGTTAAGCCCCCGGTTTGGTCCTCTCGGAGCCACAGAAGGGACTCCACGCCTGAAATGCCGAGGCCATCACCCCTGAGGACCTTGTATCTTATTAAGGTCCAATTCCTGTATGGTGTGAGAAGCAACCGAGCCAGTGAGGCCTCGTAGAGGCCCAGTCCATGCAGTGTGGGGATACCTGGGGAGTTCAAAGTCAGCCTCGGATGGATCGCTTGTGGTTTAGCAGCAGACAATAAGGGCTGTGTGGGAGTGTAGGGTGGGAGCCGAGGAGTGACCAGGATGCTGCTTTAATGAACCCAACAGAGGGCAGTGGACGGTGGGATAATGAGAGGCAACAGAGCGAGCGGGAGCAGACCATTGGGTCACATGGCTGCACTCCAGATGCAAAACTGACTTGGCAAGCAGAGAGGATGAAAAGCAAGAACAAAGGGCAGAAACAAAAACAGGAAAACAGGAACTCTTAACACCACGGCCAACAATATGAACAACAGCCGCAGTGCAAAACTTGCAGAGATGTTGAAATGGGAGGCCGCAGAGCTGAAGCTGCTGTGTGTGTGGAACATATGGAGACCTCAGCCTTGTTTTCCTCCTCTGTCACAGAGCAGCATACAAAACTCAAGCATAAGGTGCGTCCAAAACCCTGAAATACACATACAGTATGTCCCAGCATGCATGAAACATATTCATCCATCCATCCATCTATCTATCTATCTATCTATCTATCTATCTATCTATCTATCTATCTATCTATCTATCTATCAACACCCCATTTGGCAAAAAAAGCAGAAAAACAGGCCAGAAAAAACGTTATGTGTATTTAGACCAAAATCCTTCAGTGAGTTACACAGGGAGCAACACTCTGCTTATATCTGCGCTAAAATGCCACCACATCTGACGGCAAAGAAAAATCACAGAGTGCAACCAAACTACTGTTTTCTGTTACGGTTAGCCCTCCTCAGGCTTTATGTCTTGAAAAATGTTTTCATAGTTACCAATATAAAGGCTCTTGCTATGTCATGTTTTTCCATTTAATATTTCATATGACATTTCATTCTTTGGAGGTCGCGTGCGTGAGGAGGACGTCTTTGTTTCGCTTTCTGGCCCTCTTTGAGCTTCTGGGCTAATTCAGAAATCGGGTCCTAATCCTGTGGCCACGGTCGAGGAGTCCTGCAACCCCTTCAGACCAAAGCAGAACGTTTGGCTCGAAGAAGAGGAAACTCGATCGCATGAAGCGGGGTGACGCCCGGGAAGGCTGCAGATTACACTGTGCAGGTAGCGGAAAAACAAAGGCGACGTGGGCTTGGATGGGGGAAAAAAGGGAGGTGGGAAAAAAATGAGGAAAAAAGGGAAAAGGGACCTGTCTAGTGACGATGGCAAAATAAGGGCTGCTCGGCTCGTTTTGTCGTGGCGAGGACAGCGTGTCAGACAGCATTATCTCCCGCCCGCTCCGCACACCCCACACACGACGCGCTCGCTGAATTTTAAGCAGCGGCTCGACAGAGCAAGGTAATGAGCTGGAGGAGAGCAGCCAGACGCGGCAGACGGCCCATGCGCTCTGAGACGCTGGGAGATGCGGGGCCGTGTGGGGCGGTGGGGGTGGGGGTGGGGGGTTGTGGCAGAAGGGGCCCAAGGTGGCGGGAGACCTGCGGTGTGCCACCCGCTCTGCCGGCAGACTGCATTTCATTAACCGCTTTTCCCGCCATGCACGTTCGCCTCTGTCACCAGGGGAAACGGGTCTGTGTGGTTCTGCGGCTCCCTGCCCCAATCCTTCTTCTGCTTCCGCTCTTTCACCTGCCCACAGGTGCACAGGAGTGTGAGTAGCTCACAGGTCAAAAACCTGCAGGCTTATTTCTCTGCATATGCATGTGCGATCATACAGGAATCGCACGTGAGCGGTAAAAAGACTTCCTTAATGTGGCTGGAGATGCTGAAGAGAGCAGATGCTAAGCGCTCACCGCACACACTCAGCAGCAGGTTTACTCTGCACCCTCATGCTCCCAAGCACTGTTCTCCCATCTCACTTTGCCTTCACCTTTGCACCTGAGCCCCGCTGCCACAAATCCTCATCATTTCGCATCTCGTCTGTGTTCCCGTTTACTCTGGTGCCTCCGTATTCCTCTAAAGTCTTGAGTTCTGCTGGTCAATTTAGATTGGCCGCTCGGTGCCACCAGCAGAAGGTGTCAAGCCCGGCCCTCTGCTCTATCTCTCCTTCTGTTCTTTTTCACACTCGCAAGCATGTGAAGACCTCTGGGCAACATGTGCTCACTTGTTTCTGTTCATAAAACATCAAGCAGCACAAAGATCTGGTTGATGAAAGCGTAGATGTGCGAATTACATATAAATCATAGATGAGTTCAAACATCGGGGGTTTTTTCCTCAGACTCTGAAATGACTTTTGGAAAGATCTGTCAGATACTGGGAGTTTGAGTTCACAATCACCTCGCTGCTTGGTTTTTCCTGCTGCGCAGGACCTCTTCAGTTCATGCGTCCATTGCCAGGATGCCTTCCTCATACCTCACGTTTTTGCACATTTGCACCTTTGGGCCCCACTGCCCCAAACGCACAGTCTCCCAACCCTCTACCACTTCTTTGCTCCAACAGCTCTGTACTCCTTTTCAGCCTTGGCTGCTGCTAGTCATTCTAGATGCTTCCTGGCAGTTTGCTCAACCTGGTGCTCAAAGGTTGAGGCTTGCAGCAGCCGGGACGTTGCGGCTGCAAGCAGTTCACGCTCACGACCTTTGTGATCCGATGGCGGCGCTCGAAAGCCCCGACTCTCCTTTTGAGGGGAACAGCGGTGGTGGGAAATGACGCTTTGGGATTATCGACAACTCAACACAACTCGAGATGAAGACGAGCAGAACCAATGGAGTGGTGTTTTAATGGATTACAGAAGAGCAGCACAACGCGCTGTCACTCCGAGTTTAAACAGCGGCGCGCAGCTGATTAGCAGGTAATTACAAATGGCAAACATTATTACCCACAAGGCCCAGTTGCGCGACACGTTCTGAATATTAACACCAATTCATCCTGGATTCTAATTTTTGCAAAAATGACACATTGAAATATTAGCATTTTGGAAAAACAATTTGAGAACGGGCCTACCTGTTTATTCTCAGCTGTGGGATTGTGATGGTTCTATAAAGGGAAACGTTAAGATTTGCGATTTATGATTTAAGATTTATGATCGAATGGAAATACAGGTATGCACCGCATATGCGGCGCGCCGGTCAACAACGGACCACATATGCGATGGTGGTCCAATAAGATTGTATACAGTACATAATACTTGATAATGATAATAAACAACTATGTTACTGGTTTATGTATTTACTACACTGTACTTTTTATCGTTATTTTATTAAGAGTGTACTTACAGAAAAAGCAATGTGCATGCAGCAGCTTCGTATATCTTCTGTTTACCGCATCTGCTGTACAACGGTGCACAGGTCTGTAGCCTGGGAACAATAGGCTGTATACTATACTGTATACTATACAAGTATAGCCAAGATGGACGCGATGCGGTGCATATACGCGCTCTGATGTTCACACAACGACAAAATCACCTAACAACACACTTGTCGGAACGAATCCCCGTCGTCAAGTGGCGCATACCTGTATAAGCGTGTTTTCTGCACCTGGGAACCAACGTCATTTCGTGATGTTCTTGCTGAAAGGTGTTGAATTCTGTGTGTCCACATTTGAGCGTCACCGTGGCTCCGTAGCAACAGATCTAAAAGAAGCTCTCCCTCGCATTATATAGTTAAATCCTGACTTTTTGTCAGATCTCCTGTAACGTTTATGGTTCGAAGCTATTGCTGCAAAGTTGTGAAATGCCCCCCTTTGCTACGTGAACATTAGCTGCAGCTACGCTTATGTGTTCATCCTCTTCGCGGTCAACACCCTTGAGATAACATGAGCCTCACACTTGCTTCTCAGCCGGGCCACGCTGCAACGCTGCTGTGTCTTCGCACGACAAAGCGAACGAAGCTCTGCTAACCGCGGCGGTCCTGTTTCCTCGGTGCCGTAGCACGGGGCTGCGTGATCGACAAACACTTGTTAACAGAGGCTGACTATGCCCGACAGACGGCCATGTTCAGCGCACGGGTCGAGCAGATCGGCTTTGATTTTATGAGGAGTATGAGTTTGAAATGTGTGTGTTTCAGGTCTCAGCACTGCGGGATAAAGGGCATTACTTTATCAGCGCTGCCATAATTTTTTTGAGGTGCAAACACCTGAGGATGGGATGATCATATTTTCTTAGGACACTGTTTAGGAAGCGGACTGCATCCATGCGACTGTACTCATCACTAAGAGAAATGGCTGCTGCTCCCGCTATGCATCTCACACCACAGACAAAAAGATAGACGTTTACTGGTGTAATAAGGTATGGAACTGGGAGCCTGAGCAGAGGCGCGAGGCATGAACGCATGCTCTCCTGTCGTGAGTCAGGCGCTGCTTCTCGTGCACGAAGAAGAAGCCAAGCAACCGGCGTTCAGGAGGGGGCAAAGTGCTGCCAAAGCCCCCCAACCCCCACCACGATGCTTTGATGTTGGAGCCCCCTACCCCAGACGTCCCCACCGCCCCCCCCCCCGAGGCTGAGTTAGTCGGTGTGGATGGAGGTTCCCTTTAGCTATTTTTCCACACATCTTCCACAGTGGAACGTTGCTGGTTGCAGAATGAATTTCTGCATAACCTCATCTTCTGCAGAACTATGTTCAGTCCCTACAGAAGGACACGTTAATAAAATTTGGGAAGCTTTTATATTAAATTAAAATGACGCATAAGGCTAGATTCAAAATGCTTCGTCTTCTTTATTCAAAGAAAAGATGTATATTGATTAATTTGCATGCAATATGTATATTTCAGCATGCAATGTGCACATTCACACTGGAAGATGTCTCCAGTAAATACTTCATTTCTCCATTAAATGCATTAAAGCTGCAATAACTTAAATTAGTTTGGCCTCTCCAGCGCTTGAGTAGTATTACAGATGTCTGTGAGGACGGCTCCAGGGAAAAGCACCGACTCATAAGCCGTTCATTGTCATGGGCAACTAAGTCTGTCCATTCTATAAAAGTGTAACGCACCATTAGCCAGGTCTTCCAAAAGTGCTGGTGTGCCTACGGTCCCGTAAATGTGAATAACTTACAGCACTTTAATGGCTATTTCTATAATGACTTAAGGTTTGCTGCTTCTAACCCATTAACTCGCCACATCTATCCGTCTATCGATGACCGACGCTACTGAGCGAAATTCGTGTGCTGCAGCTCCTCTGCAACAACTACCAAGATCATGGTGAGGTATTTGTGCGTGAAGCAGTTTAAGTGCTTTGGATTCAAGGTAGAGGTTAAAAAACTGTTAACTAGTTGCTCCAAGAGAACACATAACAGTGGTAAGAATGACATCGCTATGACATTAGCTCGAAAATAAGATAACTAATAAAGTCTTTGTTGTTTCTTACTTGTTTGGGGCCTTTGCCCTTTAAATTCTTTTTCTTACTTAACTGGATTAAACAAATACTCTTCACTACCGCAGTGCAGGTGTCCTGCATTTCAGCACTTTGAGGTTTGGATATATAATGGCATTTTAAATTTTGATAGAATGTTTTGCAGCTCTGATATCTGCATGCTTACGGTAATTCTGGCTAACAGCAGGGCACATTTACAGACTCAAGCTGCTACGGAGTCAAAACTCTCAGTCACAGAGCTGGGAAAACACTGGGGGAAGATCTCACACCTGCAGTGATGTTCTGGACCAAACACGGGCTGGCACTTGCATAGGAGCCCAAACGTTTCCATGCTACAAGTTTGAAACTGTTCTCTTGGTTTTGATGCAAGTAGGTTTTACAAAAGGGATGCTTGCTTCTCCACCAACGGCAAATGAAAGTGCTGATAAACACGAGCTTTTAATGACTGCTTCTACCAAAATTGTCTATAAATGGTCTGTTTATCATCTGTAAATGCCCCACCCCCCCAGATTTGCTTTTCCGCTCTGCCGCTCACTTTCTGTCCCTCCCTGTGTTTCTGTTGAAAAGGCATCAGCTCTACAACACAGAGGCCATAAAGGCCAAGGCACTGCAGGCGGGGGCTGAGTTCTGGGTTACAGCAGCTGTGGTACGAGACGGTGAACTGAGCTCCAGAAGGGAGGACCCCTTCATTACTTCTCAGTCAGGATGATTTCAAAGGAAAAAATGGCTTCCTTTTCACTAGAGGCCGATGAAGAGCGGGCATCGCAAGAGCAGATTGTTGATTAAAAAGTAGGAACATTTTGCGAAAAATGCAAAAATGCCTTTGGCTCCACTTTGACTTTAATATCTTTTTTCAGATGACCTTTTCAACATGGCATCTACGGGCTGACATCCAGACGTCTTTCCGCCAGGGCTTGTTTTCATCGTCCTGAATCAAGGGGCCGCTTTTTGAGCCCGTGTCCTTCCCCTGCCGCCCGCATAGCAAGGTGATTAATCTCATAATAGAAATACCGAGATAATGGAAGCCGGTTAATTCTTGCCAAGGAAGGGTTTTTCTCCACCCATCGCTCCCTCTCTCACACAAAGGGACACTCTCTGTTGCTCCGGATCCTTTTCGCACCTCTTTACTTTGACAGGCCAGTCAAGCCAGGTACAGGTGTTCGTTGCCCTCCCCACCACAGACAAAGCTAACCAATGGAAGGGCGCCGTGTTGCAGGCGCATCCTTAAAGAACTGGGAGGCCCAACAACCGGCCATCCCATCGGCTCCAACCAAAACACAACAAACGGGTTTACAAAAGCCCCCATTTAGCATTTTAATGCGGAGATATTTACACTTGAAAAACACAATGATGGCAATTTGAGGAATAATTTTCCATTCAGACGCTCATTCACCCTTTCAGCAAGGAAACCTAATTAGAGGGTTTAACTAACATGTGTGATGCGAGCTGCACGCGGGGCGCCGTGCTTCGTGCTAAGTTAGCATTCCGTGCCATTCGCAGGCCGGCGCAGCACAACACAGTCTGGGGCCCATGCAAATCAGGGCGAGGGCTCGCGACGCTGGGACGGAGGGATTATTTGCCAAAGTGTTTGTTCAGATTCAAATCCAAGGCTCTCGGGAGGAGAAAGCCGAGCGCGGGGAGGGGGCTCGACGGCTTCCCCGGCACAGAAAGTTGCCGCTCAGCGTGCACCTCTCGCTGGGTTTTTCGGGCTTTTCTGCCACAGACGTCAAGAAGAGCTTTCAAAATCAGATGCATCTTCTATTCGCAGCTGTCCTGCGGGCGCTTGGATCTCCAGCGGCCACGGGGTTTCCGCTGAGGTGAAGGTTCTCGGCGGCGAAGAACGTGATCTCGCAACAGTGGAGCTGGACAAAAAGTATTGTGGGCTGCGGGGTGCGTTGTACACTGAGATGCAGTTGCTAATGGGAAGGAACTTTTTTTTTTTAATCTCCAAGGGAAAGACTGAGCAGATCGTATTCAGAAATACAAAAGGACATCATCCCTGTATTTGTATTTTCGTCAAGTTTCACCCATTTACCTTTGTCTATCGTAAATGTGGGTTCTTTCATGTGTCTGCCATAAGGTGCCATGAGATCCTAAACAGCAGAAATGAAAATGAATGATCACCAAGTTGGTAGAATTTTTCGGTGCTTTATTCACATTTTGTACTTGTGTTTGCTGTCAGAATCAGCTGCCGTAAGAAATAAATGGGTGAGACTACAATAAAGAGCAAAGAACATCGAACACCGCATTGAGGAATTCACACACACACACACACACACACACACACAAAGAGGAACCATTTGAGGCAAATGAGGTCTATAGGTCATACATTTCAAAAAGAGGTGCAGAATTTGGGAAAAGCATCAAAAATGAAGTTGGTTAAAGTGAGTTTGGGCAGAAAGGCCAAAAAGAAAAAGTTCACTTCAGTGCCACCCAAAATATTTTGCTGAGCAGTAATGCATTAATTAATTACATCTGTCACTGAGACGCGCCTTCAAGAATTTTTCGTGGCCTCACTCTAGAAACCTATCAATTTGTTCTGGGTAAATTTAGAAGACAAAAGCTCAGAAATACTAAACTGATTTTTAAGCCGACACTTTCGTCAAAAAAATTTGCAGCATTTGTGACATTTTGCACCCCTGCGTATTTTTTTATTCAGAGACCAAGTACAGTAGTGGTGGGGAGGAGAGCTTGAACAAGTCCGTGTCCTTCACATTTCTAACATTTAGTAGCCTCGCCTTTCATTTCATTTCATTTTCATTACACTGCTATGACATCTTGATTAGAAGTCAGGGAGCAATTTCAGCTCGAGTTGGAGGGCTGTTAAATATTCACCAACTCGGGCAGCTCAAGGTCACCGGTGACAACAACAACGTGCCGAGTCCGGAACAGCAAGACCCCAAATGAGGATCCCACGCACGGCCCCCGCTAAAGCTCTAATGACAACTTCCTTCCCAACATGAGCCAAACATTTACATTTCTCTACCAGTTACAGTAGATTCCAGACTAAACTCCCAGGCTTCTCAGGTTTGGATGAAATGTGTCAAATGGCATCGTCTCCCCTTCAAACTGCCAGCACCATGGTAGCAATTTACCACACCAAATGTTATTGTTTTTTTTTTTCAATTCATAGAAGCACCAAAAACATTTTGCATACAATTTAATTAAATTTTCACCGGAAATGCCACACAAAAATGTCAGCAGCTCCAAGTGGCATTCATGAATGAAATGTGAACTGAAAAATAATGAATACATTTTCTAATGTTTACAACTTGTTTTCTGTAGCAACAGCATGAATCCTGATGGGAAACTTCTTCCACAGGGTGTTTTGCATAACCTGGACTGGGTCTATTTTGACTGTAAACGTGATGTATTTGGCTACTCTATAGTTATGTAAGGTATGTAAGGAATAGTTGCCACTGTGATCAGTGTTATGAGACACTACTGGTGCCTTTTTGCAATACAGACAGGATAGAGGGGTAAAGCTGCCTTATTTTCCCCATGAAATGCTGAGGGACAGCTGATGAACTGTAGATAGGAGTGAGAAAAACTGGCCAACAGCGGAGTGGGTTTACCTGCACAGCGTCTCTGCAGGTACCCAGGGTGGAGGCTGTCGGCAAGGCACCGGGAAGGAGATCGTCGGCAGCAACAGCCTGCATCAGCACCTATCGCCATGGTGATGTGGAAAAATAACGGTGGGAATCAGGCAAATGGAAACACAAACTACGAGCAGTGCTTCACAGGCCAGAAAGGGTGTGGCTACAAACAAGCAAAGGGCTGAAACGACACAGGCATAAAAAATAGAATATATATCACGTTCAAGTCCGAGTTTCAGTGCAAAAAAACTTTTTCAGGACCTTCAAGCATTTTCAGCTCTTTATCTATATTAAGGGCAAATTCATTTAAATGCGTACTTCCGGATTGAGAGAAGGCTGAGACTATGAATAAAGAAATTTTTTTCTTTGTTTTTCCATTATTGCAGATGCTCAGCTCAATAGTTTGCTTTTCTTAGCCTGAACCACAGATATAATTTTGATTAGGACAAAGTTGTGAAATGCCATGTGGGTACAATATTGCTGGGGAGAGCAATAAATGTTACTGATGACAATACTTTAAGACAAAACATGTTTTTAAGCTGTTAAAAGTTAACTTTTTGTGTTTTAAACTGCTTTCACGATTAAAAGGTTAATTTTAATAAATGGACTCGGGAAGCAATAACAGCAGCGCTGAGCTCTGAAGCATGAGGCTTTGTAGTGAACCGAATTAGCACAGAAACGGCTTCCCAAATTTTTACCTGGGGATCTCTTGTCCAGGTGGAAACGCTGCCGCTGACAGCAAAGTGTGGACAAACAAAGTCATTATTTAAAAGAGGTAAAGCGCCTCGGGTGTTTGAGACAGACCTGCGGGCCGTTGAGCAGAGGGCGGAAACCGAGCGCAAAGGGAAAGATGAAGGTAGACTAAGATGCGAAGTGAGATTCGTGCCTTTTCATCTGAGGCGCGTCGAGATTGGCGGGGCAGGGGTTTATCGATGCTCATTAAAGCTGTCAGGGGGAAGGCGCGTGCCTTTTCTTTCATGAGGCGCACGAGGCCGGCGCCACATCATTCCTGGAGCTCTGGCGAGACGGCTTCTCCGCGGCTTTGATGGATGGGTCTCCCAGGCAGTGGAGCCACGCTTGTTGGTCATGATCAACCATTATTTTGACAACTACATTTTCCGCCTACACCATAGCACAGGAAAACAAGATGCTAAGGCCAGCAGTTGACAGTAATGGTTCCGGAAACATCCTGATTTAGGGTGGGTTGCCAAGTCATTGGCTGATTTTCGTCGCTTCCCCAGCAAAATGCAAGTCCCTGATTGTCGCCGGCCTGTGGACTGTGACACGGCGGCAGCCCAGCAGTCTGCCTGCTGGAGTCATTTTCCAAAAGGTACAAATGCACCGTCGTGTTTCTATGTAGAGGATAATTATTCTGCCCGACCCATTTGCATACATCTGTATTGAATGCCACGTCTTGAATGCCAAGTGAGATCTTTGCCCATATTTCTTAAATGTCAGATTCATGGGAAAAACACTAAACAGTCACATGCAGGCAATAAAAAGCAGGAGGAGAGCTGAAAATCAGAACATGGGAAGCTGAAGCCTCGCGGAGCCACTCGAGAGCACCACTCAAATAACACCGTCATTTCCATCCACTTAAATCTCAACAGGTCTTAATAGATGTTGGTCATCACGGCACAACAAGAGAAAGGAGAGCAAATAGCAATCAGTCACTATAAAAGCATTAAAAGAGCATTTCCTCCAGCTAAAGCCCATTATATTGTACATTCATTTGGCATAAAGGGGTGCAGAACAGCACTGTCTATAGGAATTATAAATGAGAATTTGGACGCAGAATTAGTAAAAGCGGTTGGGAAGCATAAACGACAGCACATTGGTGTTAAGGGTGGGATACTGTATATCTGCAGAGCACCAAGGTGACAAAAAGTGCGCTACCGGCTGAGAGGTGATCTACCAGCGTAAGATGTTGCCCAAAAGACAATTGCGTCACACATGATGTCGCCACAGAAATGGTGTTGTATGACTGTACAAAGCAGACAAGAGCGGGTGTCGTATGATATTCTATAACTTGGCAAACATCTCTACAGCGCTCATGTTTATATCATAAACCGTGTTTAGGGTCCTCAGCACCCACCCTTTAATCCCACCATGTGATGGGGGCTGTGAGGAACATATTCAGGCTATTCTATATTCATGCCTGTTAGCCTCTGATCCCGATTCAAAGCTGTCAGACAACAGGGCTGCCAACACAAGACCGCGTTTGAAGAAGTGAGCGAACAGCTGCTTTCATTGATCTCAATCACTCTTGCTAGCGCTCCCTTGCTCTCCCTCTCTCGCTCTGTGTGTGTGTGTGTGTGTGTGTGTGTGTGTGTGTGTGTACGTGTATGTGTCTGCTGAACCGCCTCAGACACACTACAGCAACACATTAAATGGTGACTCCATGAGAATGACTTCATTTTTATGTAATCTTTTTTATATTCTTCCTTATAATGTTGGCAGCTGTTGAGCACAATCTTTCCTCGCAGATGTACATTTTATTTAAAGCCTTTTACAAAGCACAGCTATGTAGTGCACATCAGTCTCATCCACAAAATAACAACACTGACAAACACAAGTACAAAATTTTTACTTCCTAAAGGTTCTTTTGTTGAAACTATAGCCATGTTGGGTCAACATGGAACATTCAATGGGTAAAAGTAACCTAGTTTACTGTGCTAGCAGGATGACCATGGATTGTAAAAGAGGTTCCTTATCAACACACCGAATATTCACAAATAATGCCAAGGTCACTCTGATTTGTGGAAGCCCTGAAGAATAATGGAAACCGCAGGCAGGTCTGGCTGAAAGAACCCAGCATCTTATTGGACCAACATCTGCTTACTTTCAGTCCAGCATTTCTACAGTGCAGCCATCCGAAGTCACACACGGAGGACGAATTTGTAACATAAATGCCATAAAATGTATCAAGCTGACAAAAATAAATATTCTCAGTGGCAGACAAAATTAGAGCCACGATGGCGCCCACACAGATTAACTGCAGGTTAAATCATCTTAAAGGAGATATTAACCAAGCTACCGCATGCTCTGCCAAACGAAAATTTCAAGGCTGGAATGGAAATGTAAACTTTATTCTCCATCAAAACATATCTGAAATCTTTTATCTGAAATTAAGTCTTGAAGGAAGACACTTCAAAATGTGCAGCTTTGAAGAGATTTTGAGAATCTATTTACAAAGTAAAGACAAAGCACAAAAGTGAAATTAATAGATAGATAGATAGATGGATGGATAGATAGATGTGCGTGTGTGTGTTAAAAAGGAGCCAATTGGCCTTTTTCACACTTTCGCCAGTTCCCATCTACGGGCTGCACTCTGATTAAATGTCTCGCTGTTTCCTACATCCTGAGACAGAGCGTTGCCTCAACATGCATTATTCAGGCCCATGCACCCCTCCAGGATGTCGAGGTCCATTTCATCCCGCTGCCCATCCTCCAGACGCTCCCGATTCCCATAATCCTACCGTTCATCAAAGATCAAAGATTAGAAGAAGACTTTCATGTAAAGTTACGGCTTCATATTAACTTGGTTTATATTTGTGCAAAGACCAGTGCCGGAGAAGCCGGATCGATAGGGAGAGGGGGTCTACAGCAAATGCGATGTTGCCCTGCTTGTCCCCATGCTCTTCTCGCTTGTGTCCATGTGTGGCGTCCGCTGACTGCAACACTAAACTGCTGAAATGGATGTGCTGCCGAAGGTCTTCCAGACCCAAGCGAGACCCATAACCAGTCGCACTGCCAGCTACCTATTAGCCAGAGTGAAAATCGGAAAGAGGGAGGGGCTGTGTGCCACCTTTGGCGGGCGAGCCTGTGTGACAGGGCAACGAAGGACTTCCGGAAAAGCAGGAACATGTTCTCTAACACGTCTGGAAACAATGGCGGGGGTATGATGTAATCCCGAAGCAAACGCCTGAACCACGGAGGGGCACTTTTACCATCATCAAAGCACACCTTGGACCCCCAGTCTTATATAAGCAATTTGAAATATTGCACCTCCATGTAGTTATAAACCATTTTTTGCATCCTGGCAGGATTAAATTAACATAGTCGCCAAACTGAATAATTTGCTTTCATTTTTTTCATAATTTGTCCCTTCCAGCAATACAGCTGTAATAAATGTAGGAGTGGTGCAATGATTGCTGCGGCAGAGCAACAGCAGCTCCTGGGCGTCGCTCTCCAGCTGCTGCAGACGGCGCTCAATAGGAGGCCACTTGTGCCCGGGGACACGCGTCGGTCGCGGTGCGCTGCGCCTGTTTTGTTTCCGGGAGCTCGTGGAGATGCCCCCTGGCCGTGCGGCGCCCTCCGGTCTGGCGTTACTCAGAATGCGCACCGGGGCTGCGCCGAGGAGTCGTACTTTAGGAGTCACGGCGAAGACGCGGAGGTGGTGTGAGCTGGACGGCAGCAGGAGGGAGAGAAGTTCTCCAATCCCCTCTGACAGCAGGACGGGTGCCGTAAATCAGGCATAGCCCTTCTGTCCCTATGTACATGTCCAGCTGTAGTGCTGAAAGCAGGGCTTGGATTTTTTTTCATGAAGGATTGCATTGCTTCAAATCCATCACACTTTAAAGATACAACCCTTATTGATGGGATGACTCATTTTTACACCTTTTTAAAGACTTTTCCATGTTATTTTTGTTTAGATGACACTTTTCAACATGGAAAAATGCTATTGATTGAAGAAATATCAGTTGGTGAAATATTTAAACACAGCGATGCAATATATTTCCAAATAAAAACAAATGATTTAAAAAAAAAAAATCCAACTGAAAGCCCTGAGCACATTTCAAACGTGCAGGTCACTCCAAAATAGCCCTGCGAATGGCTGGTACAGCTTACGTTTGTGAAAAAGAAAGAAAAGTACTCTTTGCTTAATTTACCCCGTCCATGTTATGAACTCGAAATCAGCGCATGGATCAAACAGGACCCCCATCTGTGGTCTCGGCTGCTTTTAAAAAAATGTGAATTATAATGAAATGAATCTTTCTGAGCGGCAGAGAACCGCATTGAGAAACATGGAAAATCAAGATGCTTGGCAAATGGCAGGTCAGCTATGACTTTCTGTTACCTTCCTGACATACGGACAAAGGCAATATCGGTTTGATATAAAATTATAAGAGAGAAATATGAGCTCCTTGTGATTCAAGTGTGCTACGGCCTTTCGGAAATCCACCTTAAATACAACAGCTACTTCATAAAAAGATGGTGCCGACACCCTTTGTATTATGACACCTGGAATTCCAAACCCTGGACTCAGGAGGAAGACGTGAAAAGGGTTCATAAGTCGTAATATGAATATACATATCTATATACTGTATATCTATCAAGTGGAAGGAAGGGCAAGGGAGGAAGAGCGCTGCAACGCACCATCGATCCTGATCGCTGCCAGCCGGGGAGCCGACGGCCACAGCGCAAACACTCCTCACACCCTGCAGTAAATGGGTGTGGGATCGATGCCGCGCGGCCGCTGACAGCATTAGTCTGTTAGTGTGTGTGTAATGAACGCAGGCCGTTGGCGGTGGCTGACAACTGTCCGCCTCTTTGGGGGAAATCAATCAAACACACCTAAGAGGTGGAACCGAGACCCACGTCATCCTTGCCTGCACATTTTCAGCTCCTGACAGTTGTTCAACAGACTCAAGTGGCCCAGAGGGAACACCAGTAAACCTTAATATCTTTTCATTTTACTGTCGGTTATAAAACAGCGTAATTATGCATCATTCATACGGAGTTGTTCACATTTCTGTAACTGTGCTGTGTGTACACATAGATATAAATGTATTTTACCTTATTTCAGATTCAGTCAAATTTGTAAGTTGCTTGTCTAATGTTAAGGATCAATTTCTTAACTTTTAACATGCAGACAACAATATAAAATAGGTGGCATTCTGATTTGTGCTCTTATTCTGGCCTCAAATGACCTGGGTTCAAATCCCACTTCCTGTTGTAGTTCCCTTGATCACTTACCCTGGACTGGCACAGTAAACTGTGCAACACTGTAGGTCACACTGAAGAAAAGCATCAGCAACAATAAAAGTAAAAACCTTCCTGTCGAAAGCAGCTGTATTTTATTTTTTTGTATCTTATGTTTGTGGGCCAGCAACAAGACTTTGATCAGAAAACTGGATTTGTCTTAACTGGAGAAACATGGAGCTGGGATCAGCACCGTAATCGCGTGTCAAGAGAACTCTTCCAGCTTGGCTTTATTGTCCTCGGTCATTAAAATACCCGTACGGTTTGTTAAAATGGTGACAGACACAAAGCGTCTGGGTCAAATGGACCTGAACATTTCTGTCCGCCTGAGCTGTGGAGAACATTTCTTGGCCGTTACTCCACAGAGCTTCTGTCTGTCTTGGAGGTTTGAAGAGACATTCCACACAAAGTGCAAAGGAGCACTCTGTGTGTGTGTGTGTGTGTGTGTGTGTGTGTGTGTGTGTGTGTGTGTGTGTGTGTGTGTGTTTGCAGTTGACTGGCTCAGTTCAACTGCCCCAAAGTGCTGTATTAGAGGAGTGTAATGAAAATCTGCAGGAGAAGCAAAAGATCAGCACCGGATTTCCGGGTGAAAATGATTCGGCCCCGTGAAGATGCGTTTGTGTGTGTTGGACAGAGACAAAGCAGAGCAGAGCTGAACACACTGCTACAAAGCCGGAGATGGCATGGCAACACCTTCTAGTCTCCCCCAGCCGCCAGAAACAGTGCCAGCGTGGTGCATGGACTGGACATGTCAGACATACACTCACACACGCAGCCAATCCAGCATCCATGGCCATGGTTTGACAGCAATGAGTCCCGACAAACACACACAGGCGTGCAGCCAAACAAACATTCACAGCGCCTTTGCGTGTCGCCTCGACTTGTCGGGTGGCTGTGCGACGGTGTTGCTCCGTGCGCAAATGCATGCAAAGCCACTCAAAGAGAAGCGCGTAAAAACTTTACACGCAGCCCAGGCTTTTGTACCTTGGCAGAAACATACGTTTCTCATGAGTTGCACGAGGCATCTGAGAAAAGACAAACTTTTGCCTGCCTGGGTTTTGCCCACTCGCCCCCAGCGCTACCCTGCACCAACGCCAGCACCCCCGCCACCAGGAATCCGGGCAAATTCCTACAGTCTCCTTGTGGGAGTAGCCAACGACACAAAGCGACACCTAGGCGGCAGCAGCCAACCCCCCCCCCCCCGTGCCCGTGCCCCCGGTTTGTGTCAGTGTGGGAAGCTCATTCGGCCGGTGGGCAGTCGGCGAGCCAGTGTGTGCCCCCGGGTGGCTGTAGAGAGAGAAGTACCTGAGCGGGATACACACCTGTGCTTCTGTTCGCCCGTCGCGCAGCCGCTGCTCAGGCAGCCTGCCGTCTGTGGAGCGTGCCGGGGTCTGGCGCCTCGGCTGTGGAGTCTGACATCATCCTTACAGGAGGGGAGGTCCCCAGCACCCCCTCCCTCCACCCACCCTCCGCCCCCATCCCCCCCAGGTTCTCTCTCTCTCTCTTTCTCTCTCTCACCTCCCCCTCCCCACCGCTTTCACTCCTAATGAAGCTCCTTAGCTGGAAAGTGTAGTGCCTCGGCACTGGAAGGGAGGACCACCGTCCAACGTGTGTGACAAGACACAGCGAGTCTCCTCGTGTGAGCCTCGTCTTGCTCCCTCCCATCACAAAGCGCATGACAGCAGGAGCAGGACGCACGGTGAACATCTCAAACAGCAATGGGCGTACGAGGCGCTTAGTCTAAATAAGCCATCGACTGCAACAATAAAGGCTCGCCTACCTGCTTTGTTACAGTGCTGTTGTGGTCTTCAGCCAGGAGAGCAGGACCTGGTCAACTTCCCAAGGCGTTTCTCAGCTGCTCCTCATCCCAGGTGTGATGGTGGGACACAGGGGCACGGTGGGTGGCTCCTCAGGGTGGGGCAGGCTGGGCTAGCCTGCCCACGTGAAGATCTTAGCCAACTGCAGCCCCATCCCATTTCACCATCCTACCTCTCGGGTTCACGAACGACACTTGGATTTACGTGACCTTGCACGGCTAGAAGTGCGCAGGCAGGGGAACGAAAACGGGTGGCATCGCCGAGACATTTGGTGTTGCGCGTCGCAGAGCCCGATGCAAACGGGACACGAAAAAATCGCAAACTTCTTCTAGTCATTCCTCACGCCTTCCGGTGACAGTGGACAAGCGAGGCACAGCTCAGGGGCGTGACAAAAAATGCCCAGACTCCTCCTGGGCCACCGCTTCCTCCCTGTCCGCCTCCCCTTGCCCTGCCAACCATTTCTTTAAAGCCCGCTTTCACAGTCCTTCCCTGCGGTTTCCATGGCAACACCGTCTCCCTCCTCTCCGTGTCAGATGAGCGCGTGAGCGGGAAGGGAGCGGCGCGCCGGTGTGCGCCGCTTCTCGCCGTTTGGCTGCCCGCTCAAGCGTCACCGCTTAGCGCCTTTCAACATCTGCCAACTCATTATTTTATGTGACTTCCAGTGTCTGCCTTTTACCTCAATAAACAGCCGACAAAGATGCTGCTTTTTGAATGCAAATTTTCAGCAGGCCCTGAACCGACAGTGACCCGGAGAAAATCCGAGCCTCGAAATTCCTCCGAACTCACTCATAATTAATCTGTCGGAAGAGCTTCTGCTATGGATGTACAAAATAATTTTTGCTGGTACACAAAGTTAGGCACATGTTTATTTTCTGTAGGGCAGAACATTCCAAGTCTGCCAAAAATATCCCCTTTCAGAGAAAAAACACTGTTCCTACAGGCAAAGCATCCCAGAATGCCATAGTGTCTCCCTGAGTTACTGAACAGATACAGAAGCATGCAAATTATAGGAGAAAATTTTGATTTTTCTTTTTTTTTTGCTAAAATAATGAAGAAACGCATAGTTTGCTGATATTGTTTCATCTAGGAAGTTGCACCATCCTTCTTACGAATCCCAAAACAGTTTTACGTTCAACTCCCTTTTTCTCAAACTGATTTCAGAAAACAACATGTCAGTTAACAGAGAAAAAGAAGCCAGGCAGTCATTCATGAAGACATGCTTAGAAGATACACGAACATGCAGTGTATTGACCTTTTAGATCAGAACAGAAGATGAGTTTTGAGAGGCTTCCTGGATGCTGGAAGGAGTTCAGCAGCTCTGAGGCACGGAGGGAGCTCATCCCTCCCACATCGGTCCCCAAAATGAGAGTGACCGACTTTCCATTAGGGACCTGTTTTCAAGTTTGACCACCAGAGGTGGACCATCACAGCTCTCATGTTTGGGGATAGAACTGAACATGTCCTGTTGGCATCGGTATGCACGTCCCTTCTTAACTAGAGAGCTGGACATGATGTGGGGACCCACAGATGCGAATGGTGGGACACGAGAAGGGGAGACATACAGGAACATGGTGTCAAGAGAAAGGGTTTGCATAAATATTTCTCTATCGGGGAATCTGTTGCAAGAAAAGATGCACGCTTTGTTTAAGCTGAAACACAGAATAAAAATGAATGTGGTCCAAAGCGTGCATCTTTTCTTGCAACAGATTCTCCGATAGAGAAATTTGTGGTAACAGCCAGAGTGTCACGAAGGACCTCCTCCTGACCGCAACCAGTCGCTAATCAATGCACGGTCAGGAGAGCACGGCAGCCGAGAAAATGTGTCTTCCTCATTCTCCGACAGCAGTGGGAGAGGAGCTGTGACACAAACTAAAGTTCTACTCATCAAAGGAGTGACTGTGCGTGCGCGCGTGTGTGTGTGGGTGGTGAGGGGTTTTTTTTGTGCAAGACGGGTGTGTGCCATAATTGCTCTCGGTGCCAACTTGCCCCATGGAATACAAATGGCAGCTGGTCATAAATTACACAGAGGGACGTGGAGAGGCAATGAATCACTGTCATGGAAGGCCTTGCGCTCTCCCCCTGTCGCCAACCGCCACCCAACGGTGGTTCCGCATTGCTACGTGAGCGCCGGGTGGCCAGCCGATTAAAACGTCTCCCTTGCCGCCGGCACGGCAACAAGGTGGCAAACCCACCACGGCCATTGACGGACCCTTCCTCATGGTGCCATTTTGCTGGTCAGACACCAAACGGGGTGATCAGTCAGCTGCCGTGACAAGGAGCGAACTTCTACAGCGGTTTAAATCACGACATCTGAAACAGGTCTGGATGATGAGTATCTGAAAAGCCGCAGGTCCGTCAATCCCGTCATCTTCAGATGGCTTCATTCTTCTTCAGTTTCTGTCTGTTTTATGTGTTTCCTTTGTGCTTTCCCTCCATCGTGTCCCTGAAGGAGACCCTTCCGTAGACCGTAAGTCAATACTTGTGGGACAAAAGCTGACGTGGACTGCGCGCACTGAATCCAAACCCAAACCCCGCATCTTGTAGTCCTCCAATAAGCCTACTCCCTTACTGCACAAACCGGCTCCATACTGGCAAAACCAACAATATGCGTTTGAAGCAGCAGAATTCGGCGAGAACCCGAAAACAGATTTGTTTAGACGAGCATCCAGTTATGGTGTGAAATATGTGACAAGATTATGCAAGATGCCCAAAAACAGCTTTTCTGCTTTCACACAAAACAAATGTATATGTTTAAGCCAAAGTGGAGCAACAGGACTGTTCTGCACCAGTTTTTAGGTCATTAAAACATTTTAACAGGGTAACATGAGTAAAAATCAGTGGCTGAAGCAGCTGCTGTTGCAGGGCTCAGCAAATGGAATGGCCTATTGGTTGTCATGCATACATCTTAACATTTATGTTTATTTATTTACCTGACACTTTTCTCTCATGGTGTTAAGATACAGCAATTTTCTGATTTATATAGAAGGATTGTTATTATGGTGTTAATTCTAGCAACACTGTACGGCCAAAAGTGTGTGGACCCCCTTCTTATTACTGAGCTGAGCTGTTTGAGCTGCATCCACACAGCATACAAAGACATTCTTGACAACTGTGGGCTTCCAGCTTTGTGGCCACAGTTTGGTTGAAGCTCCTTTCCTGCTCCAGCATGACTGTGCGCCCCACATGCACAAAGGGAGCACCATAAACACATGGTTTGCCCCAGCTGGGGTGGAAGAACTTGAGTGGCTCCACAGAGCCCTGATCTCAACCCAACTGAACCCCTTTGGGATGAACTGGAACCCCAACTGTGAGCCGAGCCTTCTCACCTCACTGATACTCTTGTGGCCAAATGTGTACAGAATCACACAGCTGCACTCCAAAACATGGTGGAAAGCCATTCCAGAAGATTTGGGGCTGTTATAGCAGCAAAGGTGGGAAACAGGTTCATATGAATGCCCATGGGTCTGGAATGGGATGCTCAACAAGCACATGTGGGGGTGACGCTCCACATGCTTTTGGCCATTCAGTGTGAGTGACATAGTAAAGGGTAGCAGAGCAGGGTGTGGGATTCGAACCACTGTACAACCTACCACCCAAGCACACAGGAACCAAGAGGTAATGTTCTTGTGACCTTCAAGGTAGCTGCTTAACAAAAAAGGTTTCCTCTATTCTTAGATAAAGGGATCCAAAGCCATTGAGGAAGAAGGTGGGGTGCGGAGCTGGATGCATCAGCCCCCCCTTCCCAGCCCTGCACCCGCACACTTGCTGTTATCTGTGAAGTGACAGCCGCCCCCCCCTTGTTCCGAGGACAAGAAGCCAACTTCCCGTTGCAGCCATCAATTAGCCCCGAGATGCCATCTCTAGGGGGCAAAGGGCACTGACCAGTGGGTACTTGTGTCACACACCTGCCACCGGGGCATAGTCAGCCCCACCCCTACCTGACTGAAATGGACCAAAAATGTTTTAACATCACAACCAACAGTGAGAAGAAGTCATTTTAAAGTAAGGCCTAATGGACAAAGAAAGCAATCTGTAGCAGAGGAAAAAAGGAGTGACCTTCCAAGAACCTCAGCTTCCCCGTCCAAATTAAAAAATGAGCTCCCGGTTAAAAACAACAACAGGGTCCTGGGAGGAGAAAGTCTGGCTTCAGAGGTTCCTTGTTGTTTGAAAACTTTTACAAAGGTACTTTGGTTGCCCTGTTGAGCAGTTCCATATGAATGCAATAGAGCAGCTCAAACCTTCAAAAGAAAGGGAAAAAAGAGAAGGAGAAGGAGGCAGGTTGGCCTTTTAGTACTGATTTGTTTTAACAAAGGAATAGACTTTACAGGGGTTGACTGAAAAATGTTGACTTGCGTCCGTCATTCCACATGTAATGACTCTTCAGGACTGAGGATCCTTTTCCATTCAAGCTGCTCTCCTTCACACTCCACCCATTGCTTGCAGAGCTCCGAAACCTCATCAAAGAAGGGAGCTCCTGTGACATCGCCTTCAAGGCAGCAGCCGCCGCTTTTTGTACCTTTTCATCAGAGGAAAATTTATTTCCCTGCAAGATTTGCTATCTCTGTTCCATATGGTTCATCAATATTTCAGAACTCGCAACCGGTTTTCCCGATCCTTACACAAGATTCACATCTTTGAAGAAATGTCGCTCACAACCCCATCACAGAAGAGGGGTTAACGTCTGAGTGCGGCAACAGGAGGACTAAACAGAAAGCAATCCCACTACAAGATGACGACCTTGACAGTGGCGGGCATACGGAAGGGAGCAGCAGAGTGAGTCTGCGAACTTCTCGACCGCCCCTCCTTCGTCTCACGCCTTGTACACGGAGCAAAAGCTACAGGATCTCGGTTTCTACCATGAAACGGGATTTTTGCCCGATCTGCCATGTGATCGGTTGCGCTGAGTTTAAGAGGTGCGGACAGTTGGGTTGCACCAAGAAGGTTAGCAGCTAGAGTCAAGCTAAACATTTTAAAAGATGGCTCTGCAAGCGATACCTACACTTGTCTTTGTAAAGTGCGCACAAGTGCAGTCGGTCTCAGGAGGAGAGCTGCCTGAGGATCCTTCACAATCCACACATCAAGGAAAGGCTTTTAAAGTATTACATCTTCTGCGTTTGGGGCATGGAAGAGTAGGACGGGATGGTCCATTGGAGGCCTTCGCTGTGTCGTAATTCCCTAGCATGCGCGTTTAATTCCCTACTGTTTACATGCAGTTTTCTAGTATTTAGGCAAAAGTACAGAACCCTTGACATTCGGAGCTCCTTCTCGCTCTCTCACACACGCGCACACACACACACACACACATACACACACACAGGGAGGTTATGTTTAAATGTGTATTTGTGTTTGTGTGCATCTGCGAGCACAAGAGGCAGCGAGTGTGTCTGTTTCCCACCTCTTGTTTCTGTTCTGCCTTTGAATCGACGCTCCGTGTGTCACAATACCCATTTCCCCCGGTGTAATTGAACGGGATGACAGGCACATTTGAAGTCGGCAGATGAAAGTGGCTTTTGACAGTGGAACGCATGGCCTGTGACACGACCTGAATGAAGAGGAGGTTATGCTGACACACACAACAGCACGCCGGGCCACGCACGCGCACGCACACACACCCATATGACATGAGGGAAATGAACACAAGCTCACTCACCCATACACATGAGAAAGAATTTATAATACCTAAATATATATGAACAAAAATTAAATGACAAGCCTGGTAGGCACACGCACGTAGGACATTCTGGTTAGTTATTACAAGAAGGTGACATTTGAACATTAAAAACTCCTTATGTTCCCTCTCCGGCGAGATGCAGACAAGTGACACCGCATCGGTTAATTGGGTTTGATTTGTTATTTTTGGAAGACAGCACGATTAAACAAAACGGTGTATTTGGGCTTCGCTGTTACTTTTTTAAAGTTACAATTTGAATCCGTGTTTCTTGAGAAACCCATAATGCTCAGTGCTTCTGGAGGTGACTACAAGTAAAGGAGCCTCCATCAAGGCCTTTGAAAACATGCTCCAAAACGCACAAAGTGAAGCACCTGGTTTCCTGTTCTCTTTGTCACTACGGTAACCGCCATAAAGCAAACATCTCCGAAACCGTGGGGCGCGTTGCGTTAAAAGCGCCGTCTGCCTTCCTCCTCCGCAGCAGCACTACCATCAAACACACCGCAGCGGAAACACGGCCAACGCACTCCTTCGGCACTCGGAAAAAAACGCAAACAAACATCTCCCGCTTGGGGTCCGGCAACGTTTGCCTCATTAGACCAAGGCCAACGCTCGAACGCAAACGCCGGGTTGCTGATGCACGCCGGAAAGCGGTTGCTGCTCTCCGTGCTCTGCTTGCAGAATTCAAATCGCACTTCTCCTCACGTTCACGCACCGGAAAATTCTAAGTAAAGGAGCGCAGATTGACCCATTTTTGAATTCCCTTCTGTTTCCTCGCAAACGCAACGCATGCTGTGCTGGTTCACAAATTAGCTACAGAACACCAGGACGGCCTGAGTTTTAATTTTACAAGATTATGTTGATTTTTGGAGGCTCAAAAATTTATCATGCAATTCTTCTGTTTCTTGGGACTGTGGAGGCTTGGATAGCTGTTAAGCTGACTCCCAGTTTATGAAGAACATCTGTAAATATGCAACTGAATATATCGTGTCCAGTGGATCAGCAAACACGGGCTTGGATACGGACATTAATGCCTGTGGTCTTCAGCTGTACCGCGAGAGACATAATGGACATATTGGGACAGAATGCCCAGGAGGGGTGGGTGACCAGGTTCGAATCCCATCTCCAGCTGCAGGTCGTACTTGGACTTCCAGAGCTTCATTTTTTCTCCTGTCTTTGCTTTGAGTTTTTTTTGTTTTGTTTTCCTCTCCTCAGTTACCATCTGTACGGCCCAATACTAGAAGTGAATTATACACTGTGTAATTCACTTCTCTGTTGTGCCCTTTGGACTTTTGCTTGGCATCCCATCACCCTGGCGAGAAGAGCGCTCGATAAAAAAAGAATGTAAATGTAAATATGCCATTCAGTACATTGCTTCCATCACACATCCATCTGCAACTGATGGGATGGACAAATACAGGCATGGCAGAGAATTAGCAGTGGATTATTTGGTTAAAATACATTCACACACGCACTGAAAGACATTAACCACTGCCAGACACAACTGAAATGTTCCAAGTATAATTTTCATAAGCAATTTGCATGTGTTTATGAAAGAGATCCTTCTGGAACAGACAATGATTTGAATTTCCCCTTCCCCCATGTGCACCTTCCTGCCTATACAATGCCATACACTTGCTGATTATACAAACATTCGAGAAGAATGGAAAAAATTGCCAGCTGGAGTCCATTTTTCCTCTTGTTTTGTTCAGTAAACATAAACACTTTTGACATGACTTTGACCCCTGTTGGTCACACGCCTCCTGCTTATGTCACAAACCAATAAAAATTTACATTTATGTTCTGAAACCTCTTTATCAAAGGGTTCAGCTGCAAAGAACAGCCGTGACACCGAGGCCATGGTAAAGAAATGGAACAAGGACGGCCCATGAGAAGCGATTACGTCGCCAAATGGGGAGTGGGGAGTGTTGGCTCCGATCAAAATGTTAGCAATGCAGGCGCGTGGTGCTCGGAAAATCTCGTTCCGATCTGTGTTGAAAAAAAGGGAAAACGCGAGGAAAGGCGGGGGCCGCACGCCGGCACCTTTGGCTAGGAAACCCGGGTGCGAACGCGCCTGCAGCAAACCGGCAGCCGCCGTTTTTGCACATGATTGAATTTGAAGCTGCCGGCACTGAGGGCCACCGGCCAACAGAACAGATTTAACATTGTTTGCAGGCTCAACAGCTCTCGCCAAACCGTCTGGAGACAGGCAGGGGAATGCAAATTCAAACGCAATCAAATAAATAAAAGTGGCCCGTGTCGTGCGATGTGTGAAGACACGGATTTCGCCCCCCTCCTGATCTCTTGATCTCATGTTTGTCGCGCTCGGCCTCTTGTTGCTGCTGTTTTGTTGCTCGGCCAAACATTTTTGCCAAGGCTGCTTACAGTTTTATCCATTTGCGCAGCTTGATGTTTACGTTACAGCTGGCCGTTCTTCACCACTTGTACCTCCGGCACCCCGTGTACAGAATAGTTTTTAACCATATTTCGGCAACATTTGTTTGTTTGTTATCATCCTATTTCCCCCAGCATAGACCAGGACCATCATCTCATAGTAACACAGCTGTTCTGAAGTGTTGACTTGGGCGGACCATGATTAATCTGATTCACACCCAAGACTTAGGGTCCAGGATAGGCTCTGGACCATAGTGACCCTGCATTGGACAAATGATAATTGATAATGGATGGATGAATAAAGCTACTGAAATTGGAACAAACAGAAGAATGGAGATGTTTTCCTTTTCTTTCTGTGGTGTCTGTTTACCTCTTCAGTGCCGAGAGCAGTTAGCAGCCCTGCTTGACACATAATGAAACACCATGCTGAAGTATTACAGCCGAAGTCTTTCATCAGCACTGCAAAGCCATGTAAATGGAGCAGCACACTTCTCCAGAACCTTCTCAGCGAGCCCATCTAATGGAACTGCAGTACTCACTATTTATAGTTCTTCCCATGTGATACGAATACATCCTGAGTTTGAGGACCTCTCCTCAGCCCCCCAAACCCCTGACTTTCTGCCTTGTTTGCCACAGATCAGCGCTCGCCTACCTACTGCATTGGCGTTGTCCTCTTCTTTGGTGGTCTTTACATCAACCACTTAAGAGTTTGTACATACAACAGAAATACCCTAATGGGTTTCTACAGATGCTCATGCTTTTCATCTTTTTGCAAAAAAACAATTCATGTCGCAAATTCAGCTCAAGGGCAACAAAATTAGGCCTCAGCCTGTCGACAACAAGTTCCCACCCTTTCCATTACTATTATTACCATCATCATCATTATTATTATTGTTGTTATAATTATAATTTTTATTGTTATGGGGAAACAGAACAAACCACTATTTTCTGATTTTAAAACAACTTTGAGGAACTGTCCAGGGTACTGATGTGCTGCTGGCCTCTCACATCTAAGCAAACTCCCAAAAAAAAAGAACATCTGTTTCTAAAAAAACAATTCACATAGGAAAATATTCAGTCTATGTCAACCGGATGAGAATTGTGTAGGATTTATGCTCCCCGCTGCCACTAGGCCACAAACAGAATACCCCGGTATACAGCCTTTAAATATCTGAGCCACTAAATGGGAGAGGAGGGTGCGGCAGAGCCAACACAGCCACAGTGATCTAGCATCTTCTTTCCCATCATAGACAGCAGACAGTATTTTGGAAGCGGGAAGCAGGCCTCTCTATCAATGCAAACTAAATACACTGATCATAAAGCTGGGGCCTTCCATGAATGGGGAGTATTTTGTGGCTATTTGTTTGTATGAATAAGCTTAGCATGTAAGGCAAATGCTGCATAAAATGTGTGCAGTGAATAAAAGGTGGGAAGCGGAGCTGTCACGTGAAATTCTGTGAGGATGCGTTCATCTCCCTCCCCATGGTAGCATCTGGAAGCCAGGAGCCCATGTCAGTGCCAGCAGGGGGCTCCCTGCGTGACAGCCCTATGGCCTCCAGGGAGGAGTATCAGTGGACATCAGAGAAACACCACCTGAGGGGGGGTCCACCTTGTCTTATCGGCGTCATACAGACAGACTGGGTTTCAACACAATGACACCCGTCATGGGGATTGGGGCTCCGTTCTGCCGGCTTTGTCAATATTCCCGTCTTTGATTGCCGGACGCTTTCTAAATGTTCGTTTTCAGTCAGGCAGATGATTTACAGCGCATCTTCCAGAGAGAAACAAAAGGAAAAACAGACACTTTTCTTCACCGAAACTTGTATTTAACTGACACCTCCATCAAAGATGACTTAGAGTGTTAAATACACAGCGCTGAGCTTCCCATACAGTAATTCACACACATGTACATCAGAGCAGTAGAACACACATGCGCGGGCACGGCAATTTAGTCACCAACACAACTGAAACACCTGTTTTGACTGTGGGTATAAATCCCTGCAAACATGGGGAGAAAATCCAAATTCAGCAGAGACTGAGTTGGATTCAACCCATGTTTGACTGCACAGCCCACCAGGTAAGCACAAGTAGGGGCCCAGGTCATATTTTGGGTCTATTCGTGTCCAATAAAGCCATTTGTGGGTTACTCATAACCACACCGGTAGCACAAGGACTGAGTAAATTTCCATTCCCAGCACTCAGGCTGTTCTGGATTGAAACACCCCATTGAAATGGATTTAAAAGGAAGCCAGGTTCGAATCCCATCTCCAGCTGCAGTTCTCCTGACTGATCAGTGTAAGGCCGAGCAAAAGCCACGGCTAAATAAATCTTCTTCTTCATCTTTCGGCTGCTCCCGTTAGGGGTCGCCACAGCGGATCAATTGTTTCCATTTCTTCCTGTCCTCTGCATCTTTCTCCGTCACACACACCACCTGCATGTCCTCCTTCACCATATCCATAAATTTCCTCTTAGGCCTTCCTCTCTTCCTCTTGCCTGGCAGCTCCATCCCTAGCATCCTTCTCCCGATATATCCAGCATCTCTCCTCTGCACATGTCCAAACCAATACAATCTCACCTCTCTGATTTTGTCTCCAAACCGTCAAACCTGTGCTGACGCTCTAATATACTCATTCCTAATCCTTTTGTATTTTTGTCCACATATTAGGTTTGGCAAATTTTTATGCCGGATGCCCTTCCTGACGCAACCCTCCCCATTTATCCGGGCTTGGGAGCGGCACGAAGAAATACACTGGTTTGTGCATCCCCTTGTGGCTGGATTCCATCGCTAAATAAATAAATAAATAAATAAATAAATGAATGAATCCAAAATGGTGCATCTGCATAATAACCTTATAACAGTAATAATAACGCTCACCTATAAGGATCATAACAGCGAAAAATAATTGTGATGCCAGCGCTGATGCCGACGGCACAAAAATGTGATAACCAGGCCTTGTTAATGAGTGGCACGGCAGACCCCCAGGTGTGGGGGGAATTAGCATGACGCGTCCTGCCATTTGTGCAAAATGAGCCGCTTGGCTGGGCAGCTCGCCGCCAGATGAAAATGAAAGGTTTCTGGGTAATCTTGCATGAAACAAAACACAAACACAACAAGGGCGCCGAAGGACGGAATCAACATGCAAATTAACGCGTGCTTATTTAATAAGCTGGAAGTCGGCGGGCGCGGCAACACGTCACGGCCCACGATGTCCGCAAACTTCCGCCGCGCTCCGTACGTTCGCTGATCCGCAGCTCAATTAATGACTGAAGGAATGATTAATAATCCTCTGCGGATGTTTGCCCAAGCAGTTCTTTGATTTATCAAACCATCGGCTGCTAAATTTTCATTAACTGAATAGTTTCCGGTGAAGCCAACCTGGCCCCACCTGACACGTGTCATAAATGTGTGCAAATGTTCACGTATATCGAGTATAACCACATGCTTACATTATAAAGTAATAATTGTAATAAATTTTGTAGAGATTTGTTTTTGCTTTGACAAATAAGTCTTTTTCTGTTGATCAGAGTCAAAAAAGTCTAATTAAATCCCCTGTGATTCAATATTATACAACAAAAAAAATAAAAAAGTTCGGGGGGTGGCTGAATGCTTGTTGTGGGCACTGTACTTACAGCAGTTTGCCCCTCATACAAATGGATTATTTCTACTGTACCAGTTCAGGATAAATACCTTAACGCAGGGTATGCTACTACCCCTATTTACACTACACTATTTTACATCAGCACTCATTTATTTCAACATTAGGTTTTTATAGGTGTTTTTATTAGGTTTATAAGGTGTTCATAGTTCTTGCTGTATTACACTGTACAGTTTTTGGGCTCCATTTACACAAGGTGCTGTATTAACCCCCCCCCCCCCCCCACCAGTGATATTTCATGAAGCTCTGTTTCTCAGCAACGCATGTATAGGAACAATCTATGTATTACAGTACTGTAAAAGGAGACGGGATTCGAACCTTTGCCCTTAGGGTGCAGAACAGCACCTCAAGCTGCATGTGACCTATTCAGATCAAATCCCTCTGCTGGTTTTTTCAACTTTTTTCAGCTACTAACTGCAGCTCTCCTTTACATCCAGCGTACTCTGCAGTGAAGCTAATTGTGCAAATTTTTCATTTTAATTTTGCCGCGCATCCTAAACCTGTACAAGTGCACATTTTCTGTTTAGATTAGGCCCTAATAGGCCTTTTATTGGCAGATTTATTCAGAAACAATTCCGCTCAGCTGGCCGATGATCATATATTAAGGCAGGAACCGAGTCAGACGGGACCCGAGGATGAGAACAAATGAAAGCGCGACACCGTCGGATCTCGGCCTGCTGCTGCAGGGAAGATGCTGATGCATGAGGCCCCACCTGGACAGAAGATAGTTAGAGGCACAGCGAGAGTCGGGGAAAACGCTTACGGTGCACGAAACCTCAATCCTCTTAAAAGCCGCACCCCTAATAGCTTTCTTGCTCGGGGTTCAAAAACAGTGGGGAGTGTTGTCTCTGTAAATAAATTAAGAGCACAAATTAGCATTTTGGCACCTGCTGCTGAGCCCCTGTGCCCAGGTAGGAGATGATGTGAGGTATTGATCTGGGCTAACACACCCTGCTCCTGCTTCCTCCTTTACCCAACCGACATGCTTCTGTGTGGAGAACATTTACAAAATAAGAATTACTGCGAAACCTTTTAAGTCAAGAAGAACAGACGAGTATGCTCTGGAGCACAGGAACCCCAGACATTCCCAGTCCCAGCTGTGGTTTACTACAGAAGACCATAATGGAAGACAGGATGATCTTAAGATCTACTCTGTAAAATAATAATGCTTTTGAAAGACCTTTTTTTGTCCAAATGTGAAATTGTTTTGCGGTCCAAAAGATGCTTTCAAGGACGGTCCTGAAAGGGAGTCCTTATCGCTGATTTATTTTGCTCCCCGATTCCCAGAGGCTAAACCAGCCGGGAAATAAGAAAGCCAAGTTACAGCTGCAAATCTACTTCCCAGCGACAGTGAGAGTTGGGTGAAGTGGGGGTGAGGGTCCCCCCAGACACCGTGTCCCGCTTACGGCCGTGTCACCTGAACCCCCCCCCCCCCGCCCCACCCACTGCAGCCACCCTGGCTGCCCCACCCCAAAGGCTGCTTGCTCCCCCAAGGACTACGGGGAGATTAAATAATGAGAGCCACTGAAGTGTGCAATGTTTAATTACTCTCTGCACATTTCCATAACTCATGGATACCCATCTGTTTTCTGCGCCCCACCCCATCCTGACCCCCCCAGCCTCCCTGTGATTAATAAACAGAGGCATTTGGCTTTGAGCTCCAACAGGAGCAGCTCATATAAAAAGGGACACTTTGAAAAATGCTACTGCTAAAAATGCTAAAAATGCCATCACTGTTAATGACTGCTTACCCTACAGTTGGGTCATGGTGGTCCAGGGTCCATCCTGGCAGCACAGGGCATGAGGTTAGACAAGGTATGAGCTGGTTGGGATGCCAGCGGCCCACGGTGTGGCTGCACAGTCATTCGCGCATCCAAAAACAGCTGTTGTCAGCCTAATTCACCCAGGATTGCTTATGTGATCGACTTGTCAAGATCTGGGATAGAGACTCAATGTGGAATGACATCCTGAAAAGGGCCACATGGGTCAGCATAGCAGCATCGTTGAAGAACTGAAGCATAACTGAAGAGATGCACAGCTGGGCTGTAACTCATAAAACCATCTCCCCTCAATATCGGCAGAGTCCAAATGTATATGAGCCTCTTGCTCCGTAATCCAACAATTGAAAGGCCACAGATAACTAAAAAATCATTTCGATGAATTGTAAAACCAGACATAATGGTACACACTGGTTAAATCGCCTTATAAATCACATCTTAATGGTGGAAATGTCATCATCCAATGAAAACCAAGCCACACGTTTTAGGCCCATTTATTGACACCTTGAATTTTTAGTGCACATTAGTGCAAGAATGCCATATAACATATATAACATATCATTTATTCGAATAGGATTTCGTCTCCCACTTCCTTCTGCAAGAGTCAATATCATAGTATTCTTGCGATGCAATGATTACAGTTCCAGATATTAATATATTAATATTTTTTCTGTAAAAGTAGATCTAGATCAAGTTTTAACATATTCTCCCATTAAATATTTACATATATTTTGCACTGTCTTGTCTTTTTTCTTTTCCTCTTTCTTTTCTTCAGATGTTCTATTGTGTGTGTGCATATCAAAGCTTTATGTTGTTTCCATGAGTGCAGTATTTTTATTATATATTTTGAAAAGCATAATTTTCACCTGCAGATGGTTATGTCTCCAACCACAGTGCTTGTACTGTAGGATCGTGCGCAGAAATGCTTACAAGGTGCACACACGCTTGTCTGCAATCTTGATTCTGGTTCTTACAAAGGAATCATGGGCTCACACCCCTTTGACAGTGAGAACATATAAGGACCACTCAGTTCCTGGCCTGAAACAACTTGGGGATTTTACTCTTCCTCCATTTTTAAATATTAATGATACATTTCAGCAAACTTACATAGAGTACTGGCTTGTTAGAACATGGATTAGTCTGATTTAACACCGTATTTCTTCTGAGGTGCTGTGGAGACCCCTTGGGATCCTGCTGGACTCCTGGCCCACAAAGACCCACAAAGCATCTCCTCACACTTTGCTACTGTGGGAACACTTTCAGCAGCTCTCCTGAGCAGGTTCCTGCTGGGCCTCTGCTCCCCAAAAAAAAGTTTATTGCTAAGTTTGTTTTATTCATTTTCATTCCTCCAGTTTTGAATAGATGGACCTCTAGTCCATCATCGTTGACCCAGGAAGTTCAACACGATTGGCTGGAGAACTGGAAGAGGTGGGATTCTCTGGCAGGATATAAGCACTTTTTGTGTGAACCATGAGAGGACTTTCCTACACTAATTCAAGGGGAAAAAAAAAAAAAAAACAAAACACAAAACAACCCAACCCAACCCAACCCAACACAACACAACACCTTTGTGTTGGTTTTTGGCCCTACTTTGACACACTTTGTTTTAGGTGGTTGCTGGTTTATTGTTTGTTTGTTTTAACCTTGGAGTTCTACCAGGGTTGGGGGCTCATCTTGGATCTAAAAACTGGTTTTGTACCAGTTGCTTGTGTTCATTGAACTGACCAGTGTGTTTGGGTGCACCTACTAGCAAGTCTGTAGGTGTGGTGATTGTTGCATGTTGGGTTAAGGTTAGTGCTGCTCTCTAGGTAACACAGCTTCTTTTGACCTGGAAAAGTTCTTGGATACTGTCACCCTGGGACAACAGGAGAAATGCTGTAAAGATGATCTTTTGAAAATAGCAGATTGATTTGAATTTCCTGTGATGCAACAATCACTTAAACATGACCTTAAATAACTTATGTTAGAGAAGCTGGTGGGATGAAATGTCCAGGTGCCACCTTGTTGTTTGATGTTGCAGTTTCAGAGAAGATTACCTCTATTGGGCACCGTTCTGGGATTGCAAAAGACGTTTGGCAGATTTATGCAGATTTGGCTGAAGCGAAGGCTAAGGTCAAATCCAAGTTTCCTTGTTTTAGTCTACATTTTCCCGTGTCCACTGTGTCTGGCAGTTGCATTGATGTGGCTCGCCGGAAGGTTATGTTGATGAGAGCTGAAGCAGAGGAGCAGAAAAAAGCACATCAGCATGAAAAGAAGCAGAAGCGTCAAATGCTGGAGATGCATGTTGAGAAGGAAATCAGACTTCGACAGCTTGAACTGGACGTGAGGAAACGAGTCTGCTGTTCTACCATTCGAATCCTTTGGCATGTGCACACAGACATATCCGCCTTCCAACACTTCTACTGCGTTTGATTCCAATAAAGTTAAACCTCTTGTTGTTTCAGTGTTTTAGAGCACATTGTAGGTTCCTTGCAGCGGCCCAGAGACGTTTGGCCTTGACTATTGTAATACAAGTGAAGTGGAAATGCTTTGTTCATTACTATCTTTGCATGATAGCTTCCAGTACGACACTCTTATTGCTGCTGCTCTGTGTGCTTATGAGCCACATCTACAAGCCTAAATTCAGAAATCGTACCAAGTCGAACATTCAGATGTGTTGAGTTTGCATGGAAAAAGGAGTTCTTTTTAATAAGCTTTGTGCTGCCACTTGAGTTTGTGATTTTGACCTATTGTAAGAGTTGGTTCTGTTGAAAGACTTTAAGTGAGGCTTGGCTCAGTGTGAAGCGATTGGTCTCTGAGCAAAAGACTGCATCCAGATATAAAGGTGCTGTTTCTGCCTACATGTTTGTGTTAAGTTGTAGAAACGTTTTTATTCCGGTGCTAACTGCCCCCCTTAACTTCTAAAAGGGAGTCAAATAGTTCTGCCTTAGGTAAGACTGGCAACCACTCAAGCCCAGCTTCTATGAAAGAATTGTGGGTGTTTTTAGCGTCACAAAGTCAGTCCCATAACTGCTAACTGTATGGTTCTTGTGTGGAAAAACCAATACTTAAACCAAAAGTGTATCATAAAGTAGAAAGACTTCCAAGCCTGATCCTGACCCATTCATTCTAGATGGGTTGGTGTCATTGTCGGATAAAGCAAAGGATCGGATCCCAGTTAAACAATAAACTGGGCAAGAACAGAGCGTAAAGGAAAGTCGTGCCAAGCTTCACCCAGGAAGTGCTTAGAATCTCTCAGAGCATCCCGTCTCCTCCAGTTCCTCAGCCAGTTGCATGGTGATGAAGATGATGGATAGGTGGCTTGTGCATTTACAGCGTGGGGGAGATAAACAAAGCGGAGACACCAGTGGCCCAAACACTAGGAAACCCACCGACTTGATCCTTGCCGTTAATGGCAGAAAATGTATCTCATTGCGTGCGGCCCTGACCCATATCCATCCACATCCTATCCTCCAAAATCCCAGGTAAACACAAAGGTCAGACCTCCAGCATTTATTGAATGCTTTGTGTCACACTAGCTCTTTATCTCTCAAAGGTCTATCACTCATTATTATAGCCCTTCCGCAAGGTGGCATCCGACGTCCCATCGTTCCTGACAGTGTCCTCGCATGAAAGATAATTTATTTGATCCCCTCCATATCAATACAAAACGAGAAGCAGCTCAAGACTTATCTTGAGGTGCAGACAACCGTTGCGTTGTTTGTTTCAGCAGGGCCTGCCGTCGATAGCTCTCCATTGTGTCTTCCTTCCTTTGCTCATAATGTCTTACCTGTAGTTTAATTACTTTCTCTATTGGCAGATACACTGTGTATGGTGTGCTGTTCTCTGGCAAAAAGGCCTTCAGCCCACAGGGTGGGGGTGGAAGCACCATCAGCTGTGTGGGGAAACTGCCTTGCATGTCAGGTTTCCACCCCCCAGTTACATTTGTAGATTTATGGTGCTGAACCAGAGAGAGTCATGCGGCACAACTTATTGAACAGGTGAGTGCCTTCCATGGCGGAGAATCGTAAAAATGTGCTCATTTTCTGTAACGGTGCCTTTGGCTGTTGAGGTCAGGATGCCAGTGGAATCCTGTAAAGCTAAAGGGTTTTACACCATTTCATTGATTACAATTGTTACCGCTCTGCTGCTTAGCTCATACTTTTGTCCAAAGTGGTTTATATTTTTTTACCCATTTCAAGTGTGGCATTTTACTTGGTCGATTTACTAAGTAACTCAAGGGAGCTACAGTGGAAACAGTGCTTGGGTTGGCAACCTTCAGGTTATGAGCCTATGTCTTAAACTACATTTAGGCATTTTCTGCAAAGCGACACACAGCTTAGGGTGAACAGAGCTGCGTCCTGCAACGGACAGAGGGATTAGAAGCCTACACGCGATTTTTGAATCACAGCCGGTCCAGTCGGTATCGCAGTTGTCACGGCCCACAAAGCAGCAGGTGGTGAATGACTAACTTATGATGGTTTCGGCTCAGGAAGGAACACCTCTCTAAGCATCTGATGCCCCCGGGGTGGGGCCCAAAAAACAGCATCAAAACAAATCATGCCTTATTTTGGGTTTTTTGTTTTGTTTTTTTTTTTGTTTGTTTTGTTTTTTTTAACACGTTCCTGAATTTGGTCTGTCTTCCTTCAACTTTATGCGCAAGTGTAAAAAAAGACCTTCAGTTTGATGGCTTTACCAGATCTGAAGAAAGATGGCAGCACTGTTCCCAGCGGAGACACTGAGGTCTGCGTCACCGCCGTCTTTCTGAATGCAAAGGGGCTCTCGGTCCAGCAGGCTGAAGCCGCGCCCCCACCCGGGTGCCAGGGAGAGGAGACAGCGGCTGAGCGCATCACCGTTGTGTGGCGGAGGCTGCAGGCCGGAGGTGTGACGGTGATGGATGGCCTAATAAAGGCCTCAATATTCTGCCTGTCGCTCACAGTGAGTCTTGCATAAATCAGATGCCTGCCGGCACCAGGAACGATGACACGCTTGTCGCTGCACATATCCACCCCATCGCCAACCCCCACGAACCTCGGCACCACGAGCCCCAGGCCTGTCCCCCCAGAAAGAGTCGATGAGAGAGGCAACTTGCAAGGTTACACACCTCAAGCAGGGGTTTCTCCATGGGGGCGTGGGCTTCCTGGTCCAGCCCGGTGTTGTGGAAAATGTCAGGCTAACGTGATTTAACCCAGCAAGTGAACTTTGCCTTTCTTCCTGTTAAATACCTGTCATGGAACTCAAAGTTGCTCACCGTTTTTTTCCCCCTCCGTAACACAAAAGCGTCACAATGCACCTCCTGTCCTGACGCTTCAGCTGTGAAACCCGCCTCACTCTCTGTCTTATTTTATTGACTATTCTAACATCTGTAGTCATTTTGCTGTTGGGGTTTCTTTTTTTTGTACAAGGCAGCACATTTAAATGGACGCACTGGTGTAATTAAAACCGCATGAATATCAATGACCAATTTGCATGAAATTCAAATATGTGAATAAACCAGAACCTCTTTGAGATGCTGTTTTTTTCACTCCTATATGCCGAAAGATTTGGCAGAGTGTTTTGCCAGCACTGCTTTATGACGGTTGTTTCTGCCAAGACTGTCTCGCAGTTTTCATTAAAGCCTCCACTGGGAGCACAGCGAGAGCACAGGACTCTGTCGCCTACAGTCGCATGCCAATCTTCCACCTCACTCCTGACAGATTCTCACCCCCTAGGGCAGGAGATGATTGGACTTCGGGTTGAGGAGGGAACCCCAGGCAGAATAAGTGGAGACACGGTTGCTTCTCCACATAAACAGTCACAGGTTTTGAGCCAGGTCTCTGCAACACTCTTCCTTCAAAAGTCAGCCCGGAACCTGAATCGGCTGGGTTGGTCACATAAGATTGGGTGGCCGTGCCCAAGGGGCTGGCAGCGCTCCTGCGCAGCAAGGTAGGGTCTGATCAACCCACAGAAAGATGGATAATCCCAAACTTGCTAACACTTAACCCTCAGCAACTCTACCTGGAGTCCTGCGGTCACTGCGCTTCCAGCAGGTATCTAACACATCGGTCCACCTGCAGCTTGGTAAGTTTATCTTTGCAGCACATCTTTCCTGCATTGCTAGAGTAAACTACAGCATGACCCCGGCCTTTACTGCTACATTTCACCACAAAAATATGGACGGTCAAGATGCATCTTAACCTGTCCCATCTCCCCTCGCTGCTCGTAGAACCCAGCTGGGACAAAGAGCGTCAGGATGCCTGCCGGCATATGCGCAAAAAATGTAGGCAGCGCCAGCCAGCTTCCAAAGTGCGAACGAGAAAGAACGTCAGCTCTGTGGGTGAGGCAGGCCTCGAAGCTCAGCAGCCGAGCTTAGGAGAAGGTTTCCATTAGAGCAGCAGCTCGCTGACATCTTGCCTTCATCAGAACCAGGGCTGTGGGGGAACCTCCACACCTGCTTTTTACAGAAACCACACACCGTTGTGGCAGACATGCTAATGGGGCAGTTGTCACATCCCATTAAACTAGTTTAGCCACCATTATATCAGCCATCTGAACTGATGATGCGGCTGCTCTACAGGAGATAAAATAGACGAATGGTGAGGAGAAGAGGACAGATGAAGGGAAGGAAGAGACAGGCGAGTGGGTGGTGAGGCACCAACTCGATAGCGGTCCCTGCAAGCGAGAAGCAAGCCTGGAATTACAGCTTACGCGGACGGCTAAGTCAAGCATCTCATGAAAAATGCAGCAATGCAAGCAGAAATTCAAGCATGGAGTAACGCAAGACAGCAAAGAACTTCCCACGCTTGTTGTGAAAATGAAGACATTACTGGAGAATCTTCGGTCTACTCGCCTGTAATGGTCTGCATGTTCCCCAACCAATACAAGAGTAAAAATTCACACGCGTTGACTGAATTGTTTGTCATAGTCATTAGTCTGCCATTTTATGTTTTTTCTTCTGCTCTGAAGGAAACTGCATGGCAAAGGGCCCACAATTTGCCAATCCCCATGACTCCGGTACATGTACAATATTGTGATTCAGATCGTATCGCTTTATGTAAGCTGCCCTTTCAGTACTCGCTCGCCCCTCATCATAATGAGTTCCTGGGAGCGCTAAACTTTTCCATCAAGCTAAACGTTCAGCACAGTGGCGGCGCATGAAAGAGAAGTTCCCTTCCCCACCAGCATCCGTGGAACGAAACCATTTAGATGCGTAAACAGCATCGGCTTCCATCTCCACAGTTCTGGCATTTTTTTCTAACGAAATGCGAAAAACTGACAAAACTATTTGAGAAATTGAAGACAGGTGGCTTCGTTTTTTTGGGAAGCTACAATCATCTTGGACGCGTTTCCTCTGTAGGCCTCTGCTGTCATTGCTCAGATTATTGTGCTGCTTTCGCATTATGTGCTCACTAGAGGTGCGGCTAAAGTACTTTTCGTGATCGACAGCCGCTTGTAAATGATCGCCGCTGCTGCTTTGTTACCTGTGCCATTAGCGGGCCTAAAGTCCGTAACAACAGGTTCCTTTCACGTGAACGTTTTTCCAGCTCCGCGTTTCCACTTTTCGGGAGTAAGAAAATAACCATAATGAAGTCGAAACTGTTTTGCATATAACACAACAGTAAATTTTCCATGTTTTTTTAAATAAGTTAGGGTGTGATATATTGTTACACACGAGCAGTATTTATTTTGCTTTGTAAATTATTAATTGAAGATTCCTAATGTTCACTAAATTCACTGGTCAGCATTTAATTTATGAAGATATTAATAGCGCAGTAAGTGATAAATTAGCCCTTCTCATACATTGTCCAGTCTTTTACTAGCATTATAGATCATCAGAGGTGTTGCCAGTGCAGAACATGAACAAAATTAGATAGAATAAATCAGATTATAATGTGATGGATGATGCAGACCCAAATTAAGAGAAATCTACAAAAAACGTGTAAATGTGCTTTTGTTATTACAAACTGTGTTGATGAGGATGAGATACCATGCAGCTAAGCATGCTGGGAAAATTATTCCAGTTTGTGCACTCAGGTTGCAGAAGTAGAACAAAGGTGCATAAATCCATATAGATATTTTTCCCAGAGGTGTTATTCAGCACGGAGAGTTCCGGACCACTTTAATATGCTTCCAAACTTCTCTTGCCTTTACATCATCGTGATATAACGTAGCTAATAGTCTGAATATTAGACATACTTTATTCTGAAGCAACATAATCAAGTGTTTAGCATATCATCTCTACAGTCCTTCTCAGCGCAGTAAACAGCCTGCCTTGAATCCCAGCAACTGCTGCTTTTATTACCGTTCACTCTGAAAGCTGACCGCGAAAATGTGCCATGTTTGCTGAGCACAACCAGGAATGGAAAGTGGAGGGGGCCAAGGGCTGGGGAGGAGATTCCATGGCTGCCCCCCATGTTGCTGCCTGCAGCTCACAGCCCCATCTGGTCTGTCTTCACCAAGAACCTCAAAACAGTGTTATGTGCATGCTCCATATCTACTGCTGTACTTGTGGTCAGAATGAAGTGCTAGCACAAATGCTAAGCCTGGTTGTCTGGAACACATACCAGAGAAGAACATCCCCAACCATAATGGAATCAATATTTTGTTTGTTTCTGTTTACTACCTACAATACCAGTCAAAAACTGAGCACTCTTGCTTTGCACTAGTTTCTTGACATAATTGGTAATGTTTTACATCCAGGTCATTCGTTTGAATTATCCCTCACTTTCCGTCTGCACCAGAAAGTTCTTGCACAATCTGAGGTGTAGTTTTGGTTGGTATCATGCTGAAGAATGAAGGCCTGCCCAGCTGTAGCTGTAACCCTGATGCAATGCTTTGCTGCCGAAGTACTGTGTGCTATGACAGCCATGCTGGTACAGACTGCAACTGACCTGGTCAAGATCACAGCCCCATGCCATGATGCTGCCGCTTCCATAATGAACAGTGGGAGCAGCTTGCTCCATAAAACTGACATCCGCTCCACTCCTCAAATCCCCAGTTTTGTCGGTTTCAAGCAGATGCACTGAAGCGTTTGACTTGTGCCGTAAAACAAGCTGCTCTCAAAAGTAAACAGTGACTGATTCAAATGAGCAGATTGTGTTACATCAACAGGCAAATCTTTTTACAGCAGCACACAGTGCAGTGCATAAGAATTGGTTATTAACTGAAGTCATTCAACAATACACCTTAGATAACTGAGCTATAGCAGGAATCACTGCAGGTCTTTAAACTTCACTGTACACAGAGTATATTGCACTAGTTGATGCGTACGAGTAAAATTTTATAAAGTTATTTATATGAATGTTATTTATGGAGCTTCACTCTATAGCCACCAGAGTCAGTCTAATGGAGAGTCTTTATAAATGGTAATAAGTTTAGAAGGCAATGTTATAGGCCGATTCGACATCGAGTAATTGTGATCTTTGCTGATAAAGCAGCAATAAACTTCGAAAAACCCCATGGCCACATATAAAATATTAAAAAGAAACCAAAAGATCAATGTCTGACTGAGTGATCTGAGAATAAGTATTGCAATTATAATTTCCAGGGGACCTGCTTTAATTTACATTATCAGTTAAAAAGTAGTTTATTTATATGCGTCACCGGGCAGCCGGCACTGTGGTCTAATAAAGGCTGTCAGTTTGAGAGCCTGGCAAGAGCACTGCTGTTATTCCCGTTACCGCGATATCCATTTCAATCCCTTGCCACGATTAGCAGCTGTAAATGTCAATAATGTAAAAAATAACCGTGTGAAAAGGGTGTCAGCTAAATGTGATGCATTACTGTTTTTAACTGCTACATAACTAGGATGAGACCCTCAGTCTCAGTTATTAAGCGTAGCCTTGAGTGGGCTGACATTTGTGAACGTTTTCAGGGAATCTTCAAAATTCCCCATCTGTAATACACAGGTCTTTGAGCACAGGATGTGTTTCCTTTTATATTTCCTGGATGACCATCTCAACTGCCTGGTTCGCCAAAGCAAGGCGCTTTTTACCGTGATATAATGGAGCCCTCATTCTGAGAGCCATCACTGTCACTCAAAAGGGGCATAAACAATGCTAGTAAAAGTCAATCTCCTGTGGCTGCGGAGGGGAGGGATAAGAATAGAGCACTTGGCCCCCTCGCATTCCCCTTCAGCTCGTTCTCAGCTGCGCTGTCGCATTTGATGGTCCATACGTGGCCCGTGATGCATGTGGACCAGCACGGAGGAGAGGCCGGCTGAAACACGGGGCACCATTACGCAGTGGCAGTGTGTTTTACACACGGGCAACACCTTTCCACTCCAATTTACCACCACGAGTGCAGCCTTTGCCTGAGCGTCCCTCTTCTCTGAGGGGTTGTCGATAAGACGCGGAGCTGAAGATAACAGGCCAACTGGTCAAATTCCAATTCCAATCAGAAATAGGAGAAAAGGGGGGCCGATGGCTGGGTGAGAGCACATTGTTCTGAGCTGCATTCTTCTGTCATAGGCGTCAGGCAGCCCAATCTTGTATCTCCAAGGTGGACAGTTTCTCTCCAGCTTTCTATTAATTTCAAAAAGTGGCTCTGAAAAAATGTTTCCAGCAGCTCTGAATTAACACCAAGCTGCTCTGAATCCATGTGTTCCAATAAGCTTAAAAACTCAAGCTTATAACATAACAAGCAACCAGTTTTGTGGGACTCGCATCGTTGCTTGAAAGGGTTCATTCATCTTAGTACCATGGTACACTGCATACTGTACATGGCTAAACATCAAAGCAGTTACTGTAGCGAAGATGCATTTGATTACAGATGGTCTCCAATTTATGATGGGGTTCTATTCCAATAAATCCATTGTAAGTCGAAAATATCGTAAGTCGAAAATGTATTTAATATACGAAACCTACTGTCACGCCTGTGGCTGCTTCAATAATGGAATGTAGGTCCCCCTGTCTTCAGACTGAGCATTGATTGGATGATTAATTGGATTAGGAACCAATTGTGTACAGGATTTAGTTCCTACCTGGCCTTCCTGTCAGTGCTCAGTCTTCCGGTGCCCCTTATGAACTCAGTTTCAACCACTGTCTTGCTAAGACCTTGTATTTTGTTGGTTTTCAATTGTGCTCTCTTCCGTTTTTAGTTACTACCAACCGCTAATGTTTAGTGCTAGCTCCTGGCTAACAGCAATGCTCTTTGTCGGAAACAACACTCAGTAAAGAGTTTAACAGAACTTAAACTTATTACCGTGGTGTCTTGCACCTGCTTCCACCACCCAACCCCATAACACCTACCAGACTTCCTAGTCCACCCTATTGTAAGTCGGACCATTGTAACTCGGGGACTAACTGTATTATTATTCCCACTTAATAAACAGGGTGATCTGAAATGAATCAAATGCATTTATACATTTAATACTCGGTTATGAGGCACCGCATGAATGTGCAGTTTGCACCAAACATTCAGTTCTCCTCCAGGCCTTGAAAATTTCGGCTGTGTGCTCACGTGATGCTCGGCTACCGAGTGATCCTTTAGCGGGGCGTTTGGTTCTTTGCATCACACAGACGCTTACACTGGCAGAATTTAAACGCAGCACTAAACAGAACCACTTTAAAAGCTCAGGTTGTTCTGAAAGATCAACTTTCCAGTGAGTAACCATGGAACTGAATCAAGGGAAACAAAAGCATATAAACAAGTTTAAATATTAATACACAACAGGGGGGTGTGCTATATCTTTGTCTGCTGAGGTATGGTTTGGCACCTGCGCTTTTCTCATCTCCACAACCTACTTTCACTGAACCCCAGTTCTGGCAAAATCTATAAAAAGTGATCCTTTGTTCACCTAAACTATCCTGTTACTTGTTTTGCATTATTAAAGATACCTAAAGTCCTCTCTGTGCTGATGGGCTGATCGAGATGTAATCCTGTAATAAATGTTTAAATGTTTTATTTACTGCATTTACTGTATTTTTCATGCACTATAAGCACATCGGAATGTGGAAGTTCATCCGGCGTAAAAATTTGCCAAACCTAATATGTGGACAACAATACAAAAGAGGACAGGAAGAAATGGAAACAGTTTATCCGCTGTGGCGTCCCCTAACGGGAGCAGCCGAAAGATAAAGAAGAAGAAGAAGTATATCTCTTGCCAAGCTTCTCAAGTCTTCATATGAACGTCCCATAAACGAGACTCCTCAGAATCTCACTGAACGTGGAATAAGATTGATAAGCGTGATTATTTGTATTTTTACACATACAAATGTTGGATACTGTATAGCAGCGATAATATGCAAGTTTTTTAAGAAGCAAATTATGTAACGTGAGATGAGGATGAGCTGCACTGTGCTTCTGAGCCCCGCAGGTTCAGTGTGAAAGCTGCCTGCATGGCGCTCGCTCTCTGCTTCTGTATGCATCTGCAATTTGTTTTATTTATTCTATATGATGAAACAGCCGACCAAAGTAATAAGGCGGGATTGCCAATGTTCACAGGCGTCCTTGCAGGGAGATCAATCCTCAGCGTGTTTGAGATCCCCCCGCAGACAGCGTAACAGGGGGGCGTGCAGAAAATAGGGCAGCCACATTGTGTCTGTGTTTTTCAGGGGGTAAAGGGGGGGGGTGATAAAACATCAAAGACGCCGTTCCATCAGAAGCTCTTTTTGATTAAACAATTGCCAGCAGCCAACTAGAAACAAGAAGGGAGACAGCTGACGACAGAAATAAATATATATATATATATATATATATATATATATATATATATATATATATATATATATATATATATATATATATATAAATAAATAAAAACTGAGCAGAATGAACCATAAAAACAGATCAGGCCTTCGCTGTGTCACTTTGAGTGGCTAAATTCGGATAAAAGGAAGTGTGACCTGTCACCGCATCGCGACGTCGCCAAAGAGCGGCGGCCTTTCTTCCCCACGTCACTCCAACTCGGGGAGAAGACGTGAGGGTGTTTTTTCAAGTTACCCTTTAAAACGTGTCAAGGATATTCTTTGGGGGGTGGGCGAGGGCTGAAGCAGGTGCTGGGGATGCGGTTAATTTTAAAGAAAAAAGCAAAATAGAAAAAGAAAGAATTATTTCTGTCGGGTGTTATTGGAGGGACGCTCTGTGTCATTGTGCATTGACTTTGAGACGCTCCTCCCTCAGGTAAAACTAATTTCGGCAGTTCTGCAACACACAGGGTATTACAGGCATGAAGCCAGTGATAGAGGCGAAGGAGGGATTGCAACAAGAGTAAATTACACAGCCGTACTATGGGAGCCCAGGAGCTTATAGATGAAATATGTGGAGAGATCTGTACGCCTGTAGGGCTCTAACTGTTCCCAATGGAATCACTACGACAATAAAGAGGGAGGCAAAAAAGGAGCGAATCTAACACACACACACGCATGCACACACACACACTGCATTCAATACTGGGAGAAGCAGCAGAAAAAGAAAAGGCACCGAAAACACTGCTATTCTCGCCTTATTTGTTGACTGTAGGAAAGTGAGCATTGGGGGTCAGTGGAAAAAAGTGCCTTTTACAGTGAAGTGCAGCCGCTGGTGTCGGCTCCTGGTGGCGGGGAGCGTCCCTTGTCGCCCTTAGGGGCTGTGAGAATTATATTTACAAGCTGAGAGGTATTTGTGTGCGAGAGAAAAGGATCTGCAGAAAAAGCAATTAAGGTATTCGTTTGAGAAAAGCAAAAACGGCGAGGAAGTGTAAATAATATATAAGAGCTGCCTTAGATGCCTTCTCCTTGTGCAGCGTGTCCTTCACAATTCTGCTGCGCAAACGTCTAAACATACATGTTTGACTTTGAATGATTAGGCAATAAGAAATTAATGAGTAAGATTAATGATGTTTTAAAGCGGGGGTTTAAGGATTCCCCCGGTGCTGCGAGATAATCCTGTTCTTTTGTTAAAGTTTCCTCAGACAGCTTGAAATTATGACACGCCGCTATATTGGCCCTGACAGCTGTTACATTGGATTTGTTTTAATTGCTTCTAACTGAGATTGATATGGCCTCATTGCTTCATTATACTATTAATGTCCTCCTTGACTTGTCTTTCTTCATTCTGAGGTTGGCATCGGCACTGAACATCTTAAAAACTAGGCTGTTACTTCGTCAGCCTGGCTGTTGCTCCCGGCCACAGTTGCGCTACTGAACGGTTCCTTCCGGAAGAAATGTTAATGTACAGTCGGTCCGTATCCCCGTTGCCTTACATTCAGTTAAACCAAACCTGAACTTGCAGAGTGGAAAGTGGAATGTAGGGCGTGTGCGTGTGTGTGTGTGCGTGCGTGCTTGGCTACATTCCACTTAAATTCACGTAGCGTTGTCCCCTGTAATTTCATGAAGCCATTTGCTGGGTGTTCTGGCCACCAGAAAAGACAGAAGATGTCTTGTGGACAAGAGGCTTCTGCGTGAAAAATTCCTAAAAGATTGGAATGGGCAGAAATAAACAGCTGCTGACCGACTGTGTGACAGGTGTAGAGGAACATCCACTCCATGTCGGTCCCCAAAAATTTCAACCCAATCCACAGAACTCCTGCTCATCGTCAGGGAACAAACATCACTTCGGCGAAAGTGTCCAAAAGGCTGTTAAGTCAAGAACTGGTGGACCATCGCTGTCCATTACAGAGTGCTGCGATGGGCCACGTTCTAAATCCTTCTCTCGCTCTCCAGCGGGTCGTCATCCACGAGGGTCCACATCTTTATTAATGTGATGCGCCATCACGGCCCCATGCAAAGCCATGCATCACCCTGAGCCACTTGCGGTGCTGCGCCAGGCTGCGTGTTACCTGTGTGCAAAAGGCAGCTTCCACCTCACATATTCCTCAGTGATTATAGCATGCTTTGGCTGAAATTAAAATTTCTAAAATGTTTTTATTAGCATTTATCACTGGCACTTTTGTCCAGGCCCTTCAGTGTGAACAGCAGAACGGAGGGCAGGATAACTTTTGGCCAGTAAGCAGCATGGTAGCTTAGGCTGCAACCTCTGAAGTTGGAGACGCTCCACATTCGAGCCCCATCTCCCCCATAGTACCTTTGATGAAGGAATTTACCTCAAACTAACGTAGTAAAAGTCGCCAAGCTGTACTGATGGCTGCAATGGACTGGGATCCCATCCCTGTCTTACACCCAGTGACTCTGGGATGGACGCTGGACGCCACAACCCTCGCCAGGAGAAGCAATTAATGGAAATGGATGGACAGATACATGAACTGTGTCTCTCTAAGTAAATTATCATCGTCTAAAGTGAAAAATGTAATGGGACAGATGTTAGTCTCCTTGACCTAGGCCAGGTACCACAAAGGAGAAATCAGCCACCAGACATAGCATGAAATTTCATTACACCTTTCGTTCTTGACCAACTGAAAAGTCGGCATAAAATGTAAAGATTTTCTCTTCAGTTCTGTTGTGTTTCAGACCATAAAAATGTAGATAAAACCACGAATAACCTCACAGCAAGACAGATGATGACTGAAAAAACGCAGAAAAATAAATCACAGTGAAACAAAGTTGCGCTCGTACTTTGGTGTAAAGATGGTCAAGGAGGCACAGGAAAGCTGTTAAGAACAAAGTGCCATCTTTTCCGAAAGTGTCGGAATGCAGTCCCTATTCCAACAATAGTTTCCCTCGCTGTTTTCCTTCAAATGATGTTCTTCAGATTTGATGCTCTTCAGACTCGGGAAAAACCTTTGCCTGTTCCCTTTTTCTCTCCAGATGCTCCCAGACTGCCCTCACAACACCCAGTGCGCTGTAATGTATGTGGAGCTGTAGGACACATTAATATGCTATTGATTTATTTATTATAGCTGTTTTGTTTTTCCGTTCTCCGCCCGTCTGAATGCTAAACAGGATGCTACAAGCCTGGCGCTCCACCCATGAGCCTCCGTCTTGGGCCTTTTGGCATGGAGACCCCGGACGCTCCATCACGGCAGGTTGTTGCAGAGCGTTTCATCACCCTAACAGGCAGTGTGGAGCCCCACTGCCCCCTGCACAATGGCGACGGGCAGCAGGAGAATGGATGGGCTGCACACAAACACCAGGAGTTTAAATGGAGTTGTATCCGATTTGCACGAAGCCACATTCATCACCGGTGACACTGTGTGACAGACATTACTGTACCGCTGTGAGTGGAAGCGAGTGGAAATGGATTATTGGAGGCCAGAGTTCCCTCCTCCCTTTTGTTTTTATTAAATAATCCCAAAGTCACTAAATTTAACAGCATACGTGACCGTAACGTGTCGGCATCAAGGTCAGGCACGGCTGGGATGGGATGAGATCTTTCAGACACACTATGGGGGCAGAGGGCTCTGTCGAACGTGTCGAAGGAGCACCAAATATATTTTTATAATAACACAGACAGATCTATAATAATAATGTTAAACAACCTGACAACAAAAGGAATTATCACTTTGATCAGCATTAAGGTTCTTAATATCTTCAGTTATTCAGTGACTTAAAATTAGCTTTAAATCCTTTTAATTTGAGGAGTCTGTATCATCACTCCATCTTAAATTGATTTGTGCTGTAATAAGAGGACAAATCTGCAAGTATTTAACACTGTGCCCAGGGACGAAATCCAATTTTAAATGAACAAATAATGGAGGTGCTATAGATTTTCAGGGTAGGTTGCAGGGGAAGGAGGTGGCCAGCAGAGCGAGGATGGGAGCCGCGCATCATGTGGACGTGTCCGGAGCGGAAGGCAGCAGAGACAACATGGATCCGAGCCCTTTTTGCCTGAATTTCGGAACCTGGCCTGCAGTCTCCAGTCCCTGGTTGGAGCTCACGGTGACTCATAGGTGGGTATGTAAGTTGAATCGGCCCCTGTTTCACTGGGCGTTCATGGTACCAAACTGGTTTTCCGGAGGCTCCTTATACACATCTTTGGGTTGCAAGCACAAGAAGGACATCAAACTCTGCAGACCCTCAGCGAGATTTTAACTTATGCCCCAAACCCGCAGTGCGGACGCTAACCAGTTTGCTTCTGTTCTGCTTGAGGCATGGGATCAAGTCCCAGGAGGGTCCTGTTGCTCCACCTTCGGTCAAGGAGATGAGCCCAAGCTGCTTTGTAAACACAGGTGCACCCCTCCTTGCGAGCGTAATGTGTTCCTGGAAATTGGCTCATGAAGTGAAATGACGTACATCAGACGTGTAGAGTAATATAAAATTGTAAGTACTTCTGGACCCACAAAACCACTTCTGCTGCCACTCAGCCGCACGCTATGGTGGCTGCGAGTGCCAGATTAGAAAATGGCCCCCCTCTCGGCGACAGGTAGCCATAAACATGGAAAATCCAAAGCTCATAAGAAAATTTGTAAGTTGAATGATTTGTATGTGTATCCTGTCTTTTAGCCACAGGAAGTCCATTTTTGATAGCTGCATTCTATTTGCTACCCCCCCCCCCTTCCCTGGAGGCACCTGGTCAGCACCTGGCTGATGGGTTAGCCCTGTGCACCTCAGTTGCTCACAATGAACAACTCAGAGTTGGGGTTTTTGCACCTGAGTTTATCCTATGCACATTTCTAAAAAATCCTTGCCGGCATTTTTACGTTTCGGGTGAAGCAACCTTAACATCTCTTCCAGTCTATTATATTTTATACATTGGTAAATGTATGTAGGGGCAGGCGGCCATTACGGATGGAACAAATCACTACAACACAGACAATAGTTCATTGCAGGTATAACAAGATTGATAGTAATAATCACGATGGCCGTTGTCACCGACAGCCTGGCAGTAAAGTCCGCAAACGTGGGCCGAGGGAGTGGAGACCTGGTTTCCGTAATGATGCTGTCCAAATGCATGGCCTCTGCTGGTGAAGGTGACAATGTTAATCCCAGGGCTGACAAGTTGAATGTGAGCCGGAGAAAATGGGAGGCGCTGCATTATATAGAAGGAGGCGAAATGCAGGTCTTCCACCGTCCAGCAAGCGTGAGGAGAAGTCACCTTCACCGCTTTTGCTCTCAGCCACATCGGTGTCCCTACGCAAACCCTTTGCCCCACCGGTCCCTTCTCCCCCCCCCATTTAATAAAGCCCCCGACAGTGAGGTTATGGAGGAGCCTCGAGTCTGCAGAAATCTTTTTCCTTTATTATTGCCCTTTTTTAAACCAAGCCACATGCTGACACATCATCTGTTGTGCTCCTAAATTGCATCTCTTCATCTTGCCTCGCTTAATTCTGCTCACCTATTGTTCCAACAGCGAGCAAATAAATCCTTCCAGCAGCATCTGTTGCGCGTTTGCCGCTTCCCCCAAAAGAGGGGGAATCAATTGTGTTTCCAAACTGACTGACGTTCACAAGAGGCCCATTAGCATCCCTGCAAACTGCAGAACTGTTTCTTTTAAGGGGGAACATCGTGAGCGGCAACCCCTTTGAGATATTACCTGCAGAAGTACCTGCGCAAAGGCTCCGCGTTATAGCAGCGGCATTGCCCTGAGAATTACGTCTCCTGGAAAAGTTTGTTGAGTCACAACAGGGCAGGAAGAAGAGGAGGGAAAAAGCAAAAGAGTTTTGAATGATCGTGTTGGAATGTTTGAGCTTTGCTCAAGTTACGTGCAGAAGAAGACTCCGACATATTCCACATACGCCTTTAGTATAAATAGGTTCAGACTTTGCATACCTTCGGGTGCAGAAGTTGGCACGTTTGGTATACCCGTCCAGTTTACAGCAGCACGGTCCATCCAAGAACTGTTAAGAAAGTACAAAAAACCAAAGACATCTTGTGATCTTCAGCACGTAGTCAGTCTGTTAAGAGCCAAGAAGAATACAACAGGGCTCAAGTGACTGGTAGACACAGTGGGTCCGCATTTTATGGAAGTTCAAGTGACACATTTTTTCTTTTGAATTTATTTTAATTTGTACTTTCCTCGCTTGTCTGTTTCTAAAAATGTGTTTCCTCTGGAGCCGACGTCTCCTGCATTTCCGCACACAGTCAGTAATTTGCGGGACTGGATTAATGCATCTCGTTTCCACAGTGTTTACAGTTTGCCTCTGGTGTTTGCAAATGTTGGCTGTCACTGCACATCTTCATGGGACAAACCAGTCAACAGTACACAGGAACACGTGATAAAGATGCCCATTCACTGTCCATCATTTGATATTACTTTTATTTTAATGTAGTGTAGAGGTAATAATAACCTTAGTCTTGCAATGTGTTTTGTATTTATTTGTTTGCATTGCATTTATTGTAGCTGTAGATTTGTACACAACCTACCCAGCAAGTAGCATGAGGTTTATGTTTAATGTCATGCTTTTACAAATTGTGTAACTAATAAGGAAACTGAAAGTGGCCAGATGCTGAAGAATGCTGTTTCAGATTAACACAAAAGCATACAAGTCCTGTGAGGCTGATGTCCCGTCCATAGTGTCCCCTGCCCGACATGCTCTGTTTTTAGGATGAACTCACAGAGGCCCCACGTGAGACAAACTGCTGATGAAAACGGGACCGAAAAAACAAGTCTTACAGTGAATTTGTAATTCATTACAGCTTCATGTGAGGCTTTTGTGGAACCTGACCCATGAATGAATCCTGGGACATCTAAGTTGAACTGTTATCGATTGGGAAGTAGTGGGTGGATTTGCCAGCAAATCAAGTTATGAAAAGGTTTCGGATTCCATTTGTATTTATATATTGAGGACCTAGCATAATCACGCATGTCAAGGAAATTCTCAAATGAATATTCTGTTCATCATGCATTGCGCAATATTAACTTACTCCTGCTCTTAGCAGATACTTTTCCCCCAAGGCAACTTACAACTTCGATTTCATTGCAAGAATTTTACTGCAGCATCTTTGTAAGGCAAATAGATTGTAGCTGCTTAAAAATTTGTGAAAAGCAACTTACTCCTAACCCCAACTTCAAAGCTGTGCATTAAGCTGTTGACTGCACATCGGCTTTCTTGGTCATAACTGTGGCCAAAAAATGTAGCAAGAGAGCACCAAGAAGCTCAGAGACGCATTAAATGGAGAACCATGGAAAGGTCCACTTGTCTGTTTGAGCCCGAGATGCAAGATGCAACTACGCATCCCACAGGTTATATAGTGTTTTCCAGACGAAGCCAAGTTGGAAGCAGGTTAGTTAGAGCAGGAATTCTTGACCTTCCTAACACATAACAGCTCTTTATTTACTCATCTCACCCCAAACCAAGTAAAAGCGCCATGACTACAAAACCCCTGTGCAATAAGCACAGCTTAGTTTGAACTCTGAGTTTCTCAAGATTCCAGCAGTGATAAAGAGATGTGGAGATTGTGGACATTCGGGTCCGTCTGGCGCATCTCGCCCAGCACCGCCTGGATGGTCTAGGTTACTCACAGGTGATCCATCACCACACAGCCTGGTTGGTACTATTATTTGGACGTAACTGGGAAAGATATGGCTGATGCCAAGTAGCACAGCCTCACGATCATTAATGCACAGACGTAAAGTTACAACTTTATATACTAAACTCCACCTTAGTGTAGCGATTCATTTGAAAGCCATAGGTAATACAAAATTATCACAGATCTAACACAGGTAATAAACGTGAAAATATGTTGCATGGACCACTTAATGAAGGGGGAATGAAGCTATAAGCGGTGCATCATATACCGATGCCTGTGAAATATGTTCAGCCAGTTAAACCACTAACCGTTGTTAGGGTTTCTACCAGTGTGGAAATCAAAGAATCCAAGTAAACACAGTAAACTGAAACAGAAAAATTTCACCTGACTCTAAAATACAGAACCAAGAAAGTTGCCATAGTTGAAATATTTATGCACAGGAGTCATCTGTCAGTCTCACTTCCCCTCAAAAGAAGAAAAAACTTTGTTCTTCGTCCGTTTTTCGTAAGTCGCACCAATTGGCCGCACCTGGCGCTCATTTGCTTCCATCAAACCCGCAGCTGCTGCAGCTGTCGCAGTGCAGTGCACCCACATCGCAGTGCCCCCCATATTAACATCGGTTTCCACCGAGCGCACTGCTGTCCTTACTGTTGCACGATCATCCAGAACGCCTTGTTTCAGAAGGAGGCCAAACATGACAGAACAGAATTTAATTTTAAACAAGCAGGCATGGGCTGAACTCCCAGAGACAGCCAGGTGGCTGCACCTCCGCAACGGCCTTCGCCATCACAGTGTAATTCCTGTTGTTCATCATCCGGACACTTGCTTGGCGCTCCGCGTCCCCCACTGGACAGAGCGATGAAAAACTGAAATTCCCTTCAGTTTCCGTGCGTGTAATCGCTTTTCATTTACAATTATTTGTTTTAAAATCAGAGTTTTAGCTGTAGTTAAGGCCATGTGCAGTGAATCTGTACATTGCATCAGTTTGCAAGGGCGGCCACGATGAGCTTTCTGACGCTAAACAGCGGTAGTGCTGACTGGAGCAGCAAACTTTGAGACGATTCCATCGGCGCGTTCGAATGCTGACTTTTGAGCCGCTCGGTTTAACTCTTCATTTGCTCGCTCTGAAATTCTAATTCACGTCGCCTGCATCGCACACCGAGGTCTTCATCTAACACCCACGCAGCCCGAAGCAGACGCACGATATCGGTTTCAAGCCAAGGCTTTTATTACCTGCGTTTTTCTTGTTCTCAGAACTGATGACTTTGATGTTACAATGCCTCTCTAATTCAATGAGATCCCGCTTTAGTCATCCCTCCAGCACCTCTGACATTTGTAATGACAAATTCATCTGATGCAAAAAAAAATCCTCACGATGGAGTTTTTGCATAAAAGGAGGCCTTATGAATGCAATAAAATGGAACGGGAAGACGCCCTGCTGAATAGGCTGCACACTCCTCCCCAAACAACTTCCAGTGACTGTGTTATAGCAAAACAAAATTAGAAACAAATGAAAACAAAACAATCTACTGTTTAATAGCTGAAGCCACTTCCTGTTGTTTGGATGAGTTCGCTTGTCTTATTTCATTGTCGGATTTCGACACCAAACCACAGGGGTGTTGGTGGAGTCAGTTCCCTTTTTCAATGAATCTGTAACTGGAAGGGCAAAAACGAGAAGGAGGAAGCAGGTCAGCAACACTTTTACAAATTTATCCGATGCTTTCCTCCTGAGCTACGAGCGCTGCTTAACCAGCAGGGTAATTTTACTGTACTGGTCCAGGGTAAGCGCCTTGATGAAGCTCAGTACAGCAGGAGATGGGATTCGGGCTTTGGACCTTTGAGTTGGGAGACATCAAAGGCTGGAATTTTAGCCTGTACAAAGTCTGCAAACAAATGGAGGTTTGTTTTGGAGAGATGGTGTCTCGCAGTCGGCATATCTGCTGCATCGCCTCCAAGCAGCAGCATCGCGTCATCACGCCACAGTCACAGCCCACGGAACCGCCATTCGCCGCGTCGCAGAGAGACGTCGGGCCTAATTAATCGCCGGCGGTGGACATTAGCGCCAAGCGGCGATGATCTACAGTGTTTCCCGGGGAAAACTACCTGGGGACCTGCATGGATCAGCACCACTAAACACCTGTGGGAAGACTAACAGGAAGCTCTTTAAATCCCCATGGGAGGGACTGCTGCCAGGTTCCCCAACCCTACAAATAAATAGAAAAGGCTCAGATCCTGGATCTGTTTGCTATTCATCCTCGTTGTGAAGATCCAATGGCTGAGTTAGACTGAGATCCCCCAAATTTTTTGTCATGATCGCTGTGCCCCTGTCTGCCTTGCTGTTTCCTTCGCTGACCGAGTGATCAAAGAGCAGCAAAAGTATTAAGCGGCTGTGTCAGCCACGGCTTCTCTAAACCCCGATGGGAAAAAATGTTTGCCAAGGATATGTCTGCGAAAACAAATCCACGTAGAAACCTTAAATACAAGATCCTCGCGCTCATGTGTGGCCTCCTTAACTGTTGAACCACGCTACTGTTGGACTGTGGCTCTTTCTTCTTTCTTCTGTTGCTGTAATGCAGTGTTTGGATAAAATGATAAAACCACAAATAAAATAAATGCTGCTACTTTTTATTGCCATTGACAATCCGCTAAACCGCTAGTTGTCCTTAGCCCAGCAAGTTTCGAGTATTTAAAATATAAAGAAATGAAATGAAACAAACGAAACCAAATAATTTGTCATGTGTTTTGAATGTAAAAAAAAAACGCCCATTGTGTACTGTAAACACAGAAAGCATCTTAACCCTGTAAATCACCTTAGAAAGTGTCACAAATGCGCAAAAATGCGAACGTACAAGAAGTGCGTATTCCACCACAACAGAATCTTCTCGCACGGCTCCACGTTTTCTGTATTTGCAGCCACAGCGACTGTGAATGCTAATCGTGGCACGCAAGCTATTTCTGCCACATTTTTCCTCTTATCTCCATTCAATGTCATCCGGCAGGAGTTTGCCCAGATTCATATCTTTGCTCACAAATCTGGTTTGATAAAAAAAAGGTTGACGTGGGGAAGCCAATTCGGAGAGATAAAGGCTGGACTTAATCCAGCGATGACCTTGGTGCCCTCTCACTGCCAAAGACAGAGACAGGAAGGAGCTTAGCGCCGTACCCAGATTGTGTCCCGGTACCGCGGTAATGAAGAAGGTGGCGACGGGCCACCGGCGGGAGGGAAGCGAGCCGGAGAGATGGATATGATGGAAAGTGTGCACCTCTTGAATGCGGTCCAACTCGATCTGTGGCGCTGGACAGAGGCCAAACGGGACGCTACGTAGGGAGCCCCTCCCCCCCAGGCCGAGCTTTGTCAATTAAACCCGCGGTTCGATACGGTAAGTGACGTTCCATTAGGGTTTAAATAGGCGGTAATGAGATGAAGTGGCCTTCCTGCCGGAGTAGCCTGAACCTGTCGCCTCGTGATTAATACGTGGAATACATCCCTTCCCTCTGTCGTCATCCGAGCAGGTATCACCCCCACCCCCTTGTATTTCCATCACGCCAGAGATGGGACACTCAAAACACTGAATAGTGAGCCTGTAATTATCTGAGATTACCATATAAATGAGGTGCTTTTGAATAACCCCTGTGACCACCCCCGCCCCCCCACCCCCATTTGCCACCGTGAGGTTTTATCCTAAACAATGGAGTGGTGTTGCTGTCAGGGAGCACTGAGGTGAGGGCGATCAATTCAATTATCCAAAGGAGAATTTTCATTTTGATGGAAGATCCAAATTGCGGCGGAGATGCAGCTGTGGCGGGGGCTTGCGCCAGCGCTTCTCTCCGGGGGGGGCCGGGCTCTGTCAGTCACACCGCAGCCCGGCTGCCCCGCACGCAATCTGGGGCCGCCACTCAGAGCCGTGTAATTGTGATAAGGCACAAAGACGGGCCGCAAAGCAATCCCCACCGCCCGGCGCGCCGAGAGGGACGCCGAGAAGAGAAAGGGAGTGTTCAGAAGTGATAAGGCGGCGGAGCCATTGTCATCCCGACAGCTCAGCCCAACAACAGGCTCCCTCTGAACACACACACGCGCGCACACACACGCACATACGCACATTGTTCACGGTGTTAATCACGGCACCCCGTTTCCTCTTTGTATCATTCATGCTCCAGTCAAGCTTTTAAGTTCCATTTTCACTCTTATCATAAAGCCAAATTTGAGCACAATGATAAATAAAACAAAGCTAATGATGGCTGGTGCTAAAGAGCCCTGCGTTTCCATAGAGATGAACTTAAACGCGTTATTTGGGTTTTAACCAACTGCCACTGCAACAACTGGAGCGTCCCTCTGGGATTAATAAAGATTCATTCATTCATTCGTTCGTTCATTCATTTGTTCGTTCAGTCATGGCACGGTACACAGACGAAACGCTCGACAGAACAGCGGTTTATTAGCTGGGCTTTTTTCCCTCGCGCCTTTTGATTTTTTCGCATACATCCCTTTCACACGAACGCACACCTTTGCACGGCTGCTGCAGCAGTATTACTGTGGAAGCACCATATTAAATTTCTTTTCATTTTCATACAGACCAGACATTATTGAAAAACAGAGAAAAACGTGCTGAATAAAAAAAAAACAAGGTATATATTTTTGTTCAAACCCAAAAGAAGTGAAATGTCAATTACATGCAGGACAATGTTTGATATCATTCTACACATTTTATTTGTCTGAATGAAAGCACATTTTGAATAAATATTACAATCTTTCATTTGCTTCAGGATGAAAAGAAACTTGAGCCACAGTTGTGACATCTCTCCATACATATTAAAATGTTAAAATTCCACATATTCCTGTATTGAACTATTAAATCTTTAATAATGTTCCGCTGGGTACAAGCCTCATTTAACAAGTGAAATGAAAAGATTGTCTATTATTTCCTGTGGTTGCACCATTTTGAGTAAACAAATGCGAGGTGTCGATGAGACAAAAAGGGTGCAGTAATTGGCTGGGCGGATTTACCGCAACCATCATGTCATAATGATGCTCTTTACCAGGAATCTCCTCAGGTAACAGTAAATATCAGCACAGAGCCTCGTCTACACAGGTTAGTCCACTGTCCCCCTAACCAGACACGAAAGCTGCACTTTCCGTTCGACCCCTCGGCCAGGGTTCCGTTTTACCTTCCAGAACCACCACACCAGAAACTGAATACAGTCTGTATAACCACCAGCCTCTGTTTCCTGCAGCTCGCTAGCCGGTTCTGATGCCCTCTGTGACGTTCTCATTATGAGTGGTGCTGCAGCTCCAGATTCAACTGACATTTTTTAATGTGAGATGCAAAAGCAGACGCATTTAATCCCCCAAATTAATTTCCCATCTGTTAAATTATAATGAAGGAAGGTGCATTCATTCCTCATACCTGTACCTGTGCTGTGCATAGTTTACACACGGAAGGACTACATCAGATCTGGAGCATCGCATAAACTATCTGCTGTTTACAGAAATTATTAGTACAGATGGTCCCTGTCTTATGATGACGTTCCATTCCGATGAACCCATTGTAAGGTGAAAATGCATTTAATACCCCAAACCTACTGTCACGCCTGTGGCCACTTCAGCAACAAAACATAGGCGGTCTCTCCACCCCCCCCGTCTTCAGACGGAGCATTGACCGGATGACTGATTGGATTAGGAACCAATCGCAGACAGAATTCAGTTCCCACCGAGACCTCCTGTCAGTGCTCAGTTTCCGCTGCCCCTTGGAAACTCCCCTGCAACCGCTGTCTTGCTAAGACCTTGTATTTTGTTTATTTTCAATTGTGGCCTCTTACATTTCTGTTTACTTCTAATCGCTAATGTTTAGTGCTAGCTCCCGGCTGACGGTAACACTCTTTTCGGAAACAACACTCTTTAAAAAAAACAGCAAACTTATTACTGTTGTGTATAGTGATTCCTTCCACCAACCCACACCATAACACCTAGCAAACATCATAGCCTAGCCTGCCTTAAAAGTAATTACAGCCATTATAGGCTTGCCACCTTCCTCTTCTTCTCACCAGTAGCATGAGACACAGAAGGGCATTTTGCAGACATGATGGATGCACAAAACACAAAGTAGATATGAGGAGGGTATCCAAAAAAAATGGTGGCAACACAGAACACTGAAAAATATTGGTTCTATACACTAGGGACTGCGTGGCAGACTGAGAGATGTGGATCTGTAGCTGCTCAGCATCACAAAAGAGTATCGTACTGCATATAGAAATTCTACAAATGCAGTCCATCATGCACTCAACCAAAAGGAAAAAGAGAGATGACGTGAAGCAACAACTGGCCACATCTTTATTCTGAAAGTAAACACTCCCCAAGTTCCTCTAGTGCACTAAACACTGAAACTTTAACGTGCATGTTTTTACAATTTAGTTAAAATTTGTAGTGTTTGTGTTACACACGTGGCTTCATGTTTGTCTTGTTTTTCATTTTGCTTATGTAGCTACAGTATGCTTGCTGCTTACTAAATGCAAAGTGTTAATTTTGGCCGATTTTAATGTGCCACATTAAGGGTTCTGTGGCAAAAAAAACCACGTGGGGATCAGCGTGAGGTGTACGTTTAATATCCGCGAATGCTGTGTGACCGGGCTGTGCAAACGGGGGGCAGAAATTGGTCGTCTTCACAACGCAGCCTCGTGTGTAACGCAGTCTGATTTTTTGGACCCTGACAATCCCATTGTGTTGAGTCCTCGGTGTAGGAATAGAAGTGTTGAATCAGTCGTTATGCCAAAGAAGGCCAACACACAGTGGCCTATTGTAGCGATATCTTCAGCTGACAGAGAAAAATAAAAGAGAAATTGTTGACAGAGAAATAAAACCATAAAAATTACATCTCCGTTAATACTATTAACACTCATCCCTTCACAAAAAACCTGCTGAAGAACTTCAGGAATTTCCTCCCACCTCCAGTGACTTTGTACTATCACTGCTTTCCTCTGGATAACTTATTTCAGTGCTATCGCTAGCAGTCTTTTCTTCTGGTGCCTGTTATCCCGCAAGGCCGTGCCCATTAGAGTGAAGTCTCCCCCTGATGAACAGGCACGGGTCTTTGGTCATCTTCAGGCCAGCCTGGTCCCCCTGCCCTGTGTCCTGGCCCACTGAGATCACTCAAACGTGCAGTGACAGCTCTATCTGAGATGTCCTCCAGTGGCAGAGCCCGCAGGGCAGCCCACCGGGGGGCGTCAGCCAGCGGCTATCAATCCACTCCAGTGGGAACGATGAGGCACAGCGTACGCTTGAGGGTTCTCAGCATTAGGGAGACTGCACCAGCTCTGCAGCACAACTCACTGAGGACTCAGCATGTTGGATCTGCCAGGCCCTAAACCCGACATGATCCGTCATTCTATAAAAAGCCAGACAATTTGTACCCAAAGTACATTGCAAAAACGTGTCCTCAGCAGGCTCAGGTCCACCTGCTCACTCTCAAAGTCATACTTTTCACACATAAAAACATAAGGAAATGAGTTCTGTTACTAGACTGTTTACACATGTGTAACATGCTGCAAGAGCAAGACCATGGGGAGGTGAAGTCCAAGACAAGACCGACACCAGAAATATCTGAGTTCATGACAAAACCGAGTCCAGGAAGGTGCTAGTGAGGGTGGACCCAAGACAAGTCCAACCCTAAATGATATGATGATGACTCAGGCCCAGTTCTTAAATTATTATAAAATACCATCATCATGAATTTGCCAAACAAGAAGTGTCAGAACAAATATAAACGGTAACAAAAGCTGGCAAGCAGCTCATATATCTAATATTACTCATTAAATGATTGGCCTCAGGTCATGCTGGTTGAAGCAATATGGCCAGACAATTATAGCTGCTGAATAGAATGGAATCTAAAATTAATAGCAAACAGTTTTCCATTGCAATTGAACAACTGCAAAAATAAAAAGTTCTCTCAAATGCCAGCACGGGGGTGAAAGAAACAGGATAATTATAGTTATACCGTAGCTTACATCTTCAATAGTTGCAGACTCTTGTAGAATATCTCTTCCTTTTTGGAACAAAAATTGGTTTTTTAACCTAATTATGTCCAAAAAAATCCCAATTTACATTCTGAATGCTCGATAATGCATTTCATAGCTGAACTGTGTAACAAAAAACTTCCCATGTGTGATGTGTAGTTACTATAAAACACTTGATTATGTGTCTTGTGTTGTTCCTGCTTTGTTCTCATAGCGTCTACTCCACCTGTGCCTGTGTTTGTGTATTATACCAGCTAGGTTTAGAAAACCCTTGATAACACCCAAACCACGAGTGCACTGAGTGCAAATGAGCAGGATCTGCTGTGGCTTTGTGTCAAGTGGCTCAGTACAAGGGGGAAAGAGAGTGAGTGATGAAGTTGCATAGGCATTTTGCAGTGTTTTAGGAATGGATTAGGAACATAAACCAGAACGTGGGTGTATAAATATGACAAAGTTTAAAGAGAATACGATAAATGTTATAAAAGAATATAAACATTTCAGGTGGACCAACCAATAGAATCTTAATGCCCATTCAGTTCTGGATACAGATTGTAAAGGGCATCTCAGTAGCTGATAAGGGACATCTCTTGAGGGAAAGAGCTGTTTCTGTGCCTCGTGGTTGTAGTGATGATGGCCAAAGTAGGAACTGGAACAAGTGATTTGGAGGTAAGGGTCTACCATGATATTGGCTGGACTTGTAGATTTCATGGGGTTTGAGCGGTTCACAGCCAGTGGGCCTCTGCTGTAATTCTTGTGGCAAACCAGACTGTTATGGAGGGGTGAGGATGGACTCAGAAGTAGCAGCATTGAACTGAATCATTGTTGCTTGTTTCAGGATTAGGAGTTCTTTTGCAATTTCTAATGAGCTTTTCAGCTAGCGGTCTGCTCCTTTAACTAGTAGACCATGTGCTTATTTGCCAGAAGAACAGAGAGAGGTGTCTTACCAAAGACCTGGCTTCTCAAGTCAAGTGGCTCTAAGATGTCGAGAAACCCAGAGCAAATTTGCGATTCCTCCTGCGGGCCGTGGCGGTCGCCGCCAGTTTCGCGCAGCCTCTGACAAGCCTCCCCCTCGCCTTCGTTTCACGGCGCCTGGGACACGCACCCAGAACGGTGCTCCGGAAGAGCTGACGTGACTCGAAAGCAAAACGGCTCTGCGCTCGGCTTCAAAGCTGGTCAGCTGTCAGGCGCGCTCAACGACAGGTGACAGCAAGAGAGACCAAGAGGTCCATTCCAAGACAGCCGTAATCCGGCTCTCGCTCGCAGTCATTCGCTTCTATTATCTCCCAAGCCTGGCAATGTTTTAGGCAGAATTCAGCCAATTATACCTTCCCCTTGTCTCACTTGTTTCCAGCCATGTAGAATGGCAATAATACTCTCGGAGAAAAGCACTTTCAGTAGATTTACAAGGTGCGCAGAATGCGGACTGATGTATACAAAGTGACAGTGCACATCGGAAATTGAATATGCATTGTCCTCACAAACATAAAATTTAAGTGCTGTATCTCACCGGCTTAGGATTTACTGCCGCTGCAGAAGCCTGCAACGTGTGAACGCTTTGAGATGGAACACAACCAATCCAAAGGTCTCTTTTTTGGATTTTAACAATTTGCATCCAAATCGAAGAAGTATTTTCGCTTCTTAGTCGAAGCCAATGTCATTGTCGCACAGGCAAATCCCAGACACATCCCCCCCACCCCCCAGTCACCAGGCGGTGGCCTTATCCACACCGACAGCAGCATCCCAGCAAGCGGAAATCCGCACACTGAATCCCGCTCCTTCAGACTGGGAATACGGATGCATCCATGAACGCATTGTAATTAGACGGTAAATTATAAATGAAGGTTTATTTGAACCGCAAAGCTCATCAAGTAGAGACGAGAGTGCGAGATCTGCTGTAAAACAGGATTACCCACACATCCGGTTCGCAATGCCAAAGTAATAAACCGCCGCTTGCTTTGGTTTAGGAATCAGAAATTCGTCTTTCGAGGGATCTGAAGTCTTGGGAATTACACTTGCCACACCAAAATTCGGGCTTAATGCAAAGCCTTTTGTACGCAATTTCACACCTTTATGAATACAAATCCTTAAATTGTTATGAATATGTTCATTAATGGCTGACCTTTGGCTCTCGAATTTACAGAATCGGTGGCGAGACTATCAAAGCTGATAAACTGTCAAGAACTATTTTGCTTTTTCCTTTTGGTTGTCACATGTCGTGCAGCACCCAGACAAATGACCAGACGAAACAATTCGTTTGAAAAAAATCTATTTTATTGTCCATCAACACAAGTGGTGCCCTTAAACTGGATTTTAGCCTAAATGAGTGTTCGAATTGGAATTAAAAAATCTGACCCAGCTGCTTGTTTTTCGAGATTTTGCTGACAGAGGATTGGATGTCATGGGTTCCTCTGCCGTCATGAACCTGAAAGCAAACAGCAATTTGTCTGTTTAAGACTTTTCAGGTCCAGTGCTGAAAACAGTTCGGTTCTCCAGCCCTCTGCCCTCCGCCTGCTGCCGTGGCAACAGCTCCACATCCAACCACTTTGTAACGCCATTAATTGGGCCGTTGTCCTCGTTACGGGATTAAAGTTTCTGAGTCAAAAGTTTAAGATTCTACAACGATTGCTCTGGTGCCGGTGGAAATGATGCCATTTATTGGCCCCATAAAAGCATTCTCATCTTGCTGTGACCGTACAATCACTGGCCCCCTCCTTACGCACCCAGCTGAGTGCAGGACAACAGCGCCGACCCCTGCTGAACTTGTCCACTTTGAGTAAATTCAGGGTTTGAATTAATTTCTCTGCTTTCATACAAACTGTGCCATATGTCTTGGTGGAACCAAAACCTGTAAAACACCTTAGTGAAATATTCTGCAAGTAGGCCATCCCACCCCAGGCCATCACATGTTCCAAGCCATCCTTTTTGGGAAGTTCCCTCATCTTTTGTGTCTTACAAACCTCTGAAGTGCACATTATAATCCATATACATGCCTAAACTCCAAAACAGAGTACAGTTAATACTTTACACCGGTAGCACAGTGTACATCCTGAAGTATTATATTTATCTCAGTGTTTCGTGTTCCATCGGTCACAGTGAATGCTGATACTGAAGACTTATTTTAACCCAACTGCACACAGTGGATCTTCCCATCCGGTCCAGCATCAGTCAGGTTGATTCTTTACCCTTTGCCCTTATTGCCCCACTGAATTAGACATTTCCTAGATCATTGTTTCCTCCCAGACAAATATGACCCCGGATTTGTAGCACCGTACAAAGACGCACCTTCTCTCACCCTTTTGCAACTCACGCATCTTGATGTTTCGGGGTTACTAACATCCATCCATTATCATTTCTATTTTGGGTGCGATCGCGCTTCCGTTACTGTTGCACAAATCGATCCCAAACTCATGTCCCGGTACCGGGGCACATTAGCAGGTCGACATCAGTCGTTGGCAATATCTTTTGTCCTCAATAGACGCGCTGCTTTAATGAAGTCAGCTCCATTGCCATTTTCCTACCAGGAGAGTGCCTATAGATGGCTGCACCTCACACTTTGTTTTTGCACTAAATTGAGAACATTATAGCTTGTCTTGTTGGCGTTGTCTCTCTCTAGCCTTGTTACCCTGTTCACTGAGTACTTTCATAGCTTCGAGAGCATTAGGGATTATTGATGTGTCTCTGTCCAAGAGTGGATTAGACTGGAGTGGATGATTTTTTGATTCCAGCGCATCCCGAAAATGTGCGGATTCCAATCATACATTTCTCTCGCTCTCTCTCTCTCTCACACACGCACACACGTGCACACACACGCAGTGCAGCCACAGCAAAAGAGAAAAAATGGCCCAACAAGAAAACTGTAAATCACTGGCACAGATGACAAGGTGAGTGCTGGCAATACCGCATTAATTCCCTCATTTTTCTCCATTATGGAAAAGAGGCAGTCCGAACACACGCTCAATTAATCTCCCTTCCCAGAAACGGCTGCGGAAAAAAGTTATTAAAACGTGTACGACTGCCGCGCTTGACACTATCTCTTCCCACAATGGGTCTCAGTGTAAAACCGCCATCATGTGCTGTAAGATAGCGGCGACAAAACGGGCTTTTGTGGCCAACCCAGATTTACTTCACAGTAATTAATTTATAATTTTGTCGGGCTGTGGCTGCATTCAAACGTCACTTTGCCAGAACTTTCCTCTGGACTCTCTTTGCAGTAACACTGTGGCTTTTTTGTTGGATAATAATAATGCACAGCATTCTATAAAAAAAACCCCCAAAGAATCCGTCAAATGGTTTTCCAGATGAAAAGTAAAATTCCACGCGAATCCTGATGATTATTTTGTTGTCTTATTTATTCAGTGGCCCTTTCCAGTGCATCACTGTAACCGGCAGGTGAGACGGGGGCTGCGGAAGATGAGCTCGTGGCGCGGCCTTAAAACAGGGGAATGCAGCGCTAAGATATTGAAAGCATGCATCCAAATAAATTAAGAGCCCATCAAAATTTGCCGAATAATTGGACAGTAAAGAGGATGCACCCTGTGGGGGAGGTTTTAATCATTCTGGCACCGCATCCCGCAGTAAAATGAGGAGCTGCCAAGGTGTGAGTGGATGGAACCCATTTGCTCTGATCACGGCGAAGGCTTTGGCAAATTTATCTCACTTAGAGGCTGATGGCTCCATGTTTCCCTCCTTTTTTTCTTGTCTGGCCACCTTCACTCACGCAGATTTCCCAGCACAAGGCTGAGCAATCCACACACACACACACACACACACACACACACACACACACACACACACACACACACACACACACACCATCCCAGAAACAAAGACGAGCAGCAATTTAGAACCTATGAACGCATAGTAAAAGGTGGCGAGACCGTAAACAGCAGCGCCGGTTGACTGTCTCACAGCCTCTCCTGCTTTGTCATATAACAGCAGTGCACAGAAAAACACTTTGGAGTCAAATTTTCGACGCAGTCAGAATGATTTTGTTCTTTCATGCTTTTTTCCCAATTAACTCCATGCATCAATCAATTCTACATGGCCTACATATATATTAGATTCTACACATGATTAAGTCCTTCCCATTAAATAACTGCTTGGGTATTTTTAGAGTCAGTTAATGTTTTTCCTACATTATGTACCTCTCTTTACATCACACTCGGTGTAAACCTGCTTCAAAACAGCTTTGCATGTTTTGGGTTTGATTATGAGGAATGCTTGTGGATTAATGGCATCACCACAAGCCGCCTGGACAATGATTTTTCCCAATTAAAGAATTAAAAAGTTCATGCATTGTCCAGCGGAAGCTAAATCATCCCCAAAAATGAACAGCGTAGCTGCATAAAGTTCACAAAATGACTGCATTACGGACATCTGAGATTCAGTTTGTGGACAAACGAACCATCTTCTTCTTTTCACCTTCCAAACCCAATCCTATCAAAATTTTTACCATACAAATAACTGATATGTCTTGGACAGGAGCCACCGACAGCAACGGTCTTGCTTCTCTCATTAGCATACTTCCCAGCATGCACCGACTTGTTTCGCTACACAGATATAAAGCAAAGTAGACGTGCACCTTAATAAGATTTTGAAATGCAAACATCAGTAATGAAAACAGTGGGGATCTGAAGACTCAATTAAACCAAACTATGAAAGGGTGAAAAAAGAAGCTGATTCATATAATAATAAGACCAGATTGAAAAAATCCATCATCATCATCATCATCATCAACAACAACAACAGCAACAAAATAGACATTGTACACAAAACCAAAATGTCATGTTAATAGAATGAGGGGCTCCCAGGAGCCAGATCCTCAACACTCCTACAACCGTTTCCATAGAAACAATCCTTTGGACAAAAATCAAAGCGCATCACATAATGAAGCCCAAATGTCCTTCAACAAGTCGATTTGGAACCTATATTTGAAAACAACATGAGGTAGGCGATCCGTACTGAACTGCCGCTAACAGCTGCCCATAACAGTTCCTCCCTCACTTTTGAGGACGCAGTAGACACTTTGACAACAATGCGGTGGAGCAGCAACCCACCCAGCTGCTTGGTTTAGAGAACTGGCTTCTAGAAGGTTCTACAGCAGCATAGGGAGCCACATCAGCCTGAGATGGACCCAGAGCAGCATTGCCCACAGAGACACGCCAACGTAGAGAATCCACTCCAGGAGCTTCTCTATTTCTTCCACCCTTTTTGATCATCTTAATTCATTTTGCTCAAAGTGAGCCTGAGAGGCAAAGGGAGCAGCTGAACAAACCACATATATTTCATTGATTTTCATTTAATAAATTCTTTCATGTTTTAGAGTGGTGTTTATTCCCACTGTTGGGAAGAGTTGTTCAAGTTCCAGGAGAGACCCTGAAGTTGTGCACTTCAGCCAGCACTTTCCAGCATCGATTTTATTATTATTATTATTATTATTATTATTATTATTATTATTATTATTATTATTATTATTGGTGGTGGTGGTGGTGGTGGTGGAGTACTTGTTTTGTTTTGCTGGGAGTAGTCAGTAGCGTTGAGTTTAAACTGGAGTTGATCAGGACTTTTCCATTCCCATCTGGACGGTTTTGGTTGATTTCCGACCTCCTTGCTGCGCAGCTGAGCTCAGATGAAGCTGAACACGACGGAAAGTGCATTTTTTACTGATGGCTCTTCTGGACCCAACTGTGCCAACATGCACACACGGAGCAGCACTTTTTACACACACATACTGGGGAGAAGCATAAGCTGGCATTGAGTGGTGTGTATTTTTGAGGGATGGGTTGAAGGAGAAGAAGAGAGCGCTATTGTCACACGGGAGCTTTCTGTCACCTCACTGATACCATTTTGATATTCCTGACTGGTCACAGCAATTAGCAAGGATGAAATGCAATATATTATAGTAATGGGGTAGAACATAGTAAATCATGCGACTGTCATGCCTGTTATACATAGAAACAGCGTGCTGAAAGGGCCTCGCACTGATGGTACTATGATGATGCTTGCTGAACATAAATAATCTCAAGTGTGGAAGTAAATCTGTAAGCAAAAGCTTAGTTGTATCAAGAGGTGTCCAGAGTCTTCAGCAGGGCAGCAGCTTGCGTAGAGGCTCGATTAGGCGTACTCACTTTAACGGAGGCCAAGGATCAACGCCGTGTCTGTGGGAGTGTCTCCAGCCAGGGCCTAACTTTAATAAGAAATATTAAGATGAAGACCGCAGATCAAGTTGAGCTTAAGCTTTTTCTGGCACTGTTGAGAATGTCTGTGGTGGTTGGCGGGGGGGGGGTTCTACCCTAGTTTCCATGGATACCGCAATTCCTTGTTTCATGGAGCTCAAAGGAATCTATAAAGGCTATCTGAGATATAGCTGGTCTTGCCATCCCCATTGTCTTCCTTTCTCCTCCTCTTCAAATCTGCACTGAGGAGATATAATTTAACTAAAAAAAGGGGGGGCATCCTCAAGCTGTCAGTTATCGGAGGATCTGTAGCCCCTCTCCACCTCCGGGTTCCCTCACCATCTCATCAGCAGGCATTTTCATCCTTCAAGGAGTCGCTTAATTATTAAAACTTATTTAACTGGATGAAAACGAGAGTGACACTGAACTCTGGCAATTACATCCTTTATTAAACCAACGCGGAGCGATTCCAGCCGCCAGAGGTGACCCGCAGGAGCGGAAGCGGGGGACTTGGGTTGTGTTGGAGAATTAATTAGATAAGAGGCCACTTAGACAGGATGCGTGAAGACAGTCGTGCGGAAGGCGCCTCCCCCAGTTACGGCAGCGATACCGCACATACGTACACAGCCGATGTACTTTACGTTCCATTTTCTTCACCTCAATTATACTGATTTGTGTAAAAATAGCTTCTTTGCGTGGCCTCAGCTTCCATTCCCATAGCGTAATTGCTGAGACGAATTCTTACTGCTCTTGTAATTGATAGTAGGAGTTGGGGGGAAGCACATTTCTGGTGACAAAGAATCGGGGCTCAGTTGGTTAATACTTGGCTTAAAATGACACAAAAGCAGACAACAGAAATAATTGCATGCAAGTGCATTTCCATGTGCCAGTTAAACGTCGTGAACTATTTGGCTTGATACTTACAACAGATTAAAAATCATGTTTTATATTTGGGCAGAGGGGAACCAACTGTATTTACAGCATGATGGGAGCACAAGCGTGTACGCACAACTGTAGTTTCTGCCCTGCAAATTTCTAGAATGTATTCTGCCTTTTAGGTCTCTATTTATATTTAATATTTAGTATTGCTGCAGGGTAACACTCTTTTGGGAGTGTTCATATCTTCGAAGGAAACCTCTGACCAAAATCTATTTTCGATTCCTCGGATGAAATATGCGCATGCATGATTGAGGCTGCGGCTCCGTTTCTTGAGCTCAGTGTCCTTTTCCTGCTAAGGAAGTGAAGAATAATGTGCATCTCCATGATTTGCCAGCATTCGGTCTGTGCTGCTGAGAGATGGACTTTCGGCCAGTGGGTCTCTGATGAATAAATCTGCCGAATGACACACAATGACCGCAGTGGCAAGCAGACACAGCAATGACCACAGTGAAGCGCAAGTGAACTTTGCGGTCTAACCTTTACATTGAAATCATACTGGGGGTGGAGCTATGTTTTGTAGATCCAGGCAGGTCCCCTTTACAGGCTTCTTCAGCAGATTCTCCACATGGCTGGTCATCCTCTACTTTGAAGAAAACACAAGGCTGCCGTGTGGAAGGAACTGGATGAAAGAGAAGAACAAGACCTGAACTGGGAGACTCACTTCTGTGCTCAGGCCCGACCTCATGCATCTCGTTCCCAAGTCGAACGCACAGCAAATTTAAAGCTCTTAAGCTGAGTGTCATTCAGTGCAGTGAGAGCTCTCATGTATCACACACTTTATGATGAGTGACAATGACTAAAGCTTGCAGTGAAAACACCTTTAACAGGAGGTCAAAACCTTCTTTGTGTGGGCACTTATGACACAACTGGACTCATCCGACATGTAGTGCCTACATGATACATTTTTCCATTGTACCAATGAGAAAATGCCATTAATGTGATGCTTTGGCAGCCCGAAAACTTGCCTCATGGGAGCTACATGTACCTTTCTGTAAATTTATACTGTACAGCAAGTAAGGCTGAAGAGATGTGGACTTTGGGTCACTGCTTGCATGGTGGGGGACAGAATGGAAGTGGTTTGTAGCAAGACAGGAAGGTCCAAACCCCTTCATCTGAAACCACATCCTAGGGGCTAAGATCCACCGGTTATATCATGCCCCCCCAAAACACCGTGCTTCACGAGCATGCTCAGTAAGACCATACTGCCTGGCAAAATAACACAATAGAGTACAACCTTGTCCATGTTATGATTATTTCTGGATTAAATATAAAATATCCAAATAAATATGCAAAGAAATGAAATATATTTAACACTAGTCCATAAAATATAAACACTTGGCTGGCGATTGTTTTGGAAATCTCTCATTTTAACTGATCACAAATGAGCCAGATATTTCAAAACACTGGAACCCACAGCAAATTAGTTTAAGGTGACTTTGTTTTATGTTAGAAAATATTTTAAAGAAATATTAAAAACAGAAAGTCAATTCAAAGAAAATATACACATTAACACAGTGCCAGGCCTGAGGAAACAATGTAGTGCAGTAGTGGCAGCATCAAGGTGTGGGGATGCTTTTGTCAACAGAGATCAGATATTTGCCCAAAACAGACAGAGAAGAGAACAAAATGCAGGGAAATACAAGAGAAGCTGTTTCAGTCTGGTAAATACTACACCTTGGAGGATAGTTCACCTTTTAGCAGGACAGTGACTCCAAACACGAGGTCCAAGCAACATTGGAACAGCAAAGCAAAAAGGATGTTCTCAACACTTAAAGGTTACTTTCAATGATACTTTAAATGGTTTTTTCCAGCATAAAACTAATGTCACCTTAAAGCAGTTAATTCTGGGTTTCGGCATTTTGTGACAATTTACTCTCACAGGGAACAACATTTAACCGTGTCATTTAGGATTCAGTAAAATCTGGGACTTGGACTTTGCTTTGAATACATTTGCAAGACACTGAGTGACGTAGAAAGTGATGAACGTTTCTTTAAAACGACTTCCCAAAGCTGAAATGTATCTGTGCTTGGGGAGGTTTATCTACATCATCTATGACACTTTAGCATAATGTTCTTCTATAAAGAATGTTCTCCATCAGGGTTTATTCAGACCCAGGGCTGCCCAGTGTTGCGTTTGCCTCTCATTCTATCGTGTTTTGGCTGGCCAGCTGGGACTGAATGCTCTCCAGCAGACCACTAACTGAACAGCAAAGCTGTATTCTAACTGCGGCAATGAATTCCTGATGAATATAAGGAATTTATACTCAGTGTGTTAGAATGTATTCATCCAGTTTGTCTGTTGTACTAAGACACAACCTAAGAACAGGGTACAAGAATAGGTGAGAATAAAAAGGAAAGAATCACATCTGAATAGTTGCATCCATCCATCCATCCATTATCATTAACCACTTTATCCTGGTTGGGCATCTATCCCAGAACCACTAGGTGCCAGGCTATGAAACCACACCCTGGGTTTGTCACCAGTACATCACAGCTATGATGTTATAACATCAAGTGGTGGTCATAAATCAGATGTTGGCAGGTTTAGGTGATCTTACCATCTGTGAAATATTGACATGCTGTAGTGTAAAATGTTGACAATGAATAACAATGTGGGGGTATATAGTTACAAAACAGTCTCTACTCTAAGAGGTTCTCATTACTTTAAGAATGCACTATAACAGAAGAAAATTAAATGAAAACATTTAAGCCCTTGAAGAGAGAGAGCTGTAGAGAAGTATCTCCTTTTGCACATTATTACAGTTATAGCATGACCATACAGTCATGTAATACTGCACTGCTACTGTATATTTATTCACCGTGAACCTCAAAACAGAAAAAAATTATTTCCTTGACTGATTTTTATTGTTAGTGAGGGATAAAACAATTCCAGTTATCATTTAGAATTCATTCTGACACGTCGTAAACAGCAAAGCTAATATTATTGTATTATTGATTAGTCAAATAATATAACATTTCAAAGGGTAAAGCAGAAGCCAAAAGCTGGAAGGTTTAATCAAGCCCAGAAAGTAAACTTGGTGCTTGAGACCATATTTCTCCACCCTAAAATGAATGCAGTAAAGCACGTTGCCATGGCGACGGTCTCAGAGCGAGGAGGCATCCACCACCTCTCCAACTAAACATAACGTGAACTTACATCCTGTTATTTTTCTTACTGAGAACTCATTAAACTCTGGCTTAATTTGTGCATTTTGGCGGGATTTTTTTCGCTCAACACCGACACGGTCAGTTCTTCATGCTAAAAATGTGCAGTATTATACCCTTCAGTAATACTACATGTAGAATGGAATAGCGTAGGAAATGCAGAAATCTGATGTCAGAGATTACAGTAAAACTGTAACAATGCACACAAGTGTTTTTTTTAGACCCACGGGCTTTTAAAGAGACCCAAGATGGGAAAGTTTCTGAAAAATGCAGTAAAACAAGGTAACTGCAGCTGCACTGAAACAGCAGCAGCAGTGATAAACACCATTTGCCACCGAGTTCTACACTATGGTTGGTTTTTGGATGACTTTCATTTTCTCACACACTAATTTACCCGTTTTCTTACCTTTTTTATGCATTACAGTTTAGATTTTAAGATTTCATCAGTTTTTACACCTGGATGAGTTGAATTCCTGTCTGAAAAAAACTGCTTAAAGCAGCGACCAAATGGCTGTAATCTTGCCTTCCTCCATCCCAGTGGATACACATTATTCTAATGGCACCAGTAAATATTACATCACATTATTTTTGCTGGTTTTTATAACAAACTGGAACAGCTTAAACTGGTGAATCGAGTAGTTTGGACACCCACAGATGGCCTCGATGGCACCTGGGCCATTTCTTTCCTTTCCTCCGGACAGCCGTCCTTCCATAAAACACAAAGGTTCTTCTGTTGGCTGAGCAAGGTCTCGCAACCCAAGCTGTGCACACGAAACAGCTTCACACCTCTGTTACACATTCCCAAGCCATGGTGTGTTGGCACCACAAAGCACTTCTCGGAGGTTTGGAGACGTTCCGAGGGCTTCCGGCAGGTTCCGGCATCAGCGAGGGAGAGAGCGGGATATGGCACAAGCCCTCTGTCAACACGCTTCGTCACCTGTCGGGAAGGCATGTGACCTGCCGTTGGCATCACAGCCACATCCTTGCCAAAAGTGCCGCCAAGTCCCTGGTGCCCCGTTCCCATCGCCAGCAGGACATACAGTGCTGCCTCCAGCAGCTCTTGTGTTCCTTGGCCCCTAACGCACAAAGAAAATGCACAAAGTAAAATTCTGCACACGTCCCAAAAGGTCCTCGGTGGCGCCACAGAGTCACGGCGATATGTGGACTCCCTTTAATTGAGGGGAGGAGTGACAGGGAAGGGGATGAGCAATCGCTATCAATATGTCACGACGGCAGATTTTGAGCTTTTCGACGGACCACACGCACCCAGGGGCCCCCGGACGGAAGGCGGTGGGTTCGCTTTCGGAGGCGCGGCTGCCATCAGGACAGACAAGACAGCTGGCGGAGGCAATGAAGTCTCAGCAGCCGCCACCGCAGCGGACTAACAGGCGGCTGGCGACAGGAAGAGACGGGAATAGATGAATCTAATTTGCTGGCACCTCTAGTTTTCGAGGAGGTGATGAGAGGGGACAGCTGGGGGGGGGGCGCCGGCGGCAGTGCTTCTCAAATCGAGACGGTGCGGGGGCTTAATTACGGGAGGCATGCGTGGACACGGGTTCAGGGCCAGTGCCACAAACAGATGGATGCTCACCTGTGGGAAGCAAGCGGTAGGAGAGGAGACCAGAGGGCCTGGCACCTTTCCACCACACCTGGCCCTCTTCAAAAGGCAACACGATGGCCTGCCCCTCCCGTACTGCTCAGCAACCCCCCCCCCCAATCCCCTCCAGCTGCCTCAGCCCAGTGGCCGGTTCCTGTCACGCGCCGTCATCTCCAAGGCGCCGTCTTTTGTCTAAGATCCCCTGCCAAATGGATCCCGAGCAGCTGGAGACCCGGAGAACAAATGCTCGGTGCTCTGTTCGCTGGAGCTCCCAAAACTTTTCGGGCTCATTTGCATACCTTTCAAAACGCACACCTTCTTCCCGCCATTAAGCGTGCACCGCTGCTTTGTTCGCCGTCGCTGGGAGACCCCATCAGGAGGGAAATTCTGTTGAAACTTTGTGAAAAACCAACTTGCTGTTTTTGTATTTGCTGAGCTTTAAAAGCAGCAAAATCAAAAACAAGTCACTGTTTACTCTGAGGTAATTACTTTATTTTACCACTCTTTGGTCCAAACAATGTAGCATTCATAATTAATATTCACCTTGCACCTGTGGGGAGAAAAATTGTTTCGAACACTAAACTTTTGCTGTTTTACTGCTCAAGAAACATTTCCAACAAAGTAAACCTTTAAGTTCCTGGAGAAGAGAAGAGAAGAGAAGGGAAGAGAAGAGAAGAGAAGAGAAGAGAAGAGAAGAGAAGAGAGGTTCACCTGTGAGATGGAGGTCAGCAGTGATTTGGAGGAGGTGTCCCTGCCTGGTCTCCTTGATAAGGACTCAATCATCCTTGGTCCAAACCTAATGGTCCCATCACATGCGGACCTCTTCTTTCTTTGCTAAGGAGGTTGACATGGCCCGATGACTCGGTGCAAATTGCAGTCACCATCCTCTGTCCAACCTTCCGATGTCTGGGGCCCATCAGTCAGGGCTGCCAATCTATCCATCCATCCATCCATCCATCCATGGCAGAATTGTGAAGGGGTGAGAGGGTCAAAGTGGGCCCTCTGTGGCTCTGATTTACAGGCCTAAGAGCATTGCATCACATTTGAATGCTTAATTCTGTACAAATAAAGCAACTATAACTTAGTTAGCTGATAGCTTTTAAACTGCTACCCAGAAAAATGGGTTTGAGAAAAATTCATCACACTGATCCCTCAATCTAGGGATATCAGGTACGGGATTTTTTAACACATGTTCACATGGTACAACGCCTGCTATAAAAATAAACTGCTGTGTCAGTAAATTTGTATGATTGCTTTTGTGTTTGTATGTTTGCAAATCAATAGAAACATTGAAATAAAGTTTTTTAAGAGAATGAGTTTCATTTCCCCTCAGTGTGTCACCATTAGGGAGGAAAAGGGCCGATGATCTTAATAAGAGGAAAAGAAAACAGTGAATACTCCAGGTTTGGCATTTTCAGAATAAAACATTTATATTATATACTGAGGACTGCATGCTTGAAAACCATTTCAAACATTCTAAAATTGTTGTTATATTTTGTGTTCTACTTTTGCCAGCTTCTGGGGCAAAATTCTGGAAAATATATTTTTAAATAATTAGGTGGTCATCTGAGGCCTGAGTGGTTGTGTGCAGATGAAGTGCAGATTCAGAGAGAGCACTGGAGCTGCTTAACTTCACCCCGGCTTTTCATTCACAGTTATTCCCACCCCAGTTTACAAACACATTCCCAGAGCGCTACAGTATAAATAGTCCTTGACTTACAATTTTTCAACTTTACAATGGTGTGATAGCAATGCGCATTCAGTAGAATTGTACTTAAAATTTTGAATTTTGAGCTTTCTCAGGCAAGCGGTATGCGGTACAATACTCTTTCATGATGCTGAGCAGCAACAGATCCACATCTCTCAGTTTGCCACACAGTCGCTAGTGTATAGAACCAATATGCTACAGTGTTCTGCGTTGCCAGCATTTTTTTTGGATACCCCCCCACTATATCTGCGTTTTGTTTTGTGCATCCATCATGTATACAAAACGCCCATCCTTGTCTTCTGAAAGTGGCATGAACGCAGAAAGCCCATAATGACTTTTAAGGTAGGCTAGGCTAGGCTATGATGTTCGGCTGGTGTTATGGCGTGGGTTGGTGGAAGCAATCTCCAGACACCACGTAATAAGTTTAAGTTCCATTAAACTCTTTACTGAGTGTTGTTTCCGACAAAGAGCGTTACCGTTAATCAGGAGCTACTGCTAAACATTATCAATTGGCAGTAAACAAAAATGGGAGATGCCAAAATTCAAAATAAACAAAATACACGGTCTTAGCAAGACAGCAGTTACAGGAGAGTTCACAAGGGGCAGCAGAAACTGAGCACTGACAGGAAGTATGGGTAGGAACTAAATCCCATTCAATCCATCAGTCAGTCTGAAGATGGGGCAGAGAGACTGCTTACATTCCGTTGCTGAAGCGGCCAAAGACATGACAGTAGATTGGGTGTATTAATTGCATTTTCGACTTACGATGGGTTTATCGGAATGTAACCCCATTGTAAATTGGGATTACTGATATAAATCAATCTTGATCCTACCTGTATTTAGCATTTTCTTAACAAAAGCAGCTTAACACCTAGATGTTAATGTGATTCTTCATTACGTTGATTATGAGCTTCCTGACAAGTTTGACTGAAATTAAGAACCGACAGTAAGTCGCTGTCATGCTGAAAAAATGACTGTAAAGGCAACAATAGGTTTATGGAAAACAAATATCGTTAAGTTTGTACACTTTATACAACAGCAGATGTAAATTTGACTGCTCTGCTGTTGTTTTCCGTCTCCTCACTGTAGTATTTTTGCCACTCTTGCTGCTTTTTGGCCACACTTCTGTCTCGGTTTTGTTATTAAATGTAATAAAGCACAATAAAGATAAATTCCCTGTTGTACAGTTGCCCCTCATGTTTAACTTGGTTATAAATTGTATGAATATGAATTGTTGCCAGTTGAGATACATCTGTACATTTTTCTGCATTCCACTGAGTCCGAACCAGCGAACACCATCTCAGCGGCCTACAGGGGCTTCCCTGTGGGCAGTCCTTGACCACTGTTGCTGGATTGCAGGACCACTTCAGAGTGGAAGAAAACCACAAATTGTTTTAGTGGGATGCAGCTGCCCCCCCGCAGGGACCGATGAGCACCGTTAACACCAGCACTTTGTCCTTCGGTTACACACACGTTTCAGATTGAGTCACCCTGGGTCCCACTCGACTCCGGAAGCCTTTCCGCTGAAATGAGTTGTAGCTTCAATTTGCTTGTTTCTTTGTATTTGCTTCAACCTGAGCCAGCTTATTGCTGATGCGCATGAGATGTTCCTGAAAAAGCCCAGCTGAGGTATTACTGAGCTTTCCTAAACAAATTTACATTACATCGATTTATTCAGCTAATGTTTCTTCTTGAAGGCAGCTCACCCATTTATACAGGCAGTTAATTTTTAACCATTTCAATTAAAGGTGTTTCCTCAATTGTTGGTACGACAGCAGAACTCAAACCAACATCCTTAAAGCTCCAGGTAGAGGCATTAACCTCTGTGTCATCCTCTGGGCCAGACTCAGAGGCTGCTCTTCTTAAGACTTAATGGCACATGGAGATCCTGGGATATGATCATGCAACCTTCTGTCACAGGAGCAGTTCCGCAGTCCTGCTGACAACTTCATCTTCCATCCCATCACCTCAATTCAACTCGCTTCATTAATGTATACAGGTGCACCCTCAGCTGATGCTGCATTAGTCATACCTTATCTCAGTTCGGGGTGAGTCCCCGGTTTAACAAAACCAGCGTGGATTTTAACCATAAAATGAACCCAATGAGTTAAAGGATAAACCCAATGAGTATTTTAACTCATATTATTTTGCACAAATGTAAGCAGAAAACACAAAACCTCTAATCGTGGGCTTGATGTTTCTGAGCTGACTATGGGGGTTGCAGACAAAATAAGAAGGCAACGTGACAGAGATAACAGTAAGGAAGGATGTGGGGTTGAACTGTATGGGTTTGTAGAGCATGGACTCAATTCACCATATTGTACAGGATGGAAAGACAGAATAAACAGAGCAGCAGAAAATAACCTTTTTGTTTGCTTATTGAGGCTCATACAGTAGCTCAGGAAAAGTTATGAAAAGCTGCTCTCTGGACCTGCCCAAAACTAATAAGGTAAAACCTACAAATTTAGTCAAAATACCTTCAAGTTCACCCATCACAAGGCCATGAAAAGTGCAGCAATATTATTGGCACTTGGTGTTTAGGCGACACAGGAGTGCCACAGCAGCGTAGCTACCAGCCACGGGACTCATCACTCCCGACACTGTGTGGAACCACATCAAACGCTTGACACACCTGGGAGGGGTGCGGGAGCTTCAGCCTCGCAGCAAACACTTGGTCCCTGGAGTGAAACGCGGCACGGATTAGATTAGCGCTTCGTTGCCCACGTCTGGCAGCGTTATTTTCATTCTCCATTGCGGAGCCTAGCAGCACCTTTTTCAATGAGTTCTGGAGCTACAGCCATAGCTCACAAAGCGCCCAGTTGCGCTACGAGCGTTCGGCTTCATGACGAGGTTTTGTTTCATAACTTCGCTCAGCTTGTCAGGTGTTTCTTTGCAATTGTGAGCAACAAACTTGGACTAAGTTATAGTTTGGTTTGTGCTCAGCAAAGGTCTCAACCTCCATCGCCCCATGTTTGCCAGTTTCGCCTGTTATACCCCCTGCTGTCGGGGCTCCCAGCTGCATCGCCCGCACTGAGTCCACTTGTTGGTCAGTGTGAATTCATTTGCACTGATTTTACTGATTTATTTTTCCATCTTTATTGGTCTATTTTATTAATATGAATATGTAAACATTGAGCATCAAACGCGCATGTGTGAGCGTGTCAACATTTGATAAGTGTAGTGTGCTTGACAGCTGTGAAAGAGTGCAGGTTGACCACCATACAAGAATTAATGAAGGGAACTTTCCACATTATGATGGGTTATGATAAGCAGTTTTACCCACTGTAATAAGCACTTGTATTCATTTTAATCTGATTTGGTGATATTTTACACTAAACGATTGTCGGTTTTGGGGCTCATGGACGCACACAAATTTTCACCTCTGCAAATAGTGATAGCTTCACCTGTGTTATACAAGAATCCTCATTAAAAGGGGTTTTTGGCGATGGATTCCCTTCATAAGGTGGGGCAGGAGCGAGCATTTATATGCTTTTATAGCCTTGAACCTCTAAATTATAATCACTGCTCTACATCACAATAACCCAAATATTTAGATACGTAAAGCCACAGATGGGACAGTAAATTCCTATCCCTGAGGACTGCAGTGCAGCAGGTTTTATCACTAACTAGCAGCTAACTAACAGCAGCTGGGATGGCCTATAGACAGATAGAGCAGCTACACTCATGGCACCCAGTGCTGAGGCTGAACTTTGCATGAACCTCTCTTCAGAAAGCTGCAGATTGTAGGATCCATCATTGCTATTATGGTGCTGGCCACACTGCACTTTCATCCAAAGCAATTTTGCATTTATGAAGCTGAGCATCTTACTGCAGTAAAGGTTAAGTACTTTGCACACAGGCACTAAAGCAGGAGCGGTACTCTGTGGTACAGTGGCAACACCCTTGAACCTGATAGCAGCCAACGTCTGAACCACATCTCCTGTTTCCTCACGTAGAAGATGAGCTTCACGGCAGCATCTCCTATGGAAGAAACAGCCCGCAGGTGTGTTAATGTCCATCTAGCCACAAGCGGAGGAGACCCCACGAATGCTTGCGTGGTCCGACCAGCCCTGACCTGGGCCCCGATCTCAGCGTCGTGCCGGAAACCCAAAGAATTGAAGAATTGGGCTGCGGCCATCATGTCATTCATTTGCTGCCGCTGCTGGGACATCATGTTTGCCACATTCTGGAGTGGCTAAACTAATGACACACTCAACCCGCGGAGGGCTTTTAAGACGTCGCATTGCAAAAGATGCATTGTTTTCACCGAAGCGGGTAATTTGTACATTAAAATGGGAAGTGCATTACGGTTGTTTGTGCTGTGGTGATTATTCAGTCAATTCCTCTGAGCAGGTCCTGTAATCAGCCTTTATTATACTGACATTTGGAAAAATTATAGCCGGCTGTAGATAAAATCCAGCACTGCTGACAGAAAATGAAGTTGGAACGAAGTCGGAGGCTTTTTTCCAGCCTTTGCTGGCTGCCGGGCCCTTTCAGAGTTTCAAATATACGCCTTATTATGGCCTTAACGACTAATGCTATTTAAAATAATAATTGATGCTTATTCAGAATATTATTATTGCTGTTCTTGTTAATGTTTGTGTAGCTGATGCCTTTACTCAAGGTGACTTCCAGCTCCAGGCCGCTTATAATCCTGTACTCATTTAGAGTAAAAGCGTGCTGATATTTTTACCGCATTAATCCCGGGGAAGTGTCTCGCTCACGGGTGCCACAGCAGGAGGGAGGACTCGAATCGGGGGCCAAGGGTGACACTGCGTTACCTGCTGCCCCAGTGTGGAGATCTGAGATGTTTGAGAAGCTTCCAAAAGGGGAGTTGTGAGTTGTTCTGTTTCAGCAACAGGCGACGCTGCGATGCCAGAAAAGTAGGAGCTAATGACACTCCAGCCGCAGTTTCCGATTCCATCCTCACGAGGGGTCCGGCTCTAGTGCCCTTCAGCAGGGTACTTCACCTGAACTGCTTTAATGAAACACCCGCCCTCTGCAGACCCTGGCCACCAGGAGAGAACGGTGCAAACGGGTGCACTTATAGTAGCTTCAGATGAACGAAATACAAAATAATAGTAGTAATAATGTTAAGGAACAGCTAACATTCTGAGTTTTTAGGTCACATTTTACCTTGAACTGACAGACTCTTTGGTTTGACAAAGGTTCACTGTCCATGACATAATTTGGTCACTTATGTATCATATAGTGTAGCATAGTATAGCGCGTGTCGGAACGTAACCCCGTTGTAAGTCGGGGACCATCTGTATTCTGTATGTTGTTTCCAAGTTCAGTTTCATTCATTCCATGGTGCAGATCTTTGTTTAGCAGAATCCAAACTTTTTTCAATTTTGAAAACTTTGTCTTTCGCTGTGAAACTTTTTCTTTTTGTTTTGCTTGATCTGGCTGTTTTAATCCGCATTTTCAAAGATGTTCATACGTAGGACCATTGATCTCAGTCTGGTTTTGTTGTGCATAAACTGAGTGCCTGTGACAGATTTAAATGAGGCCTAAATGAGACAGCGCAAGTGGAATTTTGACAATGAAACCAAAGTACTGCTTGGTTATACAGACCTGTTCGATAATCCTCCAATTTTGTGTGGACAATTAAAGAGGACCCTCCTTCTTAGTTAATACCGCAGTAACACAGAACTTTGTTATCTAATAATATGAATCTCCCTCATGTTTTCAAACCTTTCTCCTGGACATTACACCTGCGCGGTGTCTCCATTACCTTTAATTTTTTGATGTTTTGATCAATGCCGTTTTCTCGTGCCTCTGCTTTTCATCGTTGCCGTCGTCCTGTGTCATTTATCTTGTTTTTCACACATTTTTTCTTACCTTCATAGGACCTTTTAATGCTTCTCTTGGTGGAGCATCCAAAAATGGTTAAAGTGGTGTGCGCTATGAAAAAGAAATAACCTAATGGTGGTGACTGCACAGCTAAGTCCACAAAGAGGCTGTAGTTCATTTAGTAGCGATAACTCTTTTGTGCTAAAAGGACGACACAAATGTTTATACTATACGTTCACAGTCGAAACAGAAATGCATTGTTGAAAAGTACTCTGACTCACCCACCGCCAACAACCGCTTCTCCAGGTCAGGGGTACGGTGGTCCGGAGCCGATCACGTCCCTGTAGTAGCAGTAGCTACACGAGCAATAATAGTAGGTGAATAAGTAATAACAGTAACTAGATCACATTCAGAATCCAGTTTTTTTGCCCAAGTATGTATACACATACAGAGAATTTGTCCTTGGTTGCCTTTGGTTCCCAGTGGCTTCTAGTGTACAGTAGACAAACAACCACATACGTACATATACACACAAACACACACATAAACATACATACAGTACGTACAACAAGTGTAAAAATGCATTGACGGCGCCGGAAAATAAGTGTAAATAATGAGGGATGGAATAAGTAAGAGGGAGAAAATATTGCGCGGACTAACAAACAATTGATGTAACAGCGTGGGGAAAGGAACTGTTTTTGTGTCTAGTTGTTTTGGGGCACAGTGATCTGTAGCTCCTGTTGGATGGTAGAAGTTCAAAAAAGCTGTGATGGAGGAGCTGAGCACAGACTCAATGACTGCTGTGTACAACTGGACCAGCAGCTCCTGTGGCAGATTGAGCTTCCTTAGCTGGGCCTTTTCTGTGATGGACACCGTGTTACAGATGAGCAATAATACATGCTTCAGTATTAATATCAGTTAGAAAGCAGGAACAGCACAAACACCCACTTCACTGACCTTGGCGAGAATGCTGACTCTGCCATTTATATTTTTCATTTATATTTGTTCATTTAGCAGCTGCTTTCCTTCAAAGTGATTGACTAGTAATTAGCTGCTGTCTTCATCCAAGGTGACCTTCGATATTTAAGATACTTCTTCATCTTCTTAACCATTTTACCCCGAATGGGTCTCTGCGGCCCAGAGCCTAACCTGAAGCTACAGGCACGAGGCCACGAATCCCACAAACCACCCTGGATGAGACGGCAATCTTTCACCGCTGATGTTGAATGCACATAACTACAATTTACTACGGTAATTCTCTCATTGATACAGCAGAGCAGTGTAACACACACATGCGCACTAACACGCACGTGCACAAAAGTGTGTGAACACTGCTACATGGAGCTTCAAATTCTCACAGTTTAAATGTAAAAGTCCTTAAATATAACATCACAGACTTCAGTAGCATAGACTCACATGAAGCTACTTTGGTCTGTGTGTGTGCGTCTGCGTCCCATTTAAAACAAGTTAATCGTGCCATTTTGAAACGAGAGTGTTGCTGCCCACTTATTTATTCATTGCCTCATTTTACTGTGTTGTTCATTTATATGTTAACTCATTTTCCAGCACGGATGTAATTATAAGCCGCAGACCCTGGGCTCATGGTGTGTGTGTGTGTGTGTGTGGCAGCGACAGGACTCGCACTCATCCCGCCAAACCCACAACCCCCACCCCATTAGCTGGAGAACGAAACAAGCTGATCATCGGCCTGACCGTGTAATGAGCAGTTGGATGAAAGGTGATTTTTCCCAAAAGGTTAAAGGTCAACCTCTGTTTCAACCCATTAAAAGACCTGCGGTGACAAGTGTAAAAGTCACCTGTAAAATTAGGTATAAACATACGGATAGTTTAACAGAATATCAATTTTTAGCATTTCTCTGCATATTCAGCTGATGTAAAGCTGAGATGTGTCTGGAGGCTTTCTGAAGAGTCCAGGCTTTCCTACACGCAGTCATGGCCTTTTGTGCTATGAGCATCAGCATGAAAATGCAGCTGAGTTTCCACACAGATGCCTGTTTGACATGTTGGACGTCTCAGCAACTCGGAGAAGAGCAGATTGGAGTTAGGATGCTGGCTGGGCAGCAACTCTGGAGGAGGCTGTAGATGTTCTGAGCACCATCTGACCGAAAATAATTGATAAGAAATCACATAAACATGCTTGATCGTGTTTGGGAGAACAATTACTGTACAGCATGCACATTTCTGAATTCAGAACAGTTTGGCTTGCACGTATACTGTAGGTCCACGTCTCTTTTATGACATGAGGTGACCTGCCTGTGTCCCTCAGAGACCTAGGAGTCTGAGACCCATGTTGTTATTCCTGGGATCTGATGGAGTTACTCGTCCAGCTTAGGGGTCACAGCTTCAAGTGTTCCTGTCACCGGAGGGACCACCTTGATGTTCACCTTCCATATTCCCTTCAGTTCTCCTCTCAAACACTGATGTTTCTCTAGCTTCTCATCTTTCTTTTTGCCGATGTCTCTATCACTTCGATTCTCCCCATCCATCACCACTGCCGTTTTCTTCTCCTTATCTGTTGCTGCTATGCACTGTATAAAAATAACTTATAGGTCAAGGCTGTGGATCAGTCACATTACACATGGATCTTGCTGAAGAGTTAAAACACACCTTTTTCAGCTTTTTATTAACTTTATTTTGCTGTGTTCTGTGGAAGAGGTATGTTCTTATAAAGATTATATAAGCACAGTATGTTTATAAGACAAGATATACATACGGGGTGGACATTCTGTTCATTGCAACACAACTTATTGCTTTTCAATTGATGGTCATGATGGTTATATTGCATGGGTAAGTAATATACAGATGGCCCTCAATGGGGTTCTGTTCTGATAAACCCGTCCTAAGTCGAAAATATCGTAAGTCGAGAATGCATTTAATACACCAAACCTACTGTCACGCCTGTGGCCGCTTCAGCAACAGAACGTAGGCGATCTCTCCGCCCCCGTCTTCAGACTGATCGCTGATTGGATGACTGATTGGCGCAGGAACCAATCGCGGACGGGATTTAGTTCCCACCCGGACTTCCTGTCGGTGCTCAGTTCCCGCTGCCCCTTTGTGACCTCTCCTGCAAGCGCTGTCTTGCTAAGGCCTCGTATTTTGTTTGTTTTCGGTTGTGGTCTCTTCCGTTTTTATTTACTGCCAATCGCTAACGTTTAGCGCTAGCTCCTGGCTAACGGCAACGCTCTTTGTCGGAAACAACACTCAATAAAGAATTTCGCAGAGCTTAAACTTATTACCGTGGCATCTTGATATCCAAAAAAACACTGGCAGTACAGAACACTGTTGAGTCTTGGTTGTGTCCGCTAGCAACTGTGTGGCAGACTGGGAGATGCAGATCGCTGCCGCTGCCCAGCGTCACAAGAGAGTATCGTACCATATTTTGCTTCCCCAGGAAAAAAATTCAAAGTACAGTTTCTACCGAATGCGCATTGCTATCGCACCTTCATAAAGTTGAAAAATCTTAAGTTGGACCATCGTGACTCGGGGACCATCTGTACAATGTAACGTGGTGTTTCTTACGTAAATTAGGGGCAGCGTGAAAGAAAGGGCAGTTAATACCTGAACATTGGCGGTTCAAGCCCCCCCTCAGAAAATCCTTTATAAAAAGCACCGGGGCAGCTGACATAAACAGCAGTGAAAACATCATGGAGGCCTGGAGACGTCCACATTCATTCGAGCATTTCGCTCTGCTGTTGCAGAGAAATGACCTGGTGGGGACACAGGCACACCACTGGGGGGCGCTACAGCAGGGTGGCAATTGGCAATAAATTAAATCACATTCATCGCACATCTTGCATTTAAACAACACTAAAAATGCACATAAAAAATCATCCCTCGCTGTTTTTATTAATCGTGGCATAATTTCAACCACTATTTCGTTTATTGCGTTCTGCGCTTTTATTAATGCGATGCACAGCGACTGCGTGCGACGCACTTAATAAAGAGAGGAGGCGCACTCGTCGCGCTTTGATGTGCTTTTCTCCTGAGTAGTTAATATTACGGGGCCCCGTGTTTGTTGGCCTGCGATCCTCCCCGAGTCCCTGGCTGCGCGCAAATGAAATGTTTATTTGTATAAAATCGTAGAAGAGGGCATTTGTATACGTGTGTGGGCAAAACGCTCCGTCTCAATAATTGGGGCCTTATTAAAAAAACAGAGTCGGCTCAACGTGCTGCACAGAAAGAAAAACAGACATAAAGATCATTACAAACATGCAAGTCTTTAATTTCCATGGTAACAAGACGTCATTCTGTTGAGCATTTAATAAAAGGATATGCAAATGAAGTGAACAGAACGGAAAAGCGTAAACAAGTTTATTGCGGTTCGATTTCCAGGTGGCCTGGAAATGCAATTTACAAACCTATTATTGCATTAAATAAGCTAAGGTTAGTGCTGCTATTGTGTGAGATATAAAACACGCAGTGAGTAGAGTGAGCTGAGGCTGCAAACCTGCGATGTGCAATTTCGGGATTCACTTCAGCTGCGGACCTGGGCGAGACTGCAACACGCCTAGGGCAGCACCCCTGCTTCGCAGATGATCCTCCTGTGGCCTAAGGGGTCAAAAAGTGGGGCCCGCTGCATCCCATCGAGGAGAAAGGAGCCTCTCCGCAGTTCTCCATCACCACAATACTTCGACAAAACTGTTTATTGCTCGCGGTATAATAAATGCCATTAAATCTTTAGAGAGCACTCATTTTATAAATAATTCATTGCCTGTGTAATTTCGAGGTTCCTCTCCACGGGGGAAATCTGAAACGTTCACGAGCAGCGCAACAAAAATAGCGCAGTTTACCGGATTCTCCCGAGCTTTCCGGATGTAAATGTGCACGCGGTGTGGACATCACAGCAGAGGAACTGAAACTCACATCCTGGGTGGGGGATGAAACACCTTGAATCCATTCGTGTCTCTCACAGCATTAAGTTACTTACAATGGTTTATCTGTTTGTACAACGGGGTAATTTTTACTGTACTGGTTTGTACAGTAAGAACACTATAAACATCATGTAAAGCTGAGATGATTTTGTCCAGAAGAAAAGATGCCGGTGAAGTATTAAGATGTAAAATAACAGGAATGTTCTTTAAAAAGTAGCCCAGTATTCGTGCAGCATCCTTCGCTTTTTCTCCTGTTCTCTCATTAACCGTCGAGCGCGAACCCCGCTGACACCAGACTGAGCAGAAACGTCTCGGCAAACAGGCACCGCGGTAAGGCAGAGGCCACCGTGATTTGCTTGCCAGTGACATTTTGCTGAGACGGTGACCCTGGACTCCGTGTGCCATCGCAGCCGAGACACAAGGAGGCGGGAGGGGGAGAGCGAGTCCGCAATTACCCTCAACATGGAGCACTTCCGTCAGGGCTCTTACTGCCTGGCCGCGCCGAGAAAAAGCCAATTTTGTTTCCTATTTATAAGGATTAGTTCCAGCGAATATAGAGATTCCTCTGCAGTCTGCAGGCGGATTTCACCCGCATTTGCGTCGGCCTCCTTCCCTATCGGGGGCCCCGACTCAGAGGGCGGCGACCCATCCCTGCCCCCAGCCACCTCAGTCGCTCCTAAATCTCTCCATTCACTAAAAACTCTTTATTGAATAAATGTTTAAAAACGGTGCGACAGGAAGAATTTCACCTGCCACCATCTCCAAAAAAGAAACACCCTATCCCCCAGCTGACACCCCCTTTTGTCATGACTGAATTTATATTAAAAGTTTTGTGACCCTGCCTCTGCCCCACTCCGCCCCCTGATAGTGATTGGTCTTCAGGCCCATGGGAGGTGGGACCCTGGGCATCTCTGACCCTCTAAGCGCTGGCATCTGTGAGGAAATCGGCAGAAATAATCTGCACAGGTCTACAAATTCCCCATTTTTTCATGCTGGTTTAATTATGAAAATGCAAAATTTGGACCATTTTTTCTCAGGTGTTTATTTCCATACATTCTAGCTGCTATTTAAAGGAGTTAATAAATAAGGAAAGCTAATTCATTGTTCAAATTAATTATTACTAGATGTGTAAAATGTTGACCAAAGGCCAACCTTTCAGGATAAATTCTGAGCAGCTCTTTAATGTGTGAAGGTGAAAAGCTTCTCTGGTTTAGTTTTTACCTCAGCTATGTTGTATGTAGTACACCATGATATGGCATAAGGAGTCTTTGCAGCATTTTTGTATACTGAAAGCGTATTTCCCATTTTTCGAATGGGAGAAATGATAATGCGTTGTCAACCCATCTGAGAAACCCAACCCAATTTCCCTAAAGATTGCTGAAACACTGCCAAAGACTACAATGTGGAGAGGGGCACATAGCACCAAGCTGACATCAAACACAAATCCCTCTGTTCACAGTAGGGAGAGCAGCAATTTACAGTAATGAACTGTTACTGTACTCAAGTGTAGAGAACCATTCAGTGCAAGTTTGGTGGTTTGGCTCAAATCTTTCAGTTATTTTAATTGCTTACATCTTCACTTCCAACCTACGCACTTTTCTATCCTTATTACACTCTTTCATTTTTTACCACAAGCTTTTCTGTTCTTTGGTCCAATTTTACTTTAATTTATTTGTAGACTTTATTTATGAGATTAAAACTAAGACTCTGCACAAATGTGTAGAAACAAAGCAAACATGAGACATGAAGTTATAAAGATATTAGCAGTGTCCTTTGGATAAACATTTATAAATTGTGTATTAAATGCCAAAATTTAATATAAAAAGTTTTTTTTTTTTTTTTTTTTTAAATATAAGGATGCAAGTATTCTTACATTGCTGATTAAAGCCATATTAAAAGAGTTACTGTATTCACCCATAAAGCAACCAGATTCTGACCAGGGATCTGCAGGCCTCCATGTTCATGCAATGTGAGTCTACTGTCCGTCTTTAGATCCTGTGGATGGCGCTACTCAATTTCTAGTCAGTGTTCTCTGGACAGATGATCAAATATGTCAAACGTGCAGTTATTGCCAAAGTTCGTTGCTGAATCAAAATCCCAACACAAAAATCACCCCCAACAGAACCAGGTTCTGCCAGTCCATAGAATAATGACAGCCAGAGTCCAGCAGAGCTTGGTGTCATCCCCCGATCCTCAAACACTTTCCGGAATGTTGTAAGAGTTGGCTCACTAATGTCCCTGTTGGATGTGCATGCAGGGGGCTCTCCATCAGTGGGGTCGGTCACCCCCACATCCACAGCACGGTTGGGGTTTACATGGCCCGACTTTCCATCGTACCCTCACTTTGCGGCCAGATGGAAGGTGGAAGATGGAGGCAGAGGGACTGTGGATGTCTGCTTTGGACGGACGTAGGGCCACCTGGAATGGGTTTAACCCACTGGGGAGACTGCGGGACTGAGACTGCAGTTGCCACTTAGGTCCACAGGGGGTGGAGGGGACTCCAAGATATCTTATTCCATAATAAAAGACTAAATACACTATGCTGTTCAAATCCTGTAGCTCTTTTTTACTCTGATTCTATAACTTCAGCGTAAATGCGTGTGTAGTAGTAGATATATTAGGAAATTTTCCTCAACTTCTCTTGTATGACCACTTTACTTAAGGGGCAAATGATGCAAATTGCGTGCTGCTATTTTCAGGTGCATTGGTGAGTGATGTCACCATTCACACACAAAGCGTATGGTTTACAGAGTGAAATCTGCACTTTCCGATTGAAATTGAGCCGTCCTGATTGAAGAAGATGAAGCCGCTGTTGCTTTTTCATGACCAACACGTCTGCATTTGGTGGGACAAGGAGGAAACGCTGCTGTGCGAGGCCAGGTGTGGAGAGGTAAGCGGTGGAGGGGGTCTGACACAGCCAGAGAACTTCATCAGTCCTCATCCGAGAGCGAGACCCCCAATTACGCTCATCATATCCGATGGCCCCCAGTGGCAGGAGAGGCCTGGCAAAATCACACGGTAAGCGTCATGTCTCCAGGAATCAGGCAGTGGGACAGGCGGGACAGCATGAAGAAGAGGGGAAAAGTCCTCGGGAATCAGCAGATCAAAACATAATAACAGTGAAAGTGTAATAATAACATGCAGGAGCACCGAGTATGTATTTCTCTGTTAATGTCTCCTTTTTGGCCTTAAGTGAAAAGCACAAAAGGAATGAAATTAGAAGACAAAAGGTAATCGCAATTACAGGGTGAAAAGGTGAACTGAGGATTTATTAGGGCATCTGGAAAGTTTGGCTTCTTCCAGCCTCAGTGGATAGTTTTGCATTCATTTAATATTCTGTAAGGTGAGTTACAGAATCAAGCTACAGACTTACTTTGGTTGATCCATGTACACAGCAGGGTAATTTTTACTGCATCGGTTCAGGGCAAGTACCTTAGTCAAGAGGTGGGATCTGAACCCCTGTCTTTCAGATATTGGGTGGCAGCTCTAACCACTGCGCCCTCTGCTGGCCATCAGGTTATGTGCTAGTAGAGGTTATGAAATCACTGCAAACTCCAGGATGGAGAAGATTTTGAAAAGATAAACCCAATCCTTTTTTTCATAAAGTTCTTCTTAGCTAACACACAAAGAAAAGGATGTTTCCATGCATATCAGCAGGACAATGATCTCCACCTCAACGTCAGCAAAACAAAATAGCTGATCGTGGACTTCAGGAGACAGCAGGGGAATGGTCATGCGCCCATCTCTATAGCCGGCGCCCCAGTGGAGAGAGTGAACAGCTTCAGGTTCCTCGGCGTTAACATCACTGAGGACCTGTCCTGGTCACAGCATGCCAGCATCGTCATTAAGACGGCAACACAACGCCTCTTCTTCCTCCGTCGGCTGAGGAGGTTCGGCATGGATAACAGGATACTTGTCAACTTCTACAGATCTACGATCGAAAGTATCCTGACTGGCTGTTTCACGGCCTGGTATGGCAGCTGTAATGTGTCAGACCGTAAAGCTCTACAGAGAGTGGTCAAGACAGCACAGACCATCACCAGGACTGATCTCCCAGCCCTGCAGGACCTCCACACCCAGCGCTGCAAGAAGAAGGCACTTAACATCCGGAGGGACAGCAGTCACCCCAGCCACAAACTATTCTCCTTGCTCCCATCCGGAAGACGCTTTAGAAGTGTTCGGACAAGGACGAAACGGTTCCGGAAGAGTTTTTTCCCCTCACCGTAAGACTGCTAAACCACTGACCCCTCCCTGGGCAGTGGGACAGTCGATCGGGGTCTGTCTATCTGTCTATCTGTCTATCTGTATGCCTGTCCCACCCATTGTGGAAACCTGTCTGGTTCACCCATCTCTGGTACTTTTTGTTGTTGTAGGTTTAGTCTGTAGTTGTAGGTTGGTTGCTGTGTACTGTTGGTTTGGCTGCTGTGTCTTCTCCCCCCCTCCAATCCCTAATGTATGTTCGTTTCCCCACTTACCTATCCCTATTTACTAACCGTTTGTCCTGCTCTTTATTTATTATTACTCTATTTATTATTATTTATTGTTCTCCTCTCCTGACTATACATATCATATACATATTATGTCCATATTTGCACTGAGGATGCCTGGAAACAAAACTTTTCATGGGGACAACACTGCTATGCTGTGTTGTTCACCCATTACAAATAAACCTTTGAATCCATTTGCTGCTTTAAAGTCGCAGGTAAAATATTGTAACGTCTATATATTTATAAGTGAAGATACAGCTTTACGCTAAATACCTCCACCTGCAGTATTAGTCACAATGAACATTGCCTTGAAACACCACGAAAAACCTTCTTTTTCTTCTTCTTCTTGGTATCAGATACGGACATTTTTCTTTACTTCTTTCAGACAGGGGAAACAGGTCTGGACAGGAGTGTCCATAAACACTGTTAAAAAAAATCCAAAGTAGAATCCCAAGAGCGGAACTTATTTGGTTACAGTAAAAACACAGCTGAATGACCGCGGTATGTGAAGAAGTGCAGGCATTGGCGACAGTCAGCTTTGCCTCAAATGAGTGACACTAATAAAGGAATCAATAATGACTCTGATGACTCATTTACCTGCTAAAATGGACAGAACTTCTGCTGCTGACAGGAGGCAAAACCATTTCTGTTGGTGAAATAAACAATTTGACGTAAGACTAACAGAATCCGTTACAGTGTGACATCTCGGCTTTTTTGTCATTTTAGGCACCATCTTTCACCGTTTTGCCCGGACAGTTGGGTCCATCTCCGAGTCCCGGCAGCGGGGATCTGCGGCACTGCAGAACGTTGCTGAAGGTGGCGCCAGCTCTCCGGGGGGCCGTTGCCACAGGTTGCGTTACATTTCTTCATGAGGCTGTAAATGACAGCCTCCCTTATTGGCCGGTGACTTTCATTTGGGCCGCCCGCCTGCCCGCCTGCTCCGTCCCGGTGTCGCCTCGCCGCTATTACGGAGCAGCTCCTCTGAGATCCCGCGGATGGCGCCCCATTGTCCCAAAATAAATTGCCGATCTAGACGGGCCTTATTCGCTGCCAAATTAACTGGGATGGGAAAATTGAAATTGAATTGAGCCGTGGCTGCCGTAGCGGAGCCCTCTTCCCAGCATGCCTTGCAGCGCGAGCTGTAGGGGCATCACATCTACCAGGACGGGGTAGCTCTTGCAAATACTTCGCCCAGCAAGCCCAAAACCATCCTCTATCATCATGAAAAGTCACATGTGAGATCACATCTGAGTGCCTTTTTCAGCTAAACCCACCACCACCCTCCTCAACATAAATGTACACATCCTCATTAATAATTGCAAAAAGGCTGAGAAGCAAACAAATGTTCTGCTGGTTCCCAGTTAGAGCTGCTGTGAAAGATCATATCAGGACACACCTAGATAAAGTCTATCGCTAATCTTCTTCAGTCAGATACTGAACGACACGGATATGGAGCCAAAAAAAGTCTTGCAGATATGTTCAGATATGGTCTTGGCTGGGTTAGGATTCCGAGCACAGTGCAACCCGGGACCCATCGAAGCAAATTCTCCTAAAATCCACAAATAACTCTAACAGATTAGGCCTGTCAAAAAATAGTGAAAAAACAAAGTTCAATCTCACTGTGTTTAATGTAAACATGACCTGTGAAGATCACAATAAGCGAAGCTGCATCGCTCAGTACTCGGTTCTCGGTCTCTGAGCTTGGATGAAATGTCAGTCCCTTCACAGTCGGGAAGGCAAAGGTGTTTACTCTCAAAATATATGTTCAGATACAGTAAATAAGACAGCAGACAGTGGTGGAAAAGGACAAATGTGAGGACTGCTGGCTTTAGCACTTCATCATCAGCTCCAGCATGCAGGTGGAGGAAATCTGCATGAGCTCAGAAATAGTGAGAACTGTGACTCCCAAGGGCAGCAGAATGGAGAAAACGTTGCTCTTCATTACTTGGATTAATCCCTGATGTGGTGGAATCATCTCCCCGTGTCCCTCAGAGCTGCTGAGTCCCTCCCAAACCCATCCCTTTCAGAGCCAGATCTCTCCTTACAGCCTCATAAAGAAGTCCAACTGCATCTGCTTTGTATTTGCTGTTTGAATGTCACCCCTACAAGCAGCTGCTGGAGGGATATGAACCAACAACACTGTGGTATCAGACAGACAAGCTGCGTTGATGTCTGTATCTAAAGCTCTTCCTCTGCTGTGGATCCTTCTGTTTGCACTCAGTCGTACAGGACTGTGGAGGAAAGTAAATGTAAATTAAATGAGATCTCGATTTGGCTGTCAACCAACAACACGTTTGGGTTGCATCCTGCAGTTGTTCTCCACTCATCATGATGTCTGGGATTCACACAGTCACAATTCTAACCGCAAGTCCTCAACCCCCAGCATCTAGTCAGTCCTCGAGCCCTGCAGGGATAAGGCAGGTACACACAGGACTGGGTGGGAGATTAGGGCTACAAGTTGCTCTGTTGTGCTGCCTTTTTGATGCAACTCCATCATCTGGTTCTCAACCCACTTTGACCAGGCCGACCTGAGTCCTGCCTTAATGGGGTCAAGCTCCTGCGGTAACACAGAACCATAAAGCAGCACAAGAAAATCAAAGAAATCCAAGTTCACCCATCAGCAGCAGCTTATAAAAACACTCTTTGCTTTTATCTTTATCCTTTTTTGTCTCATGCTCGCTTTGTTTCTACGCTTTTGTGTAGCGTCTCCATTTGAATCTCCTAAACAAAGTACAATTAAGCAAAATGGGTGGGTAAACATGGAAAGAAATGAAAGAAGGTAATAAGGTTAGAAAAGTGCATACAGGTGAAGATGGAAGCAACTGAAAGAACTGAAAAATCAGAACCAACTGCCAAACTCAGTCAACTGTCTTCCATACTCATAGGTACAGTAAGTTCATTACTGTAAATTGTCTCCTCTGTTTGTGTTAAATTTTTGGCTTAACTAATAACAGCAATCTGCTGCACAGTGCCGTGCCTAGTGTGTGTGGCGTGACACTGCACTGTGCTACAAAGCATTTTACACTGTTTTACTTATATTTAAGAAAGTTGTTTTGGGGTTTTCCCCCATTTAAAATAATGGCGAGCAACATCCCCAATATCTGCAGTTTCAACTCACGCAGTGTTTTGAGGAACAAAATTAAATAGCGTTTGTGTGTCCATTTCGCAAAGTACAAAAGGAGAACACATCGCGCTCACATTACAGATGTGTAAAATAGGTGACGTGAACACATAGTAAAACACAGTATACACATTTCACCTGCATTATGCAGCACCTTCACCTTCGTGTACAGGCAGGACATTTTGTTTTCCGCTGTAAATAAACAGTTTTCTTCACTGTTGTCATGGTGGCAGTTGTGCTGTCCACAGACAACACTGGGAAGGACTTTTCCTTCTTTTCTGTGTGGTTATTCTGAGCACTTGAAGCACTTTTGGTCCTGGAGGTCATCACTTTTCACCCGCAACCTCCAAAAATCCATTTCTGGACACAGAGTCATGCACCCAGGGCCCAGACGTGGCACCCCGAGGGAAAGGTCCCGCCTCTAGAACCCGCCCACCTGCCCAGTAACTCCAGGCCAGATGGATGCCAAACATGGGGTGGGGGGGGGGGTTGTACTGTGACCACAGTCACTTGTGTGTGTTCTCCCCCTGCAGTGTCTAAATGTGGTAATGTCCCCCACCCTCCTTCCAGACAGGCAAGCCTCCCACCCCCCACCGTGTCATGGGTCACAAAACGCATTTATGACGTGTGACCTCCACCATCTGGGCCCAGAGACACAGCTCGGGTGCGAGTGTCACCGCCGCTGCCAGTCTGCAAACGTCCAAACTTAACTTCCCCTCTCTTGTTAAGTTTCTTTTCCCCTGCGGGGGGTGTCATCGTCTCCTGGTTTATCCGTCTCCGCGGCAACCCCAGACAGCTTCATCTCCCCGCCTGCTAATTGCCTGGGAGATTTGTTTGGTTGGCAGTGGCAGTGGGCACCTTAATGCTTGTAATCTCTGCTAATGTGCTCAATATTGCACCCGTGTGAAGCCGCCGCTCGTTTTTTATGTCGTCGGCAACATCAATAACCATTTCGGCAGGGAGGGGGCCTGCTTATTTATTTATTACTTCATCTGTTTCGGGGGCTCCGCACTGGGAAATAATTCCACGCAGCTCCGAGACGCAGGGTCAGCAGCTTGGTGTCGAAACCAAAACACAGCGGTAAAATATCGACGTAAAGCTGTACATTAATGCAGCCGTCTGGCACTTTTCTTCAAAGTGACTTACTCTGATTTACCGCTTTACACAGCTGGCGAGGTTTACAGAATTAATGTGGGGTAAGTAGGGTAGCAGGTGGCATTGCGGTTAGGCACTAGGTTATGGGTTCGAATGGCACCTGCTGCTGCAGTGCCCTTGATAGACACAGTGAAATCCAGCTGTACCAATGGGTAAATCAGTGTAAGCGGCACCATGCAAATAGAAGTAAACGTAAGACGCAAAGACCAGACCGGCATCACCGCTGACCCACCCAGGTGCCACTAGGGGCACCAGTCCAGCTGCTGGACCGCACCCACGCGTCACTTCTGGCACAGGTGACCTTTGACCCACGAGCTGCCAGTTGGGTGTAAAATGGGCTGTCGAAGCTCGGCCAGATGATGGCACCCGCCTTTCCTGAGGCCGTACAACCAAAGCAAGCGGTTGCTCCAACTGGGGGTGCCGTTGGCTCTCGCACCGTTTCCCATCACGCACCTGCACAGCTGGGTCCAGCAGCACCTGTGACTTGGAGAAAACACCCAGGCCCCAAGTAGCAGCCCCCTTTAAACAATCTGCCAAGATTGGAAAATATGAAAAACTACATATAAACAAATTAAACTTTTAAATTAATCACACAGCCTGCGATTATACAAACCGAGCAGACACCAAGGGCCCATTTTTCTGTTTTATGATTTATGTACATTTTCAGCTCCCCTTTGCACCCCAAGATCATTTGCTGGTTTCGGTTTGGTAACTGACGGTGTTACACTGATTTACACAGCAGGGTAACTTTTATTGCATCGGTTTAGGGCAACTACCTTGACCAAGGGCACTGCAGCAAGAGAGGGATTTGAACCCACAACCTTTGAGTCCCCAGGTAGCAGCCCCCACCACACCAGCAGCAGCAGTGCAGGTTTCCTCCAACTGAGACCCGCAGTCTGGGGTAAGGGGGGGGGGGCAGAGTGCTGAACAAAGTTGACTGAACAGCCACCCCTGCTGGACAATCAGGGGAAACACAGCAGGGAAAACAAAGCTGGCACTTCAGCTGCAGTAGAAAGGTGCTGAGGGAAAAATATTCCAGCGGCTCCTCAAACAAGTTGAGCATCTAACAGCTAAATCCAGCTGTAAACACAAATTATAATCGGTCAAAAACAGTTACAGCAATGGAACTGATCAGTAAGAGTAACACACACACACACACACACACACACACACACACACACACACACACACACAAGCTGCGCTTCATGGACAACACCTTGTCACACTGAAGGTGTTTCAGACGACGTTCAGCAAGTGCTCCCGTACATTCACACACTTCTACTGTAACTTTCCTTAATGCAAGAACTGAAAACACTCAATGCTTTTTCTTCTTTTTATTACACATTAAATACGGTGGTGAAGTTCATGGCAAAAATGTAGTGACTGATCAGTTCACCACACAGCACTTCCCCCCGGAAAACATGACAAAGGGCTGCAACAAGATTAACAGAAGTCATTTCGACAACAAAAATAAAAATAAATCATGATTTACAAAATATGCACTTTCCAGTATTACAACTGTTGAAACGTTTAAATACATTCCAGGTAAGTACGAATTTAAGCCCGATTGGTGGTTGGCACACAAACTGTAAGGAAACATCAGGAATGAGCTCTAATTCATGCTAGCAGCCACTATGCTCCTCTTCACGGGGGCATCACCGTCGCCCAGGTTCATGCATTTCTTTGAAGGCCTACGTGTGACAGCAAAGTGGATCACGGTTGACGGCGATGCTGGCCGGCTACTTTGTCCCAAGCACAACCATGAAGGGACGTTAATAAGGGAGATTCAGCGCTGCAATTCACACAGTGATCACACTGGCTTCATTTACAGTGTAAAAGGTGGGCAGAGTGATGTAAAGGGGCTTTGTGAGCAACTCCCCCCCCCAGAGACTCTACACAGACTGGGGGCAACAAATAGCAACAGACAACCACATGTCCAGTTTTTTTTTTTTTTTTTTTAAAAAACTACACCAACAGAGAGGAGAGGAAAGCATGAGTTTCTCAGTGGGCCATAAGTACCACAGCCTCTAGTTTTACTTTGACAGCAGAAAATATTTAGCGGAACCCTCCTTCCCAAAATAAACGCTAACCCTAAAGTGAACAGCCCGGTTCCTTTGCCCCAAATCACACTTGTCGGGAGCAACGCAGATCTCTACAAACAAGGGAAAACTGATAAAACAAATCTATTTCTACAAATTAATTCTACCTACTTGATCACTTTTGCAAAAGTAAACAAAGGGGAAAACAGGAGGCCCAGCTTAAAAACAAGCAAAACAAGGCCAGGGCTACAGGTGCGGTGGGTCACTGGATCGCCATCCATCACCCGCAAAGTGCTGGTCCCCCCTCAGGGGTTACAGCTCCAAGATACTGACAGCACTGCACTGAGGTTCCAGGGAATGTTCTGGAATTAAAGTTATTTGCAGAAAACAAGCCTGGTAATTTACCATGAGTTAGAGGACTTTTGATGTCCTAAATTGTCAGAGGAGGCGCTAAAGAGCCTGGAACCACAACCGACAGAAGACTGGCACAGGGACAACACCGTGGTAAACAGGGGGACAGATGACAGACCAACACTTTGCGAGCAGCTGGCAGTAAAAGGGGATTTAAAATAAAAAATAAAAAAAATGTAAAAAAAAAAAAAAAACCTTATTTGGACCATTTTCTATCTATGCAGAACTGGAGTTCACGTTAGCCGACAACTAATGGGGGAAAGGCTAATAATTTAGTATAAAGTACAAAAGCATACGACTTTCAGTTAAGCACGTTTGAGGAGCTCAACTTCTCTTCTTCGAAAGGGGAAGACCTATTCACATAACTATACACTTTGTCTTGGACTTCTTCTTCTTCTTCTTTCCCTCCTTGCTCATCTTCTCTTTGTGCTTCCGGATTTCCCGCACTAACGTGTAAAAGGCGTCATCCACACCCTGGGGGGGATATGGGGAGGAGGAAAGAGGAAGGAAAAAAATTAAAATTTTCAATAAGACAAGTCAGCATTTTGCGTTGGCCTTGAAGCCCAAATCAACAAACCCAGATCAGAGATGACAGGCGCAGAAGACTCACAAGCAGCACCGCGTTCATGAGGTGTTCACCAAACAGCAGCAGAAAGCAATACTGCCCTTCAAAGATTAATGATGCCGACTCTTGGAATTAATCCCCACTTTTAAATTCAATTGAAAATTTCCAATAACAGTTAGCGTAAAGCAAAGTTTTACTTCCCTCTCTTTCTTGTTTTGATACATGGCTCTGGCGCCCCCCAGTGGCCGCTGGGAAACGTCCTGAACAGCGGGGTGAACAACAAGGACAAGAGGGCGAAGGAAGATCCAGCAAAATCAAAAATCAGCAAATTAAAAGGAACAGTTTCACGAGTCAGATGAACAACAAAAGACGACACACTGCTATTATTTCTCCGATTACAACGCCGCCATGCAAATTTCCATAAACATCACGTAAAGGTTCACGATCCAGACCTTTCAACAGGGACTCCTTCAGGTGTGCCGCCCCCAAGATGCAGCTGTCATTTTTTGCATGAAGCAATTAAAACCAAAAAGCAGGCAGGGTGGAGGAAAGCGGTGCCAGCGAGCGTCATCGCGCAGCCCCAGACAAGCAACGGCCTGCAGGTCCCCCTGCTGTCCACCTGCTAAAGCGGGGCCTGCGCGCTGCTCGGCTGCCATTTCTCCCCTAAGCGCCCGAAACGTAACTCATTTGCACGGTGCAGGAGCGTCAAGGGCGACGGCGGAGGCTAAAGCTGCTTCGTGCGTCACACTTGAAAGGACTTTGGATGTTTGCAGTGAAGGGAGTACTTATTTCAGGTCGCGCAGTGACTAATGCGGGCGTCTGAGTCACAGGTTGAATAAAACATCAAGCGGGCCCTGCAGAACGACGCACACCTTTTCTCTTCTCCTCGAGTAACCGATATGCAGGGCGCCCGGTTATGGCGGCACCCGAGGATGAAAGTGCTCGGGCCTCTTCAACTGGCCTCTGTTCCTTTGTGGTACCTATTTATTATTCATGCCAAGTACACAATTAAAAACACCCTTCAATTCCCCCAGCTCCAAAAAACTCACTAGCTGTACAGACACAGTAAACCTCAGACTCGGGGACGTTTTTCACTCCAGCCAGTTTATCTGCCGCTCCACTGGATCCTCGTGTCATAAAGAGTCGATCTGCGCAAACATTTCCTGCTCATTTAAAATTGCATTTTACTCACTTTGAGCTCAAAAGCAAGTCTGTCTGCAGCAGAATGAGCGTCACTACCCATTTCGCTCCGGGCTGGGGGCAGCATGCAGCCAAACAGCAGAAGCGTCGCACTGGATTAATTCAACTGCCCGCCCGGCTGTTGTTCCTGTTCCTCACGCAGCTACGGAATTAAATACGAGCTTGTACACACTGTGAATTTTATCTTTTGCCATTTTATACAGCACAAAGTTGCCTTAAAAGTCTTACATGCTATTGTTTATTTTAACTACATCCATGACTCATACCTGACCTACACAGCAAATAAATCAAGGTGCATGGCTGTTATTGTGGCTTTTTACAATTGATGTACAGCATGCTTTGCCATCTGTACATCAATTGTACAGATGGCAAAGCATGCTGATGAATTCTGCATGCTGTTTCAAGTGAATAAAAGAAGTTCACAGCATGGAACCAACACTAAAATCAAAATAAAAACGACCTACAGTAAACCTACAACACGGTAAGCCTGGACAGGAGATGTGGTTGATGGGTTTTACTGTATCTGACGGAATTTCGGAACATAAACAATCTGAGGGACGCCTGCATTAGGCTGACTGTGATTTACGAACAGCCCCGAGGGTCCCTAGCAGCGCATGCGCAGACATCGTCCGAAATGCACAATGCGTCCTTTGGCTCCGCTTCCAGAAACCGCCTTTGTGAGTGCAGTACCTGCGGCAACCGCCCCCATTGTCCCCCCCACCACAGTCACCTGCTCAGTCTGAAATTTTGCACCTGTGACAGTTAAACACAAAACGTTCACTTTTTCCTTTGTGTGTCACCCATACCAGGCTGACGGTTTGTGAGAATTTACCTTTTTAAGCCTAAACCAAAGACAAATCCTCATTCTTCTCGCATAACTTTTACAGACAGATTCCTCGTAAGTGGGACAGATAGGCCCAAGTGTTCAGGTTCTGATTAGTTGAAAAGGTATTAAAGGATGCACTACCATTTTACTGAGCAAAAATTAACTTTTTAAATTACAGAAATATTTAATGCATATCACAAACATGCACATACTTCCTACATAAACACTGTTATCTTGCTGGTGTGTCAAAGGTGTTGCTGTAGGCTTCGGTACTTGGCTTATCTCCGCCAGGCAGCAATTACTGGTGTCAGGCGGATGGATGTTGATTTGGCTCAGTAAGGCAGTTCTTCTCGCTAGGGTAAAATACTTAAGTAGCATCTCTGGCAAGGGTGCGAAACCTTTAGAAAGGCTAAATAATAAATTATTAGAGGAGGAAATTCTGAATATTTTCAATTTGGTTTTGTTCTTTAACTACTTCTTTATCTTTCAGCTGCTCCCATTATGGGTCGCCACAGCAGATCAACTGTTTCCATTTCTTCCTGTCCTCTGCATCTTTCTCTGTCAATTTGTATTTTTGTCCACATATTAGGTTTGGCAAATTTTTATGCCGGATTCCCTTCCTGACGCAACCCTCCCCATTTATCCAGGCTTGGGACCGGCAGAAATACACTGGTTTGTGCATCCTCTTGTGGCTGGATTGGTTTTGTTCTTTAACATTTATCTCAAATAAATGACTGCCCAGACCAGACAGCCCAAACAACCAGAATGCATTGTAACAACAAAGTTCAAAAAGACACAGTTTGTACAGCTCCAAAAACAGAGTATTTGCCACTAAATAGGACGCCTCGAAACAAGTTCATTATTCTCAGCCTCCTTTCATCCAGGGTCACTAAGTGCTTTGCACAGGTGGAAAGGCTTTAAAACTGCGCTCATGCACATTTGCGCAAATGAGTTGTCGATTGAGGAGGGAGGAGCACCTCCCACTGACAGCATAAACAACGACAACCTGGCGGATTTTGACACCGAAATGTCTGAAAGCCAGAGCAGAAGTCAAAGTGGTGCATGATTCAGAGCGATCAGCCTCACAGCGCAGGGCTCGACATTACTTTTCCATCTTTGCTTGCCCGCAGCACAGGTGAATCCACAGTTCACCTGTCCTCTTTCGTTTTTCCTCCCACCCAACTCCAGAATGCTTCAGAAAGCCACAGTAGACGTCTAGGTTTAAATTATCCTTGCAAACTAATCAAACAGAGGTGATCGGGGCATCACAGTAAACACAAAAAAAAAAAAAAAAAAAAAAACTCCCAGGTATGGGGTCATTTTGGTTTTTCTGGTAAATCTGGCAGTTTCCCAGCAGGAAAACAATTTCCAAACAAACAATGCAGATGACAATAATGTCATATGGTTGAATTTCCTAACATTTTACAGTTCTTTTAAGGGCACTGCCTGTCCTTGGACAAGGGTCAATGTCGAGCCCTGCAGAGGACACAACACCGGCTCATGCTTTGCAAATCTCAAGTGTTGTGATCGGGTGTTCGGAAAGGAGCAACTCGGCCTGTTTGGGTGGAAACAGAACTGATTTCATTACAAGAAATTTCATTGGTAGATTCCCACGTGCAAATTACCCACTGAGGGCTCCCACCGTCCACCACTCCCAAATGCAGGACAGCCCCCCAACACTTACCCTTCACATTACAGTACATTTTTTAAGCTTGATACAGCGGGGCGTCTCTTCTTCCTTGCTGAGCTTTTTCAGTCGGTACTGTCTGATCTCCCGTACCAGGGTATAAAAGGCATCCTCGACTCTCTGCAGTGCGAAACACAACTGCCTGCAGGTTAGCAGAGACACCGCACCTCCCCCCCCCCCACACACACACACCGCCCCCACAGCATCCAGGTCACCGACACGTCGACACACAACTTGCCGCTCTCGCCCTCTATTGCGGTCCACAATACCACACAGCAACGGGCAGAGGGGGAGGGCACCATCTTACACTTACTGTCATCTCAATGCAACTGGCAGACCAGTTGTACTTCTATACGCTTTAACACTTTAATGGGACATTTATGTCTTTACATAGAAGAATCGTTTCATTTTTATTCTTTTACTTTTCTTATACAGCCACTGCTCGGTTACCATGAGGGTTAAGAACCAAAACTCTGCCAGTAAGTGCAGCTCATCTACTAACCGCATGACTGAGGACAAACCCCCTCCTGTGAGCTCAGTTCACATAAACATAGTTATTCCAGTATAAATTTCTTTAAATAACAGACTGCACATTAAAAATAAGAAACACTGTAGCATTATAAATGAAAAAAAAAAAAAAATACCTGTGGCACTCCAGAGCACAGGCACACCCCGCCAGGTGAAATCGCAGCGTTTAATGGGCTGACAGAGGGCAGGAGGTGTCGTTGCGCAGCTGAAACTACTGTGGTCAAATGAATACACGCAAACTAAGCGGAACTGAGCTCGCCGGAGGCTGACGAATGCGGCATAAAGGGCGAACGTGCAGCAAAGTGCCAACATGGGCACCTAGTGCACATGCAACCCAACGAAGCTGTATGGCAAATGTCCCTTGGCATAGAGAAGATGCAATTTGAGTTACACAGACACTGCCAGACAGCCGGCAACCACAGTAACCAGGCAGGAAGGAAACTGGCAGAGCAGATCCAAAAACATAAAAATTACAAAGAAAGTGAAGTTGAGCCTGCAAAGACAGATGACAACCTCAGTCGCACAGAACCGAAAAATCATAGAAAAAGGTCATCAACGTTGCCTGTAGAACAAGCGCAACACAAAAAAAATCTGAATTTAATACAAAAATAAATAAATAAATAAAAAATCGCAAAAAATGGTTTCCGGAATGAAATCATTAAAAAACTGCACAGGACACTTTCACAAATTATCATGAAACGTCCAGCAAAAGGAGGGATTTACAAAATGAGTAAATAAGTACAAACTGTCTTCATTGATTAAGCGCTTCCTGTTCATCAACTGAAGCGATCGGCTCACGTCCCCCGTCCAGCACAGACCAGGTTTTGTTGTACTCTGTTGTACTGTGCCAGAACACAACCTTAACAAAAGCAGTGGGATTCAAGCAAGCATTTGCTAAAATCGCTGCTCCCCATTGTAAGATTCAGAATTATTCTAGGCTTTAGAAAGTTATTTTTTTTTGTGATTACAAAGGGTGGGAGGTCACAAGCATCTGAAGAAGAATTACTACCAAACTGTTCTAAACAGAAAAAATGACATTCTTGACCATCATATCTACCTCCTCCTTTTGAGACACTTTATTGCCAGATTCCACTGCATGTAAAGCATCAAGAGAGTCACAGAGAAGAATTGGAAACACCCATTTTACCAAGGTATTTTGAATGTAGACAGGTAAACAATTTTATTGGACAGCAACATTTTCATGTAACCTTTCTGAAATGTTCAAACCCTGCCAGATACAGCATGTACTTCAGCTGCGGCTGGGGGAAATCCGTTGGATTTCAGCTGAATGCAATCTGATGCATGTACCGTGTTTGAACCACCACTACTCACTGAAATGGGTCTTCATGCTCCTCTACCCAATTCTTCACACTGAGCCCCTATCCTTCACCGCGGACTGCTTTACAGGACAGCACTGCTGACTCGGAACACCGTACCTGTCTCGTTTTGGCCGAAGTCTCTATGAAGGGGATCCCATAACTTCTGGCCAGGTCCTGAGCTTGCTTGGTGTCCACTGTTCGAGTGGGCAAGTCGCATTTGTTTCCCACCAGCACCATGGGGACATCTTCAGAGTCCTTCACACGCTTGATCTGCTCTCTGCAGAAGACACAAAGGGAGTCACAGGGGACAAAGTAGTGTTACAGGGGTTTCACCTCTACCAGTGACTGCTGTGAACTTCTGAAACCCATCAGCCATTGACAACCAGCAGAAGCACCGTGGCAGAGGATGCATTTTGACAACAGAACTTGAAAGTCAGAGGAGTAAAGACACTGTTGAGAAAAGAACAGGCAAATTGACTCTGACAGTTAAAAGATTGAATTTTCTATTTATGCTGTGAATTATAAAAGAGGAGGTTAGCACTATGCTCGTCTGCTACACAAAGGGACAAAGGACTCCAAATGACTCGGTGGAGCTGCATCTGAAGGCTTCAACCCACGTGTGAAAGTAGTACAACTCTGCAGCAAGTTAAGATACGCAACAAGAACAGGGGGTGAAATAACTCTGGACTTGAGCTTGCTTGTCATGTCTCCTTGAAAAAATGCAAAACGACAACATTAAAGAAGCAGTTGTCTTCAGAGGGAGTGTACATACCTGTAGTTGTGTATATCTTCAAAGGATTTAGTATTGTTAATAGCAAACACACACAGAAACCCTTCTCCTGTCCTCATGTACTGGTCCCTCATTGCACTGTACTCCTCTTGACCAGCAGTGTCGAGGATGTCCAAAAGACACGTCTCGCCATCGATTACTACTTGCTTTCTGTACGAGTCCTATGGGGAGATGAGAGCACTGCGATGAGGTGCACGGTCCCACACCGGCTGCCATGGAAATCAAGATGGGTCCGACCCAGCCCTAAAGCAAGGATGTGTCCATCGCACACCATAAGCAACGGGTAAACCCAGGATGATACAACCCGCTTCCCACTGACAGAAGGTGTTGCTGACTGGGGGATTTCACTAAGCCAGACGTATGCATATACACACACTGTTATAATAATAAACTGAACTCTCAGAGAGTCAAGTGTAAGCTGAATTAATATATTTATTAATTCATCTGATGATGTTCTCAAAAGCAATTTACATTGTTAACCTGCTGACTACCCATTTAAACAGCAGGCCAATATTTACTGCATCAATTCAGGGTAAATACTTTGCTTAGGGGCGCTACAGCAGGACCAGGACGCTTCATAACAGTCAGGGGACATCAGATCTACCGAACTGAACAAGGCTGGACTGTTCAACAACAAAAGTGTCATGGCTGCTTCTACTAAATTATTCAAATGTTTGTCAACATTCACTGAAGGAATGTGGCTAATTCCAGCTGAGAAACAGTTGCTGGATATGCACTCTGCTGAACGTGGGATTCACTTGCTTGGAAGCGTCCTGATCTGTCCAAGAAGGACCTCAATACACTTTTCCCTTTGACTAAAACTATGATTACATTACATAGACTCCAGTGAGGCTTCGTCTGATTATTCAAAGCCTCTTGCCAGCCAAAAAGTGGGTATAATTTCTAACACGCCCAAGACTTATCGCAGTGCTGTTCTCAGCCTGTAGGACCAATTTACATTGGGTTTTCATAAAGTGCGCTGGTGCTTTGCCAGCCTGTCAACCAGAAGAACCTGCTGTTGACACCAGATTCTTCTCAGGGCATTCAGATGCAAACAGGGCAGGGAGGGGAAATAAATCGCGTTTGCATGTGGCATCTCACTGCTACACAGAAATGCCAAAAATGCTCTTCTATTACAGCTATCCAAGAAGTTCTAAATGTCACCGAGCTCTCCTGTCAGAGACGGGTCCACGATGCCTGCCAGGTGCCGAGAAAGTGCTGCTTGAAGCCCTTACCTCAATGGTTGGGTCGTATTCATCCACAAAGTGATTCTGAATGAGTTGGATGGTCAAGGCGCTCTTGCCCACACCACCAGCTCCCACCACCACCAGCTTGTATTCTGTCATTGTTCACCTGTGGGGAGAATAACACAAACACTCATTTACATAAAATTTGAATTTATTCATCTTGCAGGCACCTTTCTTCCAAGCAACAGGCAATGCATTCCTAGCTGGCACCTTTGTACAAGTAACTTGGCGGGAAATACATTGCACTCAACACATTTAGCCGTAAAATAATGTTAGAGCCGAACTCGAACCCACATCAGAACGCACAGCCCCAGAACCGTGAGACAGCAGCATCATCTGCCGAACGACCATCCAACCATAAGTTGTCCAGGATGAAAGGACTCTGTTGGGGCCCAAACCTGGTCTTCCAGGAAACAGGGCCCTCGTAGAGAGACTAATGGAACACAGAGGCAACACAGTGGGACATTTGAATGCGCCCCTGCGCGCCACCTTCGCATCCTGTGTACGTCAAGCCCCAACAGGCCCCAGCGGGAAGGCACGCGCAACCTCATCGAGCCACAGTAACGAACACAAGTGACCGAGACGATCGATAGCATCGAGCGTCTGCGTGCAGCCTCACAGGTGACTAAGCAAGGTCCGCCACACAGCTGTCACGCTGCACGTCAACCGCTTCTCTCTGACTCCTTCCATCCACCGCATCTCATTACCCTCCACCGCATGTTAACAAGGCGCTTTGACACGCGGCATCTCCAACAGCCTCGCGCTGCAAGTACATGTGGCCGTGATAGCATTTCAGGGACTCCACTACTGAAATAAGATGCAACTACCAAGAGATTACAACAAACATGACAAAGAAATATTTGTTTACAAATAAACAAACATACTGCACATCAGACAAGACTAACCTGATAAAAGCTTTTTGAGTCCCACCACCTCTTGCATCCCTCAGCAAGGTACTTACCGTGAACTGATGCAGTAAAAATTACCCTGCCGTGTAAATGGGCAAATAAATACATAAAGCAAGTAAACATTATACGATGATCTGAAGAAAAGCATCGGTTAAATGAATAAGCAACAGTAATAAGCTTCCACCGGTACATTGGCTGTATAATCTGAATAAATCCAATTTCTTTATTCAGCCCACAGAATGAAGGACAGATTCCGGAATGTCCTGAAGTATTAGCATTAAAAAAGATGTTAAAAGCCATGCTCTTGCCTCCTCTGAGCCACAGTCAGCGATGCAGTGACGCTGCAATCACCTTGCAAAGAGCCGACAGATTAGGCCCCATTTTCTGGCACCTCCTGGGTCACCGCATCTCATGGTTAAATGAGGGCACATGGAGGAGGTCGCAGTGCCGCCACCCATTGTTCACGTTTTGCTGCTGAAGCAGAGCGGTCAATACGTGCCGCAAGGCAGCGAATAATTAGGCAGGAGCCAGGGCCACCCTTGCCGAAGAGCTGAGCGCCAGCTGCTTGCGTCTGCCCTCGAGTTGAACGCTGACGGGGGATCGGCAACCAGAACGCACCACTCCGCTGCCCTGGGGATGATGGAGAGCTTAAAATCTGCACGGGACCGGTAGGCACACGGGAGGCTGGGACTGCGACACTGGTGCACATCCTAAACAAAACCAAACTACAAGCAAACAGCAGTCCTGACACAGCAACCAAACGACCTCCTCCGACAATTTTCTGTAGTCACTTAAAGTTTTAAGCTACTTACACCGATTTCCTTAGATTTACCAATTTACTCTATCAGCTCATGGTACTACAGCAGGATGTGGGATTCAATTCACGGTTCTTGTAGTACAAAGAGGCAGCTTTACCTATTATGCCATCAATTCCATTAAAAAAAAAAAAAAGCGTACTAATAAGCAAGTAAAACTGTAGTTAACAGGAGCAATTCAGTTTAAGAACAACATTTAAGGGTCTATAGGCATACCTGGGGATTTGGAACCAACAACCTACAGGTCACAAGCACGTGCCTTAACACACAAATGACAAGTCCAGTGGGTAGAGTCCAGCCTCGTAATAGAGCTCCTGCTTGCATCCTTTACACCCTGTCACTGTCCTGGACCCCCATCTCAAACTTACAGCTGTAAAATTTACATACCAGCTCTGCTTTTCCAAACATGCACCGAGTCATTTGCCCATGATGCACCACCAGCTTCTTTGAAGGCAACTTCACTGGGCACAATTCTTCAATAATCTTCAGTCCAAAGCAACTAAGAGGTTACCCGGAAAATCAGTGTCACAAAATAAAACTACGTTAATGCTAATTTCATTTCCAGGTAACCGGAAGTGTTTTTGTAGCTGCAAACTGATCATAATCTTACTTTCCCCACATTATTTCCTTTACTGTGAAGCCATTCAGAAGTATTTTAGAAAAACTACAATGTGTTTCTTCGGTGTTTTAAAAGCATGCATTTTCGGCATTTACTCTAAATATACAAAACCTGGTCAGCAACTCAATATCACAGGAATCCATTAGAGACAGCAACCATTTTCAATAAAACATCCTCTTAGCACAATTAATTATTTTGCGATGGCTCTTTTTATGCCAACGCTCAGGATTTGCACCTGCTCGGTCCTACAAATTGGGCAAATTTGTTCAGTAAATCACTAATGTTAATAACAGAATAGGTTTTTTTAGTTGTGGTATTATGTGTACCTCCCTAAAGGGTTGTAATTCTACAAAGCAGTTGGTTTTGTAATGTAAGAAGCTCGGGGTCGGTAACACTAAATCACTTTAGAGAAAACTGTCAGATTAATGAATTAATGTGAAAATAAATGTAAATCAAGACGAAGCATTACACTGGACACTTCCAACTGCTTGTTCATTTCAGAGGGCAATTCTATACTGGGCCCAAGCAGAGGAAGACAAAGCTGGTCTGTTCCTCCTCTGCCGTCCAGCCAACATAGGAATTTCGCACCCACCCTCCAAAAACACTGTACAGTCATATTCTGCAATATTTCACACCAAACTTGACAACCAGCCACTCTTGAGTCACAAGAAACAGCAGTAATAATCATCATTATATTGCTGCGCTCCGAGGTAGACCCGTGACACCACGGCACAGCTCGGTGACGTTTGCGCTCCCGCAGGCTGCTGGAACACCTGACAAAAAAAGCGAGGACATCTCTACCCAGTACCACGGTAACACGATCGCATCTCAAACGCAAGTGCTGCCAGGGCCTCCTTTACAGCGCACTTGTGAAAGCAAATTAAATTTGCAGCGTAGTGCGACGTGCCTGCTCAAACAGCGATGAGGGTGCGCAGAGGTGGTACGAGAAGCAGGGATCCGCCCAGGGCTGGCACCGGTGCACGGGAACTCGCTCAACTGGACTGGTGTCTTCCACAGAAAGAAGAAACAGCATTTCTCAGTCTGATACTGTATTTGTCCAGGTAAGAGCTGTTGCACAGTAATAAGCAAAAAAAAAAAAAACTCAAGTCCACAAAGGTTCCTTCGGTATAAGCACAGGTCGCTGGCCAAACATTCTTACCTAATATTCAACATACAGAATTTTGGCCCTGAATTTCAAGTGACTTCCTTGAAACATAAAACAGGGGCCCCCATTTCTCTGATGTTCTAAAGCAAACAGGTAACATTTCATATTAAAATGATTTCCTTATAAAGAGCAGCCCAATAGGCAAACACAAAGTCACCTGGTCCTGCTCAAATGGCAGCAGATGGCTGTAAACTTAAACAGGCTGACAAATCAGACGCAACCCAAAACAACTTGAAAACCAGGAAGTTCTGGAATGTCCCAAGTGTGTAAAGTAAGTCCTACGTCAGGGAACCTGTACCACTGTCTACACTTACTGGACTCCCAAATGTTTAAATTGGCCAGAGAAATGGCTTAACAAGATTTCATGATATTTCTCGATGCTTAAGCAAACATAATAGTAATTTAGGTGAAAAAAGAATAAACAGTAACCATAATTGTAATCTGCTGAACAGGAATTGAAACCACAGAAATAAAAAAAAAAAAAAGTAGGGGGGAAGGGAGCAGGTGAAGTTCCACCTTATTACTCAGTATCGCATACATTTGTCAAGACAGAGAAGCCGCAGAACGACAGGAAAACGAGCGTCACTTCAGAAACAGGCCAGCTGACTGCGAGACATGAGCGCGTCCAACCGTAATGAGGCCAAAGCGGGGTTTCGACTTTGCCGAGCTGCAAACCGCTGTCTGAAGTCGCACACACGCTACACCGGTGAGCCGCCAGCCCCTCCAGCCAACGTGCTTGGATCTGCAGCTTTTTGTCTTTTGGACAAAAGTATCTCCTAAATGCACAAATGGTTAAGCCTGCGCTGCATAAGCAGGCAAATCACTGCACCGTTGAGCACGTATCACTGCCGGAAGCCTTGAACAAAGGTGTCAGCAGCGTAAAGGTTAATAATAATCGTGTGTCGGCCGGCCACCTTGCTAAGTGCAAAGTCTTTCCGTAACTTCGAGTGAGAAGCCGCAACGACCTGCTGGGAAGAACATAAAAACCACAAATTCACTCCACAACTTCACAGCAACGCTGACTCACCAAATTTGGGTAAAACCATGACCCCGCCCCCAAGCGTCTACTGGCACTGTGGTAAATAGACGTTTGCACACGTTATTTGCCCCGCAGCACATTTATAGAAAGAAACAACAAGAGGAGAAATTAAGAAAACATTACAGGGATCCTTCCGCAAACAAACAAGGGGATAAAAGTAACATTGAGCAGAGACAAAAACACAGCTGTATTTGCAGATGCTTGTTTACGTGGGATTTAAACAGCTTTCGTAGACATGGGAGCCGCCCTCTCACCTGCTGCTTCGCTTCAATAAAACTGTCACAGTTTAGCCAGCCGTTCATTTTACCTTTGAACGGAGATTTCATATTTGATCCACTAACAGGGAAAAAAAAATCTGAGTAACCATATAAAATACTGCAAAAATACCCATCATGCACGCTTTCTATACATTTCGGTTACACACCGAATGTTCTTCAAATTAAAGACCAACTGGGCCGCTTTGAACTAAAACACAATTATGGGCAAAAACCATAAACTTGTGGGTCACGCAAGAAAGTGTCCCGCAGCGGTGACGTTTAAGTACATTGTCGCCAAAATCACCAAAACTGTATTTTTCATATTTTCCACTGGCCTCATTTGCAAGGACAAACGGAACACCTGCCACAACGCAGCCGTACGCAAGTTTAAGCCAGTGTGTTCATGTGTTTGTTTTATCCAGAAAAAAACTTCAGCCTAACTTACTTCATGAACTAAAATCTAGCAAATGAATACTGCTCAGCCTGACTGTATATCGTGAAACACAGCAAATACAAACAAACCTTCATGCGGCCAAAATTGCAAAGCAACAATGCAGAATGAAAGAGGATCTCAAAGCCTGGCTTTAAAAACACGGAAAAAAGGTGCATAAAGCGATTGTCCGCAAACTAAAGTGTGGAATAATAGTCGATAATTTAATGGTGAAGTACATTCGTTTCTGCCTTTTCTTTAAACTTAAAAAAGTATTTTATTTTCAGAGCATGCCGGGCAAATAACGAGCTAATGTCAGAGCAGATTGTAACTGTACTTAAAGTAAAACCAAAGCGAAAATACAGCTTTTACCGACCTCGAGTGTGGTAAAACGCAGTGCAAAAAAATAAAATGTTTTCGCAAAGCCCTCCAGCACCGTACAATAAAGCGGACTTAAACGCGGTGACATTAGTGGCAGAGTGACACTTTTAAATGGGGAAAAAGTTTTAAAAGGGAGGGGAACGTGAAGGCAGGAGCGGCGATTCACCTTCCTGCTCTGGGGCCTCGGCTCCCGCAAAATGAATTAAAAGGCAGTAGAACAAGATTCGCACGGCAGCGCCCCGTCCACGAACACACTCCGTTAGTCCGTTTGCTCCGCTTCCATGGTAAAATACCAGGGTAAGAGGGTCAAACGGAATGTCCCGCGGCGCTCTGAGTGCGCGGTGCTCCGCCGGCCGCCATGTATACAAGGGACCCCGCCGGGCGCGCTGCATTGTGGGAAACGTGGTGACACGGCCGCTCGGCTTCCCTCCGGACAGGGAGAAACGGACGCTGAACGATGGCCAAAATTCTCCCCGAAACATCAACGTGACCAGTATTGGGGACAAGGAGAGGCACCGCCTGGAGCCACCCGCTTTTCTCGGCTGCCAAACGGCGTACAAACGCGATTCAACACCGCTGCAAGCGGCGGGGACTGGGCGGAAACGGCGGGACTCACCAGCCCCGCGCTGCACGATCCCTCTTCGCGTCCTTCTCCGCAGCTTCTCTCGCCTCGGCCCCGCACGGCTCTTTACTTCACCATCACGGTCGCTGCAGCGTGCGCGCCTTTTCGCTTTTATTCGCTTCTCTTTTGGCTTTTCGTTAAACAGCCCGAAAGGAGCGCATGACAGCGGCGCGCAGTCTCTCACTCACACACACACACACACACACACACACACACACTCTCTCTCTCTCTCGCTCGCTCGCACAGACGTTCGCGGCCGCGCCAACAAGAGGGCGTAGCACCGAGAGGAGCCCAACCCTCAGCTTTCAGCTCCCGATCCGCCACACAGTTCTTCGTTTATCGCTTTCAGGGCGGAACTCTGAATGTCGCGGCGGACGCTCCTACACGCTACACCTCAGTATAAAAAGTACAACGCAGAGAAGCCTCCAGGCTTCGCTTTTAAGTGTTTATTGCCACTATTCATGAAAATGTGCTGCATTGTGTTTACAATCGTGCATGAATGAAACAAATTCGAAAAAGTGAACCCCCCGCAAAAGGAGCGCTCCGGCGCGCCACCACGCACCGTTTAAATAGGCGCTATAAATACACCCGGATTGTCTTCAGGGTAACGTCAATGCAGGGCAGGACGTTGATTGGCCCAGCCAGACGTCAGTCGAAAAGCAGCCAATGAGACGGGCAGGCAAGTGCGCGGTCAGGACTTTGGAAGCGGAGCGCGATTGGTCGTGCCGCTGAAGGAGGCGCTCTGGCTGAAGCTCGCGAAGGCGCCGGGACGCTCCGATTCGCCGCCTTCGCGCAGGAATTTGTGACGTCACTGCCGCGTTTACGTAAATTGTTGTCGTTATTTGCTGTTGTTTTTCTTTTGCGTACAGGTGTCCGAGTTACCGGAACACAACGCACGTTCAGGTCTGTGCGCTGCTTCCTGTATGAACTGTTTAGTACGCTTCGCACATTACTCACGTCTGGCGCGTTATCATTAAATATGAAGGAGAAATACCAGATGACGTCATGGTCTCCCGCTATGAACAAATGGAAAAAACGGGAAACGATGCTGGGTTTTCAGGCGGTGAAACAGCACTATGGTCCTGGACAGAAAGTGTGACATCCAGGCTGATTCAGAAACAATTCAACACTTGCATGCATTTATCACTCGGAAACGATCATGCGAACTGACAGTCTAAACCAGTTTGTACAGTAACTCATACAATGATAACGATATTAGCCAATAGTGGAATTAAGTTTTAACAAAACTGACGTCATAACAAACTTTACTGCCCTTGAACATAACGCCAGAATATTATTTGTAATCTACTTATTTATTACAATGGATGTCACTGAACTCGCTAAAAAAAAATTACGTAATATGAATTTTGAGTTTTGAAATTTGATTTGAATATTTATTTGCAAACTAATTTTAAAGTATGATGTGGGCATCAGTTCTGTGGCCTTTACGTATAGGACATAAGTAGATTTTTATTAACTTATTACAGTTTTTTCATGTTTTCTTTAATTGACTTTAGGGAGAAACAGGACGTCATGGCGCCATCGCTGCCTGGTAAAGTTAAAATTTTAAGCTTTCCAACACACATCAGAGAAGATTTCGATGCGTAAATTACTTTATGCCTTTACAGCCATCTATTCAATGGTGGCTTGTGAATGTTTTTATGGACACAACGTGTGTGTCGTGAGGCGTTTGTTTTTTATTCATTTTACTGGTAAATGTTGTCACTGTTCACGCATCTACTTTAGTAAAGGAAAAAAAAACTCACCATGTACCGAGGCAGTAAAAATTACCCTGCTGCACAGATGGGTAAATCATCACTTTAAGTAGAACTGTCAGATAAATAAATGTTAAATATGTGCAGTATTTGTACAATTGTATGACGACCAACATGAAGCATTGACATCAGAGTTTCGTTTTTAAAAAAAATTCAACATCTCCAGCAAAATTTGCACGTTTCTAACTGTTTTAGTCCTGTATAAATGATGAAAAAATCCTTATTTATTATTATTATTCATTTCCGGCCGCGACGTGAAACAAGACCTGCGGATCTGTGGTCCTGCGCTGCTCCTGCTGGACACGAGAGGGCGCCACAGTCTATCCAGGATGACCTGCAACCACAAAGGAGAGACAAATTTAATAATACAATTAAGCAAAATGGTTGTGGCTGTAAATTAAGGCTTCTTCAAGTACACAAGGGTTTGTTTAAGCTTTAAAATAATAATGCGATTCAACTATGTGTGTCCAATATTAAACATGCACAACATCTCTCTGCCAACTAACAAAAATATGAATCACCTTTTCAAGTAGTAAAGGGGTAAAATACCTGCAGCGTTCTTTTTTAAAAGTTCCGGGTTCGTTTGTAAATAAATCTCTTTTGAGATTGGAATGTCACATTCAACTCTACTTTATTAAAAAAAAATCAGATTTATATTTAATTCCAAGAAACCCCAAGAAACCCCAACGCCCTCACACTTCTTTCCCACGCTCTCCCCTCACTGCCTCATCACTATTTCACGCCCCCTCCACATTCAAACTTAAATAAAATAGTCCTACTTCACACCCAACAAAATATCAAATTTAAACTCCTACATTTATTATATTTATTACGTTTCATTCCTACCCATTTAAACCTGTAGAACAATACTGAAGAACAATAAGTCCTCATGCCCAAATGACTACCAGTCTGTTGCACTGACCTTGGTAGTCATGAAGGTTTTTGAGAGACTCATAAAAGCCATCATCACAGCATCCATCGCCAACCTTGTAGACCCACTTCAGTTTGCTTACCGCCCCAATAGATCCACGGATGATGCAATATCCCACGTCCTGCACACCACCCTCAGTCATGTGGACAGGAAACGGGAACTATGTGAGACTGCTGTTCATTGACTACAGTTCAGCTTTCAACACCGTTGTCCCCCACAGACTGTTCACCAAACTGAGAGACTTGGGATTGAACAGCCACCTGTGTGCCTGGGTTCTCAGTTTCCTCACAGGCAGACCACAGGTGGTGAGAGTCGGTAGTTGCACCTCTGGCATCATCACACTCAACACAGGAGCTCCACAAGGTTGTGTACTTAGCCCTCTGCTCTATGTCCTCTACGCTCACGACTGTGTGGCCATGCACGCCTCCAACTCCATCATCAAATTTGCTGACGACACGGTGGTGCTGGGCCTCATCTCCAACAACGATGAGACAGCATACATGGAGGAGCTGGAGAACTTGGCATCATGGTGTCAGGAGAACTGCCTCCAACTGAATGTCGGCAAAACTAAAGAGATGGTGGTGGACTTTGGTAGCCAACAGCAGCGGTCCTACACCCCCCTTAAAATCAACGGGACCGCAGTGGAGAGGGTGAGTAGCTTTAAATATCTGGGCGTTCATGTCACTGAGGATTTGACATGACCTGTACACATCTGAGCTCAAGCCAGTACAGCAAAGCAGTGTCTTTACCACCTCAGACAGCTGAGAAAGCTTCAGGTCTCTCTGGCGATCCTTAAAACCTTCTACTCTGCTGCTGTACAAACCGTCCTGACTCAGAACATCACGTCCTGGTTTGGGAATAGCTGTGTTCACGACATCAAGGCACTGCAAAGAGTGATCCGGGCAGCGGAACGCTGCACCAGATCTGATCTGCCATTCCTACAGGACATTTACACCAGGAGATGCAGGACCAGAGCAACTAGGATCATCGGTGACCTGTCTCATCCCAGCAACCATCTGTTCGACCTGCTGAAATCAGGCAAACACTTCAGAAGCATTATGGCCAGAACAGAGAGGCTCAGGAGGAGCTTCTATCCACAGGCCATAGGATTTCTGAACTCAGACATGCCATCACAATCCTCACAAACCAGGGTCTACAATATCCTTTGACCGCTCCCCTCACTGTCACTGTTCCCATACTGCAACTTAAGGTTTTATTTATTTGTTTTACTTATTTATCTATTTATTTACTTATTTATCTATTTGTTGTTTGTTTATTGTCTTCTTGTTGTTTAGCTGTTTGTTTTTACTCATTGTAAATTTTTTCTGGAGTGTAACCACACACAGTCTCCTGTTGAATCAGGGCACATTTCACTACATGGTTTACTCAGTAACCATGTACGTGACGAATAAACTCTTTTGACTTTTGGCTTTGACTTTGACTGTAATGCAGTATTAAGAAACCGAGGTGATAATCTGACTGGACGTCTGGTACAATTAAACGTTGGTCATAAAGGAGAAATGACTACAGATAGCCACTATGCCAACAGAGAGGAGCATCGCGGTGGCTTCTGAGCAGTTCTGGTGAGGTTGGTCCACAAAGACACACCTGTGCCAATTCCCCGAGTTCACAAAGGAACGCCGATGCTGCTGAGGCCATGCATACCCCGCCGGGCCGCTAGGGGGCGCCAGGGCTCCAATCGCCCCCCCGCATCACTCCTCTGAGCAATAACAGAAATAAACAGGAATAAACCTTAGGATTTGCTGTTCAATTGCTGCTAATAAAAGCCCATTCTGAGCAACTTAGTTTGTCAAAATACTAAACGCCCGTCACTCTTAAAGTGGCTCGCAGTTTCAGCTCAACTTATTATTGTGACTTAACAGGGTGGACCTGTCAACAGTTCAACACTTCTTCTTATACTGTCTGCCTGTCTGTGAATCTAGATCAAGTTTAATGCTCATCTAAATTCAGGGGATGATTGAAGGGTCCAAGATGAGCTGAATCGGTGTGTTAATAAACTGAAGTCTCAGCTGGAATAAAACCCAGGAAAAGCAGGGGTCAGCCAGGGTCAGCTGGGGACTATGGTAAAAGTGAGCTCTTTGCATCGGTAAACAATTGGAGTCAAATATCTGCAGGGGAGACACTGGTGACTCTGTTGGAAATCCCGCATCCCTGAGTGCTACTGTGCACCTCTGTGGTGAATCATGAAAAGGTTAAAAAAAGGGCTTAGCAGCACGCACACACATGCACACACACACACACACACACACACACACACACACAGAACTGTTGAGGTGGAGGGACACAGTGACAGACGTGTCAAACCTCCGTTGTGACAGGTGACCTCGGGGCGTGCCTACAATGTATAAAATGCCTGTGTCGCCACGGTGATGATCATGCTGTAGCTGGCATGGGATGTGAAGCATGTGGAGAAATCACCATAACAACAGCATGGCATGTGACCTCCAGTGTGCCGTGGTGTTTTTACGTAGTGGCTGTGGGCGGCAACACGGTCCCACGGTCCCTGTGGGGGTAGCAGGGGCAAAGCTGTCCATTAGTGGTGCCGCTTTATCCTCAGGGGCCTGGGTTTGAGTTCCACCTCCTGCTGCAATTCCCTTTGTCAAAGTATTTTACCCTGATCTCAAGCAGTAAGTGGGTATATCAGTGTGGCTTAAACACTGAGGTGCTTTGGGGAAAAGCGTCAGATGAATGAACGTAAAGGTGCGCCACCTCGTGGTCAGTAAGAGTTTGGTTGGGGACTTTTTTGTCCAGGTTTCTGCACTGCGGCGATATGGCGATGCTCCTCCAACTCTGCTCTGAGGAATGTTGATGCTCCTCTGAAAGGCGCAGTCCGCTGTGGCCTGAGAAATCGCCACGGCGACCACTAATCACACTAATAAATATTCATTATTAGGGAAACGCAGCGACACGGTCACCACAGCCATGGATCCCCTTTGTCAAGTCTTAGCTGACTTGCTGAAGACCGGATGTTTTTTAGGACACCTATTCATAGAGTCACCATGAGTGGACACTGACTCAATGGCACTTAACAACTTAACAACCAGGTCCTCTCAGCGCCAGCCATGTTTAAACTGTTACTCTTGGCTGACAATAAACTTCCTTTACTCTCCACACATGGTGCGTATCAGTGGTCCTACTGATTGACCGGCCATGTGACCTCTTCCTCTGACCCCCCTCTTTAGGGTCTATGAGGCATTTTCAGCTCATTTCGGACAAAGTGAGGTGCAGTCACACTGCTGTGACCCCCACAGGAAATCTGAAGAAGTTGTAGTTTCAACTCATTTGGTCCAGACAAAGGAAATTCTTTGCTAAATTGGACTCAGTTGATGCCTTTATGAACGTTGCAGATGGGTGGCGAGCTGTCATCTGTACCTGTGACCAGCAGCCAGCCAGGAATTCCAGTTCCTGTCCAAAAAATTCAGTTTCACATGACCACCCAGCTGCCTCACATGACCGCTGAGGTGTCTCGCATGTCCCTCCAGGTCCCTCACACGACCCCCCCGGAGCCCCATATGACTTCACCACACCCTGGTTTGAAGGTCAACTCTACTTATTCCCATCACCCCCAATTCTGACCAACTGAGTGCTCCTCCTCACCCCAAAATCCACCTCATTACATAAGATGTTTGGAGCGGATGCTTCTCCAAGGGAATTTTCTGTACGCTCTCTAATCCTATTGGGATCAAACTAATTTGCATCTCATTTGCATCTCATCATGGCGCTGGGGATTTATATCCACGGTGAGTGTGTTTGTGCAGAAAGGCATGTGTTGCAGTCGACTAGAAGGGAACTGGAACCAAGTCAGATGGTTAAATATTACTTAGTACCCTGAAGTACCAGGCTGGACAGCGAGAGCCTAAAGCATGAGGTCATGGTTTCAGCCCAGGGTGTGATTTGGCTCAAGGACCAGGTGTGTTCCTCACTGAGTGCCGACCCTGGAGATAATCGGAGAACAATGGACAAGCAAAGGGGCAACTGCCCACCCCACCGACTAAATGGGCAGTGACATGACCCTCAGTCACCAACGTTAGTGGTCTGCTGCGGAAAAGGTGTGGTAATGTACCTGTACCACCTTACACCAGACAAGGTCTCAGTTCTTCATGCACAACAACAGGTTTGTGGAGAGATTTAGGCAGCAGACGGACATCCTACTTTCCCACCTGATCCTATTAAGGCACAATGCACCAAGGCTTTTTTAGCCATGCGGCAATTAAACAACCACTTGTTTGTCCTATCCTTGCAGTAGCAGGAAACCAGGTCCCACAAGGGCATATCTTCCACCGGTGGGACCCGTGCTTTGGTGCCAGTCCTCGCTGTGGAGCCACGTTCACTTATGGTGTCCACCTGCTGCGCTCTACATGTAGGACCTTGCTCATTTGTTCCTCTTAACTGCTCTCAGTCAGACTTCCAGCACAGCAGAAGAAGACGTGGATGTTCTCCACTTTCTGGGCCTTGAAACAGCCCTATTGTCAACCACCTGTTTTACAAAGGATGCCTGGAACGCTGACTCCACCACAACCCCCCATTGCTGTCTTTGGCCCGTTTTTCTGTAATTCCGACTGTTTTTCCGTGTTCATTTTTTTCTTTTGCATACGCCCATACGTTACATCAATGCTCTCTCATGGAAAACTTCTTCAAATGCTCAAGGGCTGAATTTGGATTTTGCACAAAACTGTGCCACCATGCAGCTTTCTTCATAGCCGTTAAGTTCTCGACCTCCATTGCCGCTTGTTTGCCGGTTTCACTTTTAATCTGAGCAGTTGTGTCTCTTTGCATCTGAGCAGTGCTGGGTGAATTCATTTGCATTGTTTTTGTTGATTTCTTTTGCCTTTACTGTTCTGCTTTTTCCATTAAAAGTTGAATTCTTGCATAGAGTTTTGTTTATGAGCATCAATATTAGAAATTATGGTTATAAATTATAGTGACAAATAGTACAAGTAATTAATGAAAGGAAACGGCCTTGTTATGTTGACTGCTAACCTGATTGTTTCCATTTTAATGGCATTTGGGGAACTTCTACCAAGAACACACACACATTTTTACCATTGAAAATCATAACAATTATGTCTGATATACAAGAATTCACCTCACACAGTTTTTCAGAAACAAATTACCTTTGTAAAGGGTGGGAACACTGCACAGCTACCTTTATTGTTATTATTACATTGTAATTATATAATAAACAATTTAAATCAATATAATCATATTAATATAGTGCATCTACTATGATTTACACCATATCCACCGTTTAATTCTGTCCTTCCTACTGCTGAGGCTTCCACTGTAAATATGCATCTAGGTGATGTAAGCACACACGCTTTGCAAAGGCATTTGGGCAAAATCTACATTTTCTGTTTGTCTTTCCTAGCTTCATTTACCAAGGAAAAATCTGGATGTTTCCTAGCAGTCTGAAACCATCTCATCCATTTCATTTTTTCCCCAGCAGTTTATTATTTTTGACCCATTTTCACAGCTGTCTGCTCCATTGGAAGAACCCAGGTTAAGCATCCTGCTCAAGGGCACCCCAGCAAGACAGACACATGGCAGGATCCGAGCCAGCAGCTCAGAGTCTGAGTGCTTTACCCTGTTCTACCTGACACTAAATAGTGCTGATAGTGTTTCCCACGTTGGTCTATTTGCACATCACAATACAACACCACTTGAGTCCAACCTGAAGCTCTCAGGACTTTGCCATACTTGTGTGGGAAATATTTCCTCAATTTATTCCCATGTGAAGAATATCGCTTTAGATAAGATTGTACAAACATTCACTGTAAGAAATTCTTTGAATGTTTCATCTAAAAGGCAGCACATGCTGTAAAATATTAAGCTATTTTTAATATTTGTCATAATTTACAACACCTGCTGCTGTGCGATAGCTATGGTATGCGCTGTTTCACTTTACAATTAAAATAAAGATTAAAACCATGCTGTTTAATTTCGGAATCATATGTAAGTAAGGCAGTCACTGTCGTATTTCATGGTATCCTTTTACTTGAGTGTATAATGAACCAATTCAGGCCTACCTGTACATGGACCATAGTGCACTATACTATACATGAATTGATACCCATTTGGTACAGTAGACAAAAGCACAGATGGATGACCATATGGCAGCTATCAGAATAAGGTGATAAGCAAAAAAATACTGCACCCAAGAGGGGATCTTATAGTCTTTGTAATGCTGAAAATAAAGGATTTGTACTACTACTTCCAATGAACCTTAAACTAATGGCAGCTTTTTGGAGCAAAGATGACTTCCCTAACAGTGCATCATTAAATATTAACAAAACTAAGTTGATGTTGCTATGCATTAAATATAAGGGGTGCAGTGGTTCAAGGAGCTGCCTTGTAATTCCACAGCTGGGTTTGAATCCCAACTCCTACTGTAGTCCCCGTGATCCAGGTACTTACCCTGCAATGAAGCAGTAAAAATGACTGTAAAATATGCAGTCTGCAAAGGGGAGTGGGGGAGGACATGGCCAAAGGTCCCCACGAGGGTAATAATTTCTGTCCTTTAAATTGTACCTGGTGTAGTAGGTGGGGGGGCGGGGTACAAGGTGAAGCAAAACAGCTTACGCTCCCTTCAGCACCTGCCCTCTGTGCAAAACAAGAACACAAATTCACCAGTAATTTCCTGAGCTGTTGTGTTCTTGCTTCAACTCGTACTACAATTACCCTGCTGTATAAACAGGTAAATTGCTATAAGCAGCTTAACACTGTAAGTTACTTTGGCAGAAAAAGTGAGTCAAATGAATAAATAACGGTGATGGCATTATTGATATTACAAATATTTACCGTAATCGAGGGTCGTGATCGATTTGGGTTGTAAATAAGAAACTGCGTTGGGGGAAAAACATCAGCTAAATGATCAGTGATAATATTCAGTAATAGAACAGCACGTAGAAAAAGGAACTGCAAAACAGACTCCCCCCAGCGACATGGACTCCACCCCACAACCACCTTCTCCAGCTTGGGACCCTCCCAGCGTAAATGGAGTACAAGACAAGAAATGAACATCTGGATCTCAAAATACCATGCAGCTTGAGGAGGTTGTTGATGAACTGCTCCAGGCTAGAGGTGGCTGAGCAGCTTTGCCATAACTGTTCATCGCCACACCCCCGTGGTAGATACCAATCTTTTAAAACACTACGGGCATACAGTACCAAAAAGCTTATTTTATCTCCTTAACAATATTTGTAGCTCATTATGGTCTCATTCTGTTTACAAACTGGCCTTTTTTGCAGTTCACACTGCTGTTATGGTGCTGCGAAAGGACTGGGAACATCTGGTTTGAATTTGGGATCTCCTGTCGGGTTATGTGCTCCTCCTCAGCTCCAGATGTTTCCAATCCAGAGTCCTCTATGAGACACGCACCTCCACCCAGCATTTTATTTTATTTCATTAACCGCAGGCGTAAAAAACAATACTCCATTTTCGCAACAGTCCTCCAGTTTGAGGTTTCCTGCTCTGTTTTATCTTTTTAACTGGACCTTCAGTCATTTGTTCCCAAACTGTTCACTTCGTCAGCCAGGGAGCAGTAGACGGGGATGCTGGAAGGGACCCTGCACCGTAGAGAAGGAAGGTAAAAAAACTCGGAAGAGGTGCATAACTGAAACGTGCGTCAGCAGCAACCAACTCTACAGAAGGGCCACGTCCCACTTTTTGGGTCACTCCCTGCCTCCGGTCCAAACCGGCTGCAGGTTCTGGGAAGGATGGACCCCCCTCGCGGCACAGCAGGCCTCAAGGAAAATAATGCGTTTAACTTTCAATCTACGCTTACAAAAAGGCGCACTGTGGCCACAAGGAAAGCAGAGAGCACGGAAACCAACTACAAAACCATAAAATATTACTCAGATTTTAGCTACCACAATAAACTACTGAAAATGTTGCCAGCGGTAGCTTTTAGTTGTAAGATAACTGTGTGTGATTAATTTAATGTGTACCCTACCACACTGGAACATCTGGAATGTTCCCTGCCTCGTGGCCTCACTTCCACAATAAACACAGCAGCCTTATGTTTCTGCATTTGTACTCAGACAAAGGGGCCTGTAGTTATTTCAGGTGTATTTACAGTACAGTACTGTATTTGGCCCTTCCTCCCCAAGCAGCTTACACTGATTTACCCAAGGAAATTTTTATCAATTCAGGATGTCTTGATCAAGGGAAGTACAATAGGAGGTGGGATTCAAACCTGGGCACTTGGGGGACCAAAGGGGGCAGCTCTGACCACTACTCCACCTGCTGACCCGGTAAATAAATGTATTACAACATTAAAAAAGACATTAGAGTGGATTAAGAGAAAGAGCATAGGTGGAGTGTTTCCAGCCTTTTCTTTACACCCCTTCTTGGCCTACAGAGTGGTGGCAGTTGGGTGGAAACAGGTTTCTAGGCGCTGGCGCCCAAGGCTCCCAACACAAGGCCTTGTGCACTGAAGTCCTCCATCTGCTGGGATCTTCTTCACCTGGGCTGGAGGAGCCTCCTCTCCCCCAAGGTCTTTGCAGTCTGAGAGCCCCTGGAAGGACTCCAAAGCCGGCGAGATGGAGCTGGAGTGGGCGGGAGGGTGGCATTGTTGCCATTCTCTTCATGCTGGAGCAAAGTTCCTCAGAAGCTCTGCTGGAAGGACTTGAAAAGAAAATGCTGTCAGAACAATGAATCAAAAGCCAAATACTGTGCAGAAACCCAGCATGCTGCTGCAAAGCCAGCAAGGATGGAATATTAAAACAAAACCCACAGCAGTTTTCCATAACTTGGGCCCAACCTGACTTTCCAACAATTCATTCTGTACAATCCATCGTTTCCAGTGAGCAGCACAGTGAAAGACTCAAGAAGTTGAACAGCCTACTGAAATATTTTTCTACATTAACCTGATGTCCATGTTCTCCTAGGAGCTCTGCCATTTGCCTGATCTCGTGCCACAAGTTTCCAAGACTTTCTCCATTACAGAGGCACTTGGGCTGTGGGTTCAGACCTGGGATCAAATCCAACTCAGCCTGGGTGGAGTTTCCGTTTTCTTGGTGTTCATGTGGCATTCTTCCAAGTGCTCTGGTTTCCTCCCACAGTCCAAAGATACCTGTCTCAGGTAATTTGTGGTGACTAAATGGCTTCTAGTGTGTCAACCAGCAGATACTCATGATGGGTGGCTGGATGCTGTGCTAATTTCATCAGGTGGCTAACTGCGAAATTGCTGACCGGTTGCCTAAATCTTAACAGAGTTTAGATCTGCAGTTTGGTTAAACTGTTGTCAGACCCCAGCACAGATCATTCAGTCTTCCATCTACATGTCAGTAATTTACAGTCAGAAGTAAAAAACCTGTGATTCATTACAGCTCTCATAGGTGTGGTGTGCAAATGGTCCGACTTACAAGTTTTCAGCTATACGAAGGTGCGATAGCGATGTGCACACAGTAGAATTTGTACTTTGAATTTTGAATTTGGATTTTTCCTGGCAAGCAATATGTGGCGCGATACTCTTTCATGATGCTGAGCAGCGGCAGAAATCCACATCTCCCAGTCTACCATGCAGTCACTAGCGTATACAACCTATACTCTGCAGTGCTCTGCGTTGCCAGAGTTTTTTTGAATTCCCCCCCATTATCTACGTTGTGTTTTATGCACCCATCATGTCTGCGAAACGGCCATCTGTGTCTTCTGAAAGTGGGATGAAGGCGGAAAGCCCATAATAAGTTTAAGTTGCATTAAACTCTTTACTGAGTGTTGTTTTGGGCAAAGAGTGTTGCCATTAGCCAGAAGCTAGCGCTAAACATTAGTGACTGGCAGTAAATAAAACGGAAGAGACCACAATTGAAAATAAACAAAATACAAGGCATTAGCAAGACAGCGGTTGCAGTGGAGTTCCCAAGGGGAAGCGGAAACTGAGCACTGACAGGAAGTCCGGGTAGGAACTAAATCCCGTCCGCGATTGGTTCCTGCGCCAATCAATCAATCAGTCTGAAGACGAGGGGGCGGAGAGACTGCCTACGTTCCGTCGCTGAAGCGGCCACAGGCGGGTATATTAAATGCATTTTCGACTTAAAATATTTTCAATTTGCAATGGATTTATTGGAATCAACTTTAATGGTTTACATAGTGTGTTGATGTTTTCCATAAATATTATTTCTGTTGTCTTTCTTCCTCTGAAATGAGCTCAGATGTTTGTTGCAGTACAGTGTATTTATTTTGCGGCCTGGCTGGTAGACCATGCGGAGTGTCACGAGGAACAACGCAGGGATAAGTACGGGCTGTCCTGGGCTGCCTGGGCTTTGTTTTTAGCGAAATTACCCCGTGTCATTCTTACAGACTGGCTGCACAGTCAAAACAGGACCAGCACTACAACTGCAACATCAGGTTTGGGCACATTTAAAAGTTCCTAAAAAATGAGCAACTCTGCGCTTGCACGCTGTGAGGAATGTTCCAGACAGCCAGCTTTACTTACAGCATCCTTGTGGTTGACATTTGCTGTAAACCGCTGATGCACAGTGGATTTTATTACTGCTTCCAAACTTATTTTGCAAACACTCTTACCCAGCAACCTATAAGCTCTTGGCCAGCTTTTACATGTTGCATAAATTCTTTTTAAATTATGTACTGTAAACATAATGATGATCATAATAATAAAATTACATCTTGATGAAGCAGTTAACACTGTTAATGGAGGAAAACAGATCCGATTTTTCAGTGCAGACTTTGAAGTTCAGCACATTTGAGTTTGATTTTTACATCTGTGGCCCTTGAATCTGCCCCAGTAATGGCTGGAGATTCCTGCCCTTGACACCATAATGGCTTCCATCAACAGATGAAAACCATTGAGAGGAGCACACAATGCTGTGGATGTGCCGAAACTGGAAGGTCCCATGGAAGCACACGTAATGAAATAAACTGTTTCCTTCTGTAAGGGTGTTTAGTGTACAGTTGATGTGGGCCGTCGTTCCAGTTGTTTTGCCTGTTGCTCTACTTGTTTGTGCTGTGCTTTAAGAAGCCACCTAATGGCCTTAGCCTGCCACATGTCCAAACACCAACAAGCTTAAATGTGGACTTCAGGAGATGCCGAACACGTGCGTGGATCTCTCTCTGTCCACGGGGTCGAATTGCGGTCTTCACCAGGCCACCCACATCTCCAGCAAACTGCAGCCAGGACAGTTTGGAAGCAGCTGCTGCAACCAGGAGGACAGCTGAAGGAGCTCCACACACAAAGCCAAGATGTCTGCGTTCTGCTTCCTTGCTCATTCCTTTTGGATGCGTGAGCAGAAAACATCTTGATCCGTTACCTTAGAAATTTAAGACCTCTCCTCGAGAGTGCTCCATGAACGTTACATCATTAAGGTTTCACACTACACTTCATACAATAACAAGGCAGAGTATTAAGGGTCCAGAAGTGAAGTGGCCATGATTTAAATACACAAGCGGAAAGAAAGTCTAAATTAAACAAGATATGTAGCACCCAGTTAAAGGGCTGAGGAAAGCTGCTCCCCCAGGAGGCACTGGATGAAGACAATGACCTCTCCTCGGGGAACAGAACAGTTTTGGACAATGACGGGACACTGTAAATCTCACTTTGGGTCTCCTCACTGTTTATCACTGTTTACACCAGCAGACCATTTACCCCACAGCAAAGCTTTGGCTGATCAGGTGTGGAACCTACATATTCCTCCCAGCAGTGTTGTCAGCAGTGCATGCAGGCGGTCACGTTCACCACAGGCTTCCCAGAAACACAAATCATTTGGTCAAGAGCATAGCCATTTGAAGCTCTTCACACAGCTGAGCTCACAGCGGAGCCTGAAATATAAAATGAACACATTAAGCAAATTATTATTCAACTTTTTAATTTCTGACCAGAGATTATCAGCCACACCGAGGGCACCGTTTAAACAAATAAATAAGTGCAAAACAAATTTTCTTCATCTGTCAGTTCTTTTGTGAATACAGTACATATTGATGTACTGGGAATACAGGAAGCTCATGTCAGGGTTTCCTGGATAGATAGATAGATAGATAGATAGATAGATAGCTAGATAGATAGATAGATAGATAGATAGATAGATAGATAGATAGATAGATAGATAGATGGGTGATGAAAAAGTGTAACATTTCAGTAGCTGCAGGTGAGCACATGCATCTGCCATACTTACCTGAGACATTGATATTCAGAGCTTTGGTGAATTCTCTTTCCCTGAACTCCTGCACTAGTCCTCAAGAAAATCAAGGATGGTGCTGCTCCTTATTCTTAACACCCCCCCCCCCACTGCCACAGGGGTTCTGTTTTCTAAATTCTGAATAGTAAAATATTTAGAGAGCTACATTTTTAATGCTGCATATTTCCTGTGCTACTTTATTCAACACGTGTTATTTTGAATATATGAAGCTCATGTTATTTTTAGTCACAGTATCATTTGTGATGACAAATCATGGAACGAAGGGATACTGTCGCAGGTGATCAACATCTTTCCTGAGCTGAGCGTCACAGAAAGGTAGGTCAGTCCAAACTTGCAGCAGAACCTGATGCAAAATCACAAAAATACAGTCAGCTGGCATGTCCTCAACTTTTATGGAATTAACTTTGTTTGGACACTGAATTTTGGCATGTGATGGCCTATAAGCCTGGCCTTGATCTTTACCAGCTGAGGAAGCTCAATCTGCCGCAAGAGCTGCTGATTCAGTTCTATACAGCAGTCATTGACTCTGTGCTCAGCTCCTCCATCACAGCTTTTTTTGAACAACAGTTCCTTTCCCCACGCTGTTACATCAATTGTTTGTTAGTCCGCGCAATATTTTCTACCTCTTACTTATTCCATCACTCATTATTTACACTTATTTTCCGGCGCTGTCAATGCATCTTTGCCCTTGTACATATGTATGTTTATATGTGTGTGTGTATATGTACAGTATGTATATGGTTGAATTCCAGCAACTGCAGGAATAAATCAAAAGTAACACTGTTATGTATTAAGCAGCATTATATGGTTCTGATGTGAAGCTCATACTAAGAGACAAAAAATGCTGATAAATCACATATTTGCCTTTTTAATTAAGCATACCATTCTGAATTGGTGAAAAATGAAAATATACTCTAATAAAGAGCTCTGCATTTGGTGTTTATGGCTTCTTCATTTACTCCAGTCAGACACAATATGATACTTCTGCTTCCTGGAAAAAATGTTGCTGAAGATGACAACAGCCAAGAAGAGAAGCCCACTGCCTTCAAGCTTAGCACCATCAGAACACAGGTCCACCAAGACAGCTGCTCCAGCCCCTTTGCTCACCTCTGCTTCAGTGTGAGGACTTCAGCCCAACTTCCATTCTGCACTGCTGTGAAAAACTGGCAAAAAGTTCACCACCAGGCCTCATCTTTCCTCTCTCATCTGTAGAGCTCTACCTAGAGCAACAAAAGGTTTTTCTCTCACTTCTCTCTATTCATAAATAGAAGGTACTGCATTTTTACTGGCCTACAAGCCCAAAATGTTCAATTTCCACAGGGGTTTCTCAAGCACTGGTGCTCAGACTTTACTCTATAGCCTGATCCTTTTGCAGCTTCTTTCTTTGTCTGCATGCAGGCAATGCCCACATTTTCCTGCCATTTCCTTTAGTCTTCCTCCAAATTTTGGCCCAGATACTGGATTTCCGCTCGGACTTCCCTTCATGGATGTGTGACCAAGAACAAAAGTCAACCTCTCATCTGATATGCTTATTTGCCTCCTGCTCCTGCTGCCTTGGTTGTTTCAGCATTGCTCCTCCCATCACCCACTTCTGTTTAGCTGCTGTGAGGAGCCCAGGTGTGATCCTCAGTGACTCTTTCTTTTACACTCATCACATTTTCTCTTTCTTCTCTTTCTCTCTAACTTTCCCATTTAACTTATACAACTGCTTTGGATTTTCTAGGCTGGGCTACTGGACCTCCCTGCTGGCAGAGTCCCTCGATCTCCTGTCTGTCTTCTCCAACTGACAAAGAATGCTACTGCTCATCTGGTTTATCCCCAGCCTGGAGACACTTGCCCTACACCCCTGTCCCCATTGCTCTATTGGCTTCCTGTTGGTTTTGGTTCAGAACAACAGTTCTCTTAATCTACGCGTCTCTGTGTGGCTCTGCTCACCACCCCCTCCAGTCTCTTTTCACCATCCATTCCTCCTCGAATCTTCCATTCCACTACAGACTGCTCCTGTCTCCTCTGTCTAGCTCCCCTCTTAAAATGTAGTAAAATAGATTGTTCATAAAGGTATTCTGAGTGCTTCCTAGTACTCACACTGTCAAACCTGCTTATCAGTTTTACACAGCCTTTGAAGACCCACTTCTCTGGACTCCTTGGGACTGCTTAGTCTCTCCTTTCTCTCATAAGGAGTTATTAAACATATCCAGCCTACATCCCATTCAGTGATCCTGGGGCTGGCTCTAGAATGGTATAACCCTGACCGGGACAAACCATTAAGGATGGGTGGATGGATGATGGATAGACAGATATTCATTAAAAAAAAACAGTACTTATGCGAAAGCAGACAATCTTCTTGAGAACATGGCCATTTACATGCTAACCACAGTTCTATGCTGGTCAAGCAAGCACACAGATATCTCAATCACATCCCAGTAGTCAGTGGGGTATTTGAGCCCGGTCCTGCACTACAACAGTAAAAGCGAGGGTTGGATATGTTGGTCACCAAATGTCATTCACCACCTGAGGGGACAGATGGTTCATTGCAAATCCAACTCATTGAAGGGGCAAGAGATTCATTTTCAGGTTTTAATACTGAATTATTTTTGATGGAAAGTTACTTTTACGGCATTTTGTGACAAACTGCACTACGCCAAAAATATCTAATTGCCGTGGAGACTTGAAGGCCTTCCCAGTTTTCGGTGTAACACATGGAGGCACAAAAAGAGTAAAAAACTGTGAGGTTTGCAGTGTGGCCTGGGAAGCAGAATGAGGCAGCAGCTCTCTGCTTGGCCAATTTCAAAAGCTGTGTAGAGGGGAGTTGATGCTGCAGCAGAAAGATGCTCAAATGGAGCACAAGAAACAGAGCAGAGCAACCTCTTCAGATGGTTCCTGCCAGTAAGTCACGGTGAGGGGGGCTGTGCGGCCTGGAGGAGACGGCACATAAACAGTCTGGTCCAAAAAGGCTTGCAGACGAAGAGTGTGGTTAGCGTTGGAGAGCTAAGGGCTGCAGAGGAGGCATGTTTTAATGAAATGTCTAGTGCTTATGTAAATGTCTAAGTAAACAGAGAGGTTTCCTGAAATTGCGTTTCAAAATTGGGCCATTTTTTCCATTCTCGAAGTGGAAACAATACAAAAATGAATTTGAGGGGATTGTGTTGTTTAAATTAGTCTCTTCATGGACCGTCCATTTGAATCAGACAAATTTCATTCCTGAAATACAGATTATTCACCAAATCGGGCCCTCTTGCTGAATGAGTTCTCCTCTCAGCACCGTTTCCAGTGCTAAAGGATAAAAAGGGTGTAAAAGGGCAATCGAGAAAAGTGAAGCGAAGGTTGCAGGAGTGGCCCATCTTTTTAGCCGAGCCGCGCTGCGTAGCCAAACATGCGTGATCCTCGCTAAGCCAACTGACAGTCCTCATCAGTGTCACGGCCCATATTCTCTGCAGATGAAGCACAGTCTGGTAACAGGCGATCTTCAAGCACTTTTCTGCATCATGTCATCTGAAAGACACTGTCCAAAGGAACAGAGCACTTTCTTTGGCCCTGTTTGACAGAGAAATGGATCGCGGCCACAGCGATGCACTTACAGAACATGGCGAAACACCAAAATCCTTTTATGTTCCCTGAGACTGCAACAGTTTAAAAGGACCTTGGCCAATTAATCTCATGGAAACATCTGTCTCCCTACAGAGGAGGAAGTGATGCATTGTGGCGTGCGTCGCCAACAACAACACTGAGTGGAGACGCACCTACCATCACATCTGCGAACCATCAGTCAATCTAATCAGAAAGACATTATTAAGATGTCGCAGAAACTATTCACAATGAGGATCAAGAAGCCAGGCTGTGCTCTAAAGGCACCAGGACCTTCCCAGACCTTCACATAAGTGTTGTGCATGCTGTGTCCATCCAAAGTTTTATTTATTTCCAGTATCAGTTTATTTTTTGAATTCCATTAGGTCTGTTTTGACATACAGGGTAAGTAAATCATGAGTTCATGAAAACTGTGTTCATCTGCGGAAAAACTGTCCACATATAAATAAATCAACTTTCATCTGTGGATGGCAGCCCTTTATCTGCCATTACATAGCGAATGTACAGCCTTAACTGAAAAAAGCATTTACAGTTACACATTTGTGGACATACAGCTCAGAGTAAACAAACTGCATCAACGGCAGACAAAACCCTGCTTGTTTGTCTGATACCACCATGTTGCAGGGTCACATCCATCCAGTAGCTGCCCAGAAGAAGTGACAAGGTGTCATGGAGTTGTAGTCATTTATGCGGCTATCAGGAGACAACTGGCTCTGAAAGTGATAGGTTTGAGACCCTTCCCCAACAGCAGGAGAAAACATTTCTTAAAGTAATTACAGGATATTTTTGCAAAGATGGGTGATGACCAGCAGCTCACATCATGACACCTCAGTCCTGGTTGTTTTCATATGGAAAATTCTAGAACCAGAGGAGCAGGGATACCACAAAAGTTCTTCCTTCATTACTAGAACCTGCAGATTCTTGGTCCCAAGTTCAGCTCTCCCAGCCACCTACCACCTGCTGGCCTGCTGAGCAGCATAGTATTTCAGAATTTGGAGGTGTGGAAGGGTGAGCCAGGGGGCACCTGCCATTTAAATCCCTGTGCAAATGAAACACATTGTATGATTTTTTTAAAACTTTCTTTATTTCTGTAGACTGAGATGAAGAGGAACCAAAGACCAAGAGTCCAGGAGTTTGAATGTCTGTTTACTGTCCTGAGTTGCCTCCTTCCTGATGCCTAACCCAGTTTATAGAGATCAAGAATAGAACCTGAAACCAGAAACCCCAAGTTAGTGTCCTGTTGTAAGGAGAACCAAGCAGCTGTCACCAAAATATATTGCATACATTTTGCACATTTGCAGGTGGTGTTTTCAAGCACCACCTGGTGCAGCTCCCAGCTCAGTTTCCAAGAGGACTATGCTTTTAAACACTTTCCATAAACAATGTATGGCCAGATGGTCACTATTAATTTCTACTGTAACCGTTTGACTGGGTTATGCTGTGACGCCAAACCTCTCAGTTTACATTGCCGTTTGTCTCGGAAGTACAGATATGTGATCATGCTGAAAGTCTCCGTTAAATTTGCCACAAGCAATTTAACTTCCATTTCACTTAAACGGAATCTGAATGGAAATGCCAAGGGCTCTTTTCCAAGCTCAGTTTCATAAACAGCACATCACAGTCTTGGCTAAATAATTCATAATTCATTCAGATCCTTGCCTTATGTAAGTGCTCTGCGATGGGAGGGCAGCAGAAAAATCGGTCATTCCACCCTCAGTGGCGTCCGACAGACTGAGGTCATGCAGGACGAACTAACCCATGTGCAAGAAGGAAGAAAGAGAATCGATGGCAAGTTGTTTAAAAGGAACTGAAAGTGTACAAAAGGAGGTCACGTGTTCATTCTGGCAGCAGTAGGCGAACCCTGACCGAAGGTCCCCAGCCTCCACTGACCTTTCCTGCTCCAAGACCAGAAAATTTACATAAACTTCAGTAATTTGAAACTGCATGTCTGAAAAGTTCAATCAAAGATCATCAGATATCCCTGCTATGCATTAATACTCGCATTCCTGCAAAAGCTATGTTACTGTAGGACTTAAAATTTATGTTAGTTTGAACATTTTTGCTACCAAATAGAGAAGCTGACAGTTTTGCTTTTTGCCATTGACATTGTTGTGACTCGTAATGGCTTAAAAATGAGCTCATCTTATAAACAAACAAAAAAGAGTGCCAGACTGTAAGGACTCAGGCCTGGACTAGGACTTTTGGCCGCCCTGCTGACCATTCTGTGTACTGCATGGCCGTGTACTTCCGTTTACTCCCATTCACTCCCTTGTGCTCCTTGCCCCACCTCCCTCACCTAATCGCCATTGTTACCATCATTATTACTTTCATTATTACCTCTTGTGATCCTCCAATGGCCCTCTCTGTTGTTTACTGTGTTGGGTATTTAAGTCCCGTGTTTGCACCGATTCTTTTTCAGATTGTGTTTCTTGTGCCTCTTCTGCAGTAACTTCTCTGTCTGCTTCACTGGTTTTGACCTGGTTTCTTCTGATCTGCTTTTGCCTGCTGAATTTCATTGTTTGCTGGTTGCTTCTTTGTTTGTTTTTTTTTTTTTTTTTACACCCTGTTTTTGCACAATGAATTGAATTTCCCTGAAATAAATCTCCTCACTCCCTTCAATATGCAATTGGGTCCTGACAGACAAGAGAACCAAAAACATTTTTAACATGTTTACTCTGAGCAGTAATTTGAGAGCACAGCAATAAGTTGGATTGTGGATCAGGAGGTAACGTAGCAGTGAGCTCTTCTTTTCCACAATAGGTCGCTTCTTACAAATGTGACTCAGTGTGAGAAAGGAAACCCGCTTAAGCTCTTATCAGTCATGCGTTAACTGTAGCCAGACTATGGTTTCTAATGATTACTGCTTTTTCAGGTCTTCTGTTTATTACGATTCTGTGGAATTCCAGTTTTATGAGTGGTTTTCCCTTTAACCATAAAGAACATGTTTTTCTGCAGGCCTTCATAAACACTCTTTGGATCTTGTATCCATTTCAAATACCTTAAGTTTGTGAGTTTTGTTTGTATTGGCTAAGACGGCTGGGATTTACGTGCAAATGTTTTAATGTAGATGCCATGTCCTGCAAAATCAGTCTGACTTTCATGTGAAATTAGTACAGCTGTGATGGTAAACTTTGCACATCCTGGTTAGTGGTCACACCTCTTTATTGCACAAATGTGCAGTGATTTACAGAGAGCAGCAAAAAGATTAAATACAAGGTGCAGATGATGCTTGGCTGCTTGAGAGCCACAAGCAAGCACAGCCAGCGAAGTGATCCAGGCAAAGTGAAAACAGGTGGTTTGAAACGGTGTTACCTACTTGGATAAATGAGCTAATAATTGTACTGGAATGATAGAATATGCAAATCTGATTTCCCCCTTCAGTTATGCTGCATTTTCCATAAACTGCTGCACCATTTATGGTGCTCCTACCCCAGCACCTTGATGGTCCTGACTCAGTTAACTATGGAACTGAGATGCTCTCCCAAGGCCAGCACAAGTCACACAGTTGCTGCCTTAGCCTGGACGGGAGAGGGACAAACACCAAGCGGAGCTCCACAAGGCTCAGGGGAACTGACTTGCAGGTAACATCTTAAAGGGATGGACAGTCAATTACACAGCAACAATGAGTTTTCTTGAATTAAGTAACCAGCAATGTTACTGAATTATGGAAGCGGCGGATAACCCTTTTTGGTCGCTGCACTGCAGCCGATGTCCCTGCAACCCCTCGAACATGAAGCCGAAGCAAAAATAGAAACTACATGAAGACAAGGCATTTGAGAAGTTGCCATTAAAACAGTCACCCATACATACGACCCCCGGTACTGTGCTGCTTAAGGCTCCCCAAAGGCAACAAATTTCTTTTCTTTCTGGATCCACCAGATAGTCATGCAGATGGAGGATCAGATGGGGATTAAGACAGATGGAAGTGAAAATTACAGATGACGGTGGTGTTATTTTCTGCTCTGCGAGGTCCTGGCTGAGTGATGCTGCACTTTAATTACACACAGTAGCTCCTCTTATGGTGCTGCTGCAGCTACTTATGTTGTTTCATCCACCCCGTTTGTCACCTCACTCCTGGAGCCCTTAAGGACCACAGAGCAAGGCGCTGCAGGAAGGATGGTGCCTTTACAGGGAAACCTTCCTCCTACAGTCACTAAAAACCTCTTCAGCTCTAATAGGCTTTACCCTAGTAAACACAGTACACATGCCTCAAGAATGTGAAACGTGCACAGCATTAGATAACATAGCTAAAATAAAGCAAAATACTTTTTATTCTCATGTTATCATTTCATGTCATTTTTTGATTTCGAGGCCAATTTTGATCTATTTCTAGTCTGAATTGCAGACTGATACCAAGGCAGCAGGGGGTGTAGTGGTTACAACTGTACACATCGGGACTTGAGGAACACAGGGGTTCTAATGCCACCTTCTACTGTAGTACCCTCAGTCATGGTATTTGCACTTGAATCAAACTGTATAAATTGCCCAGCTGTGGAAATGGATAAATTTGTAATAAAACCATGAAGTCCTTTATAGAAGCGGACAGATAAATGAATAATTATAACCTGGACTGGCATGGAGCTAAGGAACTATAGTGCATGGACATGGCCACCTCAGAGGGGCTTGCTTGAGTGATACATTTTATTTTTCCTGTGAACATAATATATGTGTCAACATCTTGTGATCTAATGTACTGAATGAAAGCAAGGCTCAGTTTCCTTATTACAATTTTGCTCTGTGGAATATTTTATGCAGACATCCCATTACTTCAGTTAAAAAAATAAAGACCTCACCTGTGTAAAAAAACACAGAAGCAGAATAATTACAAAATGCATTTATACATAAATTATCAAAATTGTTTTTTTAAATATCTGGATCTATAATTCTAAACATAAGTAATATTTTCACAATACTGTGATTATTATCCATTTATTTTAACGTTGTAACTCTTCTGTTTGTTTCTGCAGTTTTACAGTGTTGCACCGACTGTACTTTTACTCCTCAGTGCGCTTCAGTCCAGCTGTGGATCTACTCCAGCCAACCTGTCAGTTACAGGAGGCAGGAAAGGCTGGAACTATGGAACAGAGTGGGACTAAACACCGGAACACAAAAATAATCAATCACAGTGCGGACACGAACAACTTAATGCAGAAGATTCATGGCTCATATCCTCGACAACAAAACATCCATCCTTGGCAACAGGATTTATTATTCCTCATAAAATACATACAGTTTGATTTGTCCTCCTTTCCAGCTGATTTCTTAATAACTGCAATAACCCATCAGCATGGTAGTTTCTTGATCGTGCATGTTTGCCTAGATGGAGAAGTTGGTGAGATGTGACTAAACATATTTAACACATCATTATCCAAGCAGGCATGCCAAACACGTCATGTTCGTACCATTAATCATAAATCAGGGCATGATAATGCCTTTTAAATCACCGATTGAAGAGAGAGGTTTAGAAGAAGCACTCCCCACCCCTGTACACACATACACACATGCAAACAAACCGCTGAATAGTGCCACCGTAGCCATCATATTGTGTTCACGCTGCTCTCACCTAACCAAACATTGTCAGTGAAATTACCTGTATTACCTGTGTGATCAAAGCATAAATAAAGCAAACAAGTAAAGCAAATAAATAAATGAATAAAGCCCATCTGCCCAGAACAAGGAATTTTGGCAAATTATTTTTAATGGCCCATTTTCTTGGTGAGTTAATTGTTTTTCTCTCCAGAAAAAGCAAGTTTCTGAAGGACAGGAGGAGTGAGTAGAGGATGAGAACAATAGCCACCGTTATTGATGATGCCATGGACCACCTCTCCTCCCTGCTCCACTTGCTGCTGTAAGTGAGGGCCACACTCACACAACAACACTCAAATTCCATTCAGTGAAACGATAGAACACCTTCACTCCATTGGACTGTGTCATGTCACCAGAGACATGTAGAAGATGACAGGAAGGTATTTAAATATCTGCACTGTGCTGTCTGTTCATTCCCCACCACTGGGTACAGCTCAAGATAACTGTCTGGGAACCAAAGCTGCGAGTTTCCCACGCCTACAGCAGCCTCTCTCCTATATCTGCACATACATGAGTATACAGAAGCTTGCAAAAGTATTCAAATCCACTGAAAGTTGTAAACATTGCCTGGATTACAAATTACATGTACACATATTTTTCCAATCAGTATTTTTATTGTAGGCAATGTTCGATAACTTTCAAGGAGTTTGAATACTTTTGCAAAGCACTGTACACAGGCATGGGGTATATTAATGTTCTTTGTTCATAGAGTTTTGAGTTAAAGAAAAATTCTAAATTGAAAAGAATGTAAATGAAACACTATAAATAATAAGGATAATGTTGTAACAATATTAATGCCTGGGAAAAAACAAACAAAAATAAGGTTGACGAAATCTGAATAATTAGCTATGAGTGACATTTCAGATTGTTTCTGCACAATAAATGCTCTAACTTTGTATACAGTGTGACCACAAGTATGTAGCCAAAAGTCAATATATTTATAAAGCAGTGTAAGTGTGAGATATTCCCCATCGCTGTCACACCAAACCATGTAAAATCCAGATGCAGCCCAAGCAGAGGAGTAGCTCATTCCATCCGCAGCCTAAAATTATATATTGCTATAATATATTGATATATTTAGGCTGCTTTACATGAAGACCGTGGTGTGTGGGCATAAGTGGGGACCTACTGCAGAAAGCCAAGAATATAAACATAAACCTGACCAAGTCTTGTTGCAGCCCTTTTATTAAAGTGTGGTAGGTGTGATCTCAGAATGTACATGGTATTTCATTGTGGGGGTCAAAAATAACATTAACATAAAACATAATAACATATTCTCCATATTGACACGCGCTCTCTCTCTTTATCTTTCTCTCACTCACACACACACACACACACACACACACACACACACATGACTGCAGTCCTAGTGTTTCCTGCTCCCACCACCTTCTGTGCATAATTCCCCAAATTGCTGAGGGTTCTACACTGGACTCTAATGATCTCTTAGCTAATAACATACCTGCTGTTGGCAGCATAGGTCAACTAATTTGTGATGTTATGCTGAATATGAAGGCGTGGTTGAAAATAACATACCAGGTACTACAAGGATAGTGAGCAAGGGAGAAGTACTGCAATGTGAGCTTCACTTGCAAATAATATAGGCATCACTGTAGCTGCCTTCTCCCATCAACAACTACCTGAGTGCTGCTGCTCCAACCTGCTGATGTTCTTTAGGTATGAAACATGTCTTCTACACACATGCTCTGAAGTTTCACAGTGATGTCATCACTCCCACATCAGTCCATTCTTGTAGTTGATCCCAGCACAGCTTCGGTGTCTATACAGCTAGGAGACAGGAAAGCACCAGGTGGACCACAGGGAACACACCAATCTGCCCCAGGGGACACACCCATCCTGTACTTAAAAGCAGCACATGGAGTTTAATGGAGTTAAGTGAAATAATAATCATACCCGCTGCATCCTAAATAGCCCCACTTCAGTTATATAATACTACACTGTGTTTGTTTCTATTTTGTGACTATACAGTAAAGGTTCAGTACTCATGAGAATATTAAAGTATACATGTAGTACTCATTTCATTATTTTATGGCTTTAGATTTTTTTCTCAAAGTGAGGGCATCCTGATGGACTCACGTCTTACCTGTGGTGACCTTCTCAGGAACCAAAAATATGACTAGTACCAGAAAAGTTATCAACTACAATGCCATTAAATCTTTGCAGGGAGTAAAATTTCTTACAATAGTATAATACTCATTTGAAGTAACTTACTGTAATGATTAAAGTGAATGTTTTACTCTTTATTACATTTGGTGCAAATTGAAATGTTTCAAAATTCACATCATGTGCTGCACTGCCAGAGGGGGGAAGTTTCCATTATGACAGCATAACTTAATCAGTGTCATCCAAACAGATGCAACTAAGCTTAATTTTGAACTACGTTAATAGATAAATGCAGAAGACCTGACACTTTGCACAAAGTGAAAAAGATACAAAGGAAATTAATAATAATTTGAAATATTTGAACTTGTGTTGGACCTTAATATCATTGTTACCAGCCACATGTTATCAAAGCGAAATGAGCTGTACTTTTTGGTCAGGGGGAGGGGGGTCTCCTTTGGGACCATACAGAGATGGAGCCTCTTCACCAAACTGCAAACCCCTCCTCTTCCCAGCAAAGTGCTTCACCAAAGGGGCTCTGCTGGGAAAGATGATTATGATGATAATTAACATGACAGGAACACATGCAGACTTAAAAAGAGCATCATTCAGGCACCAGGGAGGTGATACCAGAAAATGTGCATAAACACATGTGCATATTTAACACTGCGTTCATCTGTGAACACTACCCATCACAAACCATAACTGCAAAAATACACAAACAACAATTTTTTTGGGAACCAAAACAATACAGTAGGAGTTACTTCCTTTATGCAACATGGACACCGTCTCCATGGGGAGCTGCTGATATCCTCAGGTAAAGAGAGACCAAACGCTGGGCATGTGGAACTCCATTAAAGGCGTCTCAGAGATGGTCGCCCCCCCTAAAAACCAGCACAGTAATTTAATAATAATAATCCTAAACTATTATTATTATTATTATTATTATTATTATTATTATTATTATTATTATTATTATTATTAATAATAATAATAATAATAATTAGCAGGCACTGGTGTTGAGCACCTTGTTTTCTTCCACTTACACTTTCTCGCTCATCTGTCTCTCCTGCTGACCACAGTTCCTCCTGAATCATAACCCGCCTCTCATGTATCTCCACTTAAATCGCACCGACCACCATTTTTCACTCGGCTCTGATGTGGAGGACTGAGCTTCCGCTGTCCCTCACAGCTGCTGAATCCCTTCCCACATATGTGGTGCCTCACAGTGCCTGGGCTTTTGTGAGTTCATACATGGGTTTAACTGTTCGCTATTGGGATTGGATTAGTCCGTGTGGGGTCTGCATATCTCCCCTTTGTTCGCATAGGCTATTCCCCCTGTGTGTTTCAGGTGGACCGGTGTGTGCGATGTCCTGGCTTAGAAAATATCCTGCATCGCTCTCTGCTTCTCATGGGCTCCAGACCACCGTGAGCCCGCAATGGACAAACGGCCATTGATAATGACTTAAGAGTTTAATAACTATTGTGCTTCAAAATGAAAGTTAACAACAAATAAACTTTGCGGATAAGCAGAAAATGCAGTGGAAAACCCGTCACGTTCAATAACAAGACGTCACGCACAGATTCCGCTAGCACATCAGCACGAATAGACGACACTGTTCCTTTAAAATGCCCCACAATGCCTCGCGGGCGGGCATCGTTCTGCTGCATGTAGAGGCGCCGCCGCGATTGTGCGGCGTTAGAAAGCAGCAGTCGAGCGCCAGTGGAGCTCGGTCCGTGCAACGCTGCAGCGCCGCCCCGTCGCCTGCAGGTCAGTCGGTGAACTGCAGCGACGTCGCCCTTCGGCGTGAAAGGGACGCGTGTGAGGTGTGTGTGCGGTGCGGACAGGATAGCCGAACCCTTGTCCTGGTCCGAGAAGAGCTGAGCCCGTGACCGAGCAACTGGACGGCAACGGCGCCGCGGAGGAGCGCGCCTTTCTCTGAGGTACGCGCATTTCGCAGTGGTACGCGGATTTTACCAAGTACTGCTGAGGCGCCTGTCGACGCAAACTGCTCTTGCAGTACGCGTCTAAAAGTGTTTCTGTACACTTTTTCTGTTTCAGAGTACTTTGCTGTGTTTGAACACTGTTCGGGAAGCGTAGACCATTGTTATGTTACAGTCTGTGTGCGAATTAACAAACAACACTTAAATGTCCGAGGCAAAGAAGTGGTTTAAAAGTGCTGCATTGAGATGCTGGGCGTTTATTTCTGAGTTGTCCCTGTTTGCGGCCGCTTTCGGACCGTGCGGACTTGGTCGACGGACGGTTCGTAACTTCCCCGTGTCCCTGTGAGCTAAAATAACGGACCGTCCGCGTGCTCGCAGGCACGAGCGCGGAGCCGCGCCGCGCGCGCGCATCCCGGGATGGGTTTGCCGTTGAACCGTCATCCTGGGACTCCGGTCCGAGGACAGCAAGTCGCCCACTGCACGTCTCCTTACATCTGTCCTCTTATTTATCCCTATCCGCCCCGTCCTTTACCTATGTCTGCCCCTTCTTTACCTCTTACGTTTTTTTCCTTGTGTATCTGACCTGTCCTTTACCTCCATCCGCCCCATCCTGTCTGCCCCGGGGACGATGTATTGCTGGGTTCAATTTGCTCCCCACTTCAGACCCAGGTGGTCACATGCTGTTGCCCTGGAGACATGGTGGCATCAAGGACGCCCCAAAGGGAGTAAACTAATGGGCCTGAATGGGTATTTTATGTGTTGTTTCACCAAAACCATGACTCAGGTAGCAAAGAATGCATGGATAATTATGCATCATATTTATGTTAGTTTATGACCAATAAATGTATGTGATTACTCTAAATTATCACAAGTCCTCTAGCCTGTGAGAATCTGCAATAAATAGTACCACTCCTTCCAGTTAGCTGCACTTTCACATTTAGGGTTTTTCTCTCCTCTTGTGGAAGTAGCCGGTAAGCAACTTGGGAGAAAATGTGTATTTAAGTTGATAAAATGTCAGAGAAGATTTTCGGAAGGTGTTTTTACCCCTAGTGTGGGGTCGGATGACTTGTGTTCAGGTGTAAGCCACTGTACTGCATGGACAAGCGCTACTTGAGCCCCATTGCCACAGCGACGTGCAGTCAGGCTATGGCACATGCACCTCAGCTGCCGTGGCCCCTCTGCGAGGCAGTGCCTCAAAGCGGCCTGTGAATGACAGCCATGGCAAAAGAACAGAGGCGGCTGTATTGGTAGGGCGACACGCCGGCCAGATGTGAGCCTCTGGGGGCTGGCGCTGGATCTGGCATTCCAGCAACCCCCACTCCAGGCAGCGAACTGCGCACTAGGGGCCTGTAGCCTGTCATTAGCTACGAGATGCTGCTTCTCAGTCCCGCTGCACAGGGCTCACCATATTCCTCATTAGAAGGGGGTAATTAATTATGATGAGTTAATCATATACATTTAAACTTACCCTGCATTTCATTTTCCCCTTGGTTTTTGTGTTACACATTCTAAAGACGCAAACATTTTTCAGTTTATTTATTTATTTATTTATTTTTAAATAAAGACAAACGTACACTTTGCAACATCTATTTCTGGGACTTTTACAGAACCTATCTAGTGAAATAAATGAAGATACACCTCTATTATTATAATTACATTGGTTGTATAGTAAAGAAAGGAAACTGAAAATGCTGACAAATGCACAAGTTGTTTTAAGTTTGTAAAATATGGTAAAAGTCCTGTGATGGAATGGCATCCTGTCCACAGCACTCTATGCATCTGGGACACCTGTAGGGGATGAGTGGTTGATGAAAATGTAATAAATTAAATCTTGCAGCAGTTTCTTAATTCATTATACATTTATGTGAGGTTTTAACAGAACCAAATTAGCAATTGTTGAGATATATTGGTTTTCATTAATTCTGTGCTTAGTTGTATTTACTAATAAACTGAGTAATGAACAGGCTTTTTATCCATTTGTGGCTGTAGGTTGACGGTCCCATGAACCGTAATGGTCATCTGCCATGAGATGTGTGCGGCTGTTTACTTGTGTGTTATTTCTGATCAACTATTGATACATAACTTTTTAAGCAAAGTTAGTGAGTCGTTGTAAATTGCTGCAGAAATTGATGAACAGTTAATCAGATACGGTTTGCACACCAGTTTCAGTTGTTGGAGTTTAGTTGAAATTTTGCGGAGCCCTGAAGCTGTGCCGCTATTTGTATATTTGAAAAGCCATTAGCCACACAGTGACTTACTTTGTGTTGTTGCTTTGGGGAAACTTGTTTTTGTGTGGTGGTGTTGGTGGTACCACCACAGAGATTTAGTCTTCACACAAACACTCATGCTGTGTACCTTGTGCTGTATTTAAAAACCATAAGGTTAGAATGTAGAAACATTGTAGCCAGAGCAGAAACTGGAGAGCAGTAGTATGGTTTCCATTTTCCAGGCCTCCAGCCTGATTTCCAGTAAAAAAAAAAAAAAATGAAGGTTCCAAATGCAAAGAGATTTATGTATGGGGTGGTATTTTTTTAAATTTAACTCTGTTTAAGCTAAATATTCTAGCTAGAAAAGACAAGCACCATATCATAGGCACATATTTTAAATCTCTAGTTATGTAGTTTGTTTAATCTCACACCATTAAATGTCTTTTGAGGTCTTGTGAGTTGGACCGTCTGCAGTCTCAACCTGTTATGTTTTTTTTCATGTTCTCGTATATTAGGAAAACCTTCTGATCCTGTGATTCTCCTGTGTATCAGTTGATTAAATGAAGTTCAGGGTCCATTCCTATAACTATGCACATTTCAGAGGCAGGAACAGTCTACGTGTGGGAAAATTGGATGCATGTCGGCGCTGTTGCTGAAAGTAGTTGCTGCATAAGCAATTTGCAGTACTGTTTTGAATTTTATAGCTTTCAGCAGAACGTATTTCTTTGGAACGTTTAACATTATGTGACTTGGGACTTTACTCATTTTTGTTTTCAGAATGTCAACGTTGATAATCCTTAGCTTGGATTTTTTTAAGCCCCTCATGGAAAGTTTGGAGGTGAAGCAGGTCACTGTACAGAGAAAGGCAGCATTCCACCTTACAGAGGTTTTGGGGCCTGCATCTGTAACAGCGTCAAGCATGGATGTCAATGGAGATCACAGCTGCAGGGCACAAGTCAAAGAGAAGAGGGCCCTTTATCTCACCATTTGCCCTCAGCAGCCAGGCCAAGATGGAATACACATTTGTGATGCTATCAGTTCCCATAGAAATTGCCTGGTGGATAGTCTTTTGGGTGATTTGTCCAGTAGAATGTCCACACTGTTACTGAGAACATGCTGTTGCCTCTGTTTGCGTTAAGCTGGGGAGAACATCATTCCACATGTTGCATCAAACGCCATACACCATCTGTAAACACTGTGGCAGCCAGGTGAATAATCCTGTTCTGTTTAGGCTGCTTTTTTTTTTTTTACCACCAACTAACAGCTGGATGCAGAAGTCCAGGTTACATTCACTCTTGAGTTTGAGCAGTCAGTGAAGCTTTGCTGCAGAGAGAATTGTTAAAGCAGCAGCTGGAAACAAATTTGTGAAGCTTCTGTGAAATGGTGACATCTGCAGATGCTACAGAAGCAAACTGTTTCATTTGACAAGTTTTGGCAGCAACCTAGCTGCTAAATTATCTTTGCTTTGCATCTCACAGAAGGAAAGCCATCACGGGGTCCTCGTTCAGCATCTTACAAAGGCACCCCTGCTGCTGTTCACTTCACACTGCAAGTCCGTGGTCCCCTGCTTGTGGAGCGTCTGCAGTCTACAGTGAGTAGCCATGGTCTTTCTCTGGGGAAGGATTGCAAGGCAGTTTTTATGGTTTGACCTTGATAGTGAGAGCAGCCACTTGTAATTGATGAGGCACCATTTTTATAGAGTTTTACAAGTAATCAGTGGCTGAACAAACACATAAACAGGTTTTGAGAAGTAAGACGAAAATGAAACTGACAGTGAGCCGACTGAACAAATTCCAGCTTCTTAATGTGATTATTTTTTGCAAGGTTTCTAATTTTGGTGAAAGAAGTTAAACCACTTATTCTGCATGTTGCTGTGCATTTTCTGAGCGATTTGTGGTGAAGTTGCCTGGTATAATGTTGTCTGCCTGCAGTGTGAAAGGGCATTGCACCTAGGTGGGGCTCTTTTTACTTTGTATTACACCATAAGAGCAGGTAACATTTCATTGCTCAGGTAAGTTAGCACATACACGGAATGCAACATGCTGGATGCCACAGCATACACATTCAGCATAACAGAAAAAGGTAAACATAATAATAAAAAATAAAAGGTAAAAACATGTACAGTTGCACAGACTACAATTTGAAGAAAATACAAGTACTGCACTAATAGTGCAATAACTTAACAAGGATGTGTTCATGTTTAAGTAATATAGGCAGAGAGGTGGGAATGCCAGCAAACATTACAAATTGCTGTAGTTTATGATGCTTACTTTAGGATACACACTACACTGCCAGTCTTGAACTCTTAACAGTAGAACCTTAAAGTTCACATCGGTGTGCCTATGGGTTATAATAATGCATGCTTCACAGTCTGATTTGCAGAGGTTGTGTGTGTTTCACAAAAGCTCTGAATCCAATTATATGCGAGTGCATAAACTGCTAGTAATGACACACAGCCCAACAGGAAGTGCAGTGCAGTTTTGCATTCAGCCTAGAGGGGAAGAAAGAATCCCAACTACATCATGGCTTCAGAAGTGCAACTGTTGCATCTCTGGTAATCCTGCTCTGTGGGTTTGGCTCGAAACAGAGTCCCTCCCATTGCAACAGGGGATTTTGAATTGTGGGCAGTTGTTTCCTTGCCTTGTGGATGGTGGTGTCTGTGCTGTCCTCTTCTGCTATAAGATGCCATTGTTTTGTCCCATAATGGACAATGGCCCATACTAATGGTCCCCAGGACAAAGGGGGACGAGGTCCGGTCATCACCACAACAGTCAATGGTGGTTTGACTGCCCAATCCCTATCACAAATGGCCCTGTTGTTTGACCCAGATAAGAAGAGGAAGGAGTAAACAAATGTTATTGCTCTGCATTGCAGAAGGGTAATCTAGGAAACTGCGCCGCTTGCGGTCACATCCCCCACCCTCACTCCTCACACCAGCGTTTTTGTAGCCTTTGTGCGGCACAGGTTTGTAATTACTCACACTTTGGCAGTCTTGGCTGTATTTTTGTAGGGCCATATAAAGGTACTTGTTCTGCTGGGCATCTCTCACTGGCACAGTCAGTTTGAAAAAGGGCATACTTACAAGCTGTTTTTTTTTTTTATATACAGTTTACTAAACGTAGTAGAATGAAAGAGAATGATTGGAAGTGTGAAGAATCTTAATTTTGTTTTTCTCTTCTTGTAAATAGTGTTTTGTGTGTATTTATGCAGCATTACCAGGGTTAAGCTCCAGTGTAGTGTGGTGAGTACCGCAATGTCACTCAAACATGCAGTGGCTCAAGGTCAGAGAGCTTTCTAAAGCAATTCTGCATTCTTAATCCACTGAGCACCGTACACGTTGCTAAGCAGTTTAACAGGTAGCACTGCAGATGCACTTTCACAAATACCATAGGAAACTGTAGAGGACTTGGGGAGGTGACTGTAAAGACAATATGGGGTTCATCTCAAGATAAAGATGCAGTTGAAGGACTGGACTTCTGGTCAAAGATCAAGATCAAAAGAATTTATTTGTCACATACATGGTTACAAAGTATACCATGTAGTGAAATGTGCCCTGATTCAGCAGGAGACTGCATGTAGTTCCATTCCATGAGTAAATAAACAACCAATCAACAAGAAGACAAAACAAACAAATAGATAAATAAGTAAGTAAATAATAAATAAATAAACAAACAGTAAGTTGCATTATGGGGACAGTGACAATGACAGTGAGGGGAGTGGTCAATGGATATTGCAGACTCTGGTTTGCGAGGATTGTAATGGCATGTCTGGGTTCAGAAGGCTTATGGCCTATGGATAGAAGCTCCTCCTGAGTCTCTCTGTTCTGGCCATAATACTTCTGAAATGTTTGCCTGATTTCAGCAGGTCGAACAGGTGATTGCTGGGGTGAGACAGGTCACCGATGATCCTAGTTGCTCTGGTCCTGCATCTCCTGGTGTAAATGTCCTGTAGGGATGGCAAATCAGATCTGGTGCAGGGACTTTAAGCAATGCAAATTTCACTTCAACTACATGGACCATGAATCTTAGCTGACAGGAGTGTGATCTGGTATGGTCTTTGATACTGTAACTAATCTCCTTCAAAGTTCCGTGGCTTGAGTGCTGTGAATTCTGAATGGTTATGGGTCCATAAAAGGGATTCTGATAGCAGGGTACCTAACGGTAAAGTGTGGACACCAAAGTGCAATCATAACCTCAAAGCAAGCAGGCCAATATACTCGGTTAGTGAAGCACCATGGATCTACTTGACAAAATTCAGATAAAGGTCATAGTGATGAAAGACTCATGGTAATAAGCTGATTCCTGCAGGTGCCTTCAGTATATATATGAAATTCCATGTTCAGCAAATAGTTTGCTGGTAAATCCTTTGATAGTAATGTGGTAAATTTGGGGTTATCACTTTTTTCCCCACTTTTAGTCCTGCTTTTACCTTATACCTAGATTTATTTCAACACATTTGTTAAACAATTACAATGGGCTTGTTGCAGCTTTTGTAACAGATTCACAGTGGCATTGCTGTGATCACAGCTGACAAACAAAATGTAAAGAATTTGAACCAAATCCCATGACCTTGCAGTTGCACTGTGCCAGCATAGTGTTTAACACAGAAGCATTTTTGGGGGGATGAATATTTAGTGTTTTGAAGGCTGTTATTAGTGTGTGGGGGGTTAATTCACAGCAGGATTCAAAACATATTTGGACTAGAGACATAGCTTCTTGCAAGGCCGTTATAGAAAATGATTCCTTGTTTATGACAATTCTATTGATTTATGTGCAGCTGTATGGTTTTATTACCTACAACTTTTGTGTTAAGAGATGCAGAAGCAGGTTCTGCTTTGATGGGATGATGATGATTGCAACCCACAGATTTGTTTTAAGTAACTTTTAAAAACAGAAATCCAAGTCAATACCTCCGCTTGTGGGCTAAATTGCAATTGGTGTTGTGCCAGGTAAGAATGTGTCACAAGAAGATGGTGTAACTGAGGCACGAGAGGGTCCTGTCTTCGTACCTTTCAAAAATGCACTGTGCCAGAACTGCAGCACTGAAATATTCAACTGTGAAAATGAGCACAATTCCAAGACACTTTGGATAAAAGTTTTGGTTGAAAATATGTTGTTAGTTTGCTCTACTCTTCTTTCACTCCCAAAAAACAGCCAAATTTTACTTCCAAAGTGCAGTATCTGATGTAATGCAGATCAATAAAAATTGGTTTCTAAGGCTGGCCTCACCATGAGGACACCGCAACATTTTTCTTCTAAAGGTGTCTCAAAACCAGGCCATCAGTGTGAATGGGAGTGCTGTACTCTGTTATTGCTGGCTCTTCCCCCTCTTCTCAGTCCTAATCTCCTGCCAAGAATGGACAGTAAAGCTCTCCCATTCACATTAACCAGGCACTTTGGACATCCATTCGCTCAGTTCCCGAACGTGATGGTGGGACAGGCTTCAGGGAACCTGAGAGGAGCCCTGCCTGTGTTTATTACTCCATGCATCCCCACTGCCTGCTTTCTGAAGCTGTAGTTTTGGCATGGAACACATCCATTCGCTGTCCGTCTCAGTGCCTGGAGAACGCTGGTGCTTCTGCATTCGTTTGCATTTTTGTCACATCCACTTGGGTTACAAGCCCATAAGCTCTTGCTTTTGATGAAATGATCTCCCTCTGTCCCTCAGAGTTGCTGAATCCCTTCCAGCTGAACCATCTCTTTCATGCCTATTTCTCCTAACTGCTTCATAAGCTTGAATCCCCCATCTGTCACAGTCATCTCTGTATTTTATGTGAGCTCTGCATGTAGCTGCTGGTCCAAAGTGCATTGCCAAAGATGGTGGTATTGAACAGACTTCTTTGATAGTTGTTGTGTTTTTATTTTTCATCTGTTGTGAAATTGACTTTTTTACTGGAGAAAAGGATTTGCTAAATGAAAAATGTGAATATTTACTGTGGTCAGACGCTGAGCACATGTATGCCAGTGCATGGGAAGACTGGTTGGCCCGAACACAGAGGTCTGTGTATTAATCTAAGAAACATGACTCCAAGTGGATGCTAAGGAGGTCATCTTGTTTTCCACCAGATTAGAGCCTTGAGGCCTTGTGTTGCACTGGAGTGCACACAGGAGCTCCAAAGGGGGCCACAGCCAGCACTGCACTTCAGCTCAGAGTTTACACTGTGGTAGATAGATGGGTCTCTGGTGCCTTCTTGGCCACCTGCTGCTTTTCAGGCCATTTACTCTAATCCTGTCTTTGCAGCTGATTATCTGGTGTGGACTTTCTTGGCTCCATGGTGTCCGAAGACAGGCACTCACTCAGGATGTGCTCCTCTGCCGCTATGCTGGAAGAGGACAGACACACACACACACACACACACACACACACACACACACACACACACACAACTTAGCTTGAGAGTGAATTATACTTAAGAATTTTACGCTTACTCATCGGCACTGTCATGCATCTTTGCACTTCTATGTATATGTGTGTGTGTATGTATGTAATGGGAAGTGAATGAAAAATGTAAATGGGAAGGTGAAGTGATATTGTTGCAACTGGAGTATACTTTTCTCTTGTAAAGGTTACCTGAAAAACTTTCTTGGCCATTTATGTGCATTTTTTTAGCTTAAAATAAAATACCAAAAAAGGTTTATGCAGGGTGGTTCGAGGGGCCTTGTGAATAATAAGGTTTGAGGAAACATTGGACCACCTGTAAGTTAGCAAAATGGCTTCGTTGAATCCAGTTAAGCAACTCAGGATAAGAAAATGAAAATGTGGAAAACCATTAAGTGAGATTTGATTAATATTGTGCAAAAACTGGCCAAGCAATGATTTAATTTGAACTTTGACCCCATGTATTTTGGCCTCTAATCCAGCTTTTTTTCTGACTATTTCACTGCTGGCTGTGGACATGCACTATGGCAGCATCTCTGGCAGGATGCATCTCGCATTGTGGTGGCTTTTGTGATACAATTATTATGTGTGGTGGGGGGCGGCATGTGCACTCCTTGTTTTTTGCTTAACTGCCAGCTACAGTCCCACTCACAGTTAACCTCAATTTCTTTTGAGAAAGTGATGTTAGAAACTGCAGACACTAAAGCCCTTAGTCTGATAACTTGCGAAACAATGTTCCTGCGCATCTGGAACACATTTCCCCAAAAAAGCAAGTTTGCATAAAGAAATTAATCAAACTCTAACCTCATGTGAATGTGGAGATGAGTATACTGGGCAGTCAGGTTCTAAGTTTTGATTTTCCTGCATAGGGTAATAAAAGATGTTGAAGAAGATCGTTCATGTTGTAATGTTTGCTGCAGGTTTTTATTCACAGTGCTCAGTGTTTGCACTCGATCAGTTTAGGACTACGTATTTTACCCATGGTTTTGCCTGCTTCCTCCATTCAGTTAGTATCTTTTGTCATGTTTGGTACTGAGAACTTCAGGCTTGTTTCATTTATGTATTTTAAGTAAACATCAAAGTATTGTAAAACAAAGAAAACTACATTAAAATATGAATGTAAATCTGATTTTTATCAGTTATAATAATATCTGTGTATGTCCCTGCCTGGCTAGCTCAGTCGGTAGAGCATGTGACTTGTAATCTCAGGGTTGTAGGTTCAAGCTCCACATTGGGCGTCGATGCAAATCCCGCCTCAAGGGGGTGCACCTCTGTGCTGGTCCCAAGCCTGGACAAAATGGAGGGTTGCGTCAGGAAGGGCATCCGGCGTAAAAATCTGCCAAACCAAATATGCGGACGAGCCGATCTGCTGTGGCGACCCCTAACGGGAGCAGCCAAAAGTTGGTTTTTATAATGATATCTGTGTATAATCATGCATGTAATGTAATCAACAATAATGGAATCTTCTGTCTCCATTGTGGTGTGTTTATCTCAGTGGAGGCTTGTGACCATTTGTGAATGAAAAAAGACAGCATGAGGTTGGTTTGGTAGCGTTACAAGTATGACTGTGCCATTCAGGTACTTGGCTGAGACAGAAAATAGGCAGATTGGCACCACATAGGGACAACCACCATTTGGCTTTGAGACATCAAGTACCCGTTCTCTAAAATGTTTAACAGAACCTGAATTCAGCTGGAAAAATTGTTATTCTGCTTAAAAATTAACCAATTTTATAAGAAAATGATATATCATTATAAACCATTGTAGTTTTTTATTAGATTTTTTTTTTATTAGATCCTGCTGTTTAGAGAGGAAGAATATTTTTAATTTTAAACCGAGGATTGAATCCATAGTTCTCTATTGTACACAGAGGACAAAACAAAGCCGCTATAGCAGGCCGGTGGTGTATCTGCCTGGCACTGTGGGTAATAGGGGACTCTTTAAGGAGCGTCTAGCGCTGGAAGAGGTGACAACAGGTTATTGTGGCTACAGTGTGGGGACTGCAAAGCCTAAAAGTAACAGCATGTTGTGCGAGTGCCTCAGCCAGGAGCCCATATAGTTGTGGCAGCCATCCAAAAATGTCTCTCAGCAAGACCCAATCAGACAGCATCCTCATGTGACACCCTGTTGGACACTGTCATCCTCAAGTTGAGATGTGCTAGCTGTTTCCTGATCATAGCCCCCCCCCCTTTCAAAACAGAAACTAAGGCAATGCTAAACAGAAGCAGCGGGTGATGTAGTGATTAAAAGTCAAAAGAGTTTATTCGTCACTTACATGGCTACTGAGTATACCATATAGTGAAATGTGGTTAGAGCTCCTTCCTTGCACTAGAAGGACCTGTGTTCAAATCTTACCTCCAGCTGTGGTACTTTTGATGAAGGTTCTTATCCTGAACTGACACAGTAAATATTGCCTATCTGTATAAATGGGTAAGTCACTGTGGAGAAAAAAGTGAGCCACCTGAGTTAATGACAGTAGTGCTGAATCTGGTTTCTGTTATGGTACTGGATTTACCTCAAACAGAGGTCATGCTGGTTTGATTAGGATCAGAGAAATTTGAAGTTGTGTACTTTGGAGATCATGGAGGCAACATCCTGTTTTCATTGTGCTGCACCCATAAGCATTCCAATATAAAGTTTATGTGTATGACATGTCACCACCAACCCAACAGCCCGTTCAGCTGAGGAAGTTGAGGGTGTTAGCTATGTTCCTATGTTCTGGTCAGTGTTTTCGTGTTTTGTTCAATGAAAAGAACTTTTGTTTAAAAAAACCCACACAAGGTCATAAGTTAATAAGAGGTATAACAACAAGCCAGGCAACCCGTGACTTAAGATCTCATGGACGACTGAAGCTGCACAGAATCTTCAGCTTTTTCTTGTGCCTGAATCTAGCTCAGTAAAATACCTGAAGATATGAAATACACTTGAATATCTCTTTCCAAGCCAACTTGGATCATACAGAGGTTTGGTATTAAAAAATGGAATCTGAAGCATTTTGGTTCAGTGTTTTTAGGCAGGTCAGGAATTTAGAGAAAATAATATGATGTTGGCTGTAGTTTGCTGTATTCTACAAAGTCAGAATTGGGTTGAATTAATAGGAGAAAGAGTTAGGAATATTTCTCGTACCCTCAATGCTGGATGAATTTTTCACTGAAATGTTTTGTTACAACAAACAGAGCAATTAATATAAATTCTTGCCATTTAATACAGTTCATGTTGTCAACATATTACTGTCATAGGTTCACTGTACAGAACCTTTAATTTCTTGTACAAAATGTGGAGGGTCTTGGGCTTCAAGAGGTACTTCTTTCCTGTTTCTTCTCATCTAATTTGTGATTATCATAAAACCAGTTCACATTTAAGTGGTAACCGAGCAACGCGAGTATGTGATATCCTTTCTGTAGGCCAGTTTGAATGAATATGACATTTCAGGCTAAATGTATGCATGGTAAATATTAATTTTAAAAAAATCTTACTCAAATAAACTGGAAATATCAGATTTTCCAGAGTGGTTCTACACCCCCATTAGGTCTCCCTATGGTCATTTAGAAGGACAGAACCCTAAGGATTTTAAAACTTTGTAGCTAAAACGTGGAAGTCAGTACTGGAGTTAACTGCATTAAGTCTATTGCATTAAAATACTGATCTGCAAAACCCAGTACAGGCTTCAGTCTCATTACAAGTATAATTTATTCCTGGAGATCTGCTCGTAAACTCATTGAGATGTCTCACTTGTTGGAGCACTACAACCAACCAGCTTGTTGCTGACCGTGCTCCTATGAGACTGCTGAATGAACAAATGTAAGGTGGAAGTCAGCCACCTGAACAGTGCTATGAGGTAGGAGGCAGATGAGGGGTTTTTGGCTGGGGACAGAGCTCTCTCTCACCCATATGTCTTCCGTGTAAAAAAGAAGCTGTCTTGATTCTGCCATTCAAGACAACTTAAAAGCATTAAAATACAGTCAGTAAGGCTTTTCTTCCCCCTTTTTGAACTTTTAGCACATTCTTCAAAACTTTTTGGCTTTAGGATGGATTATTCTCATAGACAATGAGGAGTCACAATATTTCTGAAAGAAAATTCTGAGTTGTGGCAGCAACTGAGAAAACGGCTGCTTCTCTCATTTGGTGCCTTTGTCACCATGGCACATATCTGACATTCTTGTAAAAAAAGGAGCCTTCCTTACACAAGGAAAACCTGTATAATGCATTTCACAGCATTTGGTTTCCTCTGTGTTGTGCCAGTCAGTCTGTCAACTGTATTCCACATTTATACCTGGTTAGCATTCTTCACCCCACTGGCTGTCCTTGCTGTATAATCTGAACTTCTACACAGAAAGTGAGGGATTACAAGATTGCCATCTCGGTGCTTCACCACAACAGTTCCTTCTAAACATAACAGGCATAAGTAATACTTATTTCATCTACATTATGGAAACATTTAAGAGATGGTTTTACCACAAGTGAAAATATATTTTACCATTTCATAGTGTATCCCCATTGACCTTTTCTTTTTCTCTGGCTGCGGATATGACTGTGTCACGTTATTCCAGAAAATGTCAGGCTGACTAATTGTATATAATGGTGGATGGCTCATTGGTTTTTGTCTAAGCGGTTGCACTTGGCAAAAATATAGCGCCGCTGCAGGGATGATTCAGAATTCCCCCCTAATTGCAAAGAAGTAGATGTACAGAAAGGTTGTGCAGTGGCCTGTGTTCTGTTGCCATGGTATTGCTGCCCAGTCACCCCCCAGTGCTGACTGTGCTGGATGGCTCTGTGTTTGGTAAAAAATCTCCTGCTTCTTTCTCCCTCTACTTTGACTCTGAATTACTGCTCTTCTTCACCTTGACCAGAAATGGTAGGGTTTCACTTTTGCTTTAAACCTTTATGCTACTGCCCGCAGGTATCATAGCAGTTAGAGCTGCTGTTTTGTGTGCAAAGATAGATTTGAATTCCACCTCCTGTTGTACTGCCCTTGTTGTGCAAGGTACTTACTCTAAACTGATACAGTAAAAATAAACAGGTACCGCATAAGTAGTTTAACACTGAAAGCTACTTTAGAGAAAAGGACCAATCAAATAAGTAAAAAGTAAACTTGACTGCCAGTGGTGCTGAAAGGACTAAAATGCACCAAGTTGCAGTTTCTGAACGCAGCAGCACCAATATGATAAATGTGTCAAATGCTTTACAGAATGTTCCACAAGCCGGAGATTTAACATCTTCTAGAAAACAGCTTTGAGCTCTATATTTTGTGTCTCACTTTGTTACTTTACTGTTTGTAGCTGAGCTGTTTTTCCTTTAACCAGGATGGTTTAAACTCTGTGGACACCTCATTTCACACACCAGTGCAGTGATAACAGGTTTGTTATGAATAACAGGATTTAATTGTACTAAATGATCTGAATAATTGTTTTCTTTACAAGTTTAATTTGGTATAGCACCTTCTCATTGTGCTTTGTAGTAAGAAGAAAGATAAATTGAAAATCAGTATCATGCAATGTGATATTCAGAGCTATTTCATCCAAACATAACATGCATTAGAAAACGGAGAAGAATGTGATTGTGTACCTATGATTGTGACAGTTTTATATTTCTAAAATTTTTACAGATGTATACTGATAGTTTACCTACTAGGTTCATCCAGAACAGACTTGTTTATACATTTTAGGCTTTAAGTGACACCAGTTAAAAGCTCTGGGTCATAAACAGAATGCTGAGCTGCATTAGAGAAAGTACAAGTGTGTAAGATTTAAAGAAGCTCTTATCACCATTACTGTGATGCAATGTCACTTTTCACATATTTTGCACTTTGATGGCAGAAGAAGTGCACTGTGAGGGTGTCAAGTGCAGCTTGGGAAAATCACCTCACTGGTTCACACTGCCGCGTGGTGAGTTCACCCTTAGCATGTGCTGTATGGTACTTCCTCAGTGTAAAATAATAGTATTTTTATGAGTGAGGTAAACTTTGCCCTGTAATTAATTTGATCATAATTAATTGGTCTAAATGTGGGAATGATTTAATAGGCATTCAATATAATGTCTCAAAGAAAGTAGTGAGGTCTCTAGAGTCAAGAGATCCCCCTCACCACCATATTACCTGTTGCTTTCTTTGCTTTGCTTTATTACTTAATATCATTCCTGGCTCATAGATGAGAATATTGGTCAGCAGAGCCTGCTCCTCCCCTCCTCTTGTGCTAGCATACAGCTCAGAGTAATAAGGGAAAGGGGGGTTAAATTTAGCCCCAGGATGAAGTATGGCCCATCCAGTACCAAAGACCAGACATCCTTGTGTAAACATACTGTGGCTGGGCTGTTTGAAGCCCCGAATTTGGGGCCTGTTTCCTGACCTTTCCGCAAGAGGAGTCAAGAACGTTTTTCACTGCAACGGTTTCAGCATTGACACACTGAGGCGCTGCCTCCCCGGGGCTTTTACGGCCAAATGCCCCACTCTGTTCTTATGGGGACGGTGTCCCGTGCTTTAAGGAATGCGGATCACAGCTGAGGCTTTGTCCCCTGCTCGCCGCTTAGTGGTGCAGGATTGTCCACCTCTTTTACCACGTTTTCACTGCATCAGAAGAAAATGATTTTCCCTTTTAAAAGCTCAGTCATTTTTACTTTGTCGACTTAGGGCAAAAATTGGGTCCTTTCAGTTAAGAGGTGGTGACCCTAATCACTTTGCTGCCTGCTGACCATCACAAAGAGCAGCAGCCCCTGTGGTCTTTGCAGAGATGCCTGGATATTTGACATGCAGTAACTCCCTGTAATTCAGCTACGTGCAGCTGACCCACCATATGTGCTTAGTTGTAAGCCCCTCAGTGTAACTGCGGCCAAATCATGCGAAACTCCTTGAAGGCGTGTGATCTCCCCTTCCTGCAGGAAACCACTGTTTCGGCACCCTCTTTCCTGCTGTGCCACTCATTACCCACAGTGCTTTTGTGGTGCCCTGCTGTGGTGGAAACACTGCCCTGGAGGACCACAAATGCCACATGTGTTTTGTTTCTAAATGATTTTGTTTAATCTTTGCATAACCTTATGATGCCTTTTATAGTGGTTACAGAAAATGTCCTTCCTAAGTAACTAAATGCTTATTATCTGGTCTCTGTTTTTAATTACAAGTTTACCTGTGACTTGCCTTATCAGCTTGATCATAGAGACTTTTTAAAAATATTTATTTGTTTGTTTATTGCTGCTCTGAAGTCTTCTTTTAAAGAAAGGTAAGTTGATGAACCAGTACATATACACAAACAGTTGAAACCAAAAGACTTGGTTTGTAGGTAACTGAATCACAATGAGTCTCAATAATGCTGATTGATGCCCCTTAACTTGGTTACCTAATTACAGGCTTTAAAAATGAGTTACCTAATGCTAATTTACTGGCTGTTTCTAATCTTTCATACTGTGGGAGCTGTAAACATTATGAAAACAAGTTGAATAAAGGCAGTTCTGCTCTCTTGTTCTGACAAGTTTTACATCTTCTAGCTTTGCATGCCAGTAATGGTATTATAATAATTAATAATAATCTTGATGTGGCACATTTAAAAGCAGATTCCGAAAGCATTTTACAATAAGAAAAATATAAGTTGCAGCTCTATAACAATTTGCAATTAATACCAATATTTTAAAAATTTCAACAACAAAAGAGCAGTAATAAAAGAACAGGTGCATTTCTGACAATTGGTTTTGAATGAGATTTTCTTTGTGTATGAAAGTTAAACCAGTGATTTTGCATGTTTGGGGGGGGACGACGACTGTGTGGACCTTTTGTGTCTGAGGAACATCATTTATTTTTCACTTTGAAGTTAATGGTGATAAAATTGTTGTGATGTTTACAGTAGTTTATATTACAAGCTGGTGTTCAGGACTAAGTAACGCTCACCATGCATGGGAAGCCTGTATTAACAGTTTGTTGCACCTTTTGTCATAAGTTTGAAGTCTTCATCTTACTCTTTGTCCTTTGTGTTTTATATCCACCATTGCCCCTTTCTCCCTCCTTTTTGTACTGTATTTTTCTTACTGTTGTCTCTCTATCCTTGTGAAGCACTTTGAGCTACTGACCACTGTATAAAAGGTGCTATATAAATAAATGTTGTTGTTGTTGTTGTTGTTGTTGTTTATGCTTGACTCAAAACTTTAGTTTGATCTATTCTGCTTGGCTCAAAGACCTTGTTTTGCCTGTCGGTGTTTTGATGATTATGTTCTCCACCTTGTGCCACACTTATTTGTTCCCCATGAAAATTAGCTCATTGAGTTGAGCATCCCATCTCATGGTGGGCTGTTGTACTTGGCACCAGAGGATCCCCCTCAATTGGATTTGGCATGCCTTTGCTGTGCAGTCATGACAGGAGCACCTTCCTCTTAGAGAGCCAATTGGGCACACATCACCCAGTTCTCAGCTTGTTGACAGTCAAGCCAAGGCTAAATGTTGCTCAGATATAATGTATACACAGTTGCAGAACATTTCCTCTTTATTATGCATTAGACTGTATTGAACCAACCATCACTATGTTCAAGTTCCAGTTTACAGGTACAGTGGTGAGTTTCTTTGATGTTCTGAAATTAACAGTCAGCTAAACAGTTTATGCCTCATTGCTTGCTGTAAGAAACTTTGGGTTCTGTTTGCATGTGGAGGTGAAACTATGCAGAAATGCCATTCATATTGTTTATTTTGTGTCAAAAAAAACTGTTAAACGGAACAATATTTAGTTCCATTTTTATGTAAATGCGCAAAATAGAGCTAAAATAATCATTGCTAGGAACTGGTGTAGAGCAGGACACAACTTGATAGTGTAACCAGTCAAAAACATACTGAAGATGAGAGAATTATTAGGGTAAGAACATTTGTACATAGTGCTTTTGACTTGGATGCTCAGACACATTTAAAACCAAAGAACAGCATTAAAATAATACAGTCAGTCTAAAATAACAAAGTTGAGAGTAGAACAGATAATAGAGGGATGTGTTTGAGTATAGTATCTAAGTAACACCAACATAGAAGAGGGATCCTTAGCATGATTAAATATAAATGATTGTAATTGATGACCCCTTAAAATATGTGTACTTTAGGATATATATTAAAATACTAGTGCATAAAAGTGTGGATATGGATTATGTGCTCCTCAGATGGTTGTACCATGGAGGATAAGGCTGTTTTGTCAGGGCTGTTGGGGGATGAATCACTTCCCAGATGGGAGAACTTAGTGTGCGATGGACCGGGTGTGACTGAATGTGCACCGGGCTGATTTGTCACTCTGGAAAGGTGGTATGTTACAGTGGACTGTGGTTCCTCTGTCCTTTGGGTCCCCCTCTTTGGGCCTTACATCATATGGCCCCTCCACTGCCACCCACATTGTTCTGCCCTCTGATCCTTAACTGGTGATCCAGTGCAAATTAAACCTCAGTCAAGACCCAGGGCAGGAGGCTAAGCCTTCAGCTTTTGGGGGAGTTGGAATGAAAGGGTCCACTGAAGAGACTCTCACACAATACCCTGGGGTATTTGTACTGCTTTAGGAAGTAGGACCCTTTGCGCTCATTGTTTGATTGCTGTCAGAGGGTATTGGGCCGGTGTTGTATTTCTCTGAATTTCATTCCACATTTCTGAGGACACATTTGCACACAAACCCCAGTCTATCAGGGATCTCTGGGGCTCAAAGTAGTCAGCTATGTGTTCATTAACTTTCCTGGTCTCCCTGTGAACTCTATCATACATAGCTGTAATGTCACATTTCAAGGCTTCATGGCTTGTCCTCTTCTAAATAAAGATGTAAAGTTTCAAAGACGATCCGGTGTGTCACCAGTTGTTCAGAGCTAGTGAAGGAGCGTCAGTATTTCAGAGACAGAACCTTCTCGGGTCCGGAGGTGCAGTGACAGGACCACAAAGTGCTCACACTCAGGTGTCCCCAGGGATGAGTTTAATATTTATTTATTTGAGCGGTCAGATTTTATACCTCTGCACCTTATAGCATCAGGCCAGGTCTGCAGTAGTAGTAGAATAGTTTACATTACATTTAATATTTGAATCTGATGCTTCCCCTAAAGTGACTTACTCTGATTTACCCATTTATACAGCAAAATAATTTTTATTGCTCAACGGAAGGAGGTAGAATTCAAATCTGTCTTTCAAATGCAAGGTGGCAACTCTAACCGCTATGCCACCTGCTCCCCCCTAGATGTAGATGTACAGATGGCTGCATTTGTTACTCTCATGGTTGCGCGATATCCACTGAGCTGCTCGTGCCTAGCCAGTCTTCACCACACTTGGGCAGGGCAAGAGGGTCCACAGTCATTTGGAAGGAAGTGTAATTCCTCACGTACTGTGTGGGATGTTTGCGTGATGCAATGTGTGCCGGTTTATATTGGACCTCGGGTGACCCAGCCCAGTACTGGAATGTGAGTCATGGACAGCAGGGGCTTCGGCACAGCTTTACGGCGGGATGGTAAAAATAAGGCAGCGAAAGCAAAGTCAGCTGCTCCAAACTTGTGGGGAAAACATGAAATGAGATCCAGCGACTACAACCTGGGCACCCACTGGTATATTGAAATTTCCTCCAAGGCATTTGCCATGCCATTTACCAGTGCAATTGGAGTGTTTGGTTTTAGTGGGTAGCACTCTTTCCTCTGGGATGTCAGAGAACAAAATGCATGGCAGATATTAATGAACAGCTTTGTTTCCTTTCTCACATTTTCAGTGCTGCACATCCCTTGTTTCATATTTTTTCTTCTTGCTGTAAAGACAGGTGAAGCACATGGACACTGCATATGGTTTACATGAGTAATTGCTTTACAACTGGTATTGATTTAAGGGTTTTTATTTTCAGTCATTTTTAAATTGGTCTTAACTGTAGCCAAATTCCCTGCATATGTGAGCATACTTGGCCAGTACATCTGATTCTGGGGGGAAAAAATGAAATATGATTTTTTTTGTTTTTTTTTTTTTTTAGTTTATTTTAGCTCTATGTGTGAAAATAAGTGAATAAATTAAGGAATGTCAGTATTATTTAGTTTTTAATTATTTGACTAAGTGCGGGACTGTCAATTTTCAAACCAGTTGGGTTATAAACAGATTTCCAGTCTCTTGTGCTCAAAAACTGAAGATACAGAAGTATTACATTGCAGTTTTCTAAGTTGTTAATGCTTACATTTTTTTTATTGTTATATTAATGAGCAACAATATTCAATTTCCAGTTTTACTTCTGAGATAACCTGGGCAGGAAAACAGTCTACCCATCAGTCATTAACCGGTTGTCTTAACATTGTTATGGTCATAGTAGCGTGGAGCCTATGCACGGGGTATGAGGACTTGGATTCAAACCCACCTCTAAACACACAGCCCGGGCACCCTGAGCCATCAGTGCTGCCCACTGAAACCGGTTTATGAAAGAAAAATGGAACCTTATATTAATCACAAATTATTTTTTTAAACAAGGACTACAGTAGTATTTATATGAGGCACTGTGAAAGGCCACACCAAGTCAGTAACCGAGTATCTAGAATATTATAAATGTGGTAGTCATGTCTGACCCCACAAAGTCACCCATGATCCATCAGGGCTGGGAAATAAACGCTTCTCTTTGACTTGGCCTCATGTGCTTCATCTACCGTTGTCTCTTTAAAAATGTCTGCACAGAACAGGGAAGTTTCCACAGCAATTTATTGTGGCTCTAACGGAGTGCACTGCCACCTTTCAGCTACAAAGGGCCTAGCTGATCATGCATCTACTGTATTGCAGTAAAGCGTAATAATTTTACTGCAGCATACCATGCGCAGTGCTGCTTTACTGCTCAGCTGCAGGGTTCAGGGGATCCAGATGTAAAGAGAAAAGGTTTGCACATTTGAAAGGTGCAGGGTAAGCCCCTGCCCACAGTGTAACTTTTACATACAGTTTATTGTCCTGTTATAGTCTTCCAATAAATAAAATTACCTTTTTCATTGATAATTGTAGAATTTAAAAAGCAGAAGCAGAGCTTCCAGCCCAAGACTTTGGAACTTGTTAAAGGGAAGTAAAATCATTGTTCATCAGCCATTAATTGTAGAAATATCGGTGTTATTATAATGTGAAATGATGAGGAGTAGAAAGTGTGAAATGATGCTCTTTTTCTTTGTCCTTCAAGTAGTGGGGAGTGCTAGAGGTCAGGAGGGCTATGTGGGCAGATTGTTTTCAAATGGCAACACTTTAAATGAGCCTCTCCTGGGATGTCAGAGCTGACACTTACTGCAGAGTCTCTCGCCACCCATCTGTCTGTCCATTCTATCCTATCAGTCCAACCTATCTATGGGGGTCAGTGGCCCAGGGTGGTATCCCTCACTGGAGATAACGACAGGCAGCCACCATCTTTCCATAAACAGCTTTTATCCTGCGTTTGGATCACTCATGGGTTTGCCAGTAGTAACCTGCTTTCATGTGCTGTATTTTCCCTACTAAAAGTTGCACTTAAGTTAAAAGTCACATGTAGCAGGTATTTTACTGGACCACAATGTACTGAACAGATTCACCAGGCCACTCTTGCATTCATATTCATAACCACTCCCTGCAGACTGATTAAAATGGATTTCACAGCAATACTCAGATGCTTAACTTTATTCAGTAATACATTATTGTGTTTGTATTAAAATAAAATATTACTGGTATATTGGTGGTTGAAATAACAATAGTATACAGGTGTTGACATTGCTAGTAGATAACTGTGAACCTAAAGAGCATCTCAAATATAAACATTGAAGTATCAGTGTACAGTATGAAATGCACGGTCACAAATTATGAACATGGTGGTCCAAGCACTCTCCATATCACCAAAAGTGTCCAAATTTTTCATCTTCAGTGTCACTGTTAAATGGTTCAGCTATTTTTGCACGATTGTTGTTTTCAGCTTCAAACCATTATGACACATAACTTAAATTTAGCAATCCATCTCTTTTTGCTTTTTGTAGACCACATTTTAGACCAATTGTGACTCATTTGTAATCCACTAACAGAACTATCAGTACAGGAAACATTACATGTAGCTTTAGATTATATGCTGATATTTTTCTATTATGTAATTGTTAAGTACAGTTGCATTACCTGCAAGGTGAGGGAAACAAACTGTAACTTACACCTAAGTCCAGAAATTACAATAATGGTTTAATATATTTAAAAATCTAATTAGATAGTTATTATGACTATTGACTATTGAAAACTGAAAGATGTCTTTTGCTGTACATAATATTTTATTTAATGCATATCTGTGTGTTGATTGTTAACTTGGCTATTTATAGGTCCCCTCTTTCTGAAGAGTGTTCAAGATTTGAGAGCAGTTTGTGGGTGGAGGCAATTTTAATTTATATCACTAAATGAAAGCCTTGATAAACTGAACATGTACACTTAACTGGATTATTAACAACAAAAAAGTAGTTTGTGCCTATTTTACTACTTTTATAAAAAAAATACTTTACTGTCTGCCTGCTACGTTTTTCACTCTGCTTCTAACATAGCAAATATATTGACTGTACTTCCTATTTACTGTCATAATGACCATCTCAACTAATCACAGCCATCCATTAAGGTAACTGCAATATCCCAGCTGAAATGGCAGGTTTTATACTTTATTACTTATGTTTTTCATCCAGACACTGATTTTTAGTTTTCTGTAAGAAAAAATGTAATTTGATGCACTCACATGAAATTTTTTAACCCTGGTATATATTTCACTGGAATCAAAGAATGGAATTTTTAAAGTGAAAATTTTAGTCATAATTCCAGTAACCCCTGTTATTTTGTAGGGAAGAAAGGCAGTTACAAGATATATTTTGTCCCGCCCCCCCCCAGCCCTCCCACCATTATTCATCTTCCTACATATGCTGGTGTTTACGGATAAGAGCGTAAATACAGCTGTATGCTCCTCCAGAGACTAAACCAAAGCTCTGGTGGGATAGATTTGTTAAAGAATTGTAGTGTAAGGATCCCTTTCAACTCTATATTGCTGTGGCTGAAGAGGACCATGCCATGCACAGCAGGAGGAGGAGTGGGAGGGGAGGGGATGAGCGGACAGGGTGGGGAGGGACATTGGTACTAGACTAATTCCCGCACTAATAGGGAACATTTAAAAACAACAGCACGGACCTCCAACTGTGTGTAGCAGCCAGCTGTGCGAGGGAGAGGGAAAGGGAGAGGCAGTGGGGGGGTCTGGGCGGGGGAAGGGGCCACACTGTTAGTCACCACTCGGAAGGTTAGGCGGGATTCAGACAACAGTGAGTTCCTGGCCAGCATCTCATGAAGTTGGTGAGATTTGTTTTAATTTGTTATATGCACTGTGGTCAAAATGCAAATGTATGGTATCATTAACTAGAATAGGCAATAGATGTATTATTGCCAGGTTAAAAGTACAGTTGAGCCTTTAAATGAGTACATTGTGATTGTTTTTAGTGATGTATGTAACGTACTTCCATTAATTTATGTTTACTGTCATTTCACCATACTGGTGAACACCAGGAACATGCTTCGCACAGGTTCAGATGTAATGTGAATGAGCCTGGTGCCTCAGCATACACAGATACATGTATGATGATAATAAAACAATGCAAAAATGACATTCATTTGGGAATAATATATAGTGGGATCTCCTTAAAATCCAGGTGCAGTAGTTAATGGATTTAAAGATTAAATATAAATGTGTATAAGCAATGATGGACATAGACACTTGATCCAGGGTAAAAATTGCACAAACTATAAATAAATTAATGTATAAGAAAGTATCAGTATGATTTGAGTGCTGTTGAAGTGTAAATTGTCTGCCCATGGCATGGGTTTAAATGTACGAGCAAGACAGTGCTTCTGTGTGTTTTAAATACCTTCTGACCGGCAAGGTTTCTTTCTGTTGCCTAACAAGCTGAACTTTGGTGTTTGCTGTGCTCAGATTGACGTTCAACGATGAGCTCAGACCCCAAGAGTAAGCATCCAGCAGCCATTAGCTGTTGACACCATGGGGACCCATAGAAATATTCCTTAGGGCAAACTTAAACAACAAGCTGACAAGGAAGAAATGCCGGGCTCCTGAGCAGCTGCAATCCAGCAGTATTTGCTGTTATGGGTGAACCACCCACACCCTCAGATTCTGGCAGAGCACAGGGCAGAGGTCACCTTAGAGCAAAATAATTACAAGGTACTTGTTCTTTTTAAATTAAATATAAACAAGTAACTTAAGCCCCACAGGAACAGGGTTTAGTGAACGCTCTGCCATTTGACATCTTAGTAACAGTAACAAACATGTTGTTTTGCTCTGCATTCATAAAACATCTGTGTTATAGCATTTTTTTTTTTTTTTTGGAGTGCATACACCCACTTTCCTTCCCTCTTCTCTGTTCAGATGCTAGAACACCCTTTATGAAATGCATTCTGAAGGGTGTTACTGTAACGTTCTGTATTGTTTATCCTTTACATTGAAAGCATTACAGCTTTAAAATAAAGCAAGGTCTGCACTTTGTCCTCAAAAAGGACGTCAGTCAGTGCCTGAAGATATCTTCCCAACATGGGGTTCGGTATTGATTAGATAGTAGGCTGAGGCTAGTGCTCTGCAGGGTTTTTCAAAGCCTTCACCCTTTCTGGATCTCCAGAGTTCATCTGGACCCTTCTATATGAACCTATAACATTGATATTACTTTTACATTGATTTATTTAGCTGATGGTTTCTTCCAAAGTGGCTTACAGCCCAACTTGATCCCATCCTATTTACTCATTTATAGAGCTCAACAATATTCATATATCAATTCAGGGTGAGTACCTTGATCAAGGGCACTAGGGCAGGTGGTGGGATTCAAACATGGGTCATTTGAATGGAAGTGGCAGTAACTCTAACCTCTGCTCCACTTGCTAGTTCCTGTATCACTGCATTGAAGTGATTTCAGTCTGTGAACACTATAATTACCTCACACAAAATGCATAGCAAATATATTTATCAGAAATAAACAGTTTGACAACCAGCAGCCCTGCAGCTAAACAAGTGGCAGGCACGGTTCTCACCTCAGAACAGTCTTGCCAGGGACAAGTTACTTCCAAATAACGGGCCTCTAAGGAGCCAAAACGGCACGGCCCGCCAAGCTGAGGGTAGCGGCTGTTGTCAAGGTTGCCTATAAATAAAGGCGCTTTGACAACAGACCACCGGGAAAACAGGGGTTGTGTTTTGTCCCTCTGTGCACATATTTTTTTCTCCATGGTGTGTTTTGGTAGTGTGTGGTGCCTCTGTCGTTTGTTTTTCCCCAGCAGCTGTGGTACAGGACAATGGGAACGGCCACAATACCAAAAGCGGGCATTTCTCCCATGTTCCAGCAAAATGAAGAGTGAGCAGTGCGTTCCCCTTGGACCTGGAGTCATGCCCAGCGTTCTTACAGCCTCAGCCATGTCCCTGTGACAACAGTCTTTACATCAACCCCAGATAATAGATTTAAAATATATAGCTAAGTGCCATCAAGTCATTGTTGACTCTTGCAGACCAGATAAATAGGGTGGTAGCAGAAGGTTCTGCCACCCACTAGTTTTTAGTGTTGAAAAGGGTGCGTCCATTTTCAGTGTGAGTCCGTCCATGTGGTTACTGGTTATCCTCTTAATTTTTCCTGCAGCTTCTCCTATCATTACTTTCTTTCTGAGAGAATCCAATCTTTTCATGATGTGTCCAAAGTATGGTGATATCAGTGGCGTTATTCGTGCTTGTCGGGAGAGTTGTCGTCTTATTTAATGCAACATCCTCTGCTCATGCAGCAGCACGGATTGAAACTATGCTGTCCTTGTCCCATTTTTTCTATTCAGCTTTACATCCATATGGTGATGTAGCCAGTGGTCCTGCTTGAATATCTCTACTCTTCATTCTTGTACACACATCAGCTCATTCCAGGACCACCTTCAAATATTAAATTGCAGAAAATATTATGTTGGAGTGTGCAGTTATAGCACAGTATTCAGGTTATACCTGCAGCCCTGTGACACCTCTTGGAGACATGAAGAAAAAAGTCACAGGAGAGGTTTTGTACATGTCAAAAATATTGTAGCTTGTGCAGCAGGTTAATAATAGTAAGTTGCAATTTTTTTAGGTGCACCTGGTTGTGCAACCCCTCCACCCCAAAGTGAGTGAGTCACAACATGTTGACAGGGCCAAGAGGTCCAGTTGCTGTTTGAATGGGCATTAGAATGGACAAGACCTTGAATGTGGCCTGGTTGCTGGTGTAAGCTGCACTGGTTCCGACATCTCAGTAAGCAGAAAGCATCAATTTAGCTGAATATGGGTGGCTTGTATGGCCTTGCTAATGGCAGGTAAGAGGAGAACAGCCTGAGCCATTAAAGCCAAGAGCAAGGTCAGAAGTACAAAAATGAACACCTCAGTACAACAGTGGTGTGCTTGATCAGTTAATGATTATAAACAGTGCTTTTCTAGATCTCTGAAAACTGCTGCTTTTGTTTGCGATGAATGTCCCAAATCCCTGAATGACGCTGAGAAACACTTTCATGCAGATGGAGGACAAACCACTTATTTTGAGCAAAGAATCAATTGTAGCACCAAAAAAAATTTTTGAATGATGCACTTGCTGTGGTATTGTGCAGTCATTTAAAGTTACAATAAGGATATGTGAGATTTTGCTGAAAATGCTCCAACTTACACAGAAGGTAAAGAGTAGAAGACTACATAGACTGATTTTTGTAAAAGTATATGTTTTATATTATGTAAGGAGATTCAAGTTTTTCTTTAATCGGCATTGTGTTGTTGGGATACAGAGAGCTTTGTTCTTGGTAACGACCTGCAGTGGGCAGAGCTGCACAAAGGTTATTGGCTGAAACCGATTTTGTAACTCGGACCAGAGACATTTCCACAAACCCCTTTTTGTTCTTTTTCTGGCACAGAAATCTTCAAAGCATTTAATTGTTCTGCTGTCATAATTGGGCTGAATTAATAAGAGTTTTATTAGTGACCTGTGCGGAACTCAAGCCTGTCTGTTTCAGTTCAGCATTCCCCATCTTTCTCGGCCTGAGGGTTTATTGTAGTTGGGCCAGTGGGTGGCATAGTGTTTAGATGCCTCACACTTGAAGGACACAGTTTTGAATCTCACTTGCTGTTGTAGTATCCTTGAGCAAAGTATTTACACTTGACTGGTTTACTAGGGATTGCCTAGCTAGATAAATTGGTAAATCACAGCAAGTTGCTTAGCACTCAGTCACTTGGTGAATAGCATTAACTAAATTAATTTTTGGAATGCTGCTGTCCAGTTGCATTAACGTTGGCATCTCTGCTGAGTCCCAGACGTCCACCACCCTTCCCCATGTAACTCCACAGAAAGCAGTAGCTTCTTGTCTATACATGGGTCCAGTGCAGTAGGTCATATTTAAGCAGACAGGTATCACTTATATAAATATGCATGTAGAAGTGTAGAAATAGTGTAAATAAATTAAAAGTAGCACTTTGAACTCTGTGATAATGAGAGGTCAGTACCACTTGGGCAATGCGATATTTTCCTGCATGTGAATTTGTACAGTTGTGTCCCTGTCTCTTAGCCTGTGTGCACACTTGTACTGTGGCACCTGCCACCAACAGAGAGTCTGCAGAGGACCATGAGCAGCAGACGTCCTGCTCAAGGTGCCCGGTCTTGTCTCTCCAAGCACACAGTTCCTGAAGGTTCTATAGAGAGAAGCCATGAGAACAGAGGCATGAAAAGGGCTGGATGGGAGGGCATGCTGACTGGGGGGTGCGTTGTCACTGAAGCAGATGTATGGCCTCCATTTTACCTCTTGTCTTCTGCCTTCCCCGTACCAAGACTTATTACCTGACACAAGCTCCTCTTTTTTCCCCACAACCCTCAGCGCCTCTGCTGGCATGGAAATGACACATTTACATAATATAAGACCATGACTGACACACAGCACAAACAGCATTGATAAAAAAGAAGGATTTAGAGGTATAGTTGTGGGGTGACTCTGAAATTGGTCAGTATGTGTCTAGTATGACTGCCGTGAGAAGGACGTTGGGGTTTAATTGCTGAGCTGATGGCGCTGTTTTACCAGATGCTTTTGTAAGGAAACCAGGGACAAATAAAGAAAGACACATTGCAGTAGGACACTTGTATGCTGTTTTGTTCTCCTGTGCCCAAGAGTGCTGGACCAATCCCAAAGGCAGATCTTAGACATTCAGACTGAAATAAACCATCTGGTGACTGAGGAAAGGAAAACAAAAGGGGGCCCAAGTAATTAATTTCTTTTTTAAAAATCCCAGAATAAGAATCTATTGCTTCCTTTCCCTGGTTCAGCATGAACTTTTTCTTGTTTAGTAAAGTCACTGCAGTCAGATGTAATATTCTGGGCAGTATGCATGGCAAGGTCTGCAGCTTCTGCTGCTCACATGGAAAACAAGCACTGTTTCTTGGACATGCAAGTCATTACTAATGGTTAAAGACCCTCAAAACTTTGTTCAAAAAAAGAATGTGAAGTGTTTGGAACTTTTTTTTTTTTTTAAATACTGGTGCAGTGACATGTTTTGTTGTGTGTGAGGAACAAGCAGCACTTCATATGTGAGAACCCCCATCGTGGCTGTTAAGCTCAAGTCTAGTCTTTGACATTTGGATGGTATGAAGGGGGCATTGTGCTTGTGGGACTTGACAGGGCCTTCACACACAGTCTCCTCCTGTGTTCCTGCCAGCCACCCTCTCGGCTCCCTAAACGCGACCGTTCCCAGGCAATAAAGCAAAGGCTCTCCTGCTTAAATCCCTGTGATGTGTCACCTCCCAGAGCCCAACCAGTTTCATCTCCTCTCCTCTTTGTTCCATGACTTTAGAATAGAGGAAAAAATTAACAGCAAGTGCGCAATCTTGATGATGTGCAAGTGTCAGTAAAAGAAATCCATCAAGATTTCAGTTAAATTTTTCCATCATTAACTAAATGAGCGATAAACAGTATTGATTGCATTTTACTTGCCTATGTTTAAAAATTTGCTCCAGAGTGAATGTGTCCTGTCTTTCCACACCTAGCTGTTAGCTTACTGATTCAGTTCGTTTCAGTGGTGTTTAGTTGGTTTCTTGTGTTCCTAAGTATTGGGGATTAATAGCAAGATCACAGATATGGCACATTTTATTGTATTAATCAGTCAATAATTTGTGGAGGATGAGTTTTATTTTCATTTTTGATTTCAGTATAGCCAAATGTTAAGAGCAATGATTAAAATGTCTTACTGCATAGTTGGTACACCTAGAATTAATTTAATTTTTTGCCTGATGCTATTTCACCAGACTGGAGTCCCTTCCGCAGTATTCTGTGCCACACCTCCAGCACAGCGGTTGAGGAAAATTGCATAAATAAGTCTAGAGTAAGTTTTTAATTCATTATGTTTGATGTTTACAGAATCACTCCAGTGAATAAAATGAGGAACATTCATCTTAATAAGGCTTCACTGATTGTGACTGAGTGGTCAGATTTAGAGAGAAACGTTGCAGACAGACTTGTGGGTCCAGCTGTATTTGTAAGTCTAGTGTATTGCAATGACGTAGCAGTGACCCTGAGTTGTGTTCCTTCTCACACAGTACATGGTGCCAAGACAGGGAGTGTTTTCATCCTCACAGGACATTCAAAGATAAATTTGACCTTCTGCACCATTTGTGTCTGTGGAGCTGCAGTACGACAGTGTATTAACTGCAGACACACGCTGCATACACCAGCACCTGGGGCTGTTTACTGGGCCCTGCTGGACATACACCTACCAGAGATGAAGTGAAGCTGAAAACACCCATGGTCTGACTGAAGCCAGGACTGAATGTTGGTTAATGAAGTTCCCTTTTATTTGTTTAAGATGTCACAGCTGGTGCTCTGGAGTTAACATGTCTTCTATTCCTGCACTTATGCTGTGCATCTGTTATAGCCCTGCCATGGCTTTTGGACACTGTAGCTGACAGAATGTGAAATGTTTCTAGGGTTTATTTATGTAGCTGACATTTTTCTCCAACCATCTTGCTCTGCTATATAAATGGTTAAATCAGGGTAATTTTTACTGGTTTAAATCTGAGGAATTATTAATCATGTAACAGTAAAAGGTAAGATTTGAACCTGGGTGCCTTAAGTTGAAGGCCACAGCTTCCACTACTACACCAAATCACTTGCTGCCTTTGCTTTATATGAATTTTGCCAGCTTAATGTCTGGTGCTCTGCTTCATGTGGATGTCTAAACTAAGGTATATACTGCAATAAAGTGACTGGAAAAACAGTCCAGCTGACATGCGCACTTCTTTATTTCAGATGCACATTTCTTGGCATTGCCTGCTTGCTTCTGGAATAATGTGCATCCATTGTCACTTTCCGTCCACTGCAGTCAATCTCATCTTTTCTGCCTTCTTTTCAGACAGACACTAAATTGCTTTTTGTCTATGATGATGTGGGTTCTATATACAGACTGTAGTCATTTGGAATATAATTAATGCAAGTGGATGCAAGTTTATTTTTTGTCAGAATGGAGAACAGCATATTCATTTGGGAAAATGCTTTTGATGACATGGTTCTCCCTTTAATTGACATTTTGCAGACATTTCCCACTGTAATTCAGTTATCAGTGTCAAAAGTAAACTGAATCCTCAACTTACAAACACAGTTGCCCCTGAAAGTTTGTTCATAACTGTGTACACAGTTATGAACAAAGTCCAGCAACTACATGACAGTCACTAACAACTTGATAATGCAAACTTTCCTTATTTCATTCACAGGCTACATTCTGCAAAGACCTCACATAGAACTGTTAGTTAAGTATTGGTTTTATAGCTTTAAACACTTTTTACATAAAGCTCCACTATAGTTCAAAGGCTGAAAGTAAAATTGTTTGCCCAAATTCCTGTTTGAATGCCAGTTATTAGATGGTTTATCACCTAAACACACACATTGTTTGTCACCTTACTGGTGGCCAATACTGAGCAGAGGAACTGTGACAGCACAGACAGTGAGTTGGGGCAGTTTGGTCCTTGTTGGAGGTGTTTTACTGCCAACTAATGGTTGGATGCAGAAATGCAAGTGAAGTTGATCAGGAGCAAAGAAAAAAATTGAAAATAGTTAGGAAAAGACTTGTACCTTTGAGAATTTATAAATGCCAGTGACTAAAGGTAAAAAAAAGTGTGATTTTTTTTTATTTTTTATTAATTATTCTATTTTTTTAAAACAAGAGTTTAGAGTAAGACTGTTTTTTTCTGGAGCAAATGTGTGTGACTGTGCAGCTGCTGAGTCCCTCACTAAGTATCCAAGGTCTCTTCCCACTGAAAGAATAAACTCAACACCAGTGACTTGCAGCAAATCCTGTTCTGTTGCAGCAAGACAGGCATCTGTTTGGATTTTTATTTACATGCACTAAACCTGGAAGTGAACCGCTGGCAAAGTAACAAACGATTCCGTTTGTCTCAGTGGATGGAAAACAGACATAGAGAAGTGAAGTTGTCTCTTTAAGTGGTGTCCTGCCAGACAAAATTCCTCCTTGCTGTGTTCCACTAGATTTCAGCTTCCAATGACAGAATTGTCGAAAGAGCTTGGGTGAAAGAATTTAAATTAAGTGTAAAAAGTACACTTAATTTAAAACATTTTACTGTTGCTTTATTCAGCAGAAAATTGCCTTGAAAGGATTTTCTGTTCTCCAGAGAGGGTGCGAGAGCCCTGAGGTTGAGAGTTGAGGGACGACAGGAGCCATGCCACCGTCGTGGAGGAGGACAAATGAAATTCCATTTGGAAGCTCCTGGTGCTTTGTTGACCCCCCACCCACAGGTGTCCAGTAAACAAAGCTTTGAGGTCGTGACCTTGGTGTCACAGGTCACTTAGTGGGGACTGGAAGCTACAGTGCATTCAGGGCTGTGGTCAGTAAAGAAGTTTTGCTTAAGTAGCCAGTAGAGTTGCACTCACTGGCCTCAGGGTCTGAACCCACCACCTGTTATAGGACCCTTCAATCAAGGTACTTATTTTAAATTGATGCAGTAAAAGTTACCACGTGGTATAAATGAGTAAATCAATATAAGTAACTTAGCATTGCAAGTTGCTGTAGATGTGTCATAAATGAGTAAATATATGAAAAGTAAACATCTCAAGTTAAAAATAAGGAACATAATGAGTGATCAAGATAACCTTGAGTTGAAAAGTTTGAGCATAGTGGTTAAGGCTACACATCCTGATTTGAGTCTTGGGACAGATTTTTTTTTTTTTTTTTTTTTTTTTTTAAACTTCAGTAGCTCAAAAATCTGCAATGCAGGTGTATATATTTGTTAAATTAACAAATGATGTTTTGGGTAAAACCCTCCACTACAAAGTGGGGAAAAAAAACCTTTTGTCCTCCCCTTGTGGTGTGTGTGTGGGGGGGGGCAGCAGAGTTCCTATATTCTTCTGAATTCTTCAGAAATTCACAGGGGATCACTACAGAAAGCATACCACAATAGGAAAGTGGAAAGAACCTTCTGCACTCTCTCTCCATACATTCCTGCTACTTCATCTTTTTCTTGCCTACTTTTTAGATGATGATTAAGGCTCACATGATTCAGTAGAAAATCCATGCCCTGCCCATTCTCCATGGGGAAGCACAGTAGTCAGAAAAAGCTGACAGACAGGGCTGAAGCACACATCAGTGAAATCAAGTGAATGTTCTGGATTCAGTTTACTGAAATGTTGTTCCTCTGTTCCTCCTCCAGGATGACTGACAGAGGGCAGCTACAAACCTTGAGCTGATGTGGAGCAATGACGGCAAACTCCTGATGACACAGCATGGAGCTGAAAGTGTGGGTAGATGGCGTACAGCGCATTGTTTGTGGGGTCACTGAGGTCACCACCTGCCAGGAAGTAGTTATTGCTTTGGCCCAAGCAATTGGTGAGTAACCCTAAAGGCACAGTAAATCACATTGCACATGATGCTGTGTTTTTCTTAAATCTTTCTTGCAAATAACCAACTTTCGGCTGCTCCCGTTAGGGGTCGCCATGGAGGATCGGCTCGTCCGCATATTTGGTTTGGCAGATTTTTACACCTGACACAACCCTCCATTTTTGTCCAGGCTTGGGACCGGCACAGAGGTGCACCCCCTTGTGGCTGGATTTGCATCTAGCTCGAACCCACAACCCTGAGATTACGAGTCACACGCGCTACCGACTGAGCTAGCCGGGCAGGGCTCCTTAAATCTTTTTTGCAAATACACTTCTAAATTTAAAAAAGAGACAAGCAGAGAAATTCATTCAAGGCATTCATCTGAGGTTTTAATGGAACCAACGTGTTAATCATTGGGGGAAGACTGTATTCTGTATTACATCTCTACAGGAAGTATTATATACATATTTTTGTTATAAGTTTAGGTGAGAGTTTTACCAGTCCTTATAGGTGAATTAATCCTGCGATGTCTGTGTCACTGAGCTGTGATTGGGGATAGTGGGAATGATTTATCAACAAATTGAGTTATGAATAGACTTTCATGCCTCATTGTGTTGTAAGTTTTGAACAAATGTATTTAATTACCTTTGCACACAGGTATCATTTCATTCATAGTATATGTACATTTATCTTACCTTACTCTGTCGGTTGGAAGTTTGAGGGTACAGGGCAGTATTTGCCCTCTTCTGGGCTGAGACTGATGTCATTCCTGGCATCTGATGAAGTTACTCTTCAACCTTAGGGATTATGCCCCAAGTGTTCCGATCACCAATGGCACCACCTTTGCTTTCAGTATTCAGATGCCCATTCAGCTCCCCTCTTAAACACTAGTATTTTTCCAGCTGCTCAAGCCCAATGAAAGGCTACATGAAAACTAATGCTTTATATGAAATGGGCAAGACTATGGGGCTCACTGAGTGCTGGTGTTTTACTCTCCAGTGGATTTCCCGCTGAAGGCCCCAGCCCTTCAACAGCACTTGTTTTTCCCCATAACTTTGCTGAAATACAAAGCAGCTCTACTTACCATAGCTGCTGTGATCCCTGATTCAAGGTCCATAACTTCCAGCTGCTGGAGGGGCAACTAACACAAAGTTTAAAACACTGATTTTTAGTATTAGATTTCCCCAGGGTAAGAAGCAGGTTTCCCGACGTCTAGACAGCGTGTCGACTTTAGGCTTGATTTCCTGCAGCACAAGCCAGGCTCCAGTTCTCAGTGAGGCTGTATGGAGCCAGCATCTCCCTGGCCCTCAGCCACTGCAGCCATGGTCCCTCCAAGGGGCAACAGGAGCTTTACGGGGAGCAAAGGGCTGCAGTAGTGTGACCCGGATTTTCACCCTTTGTTCTCAACCTAGTACAGCATACTAGTTCACACTACAACATTTGATTATTTTTTGTCACCTTTCCACTCATCTTGCTTGAACCTCAGAAGGTAATTGCTGAACTCAGCATACGCACATGGGAGTGTCAGTTTGTTTGGCCCATTGCATCCACATCCATTCCTAGTTTAGCAGAACAATAGCTCTGTACTTATTGATAATTCAAAGGTGCGTGTGCGTGCGTGCGTGTGTCAGAGAGAGCGAGAGCAAGCGAGAGAGCCATGTTCAGTTCCAGGTAGCATACCAGAGTGCTCAGTCAGCAGTATGGTAATGATAGGTGTCGCAATGGTCACAGAGCCCAAGAAGAGGTACACCAAGGTGAGAGGAAGTGCTGCTGTCTTGCAGTGTTTAGGAATCATAGTGGAGTTAGACAGAAAGATACTCTTTTTTTTTTTATAGAGGGCAAAATTATTCACCTCCTTTATTATGATACCTAAATAAGTAGTGGTGCAAATAATTGTTTTTAGAAGGCACGTTACCTGAATGGAGAGTATTTTTCTGTTGATAGGTGTTACGACCCGGTCTAGGGTCAGGACACAGCAGAATGGGTGAGATGTGGGGAAAGGAAGGGAATTGAGTGGAGGGATGGGATAGGAGAAAGATACAGTGATACGTATTATACAAGTGAGAATTTGTATAAAGTGATAAAGTGTATTTAGACCAGTGAAGCCTCAGGAGGACCCAGGCCAAAATAACAACCAAAACAGACTAAGTGAAAGCAAAACCCAGATTAACTTGCCTACAGAAAATAAACATACAGAACCACTTCCCTAACTACCTAACAAAAACATACACAAACAGTGAAACAAAATGGTGGCCACTCCCTACACCCAGTCAAGAGTACCCTAACCAGCATACACATACATTCAAGGGCTAGACAATAGATATCAAGAAAACCTAGTAAAATCCATGATGATTCATAGTTCCTAAAAAGTAAAATATGAAAAAGTCTGAAATCAGTACTTTAGTAAGCATTGTATGTCCTAAAGTAATATATTTATTAACGTGTCACCTAGCACAGCTGCTTATGTTTAGTCTTGCTGTTGTATCCACTTCAATCCTCCTTTCACTTAGATCATACAAATCCCTGTAATTGTACTGCTATAAATATGTAGTATTGGTTTAATGTTCTTCAAAATGTGTTACATCATATGGTATTAGTGATATTTTAATGTTGTTCTGTTATTTTATATACGGTATTTCTAAATGAGCATCCAACACATCAAAAACATACATTTACATTATTTTGATGCTTTTCTCTAAAGCAACTTGCAGTGATAAGATGCTATTTAATATGATTTACTCATTAATTAAGCTTTGTAAGTTTTACCATATCTTGATCAAGGAAACTCCAGCAGGAGGTGGGATTCAAACCTGGGTCCTCTGAGTTAAAAAGGTTGCAGTTCTAACCACAGTGGTCAGCCAGGCAACAGTGGTTTTCACCTTCCAAACATTTAGCTGAAGATCAGAGAATGTTGTGATGTTAGGTGGTCGCAACAGGATCACTGTCCATGCATGAATTATTATAATTGTCTTTTCACAAAATTGAATGCTGCTTTTTTTGCCACCACTGGACATTTCCTGCTCTTCCAGTTTGTTTTTTGTTGTTTTGCTGTAGCTTCCTCTGACTCAGTACTCGGTCATCTGTCAGTGTGAACTTTAATTCCAGATTCTTGGCATTTATATGCAGGAAACAGACTGCACTTCCTTTTTCACAGTGACCTCATTCATCCTGACAGCCTTCTCTTCCCACATATACATAGAGGCCTTAACTGCCTGGGTGTGGGGGGTGTGGCCTTTACAGGACCTCAGAAGGGCAGAAGACCTAATTTAAAAAATTAATTTGTGGCATCTGACAATCATAGTCTGGACTATCCTGTATATTGGTTCTTTAGTTAGGAACACAATAGGGACTGGAAGTTGTTCCTAACTTGATATGCTCATCCCTCAAATTATTAATTGGATAAGTTCAGTTATAATTTCACATACAACTAGAATGAAAAATCTATGTAAAGCTGATGTTGTCATTCCATGTTAAAATTAAACATAAATAAAAATCAATTTTTCCCCCACAGCATAACTAATCCAGTCTCAGATGATAATTCTCAAATCTCAAAAATATGCCATCTTCACAAAGTCACATTTAAAGCCAAATGAGTAGTCCATTATGTAAGGAGCTGCATTGTTTGTCATCTTGTTATTAATCATCAGTTCCAAACACAAGTTGTAAACACTGTGGAAGGGAGTTGATTAGAGACAGTCCTACATATTACTTTAGGACATACAATGCTTAATAAAGTACTAACGCCTGTTAAGTTTACAACCTACTGATAGCTGAGCATGGACACACAGGTCACTTTTGCTCTGGTAAAAAGAAATATAAGAAAGACATCAAGATAATGCAGCTAAAATGAAAATCTTTTGAATGTTGAAGGTTGAAGATTCATAACACAAAACATTTGTAACACAAGGAGCCAGTGTGTATTTGTTATATTATTCCTTTATTGATATACCCATAATGTCTTGCAACTAACACAAGCACAAGGGGCACAAGAACAAAAAGTAAGTTTTTGTCTTAATTGCTCATACTTGGAGATAACAGTGACATTGGAAGCTGGTGCTTTCTGATTGTGGATATTTTTCAACACACTCCTGTTTCCTTCACCTGTTTGCTGGAGTACCAGACCAGAAAAATCTCACTGCTAGCAGCTCATAAAGCAGTTGCGCTAGAAAGCTGCTCCTCTTGGAGGGTCAGGTATTCCAGTCATATCATTTATATTTGCGTTTATATAATTGATGCTTCTCTTCAAAAGCGACTTACAGTAATTAACCTTTCTATAACTTGTGACAGTTGCAACCAACCGTAACCCTCAAATATGGTAAATGTAGCATCACAAATGAAAAAAATTGTGTTGCTTCTCTTAACTCATTTGCAGTGTTAAGCTCTTTGGAGAGATCTAACTATTTATACAGCAGTGTAATTTGTACTGCTGCAATTCAGGGTAAATATGTTGCTCAAGGGTACTGCAGCAGGAGGTGGGATTTGCACAGGGTAGCAGTTGTAACCAATGTGTTTCCTGCCAGATGTGAAAATACGGCAAGGAAGTGTGGTCCTTTGCTTACGTCTTAATCAGGTTCTTTGATTTTTTTTTTTTTTTTTTCTTAGAAAAAACTTTTACTATGCAGTGTCCTCTGGTTTCCAATCAGTTTTCTAGATTTGTCTGCAGGAGTGAGTGCTGCTGGTGCTGCGGGAGCCTGGTGTCTGCCGCATGTCAACCCCAGAGCAAACCGACCTTCATGGCTCATATGAAAATGAATTTGGGGGAGTTGGGGGAAGCTCTGGGCCCCTGCGCACGTGGCCAGTGGGCTGTGGAAGAGCCACTCCCCAGGGGATGCTGCCCTGGCTGCCCGCCCGCTCAAACCCCGTAAACCACAAGCTGACGCACAGTTTCCGTCTGCAGGACCACCGAGACCTGCATACTTTACTTGAATAACAGTTCTGGTGTAAAGCACAAGCTATTTTTTATTTTTATATTATTTTATTTATTCTTTTTTTTTTTTTTTTACAACTTTCGCTTGAAGATGTTCTTGTGATGCTTTTGCCCTCTTTTCCGTGTTGTGTGTCTAGCATATTTCCATGTAGTTATTCTCCAACTCACCAGCTATGTCTTGATTTTCTGATATGGTTGCAGGAAGGTCAGAGGAAGTAACTAGAGCTGTTTCTTACCAATCAGTTTAATATGATGGCCAAACAGCAGTAACCTGCAGTATACCAGTCTAATGGGAGTTGTGCACCAGTGTTTCACTAAATGCTGCTGTCCCTTGTTTCCTGGCATACAACAGTAAACTTTGCGTTTACTTGTCCACAGGACACAAACATTTTACCTGTCCCAGCCAATTTTACACCAGTGTAGCAACATAAAGATAAAATTAAGTAAACGTTTGGTGTAAAATATCCTTGAACAGGCAGGAACTTAATACAAACATTTCTGTTTCACAGGTTTGCCACTTACATTCGTGCTAATTTGGGCTCTTTCTAGAGAAAATAATTTTAAAACAAAATTGACTTACTTGTAAATTTTTATGCACGGTCTCCTATCCTGAATCAGCACATTTCACTACATGGTATACTCAGTAACCATGTATGTGACAGATAAACTCTTTTGACTTTGACAGGTTTTTTTTTTTTTTTTGCATCAAAATTTTAAATATTTTACCTTAATTTGTGTGCTTATCCATTGGACTTGCATCCAGACAATTTTACCTGTCCAGCTATGAACATTTAAGCATGTTACCTGCCGCAGACAGCCATTAACGCCAAGCCATGGGATCGCTAGTAGAATTCTAAGCTCTCATGGGTGTCAGCGACATGCATGAGAAGCTTAAGTACACACACGGTACAATACTATGCCTTTTATCTGTCACTTGCAGGGTAGTCTTCCATCATCTGCTCCAAGGAAAGGATCAGCACTGAAATGAAATCTTAACCAGGTGCCTCATTGAGGCTCCCTGTGTTGCCCTTAGTCTTTCAGCTTGTATTCCTCACGGCTTAGTACTTGGCTCCTTGCTCTTCTCCATCTATACCACCTCTCTTGGCTCTGCTTGGATGACTGACCACCATCCAAAGCTCAGCCTCTCCAGCACTGACATTCACCATTTTAGTCATTTGCATGAGGAGTTAGAAGTTAGACCTCAGTCAACTAGACAGTGAGAGGAGGTAACCAAGCGATCATCCTCCATTTTTCAAATACAAGCTCACACTATATGCTGTTCATCCCCCTTTCAGTGGAAGCTAATCCCTGAAACAGTTTAATAGGAATAAGATGCCTGTAGGTTTCCAACATTATCTTTGATTCTTGTTACTGCTGTTGAGGTGGATTTGTGCAAATCAAGATTAATGTGTATAGGATTCTTGTTTGTGTACATTTTGGTATTTGTATTTACGCCACTCAAAGCCGTTCATTTTTTACCTTCTAAAATATGAAATAAACCCTGTATGAAAGCCAATTTTTACTTTAACTGTGATGATGTCAGACCTTTGGAAGCTCATACAGATGTTAACAAAGGTGTTGTTTGTCCTCATCCTCTGCCAAGCATTAACTATTTATTCAGTGAAGCTGTGGTGATACCAGGAGATGTACAGGAATGTTGTTCAGTCTTGCTTTCTGTTGTAACAAAGTCTAAGGACCAAAGTCTTTCTGATCATTTCTGGATGCTTCAATGTCCCAGTGTTACTGTTGAGGAGTACAGTACTACAGCAGGCAGCACCGCTGCATCACAACTCCTGACATGTAGTTTCTCATCTGGATTTGATCAGTCTGTGGAGTTGGCATGTTGTCCCCATGTTTGCTTGGCACCATGATAAACTACTTACCCTCCCTTAATTGTGAAAGCCAGTAATTGCCAAGTTGACCTTGGCTCAATGGCACGAAACTTAGTCACTTTGACAGTTTTTTTTTTTTTTTTTTTTTTGGTCGTGAAAGGAGTGAAGAAGACTGATTTAGTCCTTTTCTCAATAACACCACGCCCTTTAGATAGGTATGTAGATGGGTGGGTGGATAATAGATTTGTAAACATACACTTTATTGATCTCAAGGGAAATTAAAGTTTCACAAACTAATATTTGTGTGTCTCTTCTCCTTTCCCCAGGTCGAACAGGAAGGTACACACTGATCGAGAAATGGCGGGAGACAGAGAGGCACCTGGCGCCCCATGAGAACCCCATTGTGTCACTGAACAAGTGGGGGCAGTATGCCAGCGATGTGCAGCTAATCCTCAAACGCACGGGGCCCTCTCTAAGCGAGCGACCCACCTCTGATGGAATGGCACGTGCCCCCGAACGCGGCTTATATCGCCAAAGCCTCCCACCGCTCGCCAAGCTACGGCCCACCACAGACCGCTCCTTGAAGCGCAAAGAACCCAAGCGAAAATCTCTCACCTTTACAGGTGGGGCCAAGGGCTTGATGGACATCTTTGCCCGGACCAGAGAAGCTGAGTCCAAGCAGCGGGTGCTGAGCAGCGCCATCAACGGTGGGGTGGCGCCTGTGGGTCCGCGGGCTGAGGACCTCACCCACCTAGTGCAGCTCCAGAAGGAGAAGCTGCAGATGCTAGAGGAGAAGTTGGAGGCCCGTCAACTGGAGCTGCAGGACTGGGCTGAACGGCACATAGGAGTGGGCGGGCCTAGCGGCCTTGAGGAGGAGATCCTGCAGTTAGAACAACGTGTGCGCAAGAATGCCGTGGAAATTGAAGAGGAGGAGTTCTGGGAGAACGAGTTGCAGATTGAACAGGAGAATGAAAAGCAGCTTCAGGAGCAGTTACAGGAGCTGCGTAGACGCATCCAGGAATGTGAGGCCAAGTTGGCTGACTACACAACCAGGATCCATGACATGGAGACCGGAATTGAGGCTGAGCGGCTGCAGCAGGAGATGGAGGAGATGCAGCAGGTGAACGAAGAAGAGTTGCGAGCCAAGCTGCTGAAGGTGAAGGCCGAGCTGGATATGCAAAGCCAGCAGACAGTCAGGCTAGAGAGCAGTTGCAGAGCAGTGGAGCGGTCACTCGGCCAATCCAGCAAGAGGCTGCAGGTGAGAGACCACGTACGAGAGATTGCGTATGTGGATTGTGAAGTAAAATCATCAACATCACATTATACTTTCAGCCAGCAGGTGGCATAATTGTTAGAGTAGCCTTGTGTTTGAAAGAGCCAGGTTGGAATCCCACCTTCTGCTGTAGTGCCCTTGATCGGGGTACTTGCCAGCCAGGAAACATTCCAAAAAATGTTAATTTGACCTGTTCGCAGTGGGAATTTGCCTTGTGGTGTCAGGGCCAAAACTGGCCGTTATGTGAGAGATGCAACAGCCAAGAAACTGCTCTACTAAGGCAGATGCAGAGGTGAGAATTCACAACGGCCTGCGGTTGCTCTCCCCTGCAGGAGAAGGAGCAGGAGCTGGAGCAGCTGACCAAGGAGCTACGACAGGTGAATCTACAACAGTTCATCCAGCAGACAGGCACCAAGGTCACTGTGCTGCCGGCCGAGCCTGGCGAGGAGGATACCCCAGGTGCGTAGCTCACACACTGATGTTGGCTATAAATGTTAGCTGCTTTGGAACATGGCCATGATGCATAATCCCACCTCTTTTTGCAGTTCCCTTCACTAAGATACTTGCCCTGAACTGATGCAATAAAAATTACCTAGCTGAATAAACAAGCAGTTGGGAGACTTTGGCGAAAAGTGTCAGACAAATGATTAAATAATTTACGTTGTAGGTCATATTTGGATTATTTTCTTTGTACCTCTGATTCCTGAGCTGTGCACGCAGCTGTACATGGGTAAACATAAATGCACTCTCACACGGAAATCATGTGGAGTCTCATTCACCAAGAACGGCATGAGGATCACACCGTGCTTAGACAGCGTATCCTGCTGGCACGAGTGCTTCGCTGATGCTCTGCTTTCTTGCTATAGGGCTGAGGTAGTTGATAGGACCAGCTTGCAATTTGCTGCAGAAGCGTCACTCCTGGTGTCCAAGGCAATGGCTGCCGAGAGACTGCAGGGCTGCAGGCTGTCACTCCAGGCATCCTCCGTCATCCAAATGGCACTCCCTCTGATTGCCTCCTCGGGGATGTAGGGTGGGGGCGGTTCCACATACACAGATGCGGGAATGTGGAGGTTTTGCCAAAAGCAAAGAAGTGAGTTGAGTCATCTGAGGCGGAGTGTTGCTGGGCCCAGCGCCCCCCACTGACCAAGACCAGTTGTGTAATGTGATTCACTTCCTGTCTGTCTACACTTGTGATATCCCACATTTTCAGCATCAGCTCTGTCAGCATCCAGAAATGGCCTCCTGCTGACCCCCAGTGGACAGAGGGGGAAGTGCGTGCGTGCGTGAGAGACGTGGAGCCACATGACTGCGTCCAAGCATATTTTACACTGAGTGCCATTCAAACTTTTCTATATGCATAAATCTAGAAGTAACTTTGCAGCCTAAACATTTGTAGCACGATGACTGAATGTACGCACCAAATGACAGGCCCTCATCTTGGATTCACAGCAGATAGCTGTGCATCTGTATTTCTTTAATTCTGTACTAAAGGCTCACTGAGAACTTAAAAGAAGACAATTGCAGATATTGTTATAACTGAGTGTTTGAAGGGGACTGAGATTCTCCAGTTCAGACTGTCTTGGGCCACTATGAGGAGCAGCTTGGCATCTGATCACTACTGTGGATGTTGATCAGGCAGCTGTAGTGCTGATGCACTGCATGCCCCCACTAGTCACTTTGCTGCTGTTGTAAAAATTAGATTAAATTGATGATGTTTTGTTCCCCATTTTTCCTCTCTCTCCATTTGTACATACAGACATGGCTCTCCAGTCGGGTTCCCTGAAACGGCCCCCATCCTCCCGGCCACTGCCCAGCAGCCTGCACATCCTGCACAACTCACTGTCCTCTGGCTTCAACCCTGAGGGCATCTACGTGTGAGCATCTGGGAGGGGGCACTGCCCTGCCAGCCATCCCACTCAAACCAGTGCTGCCTGACTGTCTATACAGATGCTGTAGTTGGATGGGAGGAATCTTGCTAAGTGAGCTGAGAGATTGGGTGAGGCTTAGTGGAGTGGGCAGAGATTTCACTCTCCTGCAACTTGACCGAAAAGAAAGATATCTCCCCTTACTGCAGTTATTTCCCTGTGTCACGCTGCATACTCAAAATTACTCCTGACTACACTGGGATGCAAAAGTATGAACTCCTCAGAACAGAATGGCTGTTATTATTCTCAGTATTTCTTCTATTGTCCTTCAGTAAAAGTCCTGTGTGTGTATGCGTGCACATCATCCTCAGCTGCATAGCACAGTTGCTGTCACGCCATCTTACTAGGGTAAACTAGTGTTGTCTTAAACTGGAGGACTAACATAGTGATTAACCCCTAATCTTTACTGCACCATAACGCTTTACATTGAAGGAACATGGTAAAAACTGTGCTTTTGTAACACATTAGGTGTATTTTTCCATCTTGGCTGCAGCAGCAATGCTTTTCAAGTCATGGATTTAGATTTTAATTCATAGTTCAGCGCAGCTCACACTCCTGATTTTGTGAAGGGTGAATGCCACCTCATTTTTATTTATATTTTTTTTTATTACTTAAGATTTTTATACATGAAATAAGCAACAGTAAACCATTAGAGGAAACCAACAACACAGTGTAGAGAGGTTTGTGAACATAATCAGCTGTACACGAGTTAAAATGTATAAAGTTATGCAGACACAACAAGAGGACCGGTCCGCTCGGCTGTAAGTGGATTTTGTTGAGCTTAAGGGTTTTAACCCTGAAATTGCTCAGTACTCAGTGGGAGGAGCTGCCAAGGAAGTGAAGAGCAGTAATAGGAATGTGACTGGATTTGGGACTGTAGTCTTCTGGAAGGTTGTGCTGATGGGATATTTCTGCCATTCTGTAGGGAAGAGGAGCCTGTGTGAGTGGCGTGGTGACTTTTGACCCCTAGAAATGGCACCTCGATATCCATCTGCGTTTGAACGGTTCAGTCAGAGATTAAGGAGCAGTAAAGGCCACTGACCTTTTGCAATATGAAGGATAACAGTGTATTAATGAGAGAACCAGTATATGTCTCCTGGTCAGTTCTTGACTGTAGGACAGGTGAGGGAAAGCAGGTGTCCTTCCATAAAAACATGTAAATAATGACAGTAAATGACCACATAGTATTCAAAATATTTTTGAAGATATGTAAAGTAGTACATATTTCTGTACAGCTAATATAAACTTTTAACTTTGTTACAATTGCCACCAGTACAACAGTGTGGAGCAAAGGCCGAATATTTTGTGGTTCTGTCTTTTCCACTAAGGCGCTAAAAATATGAACTTTCCTCGTTCATATGAATGTGTTGCTTTGCACTGTTCAAAGTGCATCATATACAGTGTACAGTGTAGCCAAACCGGTGCTGGCTGCTGCTGCTGACCTTGTCACCACTTGCCAACCACAAAAGGTACAACAGTACGGTTCGCTTGAACTATTATGTAAATATTAATTTTCTTGCTTAATTTTTTCCACCCATTTTCTGATTTACATCTGCATTATCTTGCATTGTGAGCCTCTTTCACCAAAGAAGCCCGACTGTGGCCCAAAGATGACTTTAATGGCAATGTTGACCAAGCAGTTTCTATTGGTATCTGCGAAACACAGCAGCAGTCCAACAACAACCTGCGCTTTAGAGCAGCACCACAGTCCACGATCTGCCGCCAGGAACTTTTCAGTTCTGCATAAACACTGGATATAAGTTTGTCTTTACTGTTGATTTTCTTCTGCCTCTGGCGTGGCTGAGAAACTGTACGGCTCTCTTCCCAGCCCCTGATTTGCTGATGAAGTATAAAATGTAATAAAATTAAACCACTGACCACTGAATGTTTCCTTTTTGTCTTAAGATTATGTTTTGTTGGGCTGGAAGTGGTCGTACAGTAAAGCTGTTGAGATGTGCAGCCCCCGGAAGAAGCTGATGGAAGAAGCTGCAGTAGCCTGTTGGGCTTCTTCCATCATTGAAGTGTTGAGTGTTGCCCACAAGGGGGTGCAATGTGGAAGGAAAAGCTGTACCTCTCACACCTGGATACCGCAGTACCACTGGCCTTGTTCCCACCACGTTACACCTAAAACAAAACAGTATTGACTACTGTAATAGTTGTATAATTGCAATAATGCTGTGTTTTGTCAGACGGTTGCAATTAATTGAAAGAAATATAAAGCGCGATTAAAATAGGGTGATTTTTTTGTAAAGGCTGGATGTGGCACAACTGACGACGATCCAGGCTCTAGTGCTGGTTCTACCTGGACAGCTGCTTCTCTCACGCTCTGTGCGGATGTCCAGCTGTTAAGTTCTCCCCCATTTCTAACAAGAAGAATGACTGAAGCCCCCAACCCACCCACGGCCAGTGCCAGTGTGACTTTTAATTTCGCAGGGCGTTTTGCTGCCACCTAAAGGCGAGCCGGAGCAAAACGCCGCCACCTTCGGTAAATGATGATTGCGTCATAGTTAAACTACAGTGCGTTAACCACAGCAGCCTTTTAATCTCTGTATGCAACTGCAATAAAAACTTTACATGTCCTCTAAATAAGATCCAGAGAATACATATTTATTCCGCGATCATTTCCGCAATTCCACTCTTTAGTTTAAAAGTTTTTGTCGATTTGGAAACGGGTCTGAAACCTCCCTTTTGTCGGGAAACCGTCGGTGCTTAAAAATAACGCGCAGCAAAACAGCCGGATGGAGCCAGCCGAGTCACGCGCCGCTCACGTAAGTAGCGACCGGTCTGGCCTCGAGTGGGACCGGGAAAGGAGGGCGGGAAATACGCAAAAATATTAGAGATACGCAAAGCTGAAAGAGGAAGAAGATATGGGATGTCATGCTGAGAAATACGTCGTGTCCCTAACATCTGACAATCATGGTTAGATTCAGCGCAGATTTTTAACTACGCCATTGTCATATGCTGCACGTGACGGTTGCGCGCTATTTATATGTTCGTTTGGATTATCGATATGCTGTTTAGCTCATGGCTTTGTCTAAGGCGACTGAGTGGTAGTTTTTAAATCTACTTTTACATATCTGGACTGTCAGCCATGGACGCGGTACAAAACGCGCCGTGTAAATATTTTTCCAAACCAACATTACTGTGAATTTTAATAACTTTACATGTTTATGTGCTAAAAAGATAAAGGAATAAATAAATGTTTTGACTGAAAATAACACACAGCTACACTTGCGAGAAAGGAGGTGGAGAATTAATCCCGTGGAAATGATCTCTGTTGTTCCGCTGTGTGTTTGTGTGGCAGGTCTGCGGCGCACTGTGCGATTCAGCCTCTAGGCGTCGCCAATGCACCAAAGTTCCGCCACTACAGCGCAGGCGCACAGCGAGCGTTGCGCTCACCTGTAACACCTGGCTGGACACCCAGGTAAAAAAACGCGAACTGTGGCCAGCGCTTGATCTCAGTTAACGTTTGAATATGCAAAATAATCAGCAGCCATAGTGGTCCAAAGTGCTCAGCAAGCGCACTGATTTTTTCCATTTCTTTTATTTGTTTTACATCTCTTAAAATAATTTAGAACAGCTTATGCCTACAGCACTGACAAAAAGTGCACCAACTGGTCAGTTAGATCCTTTAAAAATCTTTCCACCGAACCTACATCAACAACATGTGGGGAACCATTTCGTCATGAAATATTTACACAGAGAAGCCACAGTTCGGAGCAACAGGACGATCGACTGCAGCGTTTTCGAGGCAACAGCGACAGGAGCAGCGCTCAGGATTACAACATAAAGTAAAACTATAAATGCACGTGGAAAAAAGCACAATACTGTACGGTGGATAAAAGTTAAATGGGCTCCCCCCGCCCCCACAGCGCGGAACCAAGGCAAGGAACTTAACTCGAATATTTGCCCATGGCATCTTTCTCACGCCAGCGTCCGTGTGCCTTTGTGTGTGTGTGTGTCTGTGAGATTACAGTCAATTTTGGAAAACTAGTTGTTACGCCTGTCAGGGTACGAGTAATTTCAGCAAATATGAATATGATTAATTCTATGAGAAGCACATTTTTCACCAGGCTTCAACAATACAGTGACCGGACAGAATGGAATCAACCACGAAGTTGCATTAAAGTGGGAATGTGCAGCTAATTGTTGCGCCCGGTCACTTCCAGAACGTTCTGTTAAGGAAACACTCGTCCGGCCACGCAGTGCGTGTGTGAGGGAGAGAATGTGACAAAGGCGCCGTCAAGTGCACTTGGCAAATCGGTTCTTATACAGAGAAATACATTCAGTGTCAGAGCTCCTCCGCGACACGGAACGCCCCCCCACACACACACACCGCCGCTGCAGGGGTCCGAACTACGCTTCAGTGATAAAACCAGAAACTAAACGTTTTACTGCTCAGTGCGCGGCTTTAAATGAAACAATAATAATAATAATAATAATAATAATAATAATAATAATAATAATAATAATTTAAAAGGTAAAAATCTAACAACAATTTTAATAAACTAACCAGTTAAGACGGAAAGGAAGCCAGAAAACACACAGGGACGGAGCGCCGGGAAAGCGGCGCCCTTCAGACGCTCTGGGGCTCCGACTTGACCTCGAGCGGCGGCCCCGGATCCGGACTGTGCGTGCCGTCTGGGACCAAACCCAGAGCACCAGGGGCCGGGGAGCGGGACTCGCTGCCGCTCTGCTCCGCCTTCAGCGCCGCCGACAGTCCCGGCAGCAGTGCGGGGAAGCCAGGATAGAAGAGCGGGAAGGCGCTGCCGGGAAACAGGTGCTTCTCCAAGGCGGCCTTGTCGATCACGGGCACGTAGGGCGCCGCCGCCGCCGCCGCTGCCGCCGCCGCCGCCGCCGCGGGATTCAGCACGTAGAAGGGCACGCAGAGGGACGGGTGCTGGCCGAACGGGACCCCTCCGAGCCCCACGAGCGTGTTGAGCAGAGCCACGTCGGGGCGGCCGCCCGGTTCCGCCTTCACGGCCGCCTGCTCCGCGCGCAGCCTCTTGCTCGGCGGCTCGTCGCCGAGCTCCTGCTTGACGCGCGACGACGCCGCCGCCGCCGCAACCCGGGGGCAGCAATCCCGCTCGGCTCGCTCGGGCTCCCCGCCGTAGCCGCTGTCCGTGTCCGTGTCGGTCTCGGCGAGCTCGCCGGTGTGCTGAGTCCTCTGGATGACGGGCACGCACTTGGCGTGCGGTCGGGGCGCGAGGCGCGCGCACACGCCGCTCAGGTGCTCGACGAGCTGCGCGCTCCGCTGCTCGCGCGACGTCCAGTTGTCGCAGCGGCTCAGGTACTGCAGCACCTCGCGCGCGCACGTCTGGAAGCCCGAGTGGAAGGCGTCCAGGTCGGTGGGCGCGGGAGCGCGCAGGCCCGGCTCCCCTGTGGCGGCACACGCGACGCGCGGGTCAGTTCCGCATCACCGTCATCGCCGCTGCTAGTAATAACGACCGCAGTGGGATTCCACGCAACAGCCTTACAAGTGACACCACTAACCACCGCGCCACCTGCTGGCCTGCTTCCGTGTCCACCGAATGCGCGTGTTAATGCGTGCGTGCGTGCGTGCGCGTGTGTTGGCGCACCGTTTCGCAGCTGCCCGCTCTGTAACGCGACGATCCGTCGGTGCTGCTGCTCGGTGACGGCGGTGAGCGCGGTCAGGTGCTTCAGCGTCAGCTCCAGGACCACGGCCTTCTCCAGGTGTCCCAGGGTCTGCACTCACAAACACACAAACACACACACGTGGAAACGTGAAGCTGCGGGGCGCTGTGGCCCGGCACGTGCGCCGCCACGCGTGTGGCGACTCGACAGAACGGCGATGTACCGGGGCGGGGGGGTTAACTTGCCGTCAGTTTGAGATGTTCAGGCAGAAGCTCCTTCAACTGTCCGATACACTCGTTGATCCGGTCCCGGCGCTTCTTCTCGATGAGCCTGTGCGGCAGCTTGTAGGCTTCCTGCGCGACGAAACACAGTTTAGTGACCGGCGATACTCGCGCGCGCACGCACACACACACGCGCGCACACACAGCACTCGCCTTGGTGTCTTCCCTCTTCATGCCTCTTTTGGACTTGCACATGTACAAGGACGGGAACTCCACCCTGTCCGGCACAACACAGTGGTGACACAGGTGACACAGGTGACAGTGCCCCCCCCCCCGCCGAGCTCTCATCTTACCCAAGGAAATCCGCGTGCTCCAGCATCTGGTTGTCCTGCAGGCGCGCGATTCTCTCCTCCATAACTTTCCCCCGGGTGCAGAGTGTGTGTGAGAGTGTGAGGAGTGTGCGAGTGTGTTTTATCCCCGTGGCGGCGGCGCACGCGGACACGGCGCCCGCGCAGGGGGGGTGCACATCCAGCACTGATGCGCTTCGGGGTGCTGCTGATGATGATGATGATCGCCTCCTCCCCCCCCAGCACTTTTGGCTCACGCACCGGCCGCACCAGCGCCAAGAACTCCCCAGTGGCGCGCCCGATGTCCGTCCGTCCGCTGGTCCGGCCCTCAGTCGCTCCGTCAAACGGACTCGTGTCCCCCGCGGGGGGCGATCCAGAACAGAGGGCGCGCGAGGAAAGTTGGCGCGAGCGGCGCACGCTGCTCCCGCCACGACAGCATGGACGACCGACGCGCCAAGTGTGTGCGCGCGACACTCGGCTCCGTTTTCATCCGCGGGTTCCCTCGCGGGAGGGGGGGGGCGGCGCTGTTTTAACCCCCTCGTCGCCGTCGCGGGCCCCCACCGCCAGGAGCCGCAGCAGCCGAAGCCGCGGAACGAGAAGCGCCGGACGAACGGACGGACCGCTGGCCCTGTCGGCGACTTTAAAATGGCAGCTTTAGCTTTTGGATCCGAGGTCCGCGCTTCTCACCATCTTTTCTTGGCTGGATGCGCGCGGGGAGATTAAAATAAGGCGAACAGTCACTGTGCTATAAAATTCTATTTAAATTGCTGCGTTTACGACCGCGAACGTGAGTTTGAAATGAATACCGAACTTAATACAAAGTAACAGCTGTTATTCCCGCCCTCAAAGTGAGAGAGAGAGAGAGAGAGAGCATGAGCTGCACCATCTTAAAGCGACAGCGCTCCCTTTTCGCAGCGCAAAACGCAGTACATTGGGGGGGGGGGGGCGCTCCGTATTTTACTCTGCTGTACACGGTTTGCACAGAAATGTCTCTTGCACCCCCCAGGCCCTGACTCCAGATCTCAAACAAAAAACACAAAAAAACCCTTTTTAACTTTAAAGTTATATGAAACGTACTTTTAAAAACGTATTGCTATATTGCACGTTTTTTAGTATGACTATCGGCCATTAAATGAGAAAATGATCCACGTGAACGACATTTTTCCTGCTTTCTATACCCCCTGTAAACGGCTCAATATTAGCGGGACCCCCCTTGTGACGTAGTTTTACATTGGCACCGTCACGTTTGCATTATGTGTCTTTGCTGGGTTGGCTGATAACTACAGAAAAGTCTGGAATGTCCCAGGTGTGCATGGGCTCCAAAGCAGAATGAAACGTCTGAACTTTATGAATGTTTGATCAGACTTCTGGCTGCAGCTGCGCAGGTAAACCACCACGTCTGTACCACACCGTGCGTATTTGGCTGTTGACGGACCTCGGGCCTAAAAAAATATGTAAACAGTGTGCTGTCCCCATGGTGACAGCGCAGTGACCCGGCGTCGCTGCAGGGGGCGCCCTGGAGAGTCGCACGTCTGCTGTTACACTCCGACTTAAAAGTACTTTGCAGACAAAATGCACAAATATTCCTTGAAGTCAGAATTAAGTGCAGGAGAACCCAGTTATGGCTGCCAGAAAGAGTCTACAAGGTGGACATCACTTTTCTGGTATATATTTCTAATATTTATCTGAAATTAAATAATTTAAACTCAGCACGTGGAAAATCCCATGTCACTGACCCATCATGGCTGTTATGTCTTTTACTGCCACAAATGACGGGAAAAATCCAACATGTTGCAAGCAGCGCTGTTCGCAGTGGAGGAAGGTATGATAAACGCTTCTAAATCGCTCACCGTGTCTTCATCCTGTATGGTGACCCCACGCAGGTTTGGACCATCTGGGCCAAGCAGCCAGCACGAACACTGCAGGGCAGCAGGGCAGCTGGGCAGCTCTGAAGCCCACAACTATGGCTCTTGGCACTACAGTTCAGCTGCATGTAAAACCACCGCCAGGGCCTTTTAATGCTATGTGTGCTGCTCTTCTTTATGAGACGGAACCTGAAAGGTGAATCTAAGAAATTCATTTCACAGCCCAAACTGATCCATAAAAGTGGCCCCCCGGAGGAACACCTTTAAAGCTGTAGTCATGATATCACTTAGTTATTTTTCCCGAGATCTGAGTGCCACTTTTGGGTTTCTGCTGGTTAAGTGTCTTGCCTGCATTTACTGTATTAAGTCGAGGCCCGAAAGCTGCCTGCATTCAGGCATTGAGACCAAACTGTCGACGTCACAGCCATTTGCCACCAGGGGCAGCGTTTGCTCAGCACGGGTAGTGGTGTCTTGAAGGGGATGAACTGGTCTGCAGAAGCAGCTTCATCCTGGAGAGGCAGATAAAAGGCAAAAGTTGTACAGTAAACTGTCCAAAATCACACACTTGCTTGAGTCAATACTGTCAGATTACCCCCCCCCCCCACGCACACACACTTCTGATGCAGTCCCATGACCACCTATCTGCAGTGCAATAAGCATCCCACAGCGAACATGAATACATGCTGTCTGACAATAAGGAACAAAGGAGCTACAAAGGCTACAAAAGTTGTCTTGAAATCCACATGAAGTTCAAGATTTGAGGCTCACGTCACTGTCGTTCTGCACTTCTGCAGAAGGACAAGGGAGAATGAGCAGTAGTTTCTCCTGGACTGCAGTGCACAGAGCAATGAACAGACAGAACCACTCAGAAGGGCTGAGGTAGGCAGACTCATAGATGGATAAATAAATATTTGAAATGCTGTGGCCCATTTGTAGAAGCTGGCGAGGATAGATAGATAGATAGATAGACAGACAGACAGACAGACAGACAGACACTTCAGGTGTTGTGTGTCCATGGTCACCAGCAAAATAAAAACATTAAATGCATGTTATAGTAAATTGCAGGATTTATTTGTGTAAAGATTGGCTAAGGTTTCAACAAGACTTGGGAAGTTTGTTTTAATGGCGCAAGCTGTTGGCCATCAGTCGGACTGTTGTGTGTTCGATACCCAGCGGGCTTCCTGGCAGGGGGGCTGTAACCGTACAGGCGATCCTCTTCCAGGGTAATTTGGAGAAGCTATTTTGAGTGCGTGGCCCCCTTGTCTGTGCAAACTGAGTGATGCAGTGGTTGGTCGTGGCTTTTCATACCTTTTCAATGTTTCTTCAAAATGTCCACCAGCATGTTTACAGTTGATCTATTTTGACCTTTTTTAACTGAACTAAACAAAAAGATAGAAAGGATAGAAAGTCAGTTTAAAAAGGGACAGAAAATGTTTGCTGTTCCCACAAACAAGATCTAGAACTTCCCTCCACACACACAGAATACCATTTTGCTCCATTTTTGATTTAGTACTCAGTTTTTTATTTTATTTTTCAAGATGCATGGGATTCAGAGCTAATCTAGGAAAACATGTCCGCTTATGTGCTCAAAATTCAAACAAAAGTTTTTTTTTTTACTTCTCTCTGCTTAAACCCAAATCTACAAAAAATATATATATAACTATATGAACGTACATAAAACTACTATATTTTCTAAATTGTACATCAAGAGACTTAAGTGTAATTAAAGAATTTCTTTCCTTCTGTTTTTGCCTGTTAGCCTGAATAAAAGTCAAAATTAAGTTTCATCCTGTTACCACTAAGTCACACAGCTATATATATATAAATATATATAGATAAATATATCTATGAAATCCGTAAATGAAATGAGTCAAATGTTCGTGACAAATCTGGTTCTGAGGAGCTCTGCTATTCTGGAACAATTAATGTGCATTTTGATCACGCAAGATTAGAGCTTTAAGTCTCACATGACCAGGGTCACATTTACTATTTACTGGAATCATGTGACGGGCGCGGGTGCGAAAACAGCCACACGCACGCTTGTGTGTGTGTGTGTAAGAGAGTGACCTCCCTCCCAACAGCTGCTTGTGGCCATTAATGGTGGCCCCCCTGCACCAGGTCCGCTATCCATCTTCCCTGAGCTTTCTGGCGCTCTCCCGGGCCGAGGTGCCTGCTGGTTGTGTGTTAGAGTCCCCCTTCCTGTCGGTGCCCCCCCAGCCTCGCGCTCTATATGCGGCGGCGAGAGGAATCGCCTCCAAATGCTTTCCATATTAGTTCAGAGAATGTGAGTGGAAATAGCGGCGAGAGCCGGGCGGGCGGGACAGCCAGGCAGCGGGAGACGCCGAAGAGGCCCAGCGAGACGCACACGCGGGATGGGCACCGAGGAAAAGAGCCCAGGGAAGTGGGAGCCCAGCAGGGCCGATGGCGCCCACACGTGCTGTGGCTGCCGCTTCCCACTGCTCCTGGCTGTGCTGCAGCTGCTGCTGGGCGCCTCTATCGCAGCCATGGCTTTCATCATGGCAGCCATCAGCCCTTCTCTGCTGGCCAGGGAGACGCCCCACTGGGCCGGGATCGCCGTAAGCCCCCTTGTCTGCTCTGCCGCACCGCCGCGCTCTAACTGTACCCTGGGGTGGGACAAGTCGGTGGTACCACAGTGTCTGGAGGAAGCGGCCACACTGCACCTCTCGCACACTCGCTTACAAACAAACACCAGGGCACTGCATGCGCTTCAGTGTGCACGTGTGGGCCTTAAAAAGCACCAATGCGGCTGTGGGAAATCCAGGATGATTTGGTTCTGGGAACTTCTGGAACTTTCCTACAGCCATCTGTTGCTGTGGAACTCGGGCTTCATCGCCGAAATGACTGATATTCAGTTATTAACCCAGCGTCTGAATGTAAGGACAGCAGGGGGCACGGTGGTTGGAGCTGCAGACAGGAACCAGAAGGCCCGCATCCACAAAATGTCAGAGGATTGAATAACGGTGTTAAATCTGCTGTTTTGGTTGCGATGTGACACTTACCTTAGTGGCGGGTAGTGACTGGCTCAGCACCGTAAGCCGCTTGCTGTGCTTAACACGGTAAATGATGTAAAAGTGTTGGCTAAAAGAATCAATGCGAGGGCGTGACATTCTGAACATCACAGAACAACAAACGCTGTAGATAAAGCAGCAGAATCTGTGTGTTAGAGTCCCCCTGCTCTTTGTCAGCCAGCGGCAACCGCTGCCATGCGGGAGACCCGACGTTGTCTGTCGTCCCCTAAAGAGACGCGATGGCCGCCGACCGCAAGTTCAGACATGTCATTCTGTGCCTGAGTCACTGCTTATTTTTGGCCTTGCTAAGGTTTCTCCTGGAGAGATGGCGTGAGCTACATGAGGTCCGAGGTTTTGCTTTGCAGGGACAGCAGTTTGTTTGTCAGCCTTTCAAAATCAAAAATGGTCCCCAGTTTTCGCTGAGGGCCGCCGGGTGCTTGACCCCTACAGATCCGCAACTGACTGGCAGTTAACTGAAGTTATTGCTTATCTTCTGCAGCCAACTGGCTGATGGGATCCTGTGAATTCCCTGCACCTCAGAGATGAACATGGAGACCAGCCAGTCAGCAGCAGGTTCGAGAGGCAAGAGACCAAAGGCCCTACGTAGCTGCCAAATGCCGTAGCTCCCCAATTTACAAACATTTGAGAAACTGACAAAATCGTTACAGATGTTTTAAAGAAACCAACCTGCCGGGACAACTGGGACACTGAAGTTTTTGCCGAAATCAGCAAAAGCATAACAAGCACTGGACGGAGCTTTTCAGCACTTTTCGGAGCTCTGCTCTTGCTCTTTATCGTGCTTTTTTATTTACGGCATTTCGTAAATTCAGAACATGTGAGGTGTCCCAGCTCACAAGCGGGAGGTGCCGTCTGACAGCCAGGGCTCAGTGGGAGAGACACAGTGCCGCTCTGCTCTGATCCAAAAAAACGCCACTGCTGCCTCACACCCTGCAGAGCTGTCAAGTCGCTGACTTTCACATTTATGTTTTTTCATTTAGCAGACGGTTTTCTCCAAAGTAACGTGAAGCTTACAGTCCAATGCATTTCACAGCACACAGACACACTTTACAAGCGTGCACTATCTGACCAAGACTGTGCGGACACCTGAGCGTCACCCCCATATGAGCTTGTTGAGCATCCCATTCTCTGCCTATTCAGCCACAAGCGCATCAGTGAGGTTAGGTGAAAAGGCCAGGCCACGGTCAGCATTCCAGTTCATCCTAAAGGTATTCAGTAGGGTTGAGGTCAGGGCTCTGTGCAGCCACTCCAGTTCTTCCTCATCAACCTGGGCAAACCTTGTGTTTATGGAACTCGCTTTGTGCATGGGGGGCCAGCTTCTTCCCCAAACTGTGGCCACAAAGCTGGAAGCACACAATTGTCTAGAACATGTTCATATGCTGCATGGCTGCGGCTGGAACAGCTCGGCTCAGTCATTTGAAGGGGGGTCCACATACTTTTGGTCATCTAGTGTAGCTGTGAGTAGAAATAGTTGTGAGTTCCTAAGCTGCTCTGTGCCACATTCAACCAGCAAACGTGACTTTGGCAACCAGGTGTTCCACTGCAAGGCCACAAATCCACCCACTTCCTGTATCTGCACATTACAGTTATCCTGAGATTTATGAATATGGATAGATTTTTCATATGCGTGTTTAATTGCTGTTAACCATTGTTCATTTGGGCAGCGTCCATCAGTCGCCTGCCGTTTCAGTCTAGCTGCTCGCTGCATGCTGGAAAAAGCCCTGCGGCTGTTTGGAAACTCTGGCCAAAAGCAGAAAAGTTCTCTGCAGGTGAGCTTCTGCAGCACCGCTTCTCCAAAACAGGGTGAAGCTCTGTGCAAGTGCGGGCCTGGCTGGGGCCGTGGCTGGTGGGGACGGGATGCAGACATGCAGACAGGGACCTTTGCGCCTCATCGGCTGAACCCTTCGCTATGACCTTGTGAAACAAACAGCTGATGACCTCGGCTTCACGAGACACTTCCACTATGTCCTTGCTGTGTGGCACCGCTGCGATCGTCATGTGATGCTAAAAAGGCCCCTGGCAGAGTTGCCGAGTGTGAGGATGAGCCTCAGCCTGACTGTTCCCTTCCAGAACTCAGCAGGTCTACGTCGGCCTGCCTGTGACCTATCTAGAAAGCTCTTGGTTGGTTTGGCAGGGTGTGACAGGCAGGTGACTGAGGACTCTGCTGCGACTCACGCGTCTTCCACGTGTCTGTCGATTTGGGGAAAAGTGGCCGGCGGCGTGTTGTGATGCCAGTTGCTAGGTCACCGTCCCGGCAGCTAGCGACCACTTGCTGGGATAAGGCTGATGGCTCCACGTCGATGGGATCATCGCACAAAAAGGCTCCTAATTCACTTCCTGACAAATTAACCACGGCAACCTTTTAGCTGCTAGCGGCTAACAACTGGAAACAGCTTTTCACGCTCGGCAGAACACTTTTGGGTACAGAAGGGAACCAGTCGTTGCTATGCAGCAGTCTGTAGTTAGCCAGGCTCCAAAGGTGTAAAATTTGGATTTTTTTGGTTCAAGACCTCTAACCACTAAACCAGCAGCAGCCCCAAAACTTCTACAAATGATCTAACATGGAAGTGTTCACTCAGATATGCAAATAAGACAAACAGCTTTAATAACCCGAACACTTGTACACCGTAGTAAAAAAAGCTTCAGTCCCGCATTCGGCGATGAACATCTACCGTCACTGTGTCCACAGAACGCAGTAAACAGGCAGTGACTTGGGGAACCTTAATCATATCATACTGTAAATGTCCATGTACCGAATTATTAAAATGTCTCCTTCTGGGCTGTACCGGGTCTCCTGGAAAGACTCCACACCTGCACAGCTATGCACTGGACAACCGGCTGCGGACAATGGAGGAATGAATGAAAATAGCATTAAAGGGCAAAAGATCATTTTTAGGAGACTCACAAGGGCTGTAATGCGATCAGCGGCTGTACCTGTTCACGCGGGACAGAGGCATGTGGGGTGTATACAGCGTGAGCGGGCAAAAGGACAGCAGCCGATCGAGGCCCTCACAAGACACCACGGTAAAAAACACCGAGGTCACCCGCATCCTCTCCAGCTCCAAACAAGCCGGAGAAAAACAACCAGATTAGATGCTGCATGTTAGTCACAAGACTTGCGTCGCCCAGAGAGGTTCATCACCCGCAGGGAATCCCACTCCATTCGCTATGGCTGTAATTCTATCAACAGAGCCCGGTTTGGCCTTCAGCAACTTTGTGTTAAGTGTTTGCAACTTAGTAATAAAATGAACAGTGTGTTGTGCTCTACAGTAAATAATCCACAGTTTTGATGTGATGTTTGCTGCTTGAAAAATGCCCAAGAGAAACAGATGATGTCTTGCAGGTCTGCTTGGTGGCTCTGCTGGGCTTCGTCTTGTGCTGCATCACCTATTCGCCAGACGAGAAGACGTCCAAGCAGTTCATTGCTAAGGTGAGAAGATGTCTTTGCTCTTAACATTGCTTTAGAGCAGAAGTCTGCTTCTCAGCAGCTTTGCCAGTTGGAGCTATGGTGGAACCTGCTGCTCACACCAGCAAACAGGACAGGCGTGTAAGTTCACTGTTCCTCTTACCAAGCTGTGCTGTACAGACATCCTGACACCCTTACAGCATAAAGCTGAGCTGAAAGCTGAAGTATTTGCTGTAAAGATGACAGTAAGAGGTGAGCCGGGCTGAGGGGTCTGTCTGTGTGCAGCTGCACGGTGAACAGAATTGATGACACAGCCGGAATCCTCCAGGGAAAAACATTTTGTAGAGAGAAAAACTTTCAAGTACACAAACAATCATTTTTAATTCTGTAAAGGAGCACACTAGCTTCTCAAATAGGAAATTTCAAAGACACAAACATTTTCCAGATTATTTATTTACATCCCCAAGCAGTTTCTTCGCTGTCCATTTTCTATTGTTGCGCAAAATTGGCCCATGCATCCACATCCAGCCATTATTTGCATCACAACAGAATACGAGGGTGAGATGAGCTTTGTTCAACTCCCTTCCACAGTGTTTACAGTGTGGGTCCGGTGTCCCTGATTATCAGTGATCTGGAGGACGATGACAAATGTTGCATCTTAAGGTGGGAGTTAAAATTAAATACGAGTTTGTAGAGGAATGTTTGTAGTTTCGTTCATATTAAGGTTTAATTTTGGGTTTAATTGAGCAAAATGTAAAAAATAAAAACTCAGAGTGGTTTTTATAAATATTTTACCTCAGAGTTGCACTGCCTTACAGTGAACCGAAGCCATGTCTGTACTGTTGGCCTTTTCACGGTACATGAAGGAAGCTGAAAGCGGTCAGAGGCTGATGAACATCAGACACTATAAGGGAATGAACTGCTCAGATTTTAGGTTTCATGATGAGGTTTTCCACCTCTAACAACCTGTAAGGACTGCAAAAAAATAATAATTTAAAAAATCCTGCGCCTTTGATGTTAACATCAACCAACTTGAGAGATGACCAAACTGCGGCACAAGCATGCCTCAGACCCTCAGACCCCAGCTGTGTTTTCAAGCGGAGGACCTGGTGTAAAATGGCCCCGTCCACATCCATGCTGGTTATGTTGAGCAGTGAGGAAGGTGCATTATGGGAAAGCAGCGGCCAGGCTTTGAGCAGAACCCTCACGGTGCCATTGCCCACAGCTCCTCTACTTCCTGATGTGCACGCTGGGCCTGGTTCTGTCCACACTGGCCATCGCCTTCGCCTACCACCATTATGCCCAGATGGGCAGCTTCAGCTGCCAGGAGCACGGAGAGGGCTGCTCCTGCACCCGGGACCCCGAGGACCCCATCGCCCGAACCTTCCTGTACGCCGGGGTCAGCGACTGTGCCACTGTCACCGGCACCCTGCGCCTCTTCCTCCTCCTGCAGGTGGCGCTCAACCTGGCACAGGCACTCGTGTGTCTGGCAGCCGCCTTCATCATGTGGAAGCACAGGTACCAAGTGTTGTTCGCGGGGATGCAGTCGGCCTCTTCGCCCGCACAGCAGTGGCACAAGGTCTAACTGCCAGGTGGATGCAGAGTTGCAGCTCAGCCCCCCCCCCCCCCCCCCCACCTTGGGATCTCAGCCAGGCCACTGGGGGTCCGTGTGCTCTCTGCTCTTTATATTAACATTTATTCATCTGGCACTTTTCTCCAAAAATGACGTCCAGCTCCTTACACCGATTTACTCGTTGGTGCAGCAGAGTAATTTTTACTGTATCACTTCGGGGTCAGTAGGGCATCGTGGCGATGGACCTGTTAACCAGGAGGGACCCTTTGTTAATGCACTCTTACTCTGAAATACTACAGTAAAATACTGTGCTGCGTAAGTGAAGTCCGGCAGCAGCAAGGGGCGCAGTTATTAGCGCAACTGCAAAGTCCCGGGTGTGAATCCCACCTCCTGCTGCAGTGCCCTGGACCAAGGTGCTTACCCAGAATTGATGTAGTAAAAATTACCCTGCTGAACACATGGGTAAACCAATGTAAGGAGCTGCGAGGTACTTTGGGCAAAAAGGGTTTAATGAGTGTAAACGAAAGTTGTGGTCAGTAAGAAACTGATAATGATTTAATCCACAATGTGGGACAAAATGCACACCAATAAGCAAAAGTAATAAGCAGTGGTGGCAGTTTTGAGAGGAAACACTTGTGGGCGGAGGGCCCCCGTGGGCCGAGTCGAGACCCCTGGTATGAGGCTGCAAATGTTTATTTTTCTACAGCTTTTCAATTTGTTTATTTACTTTTAACTCCTTTGTCTGGCTCTGCTAAATCTGTGCGTTTTCTTTTTGTTTTTCCCACTGTACTTTGGCCACAGTTATTTACTGTCGAGTTTTCACTCCATCCCTCTACACGGCTACGATGTACGCAGTGATTTTGTGACTTTTGCGACTGAATGAAGAAACGCGGCCTTACAGGTGTTACACACAGTCATGCTCTTGGCCCAAACCGATTCCTCCTCAGGATCCCCTTGCATCCATTTCTCTTTGTCGTTTCAGTCAAATGTGAGATTAAATTGACCCGGGATGGAAGGAAGGGGTTAAAAATGAATAATTTTGGTAAAACTGTGATTGTATCATCACTACATATGCAGTGGGCCTAATGGAGTCAGCAGCAGGGGGCTCACTGGTTTCTAGGGGACATGGGTTCAAATCCTACTCCTGTCACACTGCCCCTGATCGAGGTGCTTACTCTGTATGTGCAGTAAAAAGTACCCAGCTATATAAGAGGGTAAATCAGTGTAAGCGGCTTTGAAAAGAAGTGCCAGCCGTGCGGAATAACAAAGGCGTAATTATGCTGTATGCTAAATGCTATGCTAAGTGTGAAAAAGCAAAACAGTCACAGTGAAACCACAAAGAAAGGTAAAACATGCTGGCAGCATCAGATTCCAGAACCTTCCTGTTTATTGGCACTGGAGCTGCAGTGTGGAGGTGGAAAGTCAGGACTCTTTGGGCCTCTGAAGCAGCTCCTCCCCAGGTGTTGTCAGGCTGCCGGGGAGCGGAACTCAGCACCATGCGTGAGGGGAAGGTGCCCCTAATCCGCTCCCACCCGTCCGTCATGTGCCTCTCGGTGGGGGGGTGGGGACACAGGAAGCTCTCAACCGTCATGTGCCTCCCTCCCCCCACCACCACCCTGCTCCCAGCTCCGGCCACACGGAGGGTCGGGCTCCTGCTGCTGGGGGGCCAGCGGCGGGAAGGGATCTCAGACGGCCAACCGGACCCCACAGAGCAAAAACACACAACCTTTTACACTGCACAGCCACACGAATCCCACTGTAAACTGCCACAAACTACATCAGCCACTCCTTTTCTCCTGCCAGGCTACAAACGGCAGGTTCGAAGGGACTCGGGGGGGGTTGGCTGCGACCCACACTGTGCTGTGACCAAGCTTCACCGCATTTGCCTTACAGAGTGGTGCTCAAACGCTCAGCAGATGCTTTAGAGCTGAATGTGTGTCCTGTGGAGGTGGCAGTGCTGATGTTTGTTTGTACTTGTAATAAAACACAAACTGAGGTGACCGGATTGTTGCTGTGCCTCTTTTTTGCTGCTGCATCGTTCAGGGAGGATCAGTGAGCTCCTTCCGAAGAACTCGAGTGTTTGTTAAGGGGAAGTTCTCTTCTCTTCTTGCCAAATTGCTCCAAACACGACATGCAAACACGTTGACGTTGCTGCTATCTGATTACATGCGACAGAGACGTGAACGACCACAGAAGTCGAAGCGCTGGGCCTTACGGTGTCAGTGGTGGTGATGAACAGCAGCAGGCAGCAGAGAGTCCAGTCTTTCAAGGGTCTTTGCCAAGGCCATAAGTCATGAGGGCCTGCTGGGCAACTGTGAGGAGAGGAACGTGCAGGATGTTCTCCACATGGTGGGAACCTTGAACGGGCTGAAGCTCAGGCCTGATCACCTGGGCAGCAGTGTGACATGGTGGTGGTGGGGGGGTGGCAGCCACCAAGTGGGCCAGTGTGACTGAGACTTGGGGTGAGGAGGTAGCGGTGGTGTTGATAGCCAAGTTGTTTAGGGGTGGGGTGGAGACAGGAGGGGAGCAGCAACTCACGCCTGGGTTACTTGTCAGCGGCTTGATACCTTTTTCCAGGTAAAAACATTTAAATTTATTTAAAAATTCATCATCCACAGATCTGTGTCTCAATTGAACAGCTTCACAGCAGAGTAAAGAGGCTGGAAGACGTTGTAAAAACCCTGCTGTGACACACGGGAGGGACACAGAGGACGTCCTGGTAAGCATCCTACATCCTCGGTGTCCATGTTTTCGGTCCCCTGCTGTCCTGCAGTGTTGCAGAGATCATCTGAGCCATCCAGAGGAGGGTGACACTGAGCAACACAAAGTGAGCAGTGTTCCATATCTGTGTCCTTCAATGGGACTGACACCACTGCAAGCTGGAGGGAGTGAGACTCCTCCTGAAAGCCAGTGTCACCAACACCCCCCTGCGGAGCAGCCCAACACCCCTGGAAAACTCGTGGCTCCATCGCCTAGCAACCACCCCCCACAGCGCTGACATCGCCTCACCTGGACGGCCCTCAGACTCACTACTTAGAAGGGTTAATTTCACAGCAAGAAAAATACCAAAGGAAATGTTCGATGTAAATGTCACTCATTTCCACCCTGGGGCCTGGGGATAGAGGGATGCTGAACTGCTGCATCACATAGAGAAGGGGAGAGAGAAAGTTCCAGAAAGGGCGCAGTTTTGTCAGTTAGCTTTAAAAAACCAGGCACAATATAAAAATTGTTTGTACATGAATAGTCAGTTTGTTCCATCCAGTGTCCCTGAACACCGATCCAGTTCGTCTGAAGCATGACTTTCACAGGATGAGCACCATGAGGAGATGTAACCAAGGTAAAATCACGGTAACTAACAGTGAGGTCAACTGTACACAGAGAGATTCAAGCCCATTCCTGTCTGAGGTCATGATGATGAGCAGAGAGCCTCCTGGAGAGGGCGCTCTCTGATGGGAACTGGCCTGCATGGTGCTGGGGGGGTTTAGCGGGGGGTTGGGGAGCCGTATGAACGCGGTTAAAGCTTGCCACCCCTTTTCTGACAGGTTGGGACCCAGCTGGAATCCCACAAGTGAGGGGCCCAGATCTCCTGCTGCACCACAGTGCTGTCTTTTGTGCCTGATTATTATTATTATTATTATTATTATTATTATTATTATTATTATTATTATATAATTCTCATTTGCAAAGAATTTGCAGCCGACTAACCTCCAGCCTGTTTTCCTTTGGGGGGGTTTAATCCCCCATACATACACAACTCATTGCCTTTGTTGCTGCAACTGCAACACTTTGGAGTTCAAAGGGTTGGTGTGAAATGAAAAGCTGTGAACAACGGGAGGCTCGGCAGGTAGCGACTCGGCTGCTTGGCTGAGGGTTCAAACCCAGCTCAGTCCATGCGTCTGCATTCTGTCTCCCCAATTAAGAAGGCAATTAAGGAATGGAGAGACTTGGTGGTGAGGAGGGGGTCTCACCAGACCTCTGTGACTGCCTGTGCAGGAGGAGGAGCAATGTGGTTTGCTGTTTGCTGATGGTTGGTAAAGCAACTTTTAGAAATGGGGGGCTGTTTACTCAGAGCAGTTTTCACCTGGTTTTACTCTGGTAAGGAAGTCAAGGTAGTTTGGTGATACCAACAAGAGAGGGATTTTTGGTTATTTTGTTGGTTTTGCTCATGAGAAAGGTTGGGAATTGGGTTGCACTATGACTACTACTAATAATAACAGAAAAAAAACTTTCTGGGTGGGTCAGTTCTTTCCTCAGTTGCTGTGTTCCATTGCAACTCCCTGTGACTGACAGTCTGAAATGCATGGTGTGTGTGTTGCCACCCTTTCTTGCACTGGAGTCCCGTGAGGGTGTCGTTTCATAGCCCAGACATTCCAGGTTAGACTCCAGACCTCTGTGACTGACTAGGATACAGCAGTTACTGACAGATGGATTTTCTTCAATAAGTTGATGGCAATAATCCAGCAACTAGAGGACTTCCTGCACGCAGGGCTGTAGATCATCAGGAGAAGGACAAATGGACACGTACGTGCAACACGGAGGAACAGGAAGTTCATGAGAAACTGCCACACAAACAGCTGAACTTCTTAACCAGACTCTGTCATCTCCCTCACCAAGTGGTCTGCTTAAAATCGAGGAGATGAGCGGGGTAGGTGTGGACCAGCGTTTGCTCTGTGGCTCAATATGCTGTACTTGTCAGCCGTTCAAATCACCACTGAGACCCTTAATGCCTCTTCATCCTCTGGTCTGGTTCCAACAAAGGTTGTTTAGATGCACAAGGGGTGCATTTAGTTGTTGTGGTTGAGATACACAGCTTGTGTGGAAGAGGTCTGAGGTTCAAATCTCTGACCAGGTTGTACTGTGGGCTCCTCCTCCACCATCTTCAGAGAAACATACTATCTGCTTGACAGTCAGCAGTTAGACACAGAGCTATATGTGGTCTAGTGTGTTGGGGGTTGGAGCTGAAGAGGTCTGGTGTTGGGGTCCAGCATACAAGACAAGATGAGCACTGAGGCAACTTTCATAGAAGTGCTGAGCAAAGCGGTTTAGAAAAAGAAAGCCCTGTGTGGTGTGGTGGTCAAGATGCTGCTTTCTACAGGAGATGGTTTGCAGTTCAAATCCCCAGCAAGTCACTGAGAAGACAAGCAGAACAAATTCCACTACCTGTGACGTGTGGGTTCTAGCTAAGATGCAGCTGTATAAATGGATGGATGGATGGATGGATGGATTAATTCAGGGAAAATGAATGTGTAAAGACAGCAGTTGCTTCCCTGATGTATGCAGGGCCTGGCTTGCTGTTGCCATGCTTAGCTTAAAGCATTCTGTTATGATTTACATCATCATCAGTTCTACTGTGAGTCACAATGTCTTCTGTGAACTTTGTGAGTTAGAGTTCGACAGCTTTAGTGTTCACTGTTTAAGATGGACCAGTGTCAGCTGACTGGATCGGTTAATTTCATTGGTCAGGTTTGCTAGCAGTGAGCCCAACCAGTGACTAGTGTTGGCCAATCAGAGCTTGAGCTGAGCTTCATCCTGCCTTGATTGACAGTCTGCTTCATTTGTCTAAGGAAGATTTTAATACTAGAGACTGTTTCTTCCATTTTGTGGGAATGGAGTTGAACACAGGTGGGTTAGGCCACACCTGCCTCCTGTTCGGTTGCACTGCCACACCCGAGGGATTGTTAGGAGGAAACAGGCACCATGGCCAATTCAAAATATGAGAACTTTTTAAAAAAGTGACTGGCAGAGATTTTGTGCTTTTGTGAGGGCCTGGACAGTGAGAAAAGTTTTAACTTTGGAAGGATTGCATTTGGTGCAAACTTTGTGAAAAGTTTCATGCAAGTTGTCTTTTTCCATCCTGTGCTTGAATTGAACAAGCAGCTATTTGCTTGTTAAGGAAAAGCCATTTGTGTTTCCGTGACTGTTTATGGGGAATAGAAATGTGTAAATGGACCCACCAGCAAGTCTTGTGCTCATGCCTTGAACCTGGCACACTTCTAATGGGAAGCTGTGCAAATCCACCCCGACCCCTGCACACCGTGTCACACAGATGGTTACACCAGTTTTAGTTGTACCAACACTTTAATTTTACTTCATTTTTGTTTAATATCTGCATCACTCAGTAAAAGGCTGGTAGTTTAAAAGAAGGTTCACCCATGGCACTGACAAAAGAAATGTTTGAGTTTGAATTCAGAAGACTTTGTTGCAATTTACTGCTGAGTGTGAGTCCGAGTGGTGTGAGTAGCTCATCAGAGTAAATCTGGGTTGTGCATGATAGCGGTTGTACTAAGGGCTTCCCCACATGCCAGTGCTGGTGTACATCAGCTCCATATCCACTATAAACATGTTGTCGTACACTGTTGGGTAACTACCTGGCTGGTAACTAGGTAACCAGCTTTGTGCTTTCTAACCAGAAGATCGACATTAGCAATGCAATGTCATTTGACTAATTTGGACAGAATTTAACTAGCTGCAGTCAGCTGTTGAACTACTAACCAGTTAGCTTTTTAACCAGCTGAACTGATGGAGTAAACCAAGTTGACGGAATGTGGCCTTGTAGGGATTTCCTTTTCAACTTCTGGACTCACTGGCCTTGGTTACCTGAACAGTGTTGCTGTGGCTGTTTGCTCATTGTAGGGCACTCAATGTAGTAGCTGCCTGTGTAACCTACAGGTTGTCGGTTAGAATCCCAGTCCTCCCACTGCACTGTTGTTTCTTGGAAATTTACCTTGAACTTCTCTAGTAAAAATACTCCTGATTAACCTGGTAAGCAGCTGTTTATCACTGTTGAAAGGGTCAGCTAAATGGAAAATGCTATCGTTTAAGACAGCAGGTGGCGCAGTGGTTAGAGATGAAATTATCATGCACTGATAGTGACCCTGTGGTGTAAATGGATAAATCTGTACACCAAATAGCTTGATGTACAAAACCCCACTGTCAGTTACCTTGCGCAGAGGACTTTTATAAATACTAGTTAATAGTGATGCATAACAAATGTCAACTTTACTTTTAATTAAATTTTTGCAGATTTTATCGAAGCTGTGAAAGCTGCACCTTGTGGGTGTAAGTAAGTTGATAAAGCTTCGCCCAGTATTTGAGCAGCTCTTCCACTAATTTAACTTTTTCTCAAATCTGGGGTGAGTTTTTACAGGTTATGTTTCCAAAGTACAGAAGTGGTTTTACTTGAGCACTGTTGGGCTACTGCACCCCCCTCCAAAGACAAACCCTGAAGGGGGGGGGGCAGTCCGGCCGCTGTGGAAGCATCACGCTAGTGCGAATGGCTGCCGGTTCCATCTTCATCCTGGGGCCAGCATGACAGTTGGTCCAGCATGACTGAGGTGGTCACATGAGAATCACTGGCAGGGGAGAGTCTTTATAAATAGATGTGTATATTTACACCATTAACAGTTGTCATACTTGGTGAGGGCTGTTTACAAAAACATTCTGTCCCTTGATACACTCACCACCTGCTCAGAATGATGCCATACACAGAGGCAGAACGGCAGAGAACATCCGACTCGGCCCTTTCCCGTTGTTTCCATCTGTTAGGACAAGGTTTTGTATATCTGAGATGACGTGGAGGGACCTCGCCACACCAGTGCTGCAAACAAAATATTTTCTGACTTTGCAGCTTGAATGGAGCTGGAGGGGGGGAGATAGTCATTTTCTTAAGGGGGGATGCCCTGAAATGTAACCAAAAGTGAGTCATCTCTTCAGTCAGTAAGTGGTTATTCCATCTTTAGCTGTAATGACTGCAACTAAGTGCTTCCTGTAGCTGTTGACCAGGGTCTTATCATTGTGCAGGACCTTTGGCCACTCCTCCTGACAGAGCTACTTTGCCCCCACACTTGTAGAGGTTTGAGCATTAGCAGGTCCATAACTTTAGCCAAGCGCTCGATTCCTGCACTGCTCGCTCAGCAGGGCAACTGTAAGCTGTTACCCTCAAAAGGGTCCAAACTTAAATGGTTGCATATGTACTGATGAAATAAAACCATTCATGTTAGGTCAGATCTGATCCTCTGAGGTCCGTTCCCCTTGGCTGGCTGGGCTGCTCGTGCAGATCCATGGCCACCAGTACGCAAAGAAGCAACAGGAATAAGATGAATGGGACAACAGCATGTGTAATGGATATCAGGAATACTACTCCTGAAAACTTGACATCCTTCATGTGGTCTTTAGGGCAAGCACACTTTAATGTTAAAAACATCCTTAAATACAAATTTTCCACTTTCCAGCACAGAACAACACACACTTTCTCAAGCTGGTACTGGACAATCAGTCATACACCTGAGTGTTGGAGAGAAACTTGTTTATAGGAAGAGTCCAGCTACAACTGGCAATACTCAGTAACGCATAAAGTGCGCATGCACACAGTGAACGCAAACTGGCTGAACACACTGAGCGTAAATACCATGAGTTGGCAAAGCAAGGCGGGCTGTTTGCACTTTAAAAAGAGACTGAGTCAGAATTGTGAAATGTGCGGGAAACGCGACAGCAATCACACACTGGCAGCATGTGTGACAGTCAGGTCAGCTTTCCTTCTTGGGAAATATGTGTGCGAGATGTTCAGTTGAGCAGTAATTGCAAGTGCTGAGCCACAGTCACCAGTGTTGAAATCCAGACATCAGTATTGGTAGCCGCCACCATTTAAAGCACAAACACTTCAGCACATTTCCTCAAACTTTGCAGCAAGTAAATATTAGCACTGATGGGCACTTTTCTGCAAGTCACTGGAGTCACTAATGTTACGGGACAGCAAGTACCACACTTTCAGCAGTCTTTACCACGATAGGCACCGATGGTGAAAAACGTGTCCAGAATACTTTGTTTGCACAACACTCCACTTCTAACTTTGCTTTTTTTCAAGTAAATTCAATAAAATATACATCTTATTCTAAATATACACATCAGCATGAGTTAAGAAACTATGTACAGCATTTTTTAGTAAAAGGCCCAAGGTCCAGTGGAGTGAGTATGCTGACATTTTTCATGGGGAAAAGGCACTTGTAAAACATTAACACACAATGAGCCAAGACCAGAGGTCAGATGGATGGGCGAAACTCCTGACCTCATTTGTAGGAGCAGCGATGGATCGCCAGGCTGGTCTGATTCCTGGCAGGACAGAAGGCCACTGGATTAGTCTGCAGTGTCAGTGGTCCACAGTCTCTTTGCCTTGTTAAAGGCCCCTGGCTGTTTTGAAACCCTAAGCACTTCATTTTATAAACTAAACACAGATACAACATTCTTTTCACAAACAACAATGTATTATAAAAGTCCACCAGGGTCTGGCATAGAGGACAAAGCCTTCTTCAGTGGATCAGTAATTCAAAGCTATCGAATTTCAGTTTTCAGCCGATGTCTGCACCCAACACAGCAATCCCTCCTGAGCGTGCGTTCACCTGCCTCACACCAATAACAGCTCCACAGGTACAGTGAAAGAAAAATAATGAAGAAATGAGAAACAAACACCCTGCTGCAGAACATCAGGTTGGTGTGCTTGGTAGAAATGATGTCTCTGGTTGGCTATGTGGCACCATTTTGAGGGCCCTTCACTGTGTCGTCATGTGGTGGTTGGCCAGGGGGGGTCCCAGGAAGCCCATCCGTTGCTTGTTCTTCCGCTGCTCTGTCATCTGTTGGTTGTAGAGGTGAAGAGCATCACAGCATGAGGTTAGGAAGGAGAGGAAGATGGTTCACAGGCTAGAGCTGAGCAAGAGCACCCCACACCACAGAGGAGTGGCAAAGTAAAACCCCCTGCGCCCATATGGCTTAATGAAGCCCCTGGCAGAGCAGCACCTGGGAAGTTCTGCATGTGGAGGTGCGCCATAATCCATGGAATCAGTAGGGACAGAAGTTAGGGCGCTGCAGCAGCAATCATTTCACCACAAATTCGCCAGAGATTATGCCAAATGTAAACCAGGTTTGCACTGAGGAGGGGCAACAAACTACAAGAGAGCAGGGGTGGAAGGGTGAGCGTTGCTTCACCTGCTCCTTGAGCTCAGACAGCTGACCCGAGAGCTGCGTCACCAGGCTCACAGTGCTATCCAACTTCTCCTGCAGCTGCCGGATCTCGTTCTGCTCGCTGTCCCCCTCGCTGCTCACCAGGGACATGGCCTGCATGCGGGGGAACCAGTCCAAGTTCTTCTCCTGGAGACACAACAGAGGACCGTGGTGAGGGCGTAAAATATTAACAAGACTCACTGTGGACGCTCTGCCCCACACGCACCGCGCACCCGAGTGAAATACTGCTGTCACTTCAGAGAGCTGTCCTACACTGGACTGCATAATGAGCACAATTCTGTAACAGGGCAGCATAAATATTGCAAATCGCACTGTTCTCAGGTAGCACGGATCCACCAGGCTGACTGTAGTCACCCAGAAGCTTAGAGCTTACTTCTCCATGAGCTTACTGGTCCTGTCAGCTAGAGCAGTGGTGACATATCGTGACCCTGCATCCTCAATGAGCTCCAGCACCTTCAAGCAGCTATGATTATGCTGCAAAAGCTGAGGTAGTGACCAGACCTTATAGGATCACATAGGGTCTGGGCACACAGAGGAGGAGGAGGTCCCAGTACTCCTCCAAGGACGAACATGAGACTGGTCAGATACCTACAGTCTGAGGGGTAAGGCATGCATGCACGCACGCACGCACTTGCTCTTAAGCTCTCTCCCTGCAAGAGTGACAGGCAGCAGAGAATATTGAGATACAGTCAAGTCCTTATGGTGTGAGATGTTTCTCCCTCCCCTGTTGCATAATAGATTGCAGACCAGGACAAGCTTTCCTGCAGTGGCTGTGAGCCCTGCCCAGGGAATGTTTAAACAGCATTTGAACAACACAACTCTCCTAGACAGAGCCCTACTTTCTTATTTTGCATATTGGAGCATTTGCGATGAATACCAACCCCTATCGATGTTCATGTTTTGCACCTTTACCTTGTTAGCAAGTGGTGCAAGTGTCACAGACCTACAGTAGTTTCAGTGCAGGTGTCATACAGTGAGAAGCAACAGCACCAGGACAGTGCAGTGATGTTGGTTAATACTGCACACACAATACGTTTATACAAATAAGGTACAGATTGTCAACTTTTACTGCACCCTAAACCACAGGTAACCAATATCGTTTCTATGTTTAGACCCTGAGGTTCAGGAGAGTATTTGCATTGGGTGACAGGTGGATCCAGCAGGCCTTCCATATTCCCTTAACTACACACAAATAAAAGAGCTGTGGATGTGCAGGACTGACTGCAGCCACTGGACCTTGAATCTCAGTCTGGTTTCACAGTAAAAGGCACAAACCAAGATGAAATACAGAGAGTAATTTTGAAGCTGATATTACAGCAAGAGCCAGTTAGGACCCCTGCAAAGCAAGTGGGGATCACAAAATGGAATACCTTGAAAAAGATGGAAGGCACAGGAACAGTGAGCAATGTGTAACACCCAGGTCGTGCAAGGTAGACCACAGCAGCTGAAGACTGGAAAATCAGTAGCGCTGCAAAGGCAAAGAAATCACAAACAATTCGCAGAGTGCAGAGTGATTGCCTTACGCTTCACCATCCACAGAAGACCTCCAGAGGAGACTTAGAGAAGCTACACTGCAAAATGCAAGCTTCTCATTAGCACCAAGAACAGAAAGGCAGACTGGAGTTTGCAAAGAAGTGCAAAGCTGAGGCAGAAAAGTTCTGGAGGAAAGATTTTTGAACAGATGAGGTAAAGATCAGCATTCATCAAAGTGAGGGAAAAAGAACACATGCAGAGATGGCAGAGGGACTGCAGGCGGTCCTCAACACACCACCTCAGGTGTGAAGCATGGAAGAAACAGAGTCATGGCTTAGATATTCCTAACCACCTCTAGAACTGGCCCACTGGACTTTGTTGATAAAGGGATGATGGCAGCAGCAGAATGGATTGAAGAGTACAGAACTGTTCTTTCCCCGTCCAAAAAACAAAAAAAAGCCTTGAATCTCATGCTGTGAGCTGCCACATACAAATCATAGGCGCGTATGTTGTTAGTGAACATTGTGCTCTTTTGAAAAACTTTTAAAGCAGATGCATAAAGAGGAGCAATGTGCAGCAAATGGGGCACCCTTTTATTTTGTATGCCACTCAGAGTAAATATAACTGACTTCAGGCCAAGTGTTGTTCGTCTCCTGGATGAGCTGAATTACGTGACAATGTGGTAAAGCGGAGCAGGGCAAGATGTGGAGAGGAGCACAACCATTTCGGGCAAGTGAAGGTAAACAGCAAAGTCAGTGAGAGAAAGTGGCCTCGATTAGTTGGCAAGGGCCGCTCATGGGAACAGAGCGAGGCCTGTGGTCAGCAAACAGCATGAATCGAGTCATTCTGGCTTCCTGGACCATGGGCAATGTGCTAATTTCCAGCTCTGGCCTCAGGGGGAGAAAAACAAGCTGAAAACAACCTCTTTTCTCATGTGAGCAAAGAAAAACAAGTCCTGCAGAAGAAAGCCTCTTCTCTTGAAAACCACAGATCTAAAGATGATCCAACTGTATACACACACACGTCAAGAAATTAGATAATAAACCATGGAACGAGAGAGAACCAAAAATATAAATGAAATAATTTTTGCACAAAAAGTTACCTTCAGTTATGCAACACAAAGCACACTATCAGTCCAATACAGCTTGAATGCAGTATGCAAGCATCTCTATGGTTACAGTCGATGGTATAAATCAGCTGTCGCCATACAGCCAACAGCCTAACAAGTGACTAAACTCTACGTTTATTTTACGTTTAACTTCATTTCTGGGTTATGTTTCTTTTGAAACTACAGATAAGCAAGTATGGCGAGATTAATCAAGAAAAACAGTATTGTTATTTGAAAAAAGCATATATGTCCTGGATTATCAACTTCAAAACTCAATACTTAACCAAGCAGAGGTTCACTTCAGAACCAGGCTGCCAGACGTGCAGCTTGGCTAGATGACTACAGATGTTCCACAGCCAACACCAAAAGCAACATTTTGGCTTATATAGCTTGTTATCTAATTAGTGAACAGTAAGAAGAGCAACAACTTATTCAGATGTGAGGTTGAGGCGCAGTGAGACTGCAATGTCCTCTGGCATGGTGGTGCGGAAATACATGATATGATATTTGCTATCCAATGTCCACAGGACAGCGGGGACTGCAACAGGGATACTGAGTTGTGACCTGAAGGTTGCTGCTTTGAATCAGACTACTGCTCTGGCTCCTCAGTCCCACTTCCACCATTTGCCATATAAATAAATTTGGATAAATGTGTGCCTTAACTTTCAAAGTAAGCAAGACAGGATTTCCACCCACAGAGTGACTTGACAGTTCTTCCATGGGCCTCAACTTTCTAGCTAGAGCTCTTCCTAGCTAGGTGTCAGGGCCGGTGCTTGAGTTTATGTGACAGCTTTGAATGGCCAAAGAAATGCACAGATGTGATCAGATGACTGTGAGCCGGTATCACAGTTTGCATGATTTTAATGAGACAAACAAAATTCAGATGTAAGAAATACAAATGTGTACAAATATTTAAGTAAAAAGTATACTGTTTTTTACAAATATGAAACCATAATTGTTGCCAAAAACTAGTCTGAAAAAGTTTTTTTTTTTTTTTTTTTTTTTTTTACTTAAGTCACAGGGAAAATTTAACTCAAAGTAACTCATTTCTAACTACTTCTACACTTCTATGCAAAACAAAAATGCATAAAAAGGTCTAAACACCCACCCAGCAAGAAATATGGTGGAAAAGGTGACAATGGAACTAGAGTTATTTGATAAACCTACGCAAATGTGCTAAATGTAGGTGAAAGATAAATCCTACGGATACGCTGGGACGCATCATCGGTGATGTTTCCCTGGGTTCATTGGGAGTTTCGGGTCTCACAACATCATACACCCTTGCCCAGGTGACCCAGCTGGGGTTGATCAAACCCTGACTTGCATCCCAGCAGCATTATGCCACAGCTCGCCCTTCTTGAACCACAGCCACCTGGAAGCTCTTTCTGTTGCTTCCGTTGCCATCCTAATGGCCGTCCTTCTAAGTGGCCCACTCATACCCAACAGGGTGTAGACTCTGTAGAGAGAGTGGCCAGCGAAGCTTGTGCAGTCTACTTCCACTGGATGGCAGTGTGCTCGCCACCCCTGTCTCCGGCAATCTTCCAGAAGCCCCTGGTACTTAGCCTGCTTCCTCTCAAAAGCCTCCTCCATACGCTCTTCCCAGGGCATAGTCAATTCTATTACGGCAAGCTGTTTTGAGGTCTCTGACAGAATGACAATGTCTGGTCGCAATGATGTTGCTGCAATATGTGCAGGAAACTTAAGTTGCTTGCCCAGATCTACCATTATCTGCTAGTCCTTTGCGGGGGAAAGTAGACCTGCAGCAGTGCTAGGCTGCGGTCTCAGCTGCTGTCCTGCCTTGATGAATTTTATCTGCTTCCTGGGGGGACAATGGGGCCTGCTTCTTGTTAAGGCCGAGGAGACACTCTCAGCAACTGCTTTCAGCACCTGGTCATGGCGCCACTGGTAGTGACCGTCCCCTAGGGCCTTTGGACAGCTGCTCAGGATATATTCGAGTGTCCCTCTCCCAGAGTAGAGTGGGCAGGAAGGTGTCAGCCTTACCCCACAAATAGAGATTAGCAGGGCTAGGTAAGATGTCATATACAGCTTGGATCAGGAATTTAATGCACCGAGGCTCTCCTCGCCAGATGTCTGTCCAAGTGAGTCTTCGTTCCATTGCACTCTCCCATCTCATCCAAGCTCCCTGCTGCCTCATGCCTGCCATCCTACTGAATCTTTCCTCATCCACTGCTACTCTCACCTCTTCCTGGACAAGCAGTCACCTCTCCTTGCCTTGGACCTTGTTGTATTGAGGCAATGGAAAGCTGCCCAATCCTGAGCTTCCCATTGCCACTGCCCCCACCATAGCCTTGTGCCTCAGCCTCGCTTCTGCCATCTCCAGTTCCCTTGTGGCACTCCATTTCCTGCCGGTCCGGATCTCAATGCCTGCCGCTGAGACTTTGGGGTCCTTGGATTCTCTATACTGCTGTGCTTCTCTAGTATGGGAGACCTTAAACTCTTCCATAATGCTGTTGAAAGGAAGCTGCAGAATGTTATTCTTCCCATATAGAGCTGCACTGCTTAGGCTGTGTGGCAGGCCAAACCACCTGCAGAGATATCCACTAATTCTCCTCTCCATTATCTCCACCGATGTAATGGGCACATCACAAACCAGCAATGACCATAGGATCCGAGGCAGGATGCCATATTGGTATACCCAGGACCTGAATTTCCCAGATAGTCCGGACTTGTCCACTTTACTGAGCCAGGTCTCCAGTTCCTTGATAGATGTCTGGATGGCTGCCACATCTCCGAGGCTGTGGTCGAAAAGTTTTCCCAAACTTTTGACTGGCTTCTCATTGATGGATGGAATCTTGATGCTATCCAGGGAAAAGTGGAACTTGTCTGAAACTGCCTCTCTGTAAAACCTTGACTTTACAGGTTTAAAGCTCATCCTTGCGCACTTGATGAATCTCTCCAGCCCTTGAAGTATCTATCTGCTCCCTGGTACAGAGGATGTGGTGACTGTGAGGTCATCCATGTAGGCTCTGATGGGGGGGCTGGCGCACGCAGGACTTGGGCCTCTGCACTCCACCTCCGTTGCTTTTACTACCATGTTCATGGATGGGGTAAAGAGAATGACTGATATTGTGTACCCAGAGATAATGTCCTTCTGTAATCAGTGCCAACTTGATGTCACCGGCCCAGAAGTGACTCTCAATTTGAAGTTGTTATAGTAATTCAAGATGAGGTGCTTGATCTTACTGGGGACATGGTGCTGGTTTAGTGCAGACTCTAGAAGCTTGTGTGGTATAGACCCATATGCATTGGCCAGATCTAGCCACAGCACAATCAGATCTCCTTTCCCCTCGCGTGCCTCCCTGATGAGCTGGGTGACTATGCCTGTGTGCTCTAGGCAGCCTGGTATTCCTGGAGTTCCCCTCTTTTCCACCGAGGTGTCAATGTATTTGTTCTTGAGCAGAAAGTCTGTCAGCCTGCGGGACAGGATGCTGAAGAAGATGTTGCCTTCAACACTGAGCAGCGAGAACTACTAAATGTCTGTGGAATTCTTCTCCTTGGGAATCCAAACCCCCTCAGCAAACCTCCACTGCTTGGCAATGACCCCCTTGCTCCAGATTGTTCACAGTAGCTTCCAGAGGAGTTGGAGTAACTCTGGACAACATTTGAACACCTTGTAAGGAACTCCGCTTGGTCCTGGGGCTGAGCTGGCTCTGGCTGCTTTAACCACCTCCTGCACCTCTTTCAGGCTCAGCTCCCTCATGTCAAAGCTGACTCCTGGGGCTGGTTGATCAATGAGGGCTCTCTGGTGTTCCAAATCCTGATCTCTCATAGGATCATGCAGGGTGGCATGGAGGAACTGGTCTACTTCCTCCTTTGAACATGTGAGGGGTCCAGTACACTTCCAAGTGATTCCCTCGTGAAACCAAAGGGGTTAGCTATAAAAGCAGTCCGTTTCCTGGCTCTCTCCCTGCCTCTTCTCCTATGCCACTCTGCTCTCCACAGAGTCATAAGCCTCCTCCTTAGGATGTCCCAGAGCTCAGCAAGTGGTGGTCTCTACTCTTCCTCTGCGCTCTTGTACTGCTTTGTGAGGGCCTGGAGTTCTTGTCACAGCTGGTGGATCTTTCCTGCTCTGCAATTCATGATGTAAGGTCCTTCTCCAAGCCGAATCGCTCTGCTCCATAACTCACAATAACCGCAGACAAGGCTTACAGGTGGCTGTCAGCATCCCCCTTCCATATGTTTCATATTATCCGAGCAGCATCCTTCCCAAATAGGTGCCACTCTGTCTGCTTGCTGGCTGGGGGCCATTTCACCCGCGCCTTTTTGACTATTGCGCCCGGTGAAGGAGCTTCAGATGCTTGGAGGTGCTGGGTTCTGTGGGGTGATTCCGGGCCGGGCTCCTCCTGCGTCTCACCAGGGTCAGATCCTGTGTGCTGCACTGTAGGCTCCTGCAGCAAGCACTTCATCTTGATCTGATGTATTTTAAGACCAAGCTGGTTCTTGCAGACCTTGCCGCAGATGCATCTTGTGATCATAATTCCATTTGCGTCCGTCGTCATCCTTAGGTCTGTCCTTGCGGATTTCTCATTCTCCCCCCCCCTCGGGCACCCCTGGGGTATGTTCTTGAATATAGTTCCGTAGCTTGTTGCAGGTTCTTCCTGTCGGAAGATGCAGTTCGGGCTGCTAACCTTCCCTGCCCCTGTTGCCGTCTTTCCGAGCTGTCAACTGCCTTTCCAGTAGTCATCAAACTGTTCTTGGTTGTCAACCAGACTGTTCCTGGTAGTCACTGGTTTAACCAGACTGAACAGGTGAAAGATACTTCCTACAGACACGCTGGGACGCATCACCAGTGATGTACATCTTCCTACAACTCTCACATTCATAAATACAGAAAATACAACTGTGCAAAGCAGAAGTCAATGGTGTTCAAACACTCCTTACAAAAGACACTGTAGCAACAAGCACAAAATACCAAAAAAAGATACTGATATTCAGTGCGGTACAGTGAGGTACAGCAAGGTAGATGTTCAGTTCAGATCTGTTCAGATCATTTTGCAGTGTTTAATTTCTGCTCAGAAAGACCCAGGGGACCATCACAGTCCTCTACATGAGTCAAGTAACCCATAACCTGATGTTCAGCTGCAGAAGATCCAACAGCCCAAGTAATGATTACAGTCCAACTGATACGTTAAGGTAAAGTCTGAATGCACAAACTAAAAATGGGAGTGTTAAAAAATTACACATTGAAGGATGACAACGTAAATCTACCATGGTTAGAGGTACAGCCATTTGCTGAATAGTCGGTTTAGCAAATTTCCATACTGATCTGCAGATTTATTAGATCAGTTTAAGTGGTTGGTCTCCGTATCATTGATTTCAACTTGTGGTCACAAGATTCACAGCCGGTCACAGTTTCTTAACTACTGTGTCACATACTGTTCATTTGTCCAGCGATAAAAAGTACAGTTATTTTCCACAGCAGATTTGGGAATTAAATAATACTAAGTTACCAAGGGAAGTTCTCAGGTTAAATGGCTCTGTAGCAAATGAATTTAACTGTCAAAAAGCACGAGAACTACGGGCAAATTTAATTTCAGCAGCAGAATAGGGAACAGCAGTGTGGCTCTTGCACAGTTCCTAGAATGCAGTTAATTATTTCACAGCAACAGGGAAACTACAAGTAGGTCTTTGTTTATGCATTTAAAACCCACATAACTAAAACCAAGGCAATATTGTGAAGCCTCAGACAGAACACTACTTATTTTTTAGGAAAATTTGAGAATAATTACTTGTATCTTAATGTGTGCATGCACAATTAGCAGAATATTTATTCATTTTCTTGCTTTATAGAATGAGAACATTTTTATACAGTAACTAAAGTAGAAAAATTCAGACAAATTAAACAGGACAACAGCAATGTAAAAAATGAATGAAATTCTTGTCATTTAAACAGTAAAGAAGAAATCCACCAATTGAATGTACTGATGTTAATGCACAATACAGGACACTCGAGAGAGAGGCGTTCCTGCACACAAGCACCAGGTGTGGTGTTGCGGCTCCCACACAACTCATTCACCCAACATTGCCTTTTACATTAACTTTAATTCCGCCTTGAGTGGGTCATCAATTCCATTTGTTACCATTAACCACTTTATCTGGGTCCAGAGTTTATTCCAGAATCATTGGGCACCAGACAATGAAACCACAAAAACACACACACAAATTAAGAGTAGCCAATTAACCTGAAACACCTGCCATTGGACTGTTGGAGGAAACCCACTTAGACAAGGGGAAAGCATGTCAAAGCCATACAGGTTTGAACCCACAATTGAACAGACCAGGTGCCATTCTGCAAGGTAGCAGTGCTACTCACTGTGCCACAAAGCCACTTGAGTGGAATGGCAGAATTATTATTATTATTATTATTATTATTATTAACACAACAGTTTCTGCTAATTAATGTATTGCAAATAAACCGGCACCATCAAATTTCTGAACATTCACGCAAATTCATGCAAACTGTCGTTTACTGTAGTATTACTGATACAATATTACAGCTCTGTAACTCTGCTCACATTCAGCAAACATTTAGCACAAAGTTTAATGTGTAAAACAATTAAATCCTATGTACGCCTTTGTTTCCCAAAGACCCAGCAAACAACACACTCCTTCAGCTTGACCACAAACAGGCAGCTGAGCTGACACTGTAGTGATAGAGGGGGTTTTCTGCTCATGTGATGGTCATAACCTTGACCTGGGGTGTTTAATTTCCCTTACATCATGAGGCTATGGGTCCGTGGCTTTGTTTTGAGGCAGCGTGATAGGCAGTGCAGTGCACTAGGGGACAACTTTGCACTTGGTCACGAGCTCCCTATCGACATTCCTCGCTGCATTTACCAGAGCGGTGCACCAGCGTGCGGGCTAGATGGTGCCGTTGCTATGGAAACATGGTGGAGGTGTGCGGTGCCGGGGGCCCGGAGAGCACCCGCAGGGCTGTTAGCAGCCATTTGAAAGAGGTTACGTAACGTGGCAGCGACAGCCGGTGCTGTGAGAGTCCCTCGCTGGAGCCAGGCTTCTCGAGATAATTAAAGTTTGCACAGTAGCGGCAGCTTTCGGCAAGCTCGCGGGAAGCAAGCCCGCCCCCCTTCGGCACTGTGATGGGCCGCGGTGACTCAGCAGTCACGCCCCTTATACAACACACACAGACGGCCTCCCAGGGTCACACTGCTCCTGGCGGTAACAAAAAGAGGTCTTCCTCTTACTGACTCCTCTTACATAAGGCTCTTACACCACCTGTTTGGGCACACATGAACAACATGCTTTGGCTTTTTCCGGAATGCTTGCTAAACACACCTCCCCACTGCCCTTCTGAACAGAATAACAGCTGGATGGACTAAGTGCTTCACACATAAACACTTGTGTATTATAAAAGCAGATCATAAACCGATGCTTAAACTTCCATTTATCTCTTCAGATATTTTATGGTTTTGCTTAAAAAAAATAAAAAATAAATAAAATAAAAAAATAAATAAATAAATAAAAATCGAGTTACATTACTTACTTCATTATAAGGAGCTGCAACAACCATTTTTATCAATATTTTCCTGAAAGTGAAAGGAGCAACTTTAGTCTGGTCTCGGTGCAGTGGCCTCAGCTACTATGGCACAAAACACTGAGTTTGGATTAATTTCCATCTGTATTTGCCAGGTTTTAAAACCTGTTTAAGCATAACAGTGTTTCTACTTCCTGTGGAGACCGAAAAGAGCTGGACTCTCTCCACATCCTCACCAGCTTCTACAGAGGGGCCATAGAGAGCATCCTGACTTCCTGGCCTCTCACTCTGGTATGGGAACTGCACTGCCTCAAACTGGGGAGCTCTGTAGGGGGTAGTGAAGACTGCCCACCATCCACACCACCTACGATAAGCAGTGCATCAGGAAGCTCATATCACTACCCCGGACCTCACCCACTCTCTCCATAGTCTGCTTCCACCACTGTTGTCTGAAAGACTCCATTATAGCTCACAGGCCAACACCACCAAGCTCAGGAACACCTTTCCCTTATGAGCAGTCAGGCTGCTGAATTCTGGACAGCACAGGAACTGATCACCACCACCAACAACCACTACACCATCAACAGTAAAATTCCTTCAAGCACAAATGCAAAATAAATTTAATACTCTCAAATTATACACATTGTCACTGAGCAATTAGCTAACTGACCCATTGTTCTTGCACATGAAGCTGAGTCCCAATGAGAGCTGACCAACATGTGCCAGGAGATTTCTACATGCAGCAATGCTTTTCAAAGTGAGACTCTCCTACAGCCCATGTCCTGGATTTCAGGAAAAAAATGAACAGGAAATGCCAGACACCCAAAAAGTGGCTACTGCTCAGAAGAACATCTTAAGATTGTTACTCACACTGTAACCTAGTCACTAATGTACACCATATATTTACATCTAAACAGTCAAATGAAAAAGTTACCCCCAGTTACACAAATCCGTCTCCCATTATAAACATACTGGCTACAGTAATAAAAACCAGCATCAAGTTCTACCCCGGGTCTGTTTACCTGTTACCTCAATTAGATTCACTCATTTTGAATGACCTTTCTCACAAAGGCAACTTACACTGCTAGGCGACATGCAATTCTTTACCTACTTAAACAGCAGGGCAAATTTTGCTGTATCAAAGGTGTTCAGGGTAAGTACCATGGTCATGGGTACTACAGCAAAAGGTGGGATTCAGACAGGCCAGCCTCTGAGTGCCAAGGCAGCAGCTTCAATCACTGCACATCTGCTGCCTACTGTTTGTTACTTTTTCTAAAATATAAAAATTAAAGGTCTGTGTAGTAGTTATGGGTAGTAGCTGTTAATCAAAAGACCCAGATTCACACCTCAATTTCCACTTTAGCACCTGTCACCAGAGTACTTGCCCTGAATTGATACAGGAAAAATGACCCAGCTGTTTATACACATATAAAACTCTAAGTTTCTTTGAAGAAAAGTGCCAATAAAATGGGAAAAAATCCTTTGTAGAAAATCACAGTCTTTAACTTACTGAACAGACAAGTTTTTATATTAAATACTACACCGTAATTATATTTGTTTAAAAATATCATTATCTATGATATTTATAAATCATACATAGTCAAGCTCACTAGAAAAAGAAACTTCAGAGAAATTCTGAATTGATACATCATCATTTCTATGAACAGCAGCAGCTCGCTGTAAAATGAACTAATGTATGACGGAAAGTTACTATAATTTCGTGCTGCCTGCAGAGAATGCCTTGCTTGTCAAAACTGTCAACAAATTTTATGAGTTAAACTTCAGTTTCATACAAGGCTTAAAGAAAAGTCTTTGCACAATTAAACTGCAACACACACATTCTGAAACTCACGAAAGTAAGAGAAACAACACAGCTCCCTGCTTGTGTAGAGAAAGGGCAAGGATAAGGATCTCTAAAACCTGTGTGATTGATATCAGCATTGTAATGTAATTTCTGTAACACAAAGTAATTACTGACTGTGATAAGTAGTGAGATGTGAGCTGAGCCCACAAAGTGTGACGGGGAATTGAGGTTTTTCTACTGTACTTCGGATACCCACATGGGGAAATTCCCATCCTGTAAGTGTACCCCAGTAACCCCAAACCACATGCACTACGGTACTCAAATGATTCACCCTGATGCTGAATGGGATGGGAATTTCTGAAGGACCTACATATTCATGAAAAAAACTTTACAGTTTAAAAAAGGGCAGAGCATCAGCACTTTAGCTTTGGTGTCCCTGTACTTTTCAACACTTTCAAACATGAAGGCATCTCATGAGAGAACCCAGGGAGGATACAGGTACTAAGCAGGCTGGACAAAGATCCAAACTGGGTTTCACTCTGAAAGAGAGTAAGCCTTCAGAATCTGACCTCGGGCCCATTTCCCTTTTGCTTCATACATGAAATATTGCAACCTAGAGGGCCTGAAGGCTGCTGTGGATCCCAAAGTCCCATTACTCTTCTTGATGCTTTTCTGTACAAAATCTGTACTAATGATGCATGTATTAAAATTCTATATAAGAACTTTGTTGTACCAGTGAAACACTGCTTGTATTTAAATGACCATATTTACAATGATTCCAGTAAGAATGTGAAATAAATCCTGCAAATAATTACTCACACTTTCCGTGTGTTACATACCCATATAATAAATATACATAAATACCCAATTTATCAAGAAGATGGTCCTAAGAAAGCACTCCTGTTTAATTCACTACCACACCATGATGTCATTTATCATAACAGCCACTTGGCTCCTGCATGAAGAATCAACTTCTCTTGCAACTACAAAAAACCTTAAATTTGGCATTTAAAGCAATAAATCAGAGCATTTTTTCCTTTCTGACAAATCACAGTGCACTCACTCCTCCTATCCTATACTATACAGGGAGAAGAAACTATATATTAACAATTATAAAACGTATTAGCATCCCACATTTCATGATCCCCCCCCTATGTATGGTCAAGAAATCCTTAAACTATACCCATAACATGGTATAAATATGTTGTATATATTGCCAGTGTCATCTGTCCATGGCTATTCTAACTTAGGTCAAACAGTTTCTTACATTTATATAGCAGTTTTATGTACTTATATTTCATTCTCCATTCATGACCTCCCAGCCACCAGGTGTACAGGTGCTGACAGCATTGTTACGGGAGTGTTGCTTAATAACAAGCTGGAGAAACTGCTCTGACTATAACTGCTGAACCTATACATTTCAACCACACACATACACACACGCAGACAAAGAGAGACCCAAAGACACAAACCTTAATCATTTGTGCCACGTAGCTCTCTGGCCCTGTGTATTCAGTGGGGTCCTTCACTCGCACCAGGACCAGGAAATACAGGTAGTGCCACATGTTGTGCTCAGATGTAATGTGTTCTTCAAAGGACACAGTCTTATTGTCAAACTTGTCCCTTTCCAGTCCTGCAAAGACAAACATCAAATAGAAGAGAATGTCCACAATGCACTTTACTCCATGCTCAGACTTTAGTAGGGACAATAATGTAGTAACATCCTCCACAAAGATCAGCCATGCTCAGACTCCTGGAACAGTGGGAACAGTAATGAGCACAGACGTCCCCCAACATTACAGTATTTACATTCAGCCAAAAGAAATATGCCTTACATCTCATAAAAACAAATACACAACAAGATATATATACAAAAACAACTGAGCACATATTTTGTGTTGTAATGTAGTTTTACATGCCATGCATTAACATAAATTGCTTATTAATCTGGAAGCACAGGGACGCAGTTCTGCTGTATGTGTAAAATAATTCAGATGGCATTAGCAAGGTTAGGTGGGTAACTAAAGCGCCAACTTTCATTTAAGGTCAAAGGTCAGCGTGACTGAACACCACATGCTGTTACCCACCACAGATAAAGCAGGTGGTCTTCAAGATCTCCTCTTTTCGTTGCTTCTCGCTCCTGAGGTCGGCAAATGTGTCGATGATTACACCGAAGATGAGGTTCAGCACGATGATGATGACAATGAAGAAGAACAGGAGGTCGTACACCACGCGCGCCGCAAACAGGGGCTCCTGTCAACACAGTGGGCAGTAGTGGGAATGTGGGCAAAGGATAGGGCCCAAACTCATGGCAGCCACGGAGAGAAATGGTACTCAGAAGGACAACAAGAAAGTTTCAGGCTTATTATTGTTATCATGCAGCAGGTGCTGTAGTGGCTTGAATTGCTGCCCCCTCCTTGGAGGTTTGAATCCCACAACCTGAACTTGACCAAGTTACTCAGCCTGTACTGATACAATAAAAATGTTCCTGGTGTATAAATGTATAAATCAGTGCAGGGGCTTTGTAAGTCACTCTGGAAAAAGGTATCAAATAAACACAAAGCAATAATAGTACTGAATCTGGTATTTCAGTTGTGATTGGTTGAGACTGTCAATGTGACAAGAAGTTGGAAGTGCACACAGCAGTCGGTTTCGCCAGCATAGTAAAATAAATACATGTATGTTGAAGGTGATGGACAAAATAGTCAACTCTACCGTAATTTTCCCATTCATACAGAAAGGTGTTCTTGTCGGATCGATTCAGGCAAACTCCTTAAATCACAGGCACCAAAGCAGAAATTGGAATTTAAACCAACAACCTTCATGCTGCACAGCAACAGCGACAATCACCCTTGCCACTGGCTTTCCTATGGTTTAAAAAGCAGTCTCAAATGCAGCCATTTACACTGTAACCAATTCACATAAAAACACTGTTGCCAAAATAGATTACGAATAAAGAGAATAAAACAAACTGTACTGACATAGATAATGCGTCTACAAAAGCAAATTAAAAACATGAACTCTGTCACCAAAACATCACTCTTTTTAAAGCGGGAGTGTAAAATGCTGTATGGAGGTATAATTAACTTGTTGTTTGGCTACGTAGATGGAACAGTGGCCTTCAGAAACCTTGTGGACAAGCTGAATCGGCCCCTGTTTGCCTGGATTGTGAGCACAGGCGCAGTTCTACATATCAACCAACTATTCATTACCTGCACAGGAAATTAACTGCATGCTCCACACAACAATTTCCTGTCAATATTTATGATAATGTCGTCTTTTTAAAATTCCAGCTGAATTGCCTCTTTAGAGTAGGACAGTTTATACCAAATGGCCGTGGCTGTAGCTACTTTTCTTCTATTAGGGCAACACTTTACACAGCTATTGTGATTAGGGTTGATACTGTTGCACATGACATTTTGTATACAGTATATATCTCTAAATAGAGGAAGCACACCGAGCCAGTTTGAGGCATAGAAACACATCCGGACAAGTGGGTGTGTCCTCTCATCGCTCCATCCTGAGAGGATAATGACACAGACTGTGTGCTTTATTCAAGAGTATTTTTACACACATCCTGCTGAAAGGAAGCACCAGTGGGGTAGAGGGGGCATCTGAGGACAAGACCGGATTGGGTGCGGAGGGTGGCAGAACGAATATATCTCACACTGAAGCTTTCTTGAGCGGAGCCCCCCCCCCTCAGTAGAGGACAAGGCAGGCTTTCAGTGTGGTGCCACCTGGAGAGGAGAGTGTTGAGTAGGGAGCCTCCCACATGTGTAGAACACCTCACATTCACAGAAACCACCACCAACCTCACCTTCTAAATTCTCATACACCCAGTGCTCTAAGGCAGCCTTCGATGGGGTCTCAACTCAGTCTTACAGCCATACAACACTGGGTTGTTAGCTTAGAAATGCTGCTGGAACTTGAACCCCGTTCATACATCCAAAATCACTTTTACCACTAAGTCACAATCAATAAAACCTTAACAATAAACACGTTCGTAGACTTGTTGACTAGAATTTAAGTGAATTTTACTGCCAACTAGGGTGTGGAAATGCAGGTCAGTTTTAATCTAAAAATGGCATTAAAAATAAATCAGTAAAGTATAAAATTAGTATCTTTTGTAGCACAAAATACTAATTTCCTGATGGGGTGAAGAAATGAAACTGAGAAGGAGGCCTTCACACGAGCAGATGACAAGCCAGGTATTTTGCCTTCCGCCAACACACTGTGAGGGAGCTGTGGGTAAGAGGCTCACTGTCCCTCAAAGGTGCCTGGGGGTTAGGGTGAATGGGGATCGTAGAGGGCAAAGCTGGCAAAAAGAAGCTAAGCTCACTCTTGTCTCCAGGGTGCAAACGGCTGTGATGGTTGCCATTTTATCAGGGATGGGAACTGCATCATGTTATGCTTTGGCAGGAAAGTACCTTCCTTCTGGCAGCAAAGCCCAGGAGAGGACAAACACCCGTGTGTTACTCTGTCAGACCCCTTAGAGTATCTCAAGAGCAACTTCCATCAGTATTCATCCTGTTATGGGGACCTAGTTCTTTCCTGAAGTCAACTGTTATAATGAAAATCCAAAGAACAGGTGCAATTATTAAATTAATTTAAATGGTAAAACTTGTGCCAAAATCAGCTCAAAAATGATCTTAAATGCCTAACTTTAGAAAACTGAAGTGCTGGGCTCCCCATCAGCTACTCACTGTGTCTTACACAGCCGCTTGGCACAGTTTTTAATTATGGACCAGATGCCTGTTTCCAGACCATAAAACTGAACCTTTTGGTACTGATAAAGAAAGACAGTATTAATATTCAGAACAGACATAATGGGGATGAGTGTATTCTCATTACTTATTTTATTAGCCAGTTATTTACTGTCCATAGCTAACAAAAATAAACTGTGCTTAAATACAACTATACAACACACAGGAGCACGTTTAATATGTTTGGATGGAACAGCCAGCAAGAAAGCCAAAAAACCACAAAGTAAACCTTCCTGTTTCAACTCCACCACGGATTCAGTTTTAAGTAACATAAATTTTAAAAACAACCAATATTTTATGACCATTTTTTTCTGCGCACATCTTAGACAGACAAATTTCCTAGAAGAATTACACATCACAGAAGACTGTGTCCCTCAACCTGGCATGGACAGCAGAAGACTGACCAGGGATTTAGAGCTGGCAGCCAGTGCCAACTCCTTAGTGCCACTTACACAATAGCTCCTGCAAAGACGTCTGAGGTCAGATTGCAGCGGTTGCTCCGGTGGTGGTGGTGTTACGGTGTCCACAGTGACGTGTACAGAGACCCACAGCAGCTCAACTAATAACAACAATAATAATATTGCCAGACACCTTACTTCAGTCTTTATATTTTTCCACTCAGTTAACTATATGCTGTACCACTCTGACACAGGTACCTGGAGACTCCAGGATAAACTCCAAACCATCATGACCCCGACCAGGACAAAGCAATTAATGGTAATGGAGGGATGGACAGACTGATTTTTGCTTTTGCATGAGTGATTGCATCCCTGACTTCTAAAATGGTGCAATTCCCCTATTTCTGGAAAAAGATAAAAACATACAGGTTGTATTTGCTTATTCTGCTTATCAACTTGAGAACATCTCTTAGCTTGATTTGGTCCCACCCAGCTGTCAGAAAAGATGGCACAGACAGAGTGCTGTGAAGAAACAGTTTCAGGTGACGGAAGCTCTGAGGAGAAGTGCGTCTGTGTCATGTCAGGTGGCAGACATGGCCTAGATTGGTCGAAAGTGAAATTGTAAACTCAGACAGCGACAATTTCTCTCGGCGAAGGAGTGGCCTGGTAGAAAGTCACCCACTTGTTTCACAAGTCACGATGCTTTGATCTTCAAGCATATCACACAGTGCTTAATCCATGTAGACATTCAAGCTGAAAATACTGCCTGCATAGCTGTCAGAGGTCACAAGTTGCTATCATGTGCCTTTAACCAGCATAACTTTCATAATACGCCCACAGAATTTCATGTTCAACTTCACAAGCACCAATTTCTATAAATGAACTTCTAAAATATTTGTTCTTTAGCGTTATAACTTGAGGCAGTTAGGTTGAAACGTGCACCTTAATACTTATCTCTGTAACTGCAAAACAAATACATTTACATGTATTTATTAAGCTGATGCTTTTTACGATGCAAAGCTGTTTACAGCAATTTACCCATTTATATATTACATCAGAGTACTTCAGCAAGCAGTGAGGTTTGATCCCGGGTCTAAATGCCGCGTTTACACATAGCCATAATAATCAACCCCAGCATTTACATTGGGCAGCAGGTGGCGCAGCAGTTAGAAAACTGGTGCTTTGCACTCAAAAGTCCCAGGTTCAAGCGCAACATCCTGGGATTCTGTCCACGACAGCGGTGCAGGGCTTCGAGGGCCACTGGCAGGCCGAGGGTGACTCACATCTTTGGAGGGCTTCCTGAGCACGTCCCCAACACCTCCTCCATTGCGCAGCCCCTGGTTCAGCACTGTCACGATGCACATCAGCAGGGTGTCACACACTTTCTCCATCCTGTCATCGTCCTTGTCTGCTGCTGGGGGGAATAAAGCTGGATTCAGCACAGTTGGGAGCTGTGCTGCCACAGGCATTACAGTTCATAACATTACAGTTCATTTGCGCTGTTCTTACCAATACCTCACACTTTTTACGGTAAACTACCCTCATCTGGCAAATACAGAGGTAACAGTTAGATAACAGTTTTAATCAACTTAATCAAGTAATGGCATTCATTTACAGATAAATGATATAGTTTTATATTATTTTTCCAACCTGAAAATAATCACTGATTGACCAATCATCAAACTCATTGTTTGAGGTTCATTAATATCATCACCACTGCCAAGTTCTTTGACCATAATCTGTTGAGATGAGATGCTACAGCCACACTAAGGAGTCCCAATGCCACCAGGTGCTGAAACTCAATGACCCAACGTGCTACAGGTAGAGAAAATATTAAACATTAACATTTTCATTACAATTAATGAAATCAGTATTATTAATAATACTAATGCCTTTAATGTTTTCTAAAACATTTTCAGGGAAAGGAGGCAGGACAGCTGCCCAATATCCTACACTATACATACTCAGGTTACCCTGGATCTTCTGTTCAGCAGACTACTGGATGCAAACAAACTGGACTTCATGGGCAACTCTTTAGTGATTGATTGATTGGAGAACTGATAAGGTTACTGATCTTAAAGGACACTGCATGACGACTCAACACAGGAGACTGCTGAGGGACATGTCCATGGCAAGGAAACGCGCTTCGCCACCTGAGTGCACGGTGTCTGGTTATATAAAGGGTTCCATCTGTACAGCTGAGTCACTCCCCCGCTCCACCGCTGTATGTGTCACACAGGACGACCAGCCCCTTCCACACCACCTTCGCTTTCCAGCTAAACTTCAGCACCACTGCACTTCCGACACCGGGATCGCTTTTAAATAACTGTCTGTCGGCATTCCTCTTTCTCAGCTGATAATTTAGTGGAACTTTAGACTTTGTCACATTTATTCTATTGATCCTTTACTGAAAGGGATCCTTTTTCAGAACAGGCTATTGAGAAACAACACCTCCATTTAGCAGCTTCAGAGGCTGTAGCGGCACATCTGTGTGCTTTGAAAACAAATGACTTGACAACCATTCAGCTGCCCACTTTTCCTGCTAATTCTAATTGTTTCTTTAATGACCAAAAATAAGTGCATAAGAAAGCAATTTTGCAGAGAAAGTATTTATACACACTACAGGTTAAAAATGACTGTCATAGCACAGCAGGGAATGCAGTCAGAAAGGATACTACAGGTACTTTAATAACAGTTCAAACTCACAGCTGCTAACCACATAACACGTGAACAAACTAAACACAAAACAGACAATTAGAAATCACAGTTATGCTACATCATTAAACAAGCACAATGAGTCTAAGATCACAGTGCACTTCCCTGCTTGTCCGTATTGAGCTTCCAACAGGTTAGATCTTTGAGTGGAAATATGGAGGTGAATGGCTGTTCACAGGAAGGACCCCCAGAAATACTTTCTTGTACTTTGTTGCTGAATAACCCAGGCGCTAAAGGGGCTCACAGTGATTACTTCATGGAGGAGACGTGAACCATTTTCCATAATGGACACAAGATCTGTCCACATTCACCGAGTTGGGGAGTCAAACTCAATACTTTTTATAGGTACCAGCTGTCAACCATCCATCCACCCATCTATCCATTTATAAATCTATCTATCCACATAGAGCAGGAATATTCATTTTGTGAATGCTGGCAGTGCAACCCAGCTAAGTCTAGCTTCATATGCAACCTTACCTGAGACAGATGTAGGTATGGATCTGGTGCAGTTCTCCTTCAGACATGCTTCTTGGCTATGAGTCTTTCTCATCATGCCGTTGTTTTCTTTAACAAAAGGACATTGAATTTACGGTATGAGTGTCAGCAAACATAATAAATGTAAATTAATCTCAAAGAATCATTCTGTATACAAGAGACAGAGTGGCTGATGATACGACACAAGGACTCCCTGTACCAGAGGACATCTCTATGCTGTAGCGTGGTAATAAGACACATAGTGTATTAAACACTCATCCACTGCTGCTGACAACAATTCTCAGGCGTATATCTGTGACTAAGGGTGATATCCTACAGACATCTCTGTTTAACACACTTCTTCGGTGCCCAAGGGAGCAGAAGCATGTCCCCACCAGGCATTCAAAGACATATAGCAGCAAAGTGAGGAGGACACATGATATAAAATGAATGGACTGGTGGTATCAACTGTATGCACCTCTTTTTCTGTTGTGCTCATTCCATTCAGTGTCTGTTTTGCACCCCTTAATCCTATCACTGTCATTTTCTGTAGCTATTCATTGCATTTGTGTTGCTGTAGATTTATGCAGTTTCCTTCAGGCTCAATAAAGTTTTAGTCCACCTGTCTATTTATCTATCAATCACTCCATCCATCCACTTATTTGCTTGATTTTTATGAAGCAGATATCCAAGTAAGGCAAATATCCAATTAGGCCTTGATGAAGGACCACAAAATCAAATAAAACATTTCAACCAGCCTGTCAGTCCTGGAATTTCATGCAACATAGATCCTACCATCCCATGCAATTAGCTGTACATAATTAAATATAAAATACCACATCTACCATTTTTAGATGATAAATGTATAAAAACTCATCAGATTCTGAAACAATATTTTCAACTCACAATGGGTTTATCGGAACATAACCCCATCACAAGTTGTGGACCATCTATAAGGCTTTTTAGGGAGAAAAAAAGATTAAATAAATTAACTAAGAATAACAACAGCACAAAATCTACTATTTGTCATTTATATTCACCTTTATTGATGGTTGAGGAAGTATGAAGTATTTACAGAAGCTGATTTTATTATGGAAGAAGTGTGTATGTGGTAAAAATACTGTGTACCTGTCTCCATGTAGGGCCTTTATTAAAAGACAAGAATCCAGCCAAAATTCAAACACTACTGGCAGTCACTGTTTCCAGGGTAACATAGAGGTTAATACACTACTAGCCAGAAAACAACCAGACTGTAACTTGGGTTTGAGACACTAAGTGTGTATCTCTGTCCCAAAACATCCAATATAAGCTGATGTACAGAATGAAGTACATAGCATGGAATAAAATGACCACAGGTTGAACTCTGAGAAATAAAGACACTGCTTTTGTTGTGACGTCACCAGGTAAGTCAATAAAATTCATGCATAAAACACCATCGAACACAGCACTGTCACTATCAACTTTATCACCACAGTTCCTTTCATCCATCTCAGCAGTGCAGGATGAAGGACCCCAGTGGGACCACAAAGATGTGATAAACCAGCCTGGGCACGGACTGGCAGTCATTGATGTCCTCACAGCGTCTCTGCAGGGGTGGAGCCTACACTGACGCCTCCCTTCCCTACACAGCCAATCCCAACCTGGCTAGGTTATGCAACAGGTGCACATGTACCAGCGGACGGGTTTCTCACCGCCACATGCACCACACGCTGGCACAGCAGCACGCTGGATCAGCTGGGTATCCGTTTCAGTCTCGCCAGATTAAATACAAGAACCCTGGGGGGTGCTAACAGCCGCTAAGAGCAGGGGTGCAGAAAATGCATTAAAACACCCACTCTGTTATATAAATAAGCCACGCGGATTATGTGTGCAACACGTGAGCCCGGTAGAAGAAAATGAATATTATGGACATCACAGTTCTTCCTCTCAACAGAACCAGGAAGGTAATACAAACTAGACAAACCGTACCTCCTGGCCCATTATATTTGGACAAATTACACTGATTATTCAAATTGAGTTGAGCACACTGCAAATAAGATGTCTATTAATTTTCTTAAAAAAATAACAAAAAGTCTAATTATTAATTATATGCACAGGGGTGTTTGTAAAACACAGAAATAATTGGGGGGGGGGGGGCAAGGAAAAACCCTTTTCCACAAAATGAAGACAGACACAAGCAGGTTAACTGTGCAGTGGCTAAAAGTGCTTGAAAAAATGTATTATTAGTCACAAAATAAATATTCTTTTCTTTTATCAACATCTTTCATTCCTCCCGTTTAAAATCAATTTTCTAGTAAGCAAACCATTAATGTGGGAGAAATGACTGCATGGTTCTTACTGGGGCACTGAAGCCGGACGCTACTACTGTGACAGTATAGTCCTGTTTGCACCTTGGAGAGACTGACCTGAGATTGGCAGGCGGTCCACTTCCATTTGAAAGTCATTCCTCAGGAAAAGGAATCCCACGATGGAGAAGAGGTACACGAGAATGAGGGCCAGCACGGCTGTAAGGATAATGGAGCGGCCATTCCGCGTCACACTCTTGATGACATTCAGAAGGGTCTCCTCACGATTCACCAGGTCAAAGAGCTGTAGGAGGTGAAATCTGCTGTCAGTGTCTCCTTCACAAGTGACTCGGAGCCACATGTGGCTTCAGTATGAGGGTTTACACATGTAGCTCAGGCTATCGGGTTTCTGCAAGACTAAGGAATAGCAGCCTGGAAAAAACCTTCCCTGAAGGTTGACAAAGGTCTGCAGTTCCACTTGAGCTACTGGTGTAGCTAATTTTCTCCCAACTTTTAACCGCTAAAACTCATTTCATCCAAACTCACACTGTGTCACAGTTTTAAATATTATTGGCTCAGCACAAGCTTTCATCATTTAAGTGTTTCAAAAGTTTGTTGTGATAATTTCACTTTCTGAAAATAATGAACTCCAAACTGCAACTTCAGTGCAGGTGACTTTGGGAAAGAAATGTGCACAAATTCACAGAGTGGGCAAAAGGATAAATTGGTTCTTTATGTAAGATAAAATAACTTGGCGTGAAACTGATGAAAATTTCTTGCTGGTGGCATAATGCAGTGCTGCGGGGAATCGGTTACTCCTACCAGGAAGCTGTAGAAAAACGCATGCACAAACAAGCCCAACATGCAGACGATGATGTAGACCACATGGTACAGGAAGGCCATGTCCATGATCACAGCTTTGTAGCCTCGAGTGAACGTCCCACGGTTGCCCACAAAGCTCACCAAAAACACAATCTTATTCAGCAGCTGGGAAAAGAGTGTGAGAAAGATGGCACGTGCTTAGACGTTGGCTGAAGAAGCCACTGTACAAGCAGTGAACGGATGACCTAAAATGCTGAACATATACAGTAAGAAAGAGTACTTACATTGGCAGCACCTAGCAGCAAAAGGGAGGCCTCCAAGCCCAATGTGTAAATGGACCTGAGGATGACCGCCACCAGGAAAGGTCTAATACCACCTGGCTTGGGCAGGATGAAGAGCATGGCGGTGCACACAGCTACAGCTGCCCACAGCATCAGCGACACCAGGGGAGGCAGAACACCTGTGGAAAAGAAAAGAGGGCTGTGTAAGGGTCCTTGGGCTTAGACCTAACGCTAAAGCAAGCCTACTTTGGACTTATACATAAAGCCATACCGGCCCGGACGCCTGGGTTAATAAGGTTCACGTCAGTTGTTGAGGAAAGTGGGCTACTGGAACAAGACCTGGACTAGGACTGATAACTTGGAACTGATGGAATGCAGCAAGCCACCACCAGTCATGACAGCAGCATCCAATGGATGAAGATTGAGGCCCAACTACTACACCCAGCCAACCCTTGGATATGACTCCCTTAGCTAACTGCCAAAATGCCTTTGGAAAAGAGTAACAGTGCTCTGCTCAATATCCCCACATCACTGAAACCAATGAGCTCTCCAAAAAAAGGAACACCAGCAGCAAGATTAGATCCACCCAGAGCCGAGATGAGACTGAGAAGGATATATGAGAGAAAGAGGCATCACACAACACCAACACCTAGAACAGGAACCAGTAACCATTACCAGGGCAGATATCCAACAACGTATCTCAGGCATGAAGAATGTGATCATGAAAGACCCCCAGAAGGGTCAGTACATGAGCAAAGCTCAGAAAGGCATTGGAACCAACACCAGAGGGTCAAAGCACCTGCTACTGGTTGACAGAACAATTACTCAAGTCTCTAAGACTAGACAGACCGATGACTCAATGCCCCACACATGGATACTGGAATGCCTGGCACTGATAAGCTTCATCAAGAACTCCATGAAGCTGTAGAGGACAACACTGGAAGCCAATTCCAAGGCTATTGCACAAGTCACCATAAAGTGCAGTATATATACCAAGGTGATGCCCCACTGCTGTTCTGCATAGGACTGAATCCCCTCAGCCACATCATCACAAAGAATGGGTACGGATAGACGTTCAGAAGTGGAGTAACCATCAGCCACCTCCTGTATATGGATGACATCAAGCGGTATGCCAAAAGCGAGTGAGACATCGACTCACTGATCCACCTCATCAGAATCTACAGCAAGGACATTGGGATGACGTTCAGACTAGATAAATGCGGACGCATGGTGGCCAAGAGAGGGAAGATGATCAGAACTGAGGGAGTGGAGTTACCAGAGGGCAGAATAGCAGACGTACAGGACAGCTACAAGTACCTTGGTATCCTACAGGCCAATGGGAATCAGGGTGAGGCTACAAGGAGATCAGCCACAGCCAAATATCTCCAGAGGGTCAGACAGGTACTCAGAAGCCAGCTCAATGGTAGGAACAAGATCCAAGCCAGAAAACAGCAGTAGTGAAAGAGGTGGTAATCCCAGCTGATAGTAACATCAGGAAGAAGGAACATGAGAAGATGGAGGAGTATCAAGGCCTGAAGGAACAACTGGAACAAATGTGGAAAGTGAAGGCCAAAGTGGTTCCCATGGTAATAGGAGCACTGGGGGCTGTGACTCCCAGACTTGGGAGAGTGGCTCCAACAGATTCCAGGTACAACAACTGAGGTTTCTGTCCAGAAAAGTGCAGTTCTAGGAACAGCTAAGATACTGCACAGAACCCTCAAACTCCCAGGCCTCTGGTAGAGGACCCAAGGTTGAAGAAGGCATACACACACATACCACCCCCCCAATTAGGAGAAGGTGAGAGGGAGATTTTGATATATATGGCGATGCAAAGACTTCTGGCTCAAACCGAAAGTGCCCATTTGGGTTTGCTGGAAAAAGAACAAAATCAAAATGAAACCCGCATTGAAGAGCACAACCAGTTGCACAGCTGCATGTAGCCATTGTGTGAGAGGCCAAAGTTCAACACCAGCCCCAGAAGAAGTATACACTCATACTTGCCATTCCATCGAGGGAGGCCTTCATTTGTTTATTCTTCATTTTAAAAGGGAAAAAACTGCAGATATGGAAATGTCCTTTAAAAAAAGACCACAGAAAAACTATGTACGTGTGGTGGGATCCAGCTGTACATGGTTTTTCCGTGTACATTGTGGGGAGGGCACTCAACAGAACCATCAAACCATCACCACTCAGCAGAACAAGATAATGAATTTACTTCCAATAAAGTGGTGAAATAAGATCGAAGCAGAACAGTAAATGGGTTGTGGTGAACAGTTCTATGAAGAATTTTATGTTAGACTATACACTATCGATTGGAACTTTTGCCATGGCATTCCACGGTACTAAGATAAGTAATTGGGAAATAACACTCAAGGCCAGAATGCATTTTCATTCAATATAAATGTAGGCTGAAAAGCCATATTCCACACATAAAAAAAAAAAAAACATCAAAATACTTGTCACAGACATTTAATGAGTAAATTCAGTGTTATGAGGATGACATAAGGCAAGTATCAGCTGACCAGGGCATGTCAGGATCTACTGAGTTGAGCACTTTCCTGCGAAATAAAGGCACGGTGTCGAGTTATTCTCCATGTCTAGTGCTGGCACCGGGGCTCAGAAATGTGCTACAGCACATCATTTGTAACTCGAGATCAATGTGAGTCTATTTTATCACAGCAGAATGGTAAGAGAACAGTGCAATATGAATATGGCTGCTGTAAGCCTTGAAAGTCCCGAGTGCCTTTGACAGCTATAAAAACAAGACTTCAGAAATGAACGTGTTCAAGAAGAACATGCTGCACAGATGTAGTGTGGTATGGTGAGCAAGACCTGTGAGGGGGTGACAGCAGTTAAGGAAGGTACCACAATACAGTGCTGCAAAGCCGACCGTGCACCGCTGTTCCAATCTGCGTGCCTTGCAACCCGACAACTGTGATGCTGACCTGGGAAACTGAACGAAGCCACGAGACTTTGTGGTATACATAGTTCTCGCCTGCTGTCCAGGACAAAGCGTGTAAAAATATATGAAATTTAATATGTGTGTTTATCTCCTTTCTTAAATCCAGCCACAAGGGGATGCACAAACTAGTGCATTTCTTTGTGCCGGTCCCAAGCCCGGATAAATGGAGAGGGTTGCATCAGGAAGGGCATCCGGCGTAAAAATTTGCCAAACCAAATATGCGGACTAAAATACAAATTTCCATACCGGATCAGTCGAGCCCCGGGTTAACAACGACCGCCACCAGTACTGCTAGCCGACAAGGAGCTGGCGGAAATTGGGATACTGTTGGCAGAAGAAGGAGAAGAGGCCAAAGGAAAAGAGGAGGAAGGCATGTCCGGAGGAAGGAGGAGAGGAGGAAGGTTAAGAGAGTGGACGTGAGGGTAGGAACTTTGAATGTTGGTAGTATGACTGGTAAAGGGAGAGAGCTTGCTGATACGATGGAGAGAAGGAAGGTTGATACATCGTGTGTGCAAGAGACCAAATGGAAGGGGAGTAAGGCTACGTGCATCGGAGGGGGGTTTAAACTGTTTTACCATGGTGTGGATGGAAGGAGAAACGGGGTAGGGGTTATCCTGAAGGAACAGTATGTCAAGAGTGTTTTGGAGGTGAAGAGAGTGTCTGAAAGAGTGATGGTTATGAAACTGGAAATTGATGGTGTGATGATGAATGTTGTTAGTGCATATGCCCCGCAAGTTGGGTGTGAGATAGATGAGAAAGAAGAATTGTGGAGTGATATGGATGAAGTGGTGAAGAGTGTACCTGAGGGAGAGAGAGTGGTGATTGGAGCGGATTTCAATGGGCATGTTGATGAAGGGAACAGAGGAGATGAGGAGGTGATGGGTAAGTATGGTGTCAAGGAGAGGAATGCAGAAGGTCAGATGGTTATGGATTTTGCAAAAAGGATGGACATGGCTGTGGTAAACATATATTTTAAGAAGAGGGAGGAACACAGGGTGACGTACAAGAGTGGAGGAAGATGCACACAGGTGGATTATATCTTATGCAGGAGGACCAGACTGAAGGAGATTGTAGACTGCAAAGTGGTGGCAGGGGAAAGTGTAGTTAGGCAGCATAGGATGGTGGTTTGTAGGATGACATTGGAGATCAAAAAGAGAAGGAGAGTGAGGGCAGAACCAAGGATCAAATGGTGGAAGTTGAAAAAGGAAAACTATAAGGTGGAGTTCAGGGAGGAATTAAGACAGGCATTGGGTGGCAGTGAAAAGTTACCAGTGAGCTGGGCATCTACAGCAGAAGTGGTAAGGGAGACAGCTAGAAAGGTGCTTGGTGTGACATCTGGACAGAGGAAGGAGGACAAGGAAACCTGGTGGTGGAATGAGGAAGTACATGAGAATATTTCCCGAGGAAAAGGCTGGTGAAGAAGAAGTGGGATAGACAGAGATGAAGAATGTAGACAGGAGTACAAGGAGATGAGGCATAGGGCGAAGAGAGAGGTGGCAAAGGCTAAAGAAAAGGCGTATGGTGAATTGTATAAGAGGTTGGACACTAAGGAGGGAGAAAGGACCTGTACCGATTAGCTAGGCAGAGGGACCGAGCTGGGAAAGATGTGCAGCAGGTTAGGGTGACAAAGGATAGCGATGGAAACGTACTCACAAGCAAGGAGAGTGTGTTGAGCAGATGGAAAGAGTGCTTTGAGGGGCTGATGAATGAAGAGAATGAGAGAGAGAGGAGGTTGGATGATGTAGGGATTATGAATAAGGGAGTGCAATGGATTAGCAAGGAGGAAGTTAGGACAGCTATGAAGAGGATGAAGAATGGAAATGCTGTTGGCCCAGATGACATACCTGTGGAAGCATGGAAGTGTTTAGGAGAGATTGCAGTGGAGTTTTTAACCCGATTGTTTAATGTAATCTTGGAAAGTTAGAAGAAGAGTACTGGTACCAATTTTTAAGAATAAGGGTGATGTGCAGAGCTGTAGTAACTACAGAGGGATACAACTGATCAGTCACAGCATGAAGTTATGGGAAAGAGTAGTGGAAGCTAGGTTAAGAAGGGAGGTGACGATTAGTGAGCAGCAGTATGGCTTCATACCGAGAAGGAGTACTACAGATGCGATGTTTGCTCTGAGGGTGTTGATGGAGAAGTACCGAGAAGGTAAGAAGGAGTTGCATTGTGTCTTCGTGGACTTAGAGAACGCATATGACAGGGTACCTAGAGAGGAGCTGTGGTATTGTATGAGAAAGTCGGGTGTGCCAGAGAAGTATGTAAGAGTGGTACAGGATATGTACAAGGACAGTGTGACAGTGATAGGATTGACAGATGCTTTCAAGGTGGGGGTAGGATTACATCAAGGATCAGCTTTGAGTCCTTTCTTGTTTGCAATGGTGATGGACAGGTTGACAGATGAGATCAGACAGGAGTCACTGTGGACTATGATGTTTGCGGATGACATTGTGATCTGTAGTGAGAGTAGGGAGCAGGATGAGGAGACCCTGGAGAGGTGGAGATATGCTCTAGAGAGAAGAGGAATGAAGGTCAGTAGGACTAGACAAAATACATGTGCATAAATGAAAGGGAGGACAGAGGAATGGTGAGGATGCAGGGAATAGAGTTGGCGAAGGTAAATGAATTTAAATACTTGGGATCAACAGTTCAGAGTAACGGGGAGTGCGGAAGAGAGGTGAAGAGTGTGGAAAAGAGTGCAGGCAGGGTGGAGTGGGTGGAGAAGAGTGTCAGGAGTGATTTGTGATAGAAGGGTACCAGTAAGAGTGAAAGGGAAGGTCTACAAGATGGTGGTGAGACCAGCTATGCTTTATGGGTTGGAGACAGTGGCACTGAGCAAAAGACAGGAGGCAAAGTTGGAGGTGGCAGAGTTAAAGATGTTAAGATTTGCATTGGGTGTGATGAGGATGGACAGGATTAGGAATGAGTATATCAGAGGGACAACACAGGTTGGACCGTTTGGAGACAAAGTCAGAGAGGCGAGATTGCATTGGTTTGGACATGTGCAGAGGAGAGATGCTGGATATATCGGGAGAAGGATGCTAGGGATGGGGCTGTCAGGCAAGAGGAAGAGAGGAAATTTATGGATGTGGTGAAGGAGGACCTGCAGGTGGTGGGTGTGACAGAGAAAGATGCAGAGGACAGGAAGAAGTGGAAACAATTGATCCGCTGTGGCGACCCCTAACGGGAGCAGCCGAAAGAAGAAGATCTCCTTTCTTAAATAGGGAACTTGTTGAATAGCAAAAATGAGAGGCAAAAAACTGAGGTTGGGTCATTGTAGAAACTTTGACACAACGACTGCTCAGATTGGCACCAAGAGATTTCGGAGCATGAAGTACAAGTAGGAGAATCGGCTTATTTCACCAAATGCTCGAGAATATGCACTTTGATAGAAATCTGCCATAATAATGTACGTGCCCATGCAGCATTCACAGCAGTTTCATTTTTCATTAAAAAAAGTTTCCAGATCATTTACATTCCATAAAACACTGAAGGATTAAAAATCCCATTACCTGCATGTTGGAGCTAAGTGACAGACTACTGTTTTTTGTTTTAAATGGAAGCAAGAAAAACTGTTTTTTAAATGCTGTTGAACATCTTTTCAAACTTTTGGGTAAAATACATGTATTTCCTTGAAGAGGGTAAGAGTGTTTGTTTACTGCTTGTACTTCAAAAATTATCTAAATATGATCTGCATACACGTAGCTATTTATGTACAAATTAACTAACCATACAGTTCACTGACGCATGCTATGTTTTGAGAGTTTGTTTCTGAAACCATGCAACTTCCACATCGATGCTCATTTTAGACACAGAAACCAGCAAGGTTATGAAAAAATTAGAGGTCTGCCAGTGGTGGGACAGCTAACTGAGGATGTGGGATTGAGGCACGACCTCTTCAACATTCAGTCATGTGACAACTGACAGGTGTGATGGTCGGAGCAAAGCATGAAAAATGCCTGCACATTTCCAATAGGAAAGGAGGTCTGGAAAACATAACAGAAAAAGTCACATCTCTCACTTCCTCTTTAGACCCTTCGCATCATCCCAGATACTGATGGCAGTACATCATAACTGACTATTCTTTAGACAGGCAAGAGCATAACCTGAAATATCTGTTTAGCTTAAATGAGAAGTAGCAGCAAATCATTTCTGTGGCATCAATATACTGCTGTATGCTAACAGAGGAAAAGCATCTCGTTGAAGCTGTGCATATATTTTATGCATCAAGTATAAAAAAAGAATTTATTTTCAATTCCTCTTTTTACAATCTCTCAGTATCTTCCCCAGCAGTCAACAATATTCATTTACACCCTAAAACGGTGGCCCCAAAAACAGTAGGAAAAAAAAGAAGCCCTGGTCATAAAGGGAAACCTGTAGTAAAATTCTGAAACCTTCAACATAAAACCGAAAAGAGTATTTGTATGGAAAAACCGAGCAAGGCAGAGCTCACCTTTATCCTCTTCTTGAAAGGGATAGAAGAGGGCAACAGTGATGTTGATGAGAACGGCCAGGTTGAAGGAGATGCTGCCCCACAGGGAGATGTGACGGGAGAACCAGAACAGGGCCGGGTTGTCTGTGGAGAGATGTTGGATCTTGTTCACAACCACACAAATATGTTCTCATATCTACTGTATAAATAGTTCAACAAAAAAATCCAGCGGTTACAGTGTTCAAGTACAATGACTGTTCAAAAACTTCCACTTACTGATTAACATGAACTAGGGGCTAAAATAATACTCACAAAAAACAGAAATTACATTACTTAATCCACAGGTTGCTCTAGTAAAAGGATCATCATCATTCTACATTTTACCAATAACTTTAGTTTTATATAATGTCCTGTGCTCATACACAGACACACACACACAAAATCAGGGAAGTTGTGTTGCCAGTAAGGATTAAACTCAGGGAAGTAGAGCCCCTGAAGATCCATGGGTTCAATGATGGTCAGTTGCTCTAGTACATAAGAGATCGCTTGACTTGTACTGTGCTTCTTACTTCGGATTTTCTTCTGCCATCGCATCTCATTATAGAGGTCTTCAAACTGCTGGAAAAAGTCATTGACCTTGCTGCCCTGGTCATCCCTCTCAGTGGTGTTGAAGACACGGGCTTTTGACTCTTCAGTCAGGTACTCGCATATGTTGGGCACCGGGAACACAATCTGTTCCATAGTTCGGTCGTGGCGGACAATCTGGGCAACAAAGCCACACAATTCATATGGACACAGAAATCACTGTATGCATACCAAGGGGTCCCTTGTTTTGCTAGCTCTCATTTTTAACCACAAGATATGCAGCCTGAACATTTAGGGTGTGAACAGCAGGTATCATGGCCATAATGAGCTTTAATGACTGCTCAGGTGCAACGCAAACAAAGGGGACGGAGCCTACCTCAATCTGCGCAGTGTGGTTAGCATAGTAAGTGAGTGCCTCCTTGCCGTCATCATCGGGGTCCTGTCCTGGTTTCAGGCTCTGCTGCAGAACCTTATTGTGCCTGGCCAACTAGGAAAGAAACCAGCACAACCAACATTCACAGCTGTCCTCATATTACTTTTCTATGTATATAAAATCAGCCCACAGTGCTGGTGAGTATTTGGAGGGTTAAGGTAAGTCTGGAGATGCAGTATGCCCTGACCCGATTATATAAACTCACTGGCGACTTCATCAGGTACATCTAGCTTTTATGTAGTTACTAATGCTACTCCAGTACAGCATGAACCGAGCAACATGCTGCTGGATAAACTCTGCTGAGTTCTCAGACCATGCTTGTTTGGATGTTTCAAACAGTTTCTGCAGGCTTTTTGGTGGAAAATGCATTTTGCTCTGTCTGTATTCCAGCTCATCCCAAAAACTACTGGCTTGAGAGGTGGAGAACACAAAGCCACTGGAATGAAGGGTCTGTATGGAGCCCTCCTGGGATTATTGTGTTTTTTGACGTGTTGTTCTACTGGATGCATGAGTGTGGTGAAGGCTAGACAGGCCATGAAGAGACGCACCTGACCAGCAACAGTGGTAAGCCCCTTTGTGGTATTCCTGTTCAGTTGGTACTGGAATGCCTAATATGTACCAAGAAAACATTCCCCAAACACCACATCACCAGTGTGTACTTCTGATACCAAACAAGATGGATGCATGGATTCACTGTCTTTCTTCCAAATACTGATCTTACTAAGTCTGTCAAAACAGAAAGCTGGATGTGATAGACCAGGCCATGTTTTTCCACTCTTAAGTCCAGTTTGGTAACTGATGCTTATAAACGTATGCTAAGCTAATGGAAGAACAACTCAGTGTGGTCTCCTGTTGCTGTAACTTATCTGCCTCAAGGTTCAACCCACTGAGCATTCGGAGATGCCTCTACACATCACTGTTGCACTGAGCTGTTATTTTCATCCTTGTGGCCTTCCTGTTAGCTTTAACAACTCTGGCCATGTTTCCTCTGACCTCGGTCAGTAACAAGGTGTTTTCACCTGCAGATGAGCCACTTACTGGACATTTTTGTTTATCGCCCCATTCTCTGCAAACTCTTGACAGTGCAGCATGCAAACATTGCAAGAATGTGGCTGAGCGGTACAAACAAGTTCAGCGGACACCAATGACCATGCAATGCTCAAAGTCATTTCAAACATCTTGCCTAACACTCATTTGAACAAGCCGACCACCTGATCCTGTCTGCACCAGCCTTTGACTCTATAACTGTGGGGGCGAGCTGTGTATCATTAGTCCAGGACCTAATGAAGCGGTTGGGGAGAGTAAGTGAGGACCAGAGGAGGTAGATAACGCGACTCAAGTCTTCATTGTCCTTCACAAATGGAATAGTCTGGCACCTTGACCTAGCACATGTAGACTCACTTGGCCACATTTGGTGATTTCTCCGTGCTATCTTTGGCTTACATACTATGTATCACATAGAGGCCAGACTTAATGAACTTGCTCATTTTTCAGTTTTAAAATGTTATTCATTGCTTGCACATTCAACTCTTACACCATTTGCAAATCTTGTTTTTTTGGTGTCAAATTTGTTTTGGAGAGTAGTTTACAAAATGAACGAAACAGACTCATATTAATTATTATTTTTTTTGTCTAAGTTCATTTTCGGTGCAAGAAAAGCTATGTATTTTAATTCTGAGGGCTACAGTTAAACTATATATAAGCAGAAACAATTGATAAGATCCAACTTAATATTTTAGTATTTAATAAACTACTAAATAAAACTGCTAATGTGAAACAAATATTATTGAAAGGGGACAATGTGCTCTAGGCAGGTTTGCTCACTGTACTGGGTTAAAAATTACCATCAGGCCAAGTCATCATGGAAGTGTCCAGTGGAATTCCTTACAGGTACCACATACAGTATATACACAGTTATTTACAGATCCACACTAATCCAAAGAGGAAAAACATCTCCAGTACAAAAGCATGAGGAAGATTCTGCATTTGTGAGTCACACTTAGCAGAGCTAGTGGAGTCGACACATCCATCATCCTGCACTAGAGTCTGTTCACACAGAAGATCCAGTGTCACCAAACACACAAATATATCACTGGCTCTATGTCCAAATTCAGCTTTAAAAAAAAAAAACACTAAAAACTGCTATATTTAAGATTTAAAACTGAACTTCAAACTTAAGGAATTAAAAAATGAACTTTCATTCAGACTAATTTCCATTATTATCTGCTCTGTTCACAGTACCACTGTAATTTTTACAATGCTAAGTTTGTTTGTACAAACTGCTTCCAACCAAAAGAAGACCTTTACTTGCAATGCAATGCAATTTCCAGTGCTGAAACTGCTCAATTGCCACTTCCTGTTGGAGTAGCTTTACCAACAAACGTAGAACTGGTAAGACATGAAAAGCGTCAGTATGTGACGCCAAAACTTACGGAATGGCTTTTTAACCCCTCGCCCACCCAGGAGGCTGATGGAACGATTACACCAGACGAGTGCTACACAGAGGTTTCCTGCCTGCCCCGAGTGAGTCAGAAAGGCACTGCTGGGGCTCACACTGAGCTGCAGGCTGGCACTGGTCCAGACCTGTAGACGACCCACACAGCGCAGAGAAGGGTCGCTCGCAGCTCTGCTGCACATGTCTGCTGGCCTGGGTCCGCTGCAGCCAGAGCTGCTGGCAAGGAGAACCAGGATGAAGAGCAGATCATACCCACCTGTGGACACAGAACTGCCCGACTGTGCAAATAGCAAACAAACATGAGGAAGACTGTGTGCATCATACCACTGCATCACAGATGCCTCTCAGCTTCAACGCTCAGCGAATCTTCAGTGCTGAACAAGCTCCGAACATAGTAATTTCATTGTAAATCATGTAGCCTTATGGACTAAAAGGCACTGCATTGCTCAAATAGTTTTCAGCTTGTTTCTAAAACACTACATTCTGAAAAGTTAAGACATTTTTGGAGAAATTTTGCAGGAACATTGCTTTAAGGTTAGCTCCTGTGGGTGGAAAGCCTTGCGATACACTGGTATGTACTTGGGCACCAACTTATCCAGGACCCATCTCTAAACAGTATCTGAGAAAAGATGGACTGATAGAGCAGCTACAGCAGTTCTCTGCAGATTTTCCCAAAATTAATGAATATTAATAAAACAAGTACATGAAGAGTGGAAAACACACTTCATATGAATGAAGCAAAAAAAAAAAAAAACACTATAAAAAAATGATAAAAATCCCTCTTATTTGGTAGTTGACCTCTGACTACAAACCACCAGCGTCTGACAAAGCAGTTGCTTACAAGAATGCTGCTCTCTGCTAGTAAACCAGACCACAGGAAAGGGGGAGGGGGTAATAACAGCACAAAATTAAATAAATAGAACAAACCACAGTCACCCTGCTACACAAGAACACGTCTGCCGGGGAGGTGAGAATGCATCATCTGACTGTGCGGTAAAAACAGGTCCAAAATAAAGCACCTGAAACTTGTTAGACCTTGCATCTCCGAAGCAAAAAAAAAATAAAAATAAAAAAATCACCTCATTTCTGAATTTAAACACTACATTTTGTGAATATCCTTAGGTTACTTAAACAGTTTTTCACATCTTAAACAGAGTAACTAAGAGAAATTGTATGCATTTAAGGAAAGTAGCAAAGGAGGCGCCAGTCACAGGGCACCGAGGACTTCACCTTGAAGAAAACACTGACAAAAAAATGCTGATGAGAAGGTGTTAACAGTTTGACAGGTATTGCCTGGTATTGTGTCACCAGTGTCAGGCTTTAAATTCATATGAGTCAAGTTAAGAATTAAATCTGTAATAGCCAAAAAGTGCTCCAGCTAAAGTAGAGCAATCAGTGTAATTGACTAAACTTTAAGATGAAATTCCAGCACACCAAAACATGCAGCATTACACCTTGTTTCTGCTACCTTCTTACCACTTAACATTTGAACTCTTTTGATTTTTAGTATATGAATAAGAACTTTATTTTATTTTTCCACAAATCCTCTAGCAAACTGTGCAAAATTTAGTTTAGAGTGGCCATATTTGAGGCCTCTCTTCAGTGTCAGAAGTGGTTTATGTGTCAGTCTAAAATGTCATGCGTCACCAGCACTGGCTGGGGGGCCGGATCAGTTTACCTGGTGTGCGAGGATGTAAATATTGTGACCCACATCTCTGGGTCGGATCTGGTCTGCCACAATCTCTTTGACAGCTACCATCTCTAGGTCCTGGATGTACGCTTCCTTCATGACATCCACCTGAATAGATGGGCAGGGGGAAGCCAGAAGTTCAGATCACACGTGGTGTTCACACTCTTGCGGGTGTTTAGCCCTCACATGGCTCAAAAGACTTTTTCTCACTAGGCATGCGAACACAACAAACTGAACAAACAAATTTCATGTTTGCATCATTAATGAAGCTAAGAAATTGGAATGTTCTTGGCATATATCTCTAACAGTTCTTCAGTTATTTCTAATTTGTTCTTTCAGTTCTGAAGTTCTTTAATAAACCTTGTGATAAAATATACTCTTAGTTTCCCAATTCATATTTTACATTTCTAAGCTTTGGTGGTTTTAATTACATATAGCTAGCCAACTTATGTTTAAAAAAAAAAAAAAGAAAGAAAAATTCAATTTAAAATATGTACAATAAGTCCAGCCAACGACTGAAACTTATGTATATTGCATACTCATGTATAACGTGCACCCACATGCAAATGCAGAAATCTAACCATAAATATGATGTATCGGTTTACTTCAGGGCGAGTAGCTCTATAACAAACATGCTAAATAAAACAATGTAGTGCTTGTTTGGAAGAAGACTGGAATGGAAATCCAGCAATTAAACCACAAATTTGACCTTTTTATGAGTTATTATGTAAAAGTCAACAGGTAATATACTTTGTGATATTAAGTTAAATTTAAAGTTTAATAATTAAAACAAACTTACTTTTTGTGTATTTGATTTATGGAGATATCTGTGAATAAATACCATCTTCCTGTATAATTTTTTCTCTTATTTTGGCAGCCTTGAGAAAGTTAAGCTAATATTCAAACCAAATTTCATAATTCATTTGTTTAAATTCTTTATAATTATAAATGGTTACACTATAAGTGTAAAAGCTGTTTACGGCGTGCTGTCATGTGTCACCCATGTGATGTTCGTATTATCAGAGATGTGGAACCATCTCTTGTCAACCCACAGCCTGTAAATGACTTCAGAAATTTTTTGCTTTGTTTATAGTAGATATCTATAATTTAAAAAATGTGGCTAAAAAACTTATGTTGGAGATTTTTTTCAGCATTTGCAAATCTTTTTTAACTGCCAAAAAGCTAAACACCATTTTTTATGTTCCAGATTTTCAAAGATACAAACATTTCCTGTTTATTTTTATTTTCCTGCTGGTCTATTTTTCAAAAATTATGCCTTTTACAGAGAAAAATATTCTGCATTTCAAGTGCAGCCATTAGTTGGCAGTAAAACACTCACGCAAAATAGAAATGCAGTACAAATCACTTAGCTGTGTTCAGTGTGTCTGTGTGAGGAATAAAGACACATCTGTACTCTCACCAGCTCATTGGGCCTCATCTTGTAGAGGATCTTCTCTGCATTCTCACTGTCATGACGGCTCTCCATGATGGCCAGCAGCAGTTTGGAGGCGTTGTTCTGAAAATGTAACATGACAGACTGCTCTACAAGAATGTAGTCCTGGCCTTGAGTCAACCCACTGCGGAACAAACTCGGTCTTCTTTCTGTATGATTAGCCTAGCAGATATGCTTGCCTAGAAACAAATGGTGTCAACAGCTACAGTACCAAAAAGAGACAATAAGTTATTAGCAATATCAATCCATTAAACAAAAATGTTAACCATAACAAAATAATAAGGTAATCACTTTGCAGTTTAATACCATTTGAGTGGATGCTAATACCACCAACCTTCAGCTCCAGAACTAATTCCATGTGTTTCATTCCAAGTGGATAGATGGGGTTGACGATGAGGGCAATGATGATGTCGATCCCATTGGATTCATGCTTGGCTATACATGTCTAGGAGCAGAGGAAAGTAAGGGGAGTGGGTCAAGGAGCAGAGACCAAGAAAGACTGAAATATAAAAAGAGGCTGGGGATGCATGGAGGCATGGATGGAAAATCAAACTTTATTGATCACAGACAGAAACCGTGCAGTTTTTCAGACAGATTCAAATGATGGGAAGAAGACAACAACCTTAGCTTGAAAGATGTGGAAAGCTGAAAGACAGGACAGGAACACTGGGTGTGTGAGAGAGATGAAGCACCTGATTCTCATGGCAGGGGCCCTGGCAATATTCAGTAATGGTCTCCAGGGTTTGTTTCACCAGATCCACATTCCTTTCATTGATGAAGAGTCCCAGCAGGCCCAGACCTCCCGTCGTGCTTCCGCAGATGCAGTCCAGGAACTGGAGTGTCTCGCATACAAGGTTGTAGTTGGTCTTGTTGTTCTGGTTGCGCAGGAAATTCTACATTGAGGATGGAATGGCCACATTAATGAAGTTGTAATATGGTAAAACATCCAAAGTTGTAGCTTGAACATTTCCACTTCAAGCCCTGAGGATTCCTTGCAATGAATTTCTCACATGGTTCTGCTTGGCATACCTGCAGTTCTCTGTTGTGGTTTTCACACAGCAGCTGCAGAAAACGCAATATGGGTTTCATAACTGCAATGGCAGGGCTCATTTGAATTTCTTCTCCAGACTCCTCCCCACCTTCACCACCAGAACCATTCTGATCATTGTCTGGGTCGACCTCTTTGCGATAGTTGCAGAAGGCCTTGGATGTTGCTGATGAGGCCTCTTTCAGCTGGCCCCTCATGTCAACTTTCATGTGAAGAGAAGACTCCTTTTCTGTGGAAAGCAAGTGACAACAAATATTGCTTCATATGGACATTTTTTTTTTTTTTAAATATACATTTCAGGGCAAATTTCTTTGATGATTGACAAGACCGATAAGCTAACTTTTTCTGGCTAATTGCCAACCCAAAGGAAAACTATGGTTATTAATGTTAAGTAGCATAAAAATCATCAAATGGAAAGTATGCTTTGCTGATTTGGATTTGTCTCTTTCCTAAGAGATCTAGAAAAAGACGTTTCTATATTGAAACAGGATCAGTTACACCCTTAATGGGTCCAGTGGACCTTGGCCTGGGTAAAAGATGGCAGCACCTGGCTTCTTATGCCTGGTGGTTGTAGTGTCCCCATCCTCATCACGTTTCCTGCTGTTCAGCTCATACATGTTGACTGAGACCGTTGACCGGATTTCCTGCTGTGCCAGAGTCATGCGGTCAAAAAACACCTTGAAGAACATCTCTGACTTCTTCTGCTTGTAAAGTTGATTATAGAAGGAATTCTGAGGGTATGAACAAACGTCATTATTAGCACAGCAAAAGCCAAAACAAAGAAGGGCATCCAGATGCAACATCAAACATCTTAAAACACATTAAATGTGCAGAATACAACATTTAATTCCTGCTCCACAAAGCTGCATCAGACATTCACATGTACATTTAACTACTTCATTGTTTTATACTATGAAATTCTTGTTTAATCAAAAGAAATCTTTCATTTTCCAAAAGAAAAGGATGTCATATCGACACACTAACTGTTGTTCAGAGAAGTTGCATATGCAAAAGTAAGTGAAACCCAAGCTTAATGTGTTCAACAAGAACACAACAATGTGGAGACGGTCACAAAACCATAGCAAACAGTTTACCTGTATTTGGGTGTTTCCTCCTCTGAGCAAGGCAATGCCTAGAAGGATACTTTCCTCAAAGACCCGGTCATTCTTTGTGCTGACCACCAGGTCAATGACCAGTTCCGGGACCCCTACATTGTCCAGAAGGCACTGGATGTCCACTGTGCCTGACCCGGACTTGTCAGAGTCCTGCTGAGGAGGGTTTCCTGGAGACAATGATGTGAACCTTACTTTGATCCAAATAAACCATAAGTGTTTGTGTGACAGAAATACCCATTATAACCACATAATCCTGCATTTCCCAACAAATACTGCTATTTGTAAGTTCCTATAATCATGCATTCAAATAAAAGACATTTTGAGGATCATGTCCATGTAGTCCTTGTATATATGTCCTAACAACTTACATTCATACATATTGGAACAATATTGCGCAGTCTTCTATATTAACTTATACTTTCTAAATATTGTGTATACAATGGAAATTAAAATCAATAAATGAACAGTATGTCATCAAGTAAAGTTGTGATATGAATACATACAGAGCTACAGAATACTGGGTAATAAATAGCAAATTTTCATCGGTCATGTGGCCAGAAGGAACACTGCAACATTTCCTACTGCTTCAGACACTCTGTTGCTTACCCCCCGGAGAGGATTTCTGGGAACTGCTTGAGGAACTGCTCCCACTCCCAAAGTCTGACTTTGAGATGAGTCGCTGATTGCCAAAGTAGCGCGTGAGAAGGATCTTTCGAAGAGCGTTCCCCTGTTTCAAAGCAGACAGAACCATCAAGTTAATAAAAAGCATCCTTTGCACACAGAACCCCTACTATACTGTAAGGTGCTGTAGGCCAACATGGTGTGAGCTTCACCTGTGATCAAGCAACACATCATCAGGTATTTCACAGTCTTACTGGAAAAATATTTCTGTACAAAAGACTACTGTCAACCACAGAGTGACTGTGCTTCAAGTAACAAGGACTGCACAAATGCCGCAGGTCAAGGAGCAACACACCCAGCTCATCCAGGTCACAGCAATACCGTCGAGTAGGCAAACAAGTGTTTACCTTTGCATTTCATGCAAAACACCATTGCAATTATTGGTCTGTGGTACACTGCCAATTTTTTTGTTTTGAAAGAAATACCAAACAGCGCACCAGTAAAATGCTGCATTCTGTTTTCATGATCACAAGATCAAGAATCAAGAAGAGTTTATTTGTCAAGTACATAGCAACCGAGTATACCATGCATCAAAATGCGCCCTGATTGAACAGGAGACTGTGCGTGGTTACATTCCAGAAGGAAGAAAATTAACAAATAAAGAACTCAAAAAAGAAAAATATACGAGTAAAGAACAACAACAAAACAAACAGACAGTCAGACTTCATAGAGTACATTTCCAGTACATTTTACTACATTTTCAGCCATCGTGTCGGCGCCATCTTGAGATGGTCCGTGTTCCAAAACTACTGTTATCAAAGTTTGGTAAACTGTGTAAAAACATGCTGTAATGCAGGTATGGAAGGTAAATTTGCCACATCAGCTTCTCTTCTGTTGCAGCACGAGGACGTACAAGAACTAAGGAGTGAGTGAAGCGCCAGAGCCTATCAAGCACAGCGGTTCTTTGGGGAAATCACAGTGTGACAAATCCCGCTTGTGCACAGACTGACAGCCCTGAGGGGAACGGAGTGCCTGAAGCACTTTCATGCTTGCTCTGCATCTCTCACGGTCACATGACTCAGACTGTGGCTACTGCAGTCCAAGAGAGTGCACCAAGTGGCCACAATGTACACAAACCAAAGGCACAGTAAGGGTTAATGAGAAGAATGTGTCACCGGAGGGTCAGGAGTTCAAAGCCCGGAAAGTCTCATGCTTGGTTCCTGAAATGATTCTGTGCATGGACACTTGGTTTATTTTATTGTGTACATAGATTAACTTAATTGTTCTTGTCCTTGTTACTAACTACTTGTTCTTCTCCTATATTCCCCTTGTGATAAGAGCTCTGTAACACCTAAATTTCTCATTCGTGGGATAATAAAGGTTTATTCTATTCTATTAACTTTCTATCTGAGCAAAGGTACACTGGATCTTCCTGCTGCAAGTGATTGAGTTACAAATTTTCAATATGAACATCTTGCCATTTATTTCTTAATTATATTTTCTCCACTTGTTAAGATTCAAAAACTGCTGGACCCTTTCTCACACACCAAGACCCTCCGAGGAGCACGGCAACTTGGGGCTTGATGAGCAATTCACGAAAGAGAAAATAAAAGTGACTTTTTGGTTCAGTATGGCTTTGTTCAGGAATGTATCCATTGATAAGCTTTGATTGACTGTGACCAGATTCATAAACTGTGTAAGGTGAGGACCCAAAACTATGGAACTAAAATAAACAATGCAAACACATGACCATAAACATGTTTAGAAGTGGGCAACAAACAGCACCTGGGGGTGGACAAGAAAGGACAGCTCTAACAATTCGTTCAGCGAGTTTGTAGGGAATGGAGATAACTCATTTTGTTCATTACTAAAATGCACTACTGGGTGTGCTGGAGCAATCAGAACCAAACAGCAGCAGCAGCGAATTATACCATAGTGTACCGTAGTTCTGGTCCTCTAGCCCCCGGCCTGCACTTTGACCCCGTGGCCACAGCGTCTGAGAGACCGGTCCAATTATGGTGTTGCAGTGTGAGCAAAGGACACATGGTGAGCTGCCTCCGAGAGCCTCCCATCCACCGGAACCCCCGTTCAGGGCCGAGGCCATGCCCAGGTCAGCATGGCACTGCCTCTCCACATAACTCTGCACATTAGAATGCCTCCAGTCTGGCTCCATTTGGGAGAAAAACAAGGTTGTGCTACCTGTACTTTCTAGAACTTTCTTGTGTGGGCCCAGACAAGATTTTGGTCTTGTTTACTGATTTTTTATTTATGTCTTGCAGAAGTGAGACAGAAACATTGCTCCTCTAGCACAAAACCTTCCCCTGCAGGAGCTGGGAAAGGGTCGGGAGAGCCAAAACACCAAGTGACTAATAAAGGAAGAGAAAGGACTGCTATAATACTGCCGTGGATTGGAACTTGTGAGAAGCTCACTGACTGACATTAATAACTGAGAACATGAATGATGCAGCAAGAATGATATACGCCTCAGAAACCCACAGAAACGGAGTAAAAACTATCCTCAGACATTACCGCAAGGCTGACTCCTCAGAACGCATCACTGCTGGTGTTTTTAATTTGTGCAAGTCGAAAAGCAAAAAAATAAATAAATAAAAAATAAAGTTACATGTAAAAGCAGAAACAAATTCTTGGAAAAGCTGGAAAAACATCATAATGTCTATGAATCCAGAGGAAAAAAAACATGTAAAACTAAATTAGCCCAAGCTTGGCACTGGGGACCAGCAGCTATGTGTGACTGATGAAAGCGTAACCCCTGTTTGATGACCACGTGTCTTTCTGCTGCTCTTATGCTGCTGTTTAGGGTTTATTACCTTGCAGGCACCCAGAGTTTTGACATTTGCAGAAAACAGAGGTTGCCCGACTGCACGCTTCCCTCTGGCACACTTTCACTGCAACTGTGGCTGCTGTGACCTCTTCCACCCTGGTGTACTGCATACAGATTAGCGCCGCACCTGGCTGCTGGAGGCCGAGCTGCGCTGAATTGTACACGCGTGGAAAGCATGACACTTTCGGCTGCGCTGTCAGTTTATTCGGGGCACAGGATGGCATGTCTGTGCTAACAGGATTTCAGTAATCCAGCTGCACATTGATCCTACCTGCCCCCTCAACAAGACTGCGTCCCTCATTGCATGGGGTCCACTTATTATCCCACACTGCTGTTATGGGGGCACAAAAAGAATTCATTCTGATATGAAATGTTCATGATGATTGCATGTGTGCCCTTTTGTTCCCGTAACCTGGGATACTCGCAAATGTAAAACAAGAGTGGCTCGTTTTAGTTTTGGGTAAACCTTCTGTTAAACTTATAGTCTAGTCGGACGTTCACTAGAAACAACTCATCATCAGTAACCTTATACATAACTTATTGCTTTGTCATGGAAATAATGAACCCAGTTCTGAGTACACAACTGGGACCAGAAGCATGTTCATTCCTTAATACCTTTGACTGTAACCACAAAGTTATAAAATAAGCTAAATTATAAAGACATTGTTATTATTATAAATGATAATAGTACCGAAACTGCCATTTCATTTACCTGCATCATGGTTACTAACTGTTTAAGACTCGAACTGACTGGAAATACAGAAGCGCCGATGGGTCACCAATGGACTCAATGATCTTCCACTAACAAAGGTTAAGTCTTTCATGGTTGACTCGACCGTTGATTTCACTTTGGATGATTCACTTGGGAAGATAAATGCAGCACTCTAAAATGTTTAAATGAATTAGCAGCATTCTTTGCAACGACTATCAAACATAAGAAGGCTCGGGGGTAACAGTTTAAGACAGAGTCTACGCTCCAACAGTCTGTAAAACCAAGGTGTTGTCTGCCGATTTTCACAAATCACGCTTCATCCTGTTTTCACAGCACTCTGAGTGTGAGGGAAGTGTCCCACAGCCCCTCCTGCTTCACTGACAAAGGGACTGACCTCCCCCACCCAGAGTCTTTACTGCAGCTGGGCTGGAGGGCTGTGCTGCTGCTCGCTTTGGAGGGTAGATGGGCAGCATGTTACCAACTTGGGGAGAACTTGCATAACAACAGAGCAGGGTTGCAGAGCAGCCAGCTCTGCGGTCATCTCTGGACACTGCTAATGTCCTCCTGGCTGTTTATCCACAGCAGTCATGGCAGGAGGCTTTGAGCCGCTCCACCTCATCCTCCTTCCATCTGTGCTTTCCAGCCCTGTGTCGGCCTAGGGGAGGCGCTGTACTCTCCCACACCACTACCTCCACCTCTGGCCTGCTAGACAGGAGTTTTATACAGACAAGGCACTCATTTGCATGGCTCCCGAAAAGTCAACTCATAAACAACATCTTTATAAACATACTATCTGGTGCACACCTGGCCAACAACGAGCCCCTCCTGAAACAAGATCTGTGCCCCCACAGAGAGCTGGCTGCAAAACAAATTACTCCTGCATGTGAAAGCTACCGATGAGATTATATCCCTACTAATCTGGCACAAACAATACACGTGAATGAGCATTTTTCAAGTATCCAGCCCTCCCTGCTTGCTGAATTGAGTTTGGAAACTTGGAATTTTTAACTTTGGGAGTGAGCCATATGATCAGTTAACCATGTTAAATCCAGGCATGGGGGCTACTTGAGGAAAGCACAAGGGCTTGGCATGGATCCGCCATGTCAAAAACAAAGTGCAGAAAACTCTAGAAGCACAAAATGTCCTCTAAAGCATGACCAACAACAAGTTGAACTGTTCTAAGCTTAAGCCGGGGTATGTGGAACATCAAGGCTGCTTTATGCTGCGGCCACGATCTTCACACAACACACATATGTGCAACACTATACAGCTCAGTGTACAGCTGAGATTTCTGCTCTTCATGATGACCTCAGGGCAGCTGAGTTTGGAGGACAGCTTGAGAGCTGAGGGTTGCACCCTCATGGGCACTGTGATATTTTGATCTCAGGACTTCATGCAGACTTCCACAGGCATTTATATGTAATACTGTTGCTTCCGTGCATAATATATTACAGCATCCTCCCAACCAGGACTGAATATACAATTCCAATATTTTGTCTCCCTCACAGCACCCCTCCTGTTCCTCTATAGTGTACATAAGGATCAGCACCTCTGCTACCCTCTCTCTGAGGCAGGAGTACGGACGATAAAAGACAGGACTTCCAAGATTAATTGGCATAAAATAATAAACAAAACTGTATGTCAGAAAAGACCCAGTGACAAATACAAGCATGATTTTAGAAGCACAGCCAGTTTGTCCAAAGCCAGCATTTGCCTGTGTACCTCACACCAGTACTTGCATATCAAGTGGAAATACAGAGGTGATCGTGACAGATGGCATGGCGTAAGGTATGTTTACAGAGAACTTAGGAGATCAGGAAAGAAGTGGGTTTGAAAAATGTCTTTCAAGACCCTCTTGTATGTGGAAAGGGATTAAGCAGCTGAGGGACAGAAGGAGCTCATTCCACCACATCACAGCCAAAATTGTGAACCTAAAGACTAGATTTATACACACTATATTTAGCAACTGTAAAAGTCAGACCCACAGATACTTTCTCTGTAAAACCTTAATTTACCCTAGAAATAAACAAATGAAAGGTCACAGCTCATGAAGCAGACCATTATTTTAGCAAACGGAATTAACGGCATTAATCAGCAAACCGATATTGTTATTAAGGTCAGACTGGGGTTCTGTGCTTTTTAACGTTTACAGCAGGACCACTGTGTTATGAAGAACGGCCTGCTATTCTCGCACATAAAAATAAATGTACTGCCACAGTGCAATGTGTGTGAAGAGGACCATCACTTTGTGTCTCCAGGGCAAACCCAGACCCCACCAAAGGTCCAACCTCTGTATTGTTGTGGATCTCACCCTTTAATGTAGCCTATATGTGTTGCGAGGCATGGATTCGCTAGAAAAGCCCAGGCATCACAGAAAGAATATCAACATTTTGTCCAAGCCCACATTCAAACACTTTTATAAAAGCATTTTCCTCCTTGGCTACTGACCAGAGGGGAGAATAATCACTGAGAACGTCAATTAACAGAAAAAGTTAAATCTGCTCCACAAAAAAAAACTCAATTCAGCACTTACTGTAGTGGATTGCACAAGTTTTATGACTCACAATAGAAAAAACACATAAATGCAATAAACAGCTATGGAATACAGTGAATACTAAGATATCAGCATTTGAAACCAGAGACAAAGAAAGAATGCGCACATGGCAGCACATCTGAAGTCTCCTGAAACTGATCACCTGGTTATTGACAGGTTCTACACAATACAGCACAGCTCGCAAACAGAGTTACAATAATGTGAGTCATGTGAGAAACATGGGGAGCAGCAATTCACAAATTTAGCCCACTGGTTATTCATGGGCTCAGGTTTGCCACACCGCAGAATTACACATTAGTTTGTGACGAGTTCCTTTCTTTGAGAAGTGTTGAACTGTGTTTATTGTTCCGTTTCACTCTTCTGGGGAACAACATGCCCTAGGCATGTACATTGATTACAGCGGTTGGATCCAAGTGAGGAACAAACACGCTTGCTGGTCTCCTTCGCAAGACTCAGGCTACTCCACACAATAACAAGGCCTTTCAGGAGAGGAGGAAAGGTCCTAATCCACTTTGAATCGCCAGCGGGACGCCATACAGGAGCACAGCACCTGCTGGCAGGTCTCCATGGCAACCGCATATCTGCCCCCCCAGGGATACCTGCCTGTGGGGTGGGGGTGAGGGGGGTGAAGATTCAACCAGCAGGTTCTGCAAACTCCCCCTGTGGTCTCCTTAGGAACAAACCAAAGTTTATAAAAATTACCGCACACTCATTTTTATCTATAACGGTGCAGACATGTATGTTTGGACTACTACAAAAAAGCTCACCAAAGGTGAACCTGCTCCACAACAACATGTTCTGCAGACTGATCAACAGGGCTTCCTGTCGAGGCGCAGGTGGCACGCAGAGAGTTTCACCACAGCCTTCATAGGGTGGGAAGTCTACGCAAATGTCAATGGGAGCTGGAAGGAGCTGCCCCCGGCAGCCGCAGACATAAACAAAACACAGCTATGTCAGCTCACATGGCAAAGAGCAGCAAAATCACACATCGTGTCCGTTTCCCAGTGACAGAAAAATTACACCACGGTTGAGGAATTATGAAATTTATCAAGTCCAAAAGTTTGCCTTTACATAATGACCCATTCATGGGATATAGTCTGGGGAAGTTGGGCGGAGCGCCTCAACTGTGATGATGAACAACACAAAGAGTATGAATTTGTAATTTGGCTCCATACTGGGGAAGGGTACAGTGGCAAGAAGAGCCACTGGGGGATGCAGCAGTCAAGATCATCTCAGGTCCTCAAACTGAGCACCACACACCATGAAGCACAAACAGGGTGAGGAGGGTGTCACCCCAGGATGTCCTTCTTCCAGAACCATTTCACGCAACACCAGCAGAGCCTTTGGGGATGGCATCGGTGTACAGCAGTGGAAACTCGTGGCTCTTAAAAAGGGCTGCATTACAGCCAACCTCAAATAAACCAGCCATTTTCTGTCTGAATCGTGACTGCAGAGGAACGGTGGTGTAACTGGCAAGTAAAACCACAACTACATTCAGGTTAAACAGCACCTACAGCATCAGCATTCATAAAGGCAAAAGGGTGGTGTGCAGCATAAAACACATGCAAAATATGACCATATTTTCAGGTACAGAAAAAAATGCTTGAATAATAAACAATGTTACACATTATATACACTCATCAGCCACAACATTAAAATCAGTGACAGGTGACGTGAATAACATTGATTATCCTGCTACTGTGGCACCTGGTGGGGGGAGATATTAGATTAGATATTAGCAAGTGACCAGTTAGTTTTAGAAGTTGATGTGTTGGAAGCAGGAAAAATGGGCAAGCATAAGGATCTGAGCAACTCTGACAAGTGCTCAATTGTAATGGCTACACAACTGGGTCAGAGCATCTTCCAAAATGGCAGGTCTTGTAGGCTATTCCCAGTATGCAGCAGTTGGTACCAAAAGTGGTCCAAGGAAGGAAGGTGAACTGGTGACAAGGTCATGGGCACCCTAGGCTCATCGATGCCCATCTGATCCATTTCTGTGCACGAGTTACTGTAGCACAAATTACTAAAAACCTTAATGCTGGCTATGAGAGAAAGGTGTCAAAACACAGTGCATCACAGCTTTACTGTGTATGGGGCTGTGCTGCTGCGGACCGATCAGAGTGCCCATGTAGACAGCTGTCAACCGCCGAACACTGAGTGTCGGAACTGGACCGTGGAGCAATGGAAGAAGGTGGCCTGGTCGGACAAATCACATTTTCTTTTAGTTCATATGGATGGCCGGGTACGTGTGGGGAAGAAATGACAGCAGGATGCTCTATGGGGAGAAGGCAGTGTGATGTTCCGGGCAAAGTTCTGCTAGGAAACCTTGGGTCCTGGCATTCATGTAGATGTTACTTTGACCCATATCACCCACCTAAACATAGCTGCAGACCATGTCTACCCCTTCGTGGCAACGGAATTCTCTGATTGCAGTGGCCCTGCCACACTCCAAAAATTTGTCCAGGAATGGTTTGAAGAACCTGACAAAGAGTGTCAGGTGTTGTCTTGGCCTGCTTACAAATTTCCCAGAACTCAATCTGATCAAGCATCTGTGGGGAGTGCTGGAAAAACCAGTCCGAGCCATGGAGGCCCCACTTTGCGACTTAGAGGACTTAAAGGATCTGCTGCTAACATCAGAAACCACAGGATACGTTCAGAGGTCTTGTGGAGTCCATGCCTCAACGGGTCAGAGCTGTTTTGCCAGCACGAGGGTGAACTACACAACATTAGGCAGCTGGGTTTAATGTTGTGGCTGAATGGTGTATACACATATTCTATATCTTTAAACTCACACAGCTGAAATTTACAGATGAATCATTTACATAGAATGCTGTATTTTTCCCTCTACCATTTTCTGCACTTTAATATGCTTTAATTTAGCTTTGCAGTACAGCATACTGAGAAACAAACAATTGGGGGGGTGAACACATTCTCCATGTTTGCAATGTAATTAGCATTTCTGGCTTGTCATATTTTTGTTAATCATTTCATTACCAGTAACTGCTTATCCAGCGTGAGGTCACAGATGGTCGGAGCCTCATTGGGAAGAAACCTTTAATGTTGAACTACTAACACTAATTTCGCCTTTTATGCAGCACGGGCATTTTTGTATTAAATCAGAGTAAGTAGCGTGCTCAAGGGTACTAGAGTAGGAGGTGGGTCTGAACCCTGGTCCTGTGAGTGCGAGAAGTCAGCTGCAACCACTACGCCACCTGCTGATACCAAGAGAATGAACACAAAAAACCAGAGAACTGGAAATGGCAAATCAGGGCTACAGTTTCACATGATGATGACCGGCATGCAATAAGTGGAACTGGCAACGCCTTGCAGGATTATGGTGCCCTAATGCAAGAGGTGCTGGTGCGCCCCCGAGGGGACAGGACATGGGAATCTCCTAGGACAGTCTGGAGCTGCTCGTGCGAGTTGTGGCTGCCAGGATTAGTGAGGCAGTCGCTAGCGGTAAAGCTGCTTTGTTTCACAGCGACTGGCATGAACGTTGGTCTGAGCAGGGTGACTGTTAAACAACGTGAGCTTCCCTATGCTGAGTGCAGCATGAAGCAGCCATATTTACAGATGGCGACAGCATGCAGGGGGGCCAACACACACTCCTCCACATCACATCTGAGTACAGCAGCGAGAGGTCCAAGTTCAGCAGTAAACTTCACTGTTTTTAAAAAAAAAAAAAAAAATGTGGTTCAAATATCTAATACACCAGAGTAAATATCTAATATAAGATGAGAGAAAAAAGGAAACATGGTGCTTGAAAGAAGTGCACAACACTGTCAGCAGGTGGGGTGGTGGACAGAGCCTCTGCCTTGTACCCAAAGGACGCATGTTTGAATTGAACTTCCTGCTGTTGTACCTTTCTTTAAGGTATTTAGTGTGATTTGACCAAGTAGAAACTACCTTGTTGTGTAAATGGGTAAATCCCAATAAGTTACTTTGCAGAAAAGTCTCAGACAGACAGACAGATACGTAGATGTGTGTAAGCTGCTAAACACAATCAGGTGCTTTCATAGGCTGCCCATACATGCACAGATTCGCTTACACCGAAAGAAACGACATAGAGCCAAATCCACGATGGAGCTGCAGGACTGATGATGTGCCGTTTATTACGCTAATGAGCTGCCTCGCTGGGTGGTGGGAAACCCTGTGGGAGGGCGAGACAGGAGCTGTGAAAGAGGGAGGCCACGCCAGAGGCAGACACAGACAGACAGGGAGGAAGCGTGACAGCGCGCGTGCTTTGCCACTGCAGGCGGTTACATAAGGTAGCACACTGCCGCCGCTGGCTCTCCCACCCCCTCTCCCCCCCAGCCACTTTGCAGGCTCACCGGCCGGAATCTCCGCCAATCGCACCGTGTCGGCTGCACTCTCTGGCTCACATGGCCCGTCACATGGGCCTCTGCAGCCCCCCATGATCAGCAGCCGGGCCAGCAAGTCAGGCTGCAGTCCAAACACACGCACGCATACACACACACGGTACAGTGTATACAAAGTCAACTCTGTTCAGAAGTCTAAACAACAGTTCAAAATATTGCCATTTTTGATTTAGTGTACTGGCAATTTTGTTAAATGAAAATACCCTTTCATAACTTGTTTCATCACAGGTAAAGCACTAATGATGCTTTAATGTTTTGGTTTAACGTGTCTGCAAAGTGAAGCAGAATGAACTGAGGGGAACATTGACCATTTTTCTGCATTACTGATTAACTTGTACGAACATGAATGTTTTCCATAGAACTGCACCTCGAGAAGAAAGAACAAACCAAAAAGTGACATCTTTCTTTCTCACAGACACGTGTGAGCACACACACAAACACTTCAACATACACTAACCTGTTGCACATTTCTGCTTTATGACAATTTGGGAGCTGGGAAGAGGAACTCAATTATTTTCCTGGAAACAATGTTCAATATAATAAAGCCATTAACATTTCACTTTAAGTACCGGAGGAAGGCAAGTAAAAAGGAAATACAAACACTGGACAGCATACGACACGTACAAGCAGGCTGAAGACGGCCAGCGTGCCAACAACACAGAAAACCTACAGGCTTGGAAAGAAAGTGTTGCACCTGAAACACACTGCCCACATCTGGAACCACGGCAACAACTGTGCCATGTAAATGATGCCTCCTCACGTGGCAAAGTCCGCACTTGTTATACACATCATTGGAAAAGAAATGGATAAATAAAATTTGACAAAAGGCAGCCTTCAGCTTTAAACACGAGGAAAAACAAAAGCAAACTGAACGCAGAGAAATTAATGTCAAAGTGGTAAGGAGATGACTTTACCACTTTTATTTTTCATCTACCTGTTCATCTATTCTTGTGTATCCAGGTAAATAATGAGTTACCTAAATTTATGCTTTATGACCCCGCTGAGATTCAAGTGTCACCAAGTTACTGTAAGTGCGTTCTTGTGCCTCATGTAATTTCTCCCTGTTTGTCTGTCCATCTATAACTACCATTATGCCTCTGGTCAGGTTATGTTATCTTATGGTTATCATATAGTCAGTCACACTTCCCAGCCAGGATGGGAACATGGTAACGGACAGAGAATCACTTGCTGTATAAGTGACAGACTTGTGTGCCATTGTTAAAATATTTACACAGCAACATCTGCGAGCACAGTGGCTTCTGCCTCTTTTTCAGTTGTACAGGCAGCCAAAATGGCACCAAAATGATGAACACTTGTCTGTGAAGGGAAAACACACTACTCGGTGTCTGTCTCTGTGATGAAAGCAGACAAAGCAACGAGGGACACCGGCTATTTCGATTCAATGTCCCCAGGGTTCCCACAAACGTGAGCTGCTGTACATCATATTTCGTAGTGTGTCTGTCCCCTGTTGGTGCCAGCAGGCCCTCATGGACAGGAGACAATTGTCACTGTAGTGTCCCCTGATGCTCCCAGCAGCAGAGCAAACTGATCTCGGAGGGTCATAAAAGCAGCACAAAAGAACCAACTCTTTCCATCAGCACACCCCCCTCCCCCAAGACCCCTTCCACTGCTGGGAGGAGCTGCAGTGCGCTGCTTTACCGCGGTATCGATCGGCCTGGCGCCGTGTTTGTCCTGCACCTCACGCCTCGCCTATCCTCATGTGCCTTCCCGCTTATGTAACCTCAGACGGAAAATCACAGGGCTGGCTCCCGGGCGCGGCCCACTGCATACTGATGGATCCCGGCCGTCTGGCTGCTCGCCCCGGTGCTGACAGAGGGGTCCGAGTGGTCGCTGTGAATGCCGGGCCGCCATACACTACCTCCCTCCCGCTACCACACACGCGACAGATGCAGCACATTTAGAACTCCTCTCACAATGAATGCTGGCCTTGGGGTCCCCAACTATTTCGTTATATAAATTACTGGGGGTGAAAGTTTCCCCACATGCACCTAGCTGATATTAAGCCTGGCAGCAGTCTGCACTGCAGAACACAGTTTCAGTTCACGCGTAACTGTTTTCCAGCACAATGCTGTATACAGCATGCTGTAGCGTCCTTGACTGCTGCCGATCCGATCACTCTCGCTTCTACTGCATCGCTGCGCCCACACTGACCGTGGTGAAGCAGTACTGACCACTGGTGGCGATATGGAGGAATGCAAGCAAAACATTTCAGTATTAGAGTGATGGGGAGCCGGTTTTCCAGTTTTCCCACAGGACTCACGTGCTGCCCATTTACAGGTGGACTGCGAAATCCAAAATGACTCACATTAGCTCTGCTTATGTGCAGCTCTGTACCTGTGGACACAGCACACACTGATTTTCCAACCAGACCATTTAAACTCAGTAGTTCTCCTCAAAACTCTATTTTTAAAGCTAGAGCATGGAGCGTGTCTTTCTGCTCCCCTTACACTGCCTCCTAGACAGCAGACAACAACTGGGACCAGAAGTTCATTCTTACCTTGATTTGTTCATATGCTGAACGGTATATCACAATCAATAGAACCTTAAAACAAGCATCCCTCGATTTATTTGCAAGTTAGGTTCTGTGAAAACTTAATTGTAAGCTATAATAAATGAAATACTATGCAAGATGTCTTTCACTGATTTGATTAACTATAAGAAAAGTGAAACAGAACAAAAATTACTAAAAGTAAACTAATTTTGTCCACAAGTAATAAATCTCAGAGTTTGACCAAATAATCTTGTAAGAGAAATGTTCCTTAGCATGTGGACACTTTTACCTGGCTTCATCATTTTTGGTCTAAAAAGCATAATAAGTTTTTATGTGCCACAGTTATTTATGTGCCACAGTTATTTATGGCTAAAATTATGCATCTTGGATATAGCTATGGGATATGTACAAAAATATTCTGACTTGAAACATTTTTATTCTTTTCAAACAATATTTTAATATCAATTTGAAGTTATTGACAACACAAATTCATTCTCTTCTGAAACCCCTATGTTATGTTGAGGATTCATCTCAAATAAGTGATCAAATTGCTACCAGTTGTGAGCTGTAAGCTTTTTGGAAGTCAGTTGGATGAATGCAGTCCCACACATTTTTATGTTTATATTCTATCCCCTTGAATTTTACTGCCATCTAACAGCTCGATGTGGAAATGCAGAGTGCTCACTCCCAACAAAGAAGAAATTTTACATATCAGGTATGTGAAGAAAATTGTTTTTAAAATGAAAAATCTGGTAAAAAAATATTTGCATCTTAAAAAAATGTAACACAAACATTTGCAACATGAGGATTCGGTGTAAAAGCTTCATTAAACCAGATAATGTTAACAACAGTCTACAAGTTTACTGACCACTGCACATTTGTTCTCCACTATGGTCTAAAAGGTGAATTTTATGCTCTAGCGACAAGTCAGTGGTGTGGTTGAGATTCTCACTTGTGACCAGATTTAGTCAGCTCCAATTCCACATGGCATGCTGCTGTACTCTTCAGCTAGACATCTATATGATTATAAAAAGACTGTGAAAATGAGTAACCAACCTATCCACAGACCCAATACATACCTCTGTGGTCAAAGTTCATATAAATGTGGCTGTTTCACAGCATACCTGGTGTTTGTTAAGAAGCAAGGATTTTTCCCAGCTTTGTCCAGCACTCACCATATCGTCAAAAGTTTCCTTTTTGTCCAGCATTTCTTGAAGGGTCTGCAAGATCTTGATGCAAAGCTTCTCCTCCTTGTCCATTAACTTCTTGGTGTGTTTGATCAGCCTGTGGGAAGGAAAAGCCGTAGAGGCTGACATAAAACACTCACACCTAGAGACAGGTTCAAAATGCTTCCAACAAAGATCACCTCTATGCCTCTGCTTGTCTCACATCAAATGCTCTCATTTCTCTGGTTAGCTTTTCCGCTTCTCAGGTACTCATTTCAAGGTGCTTACTTATATACTGTCAGGTTCCAGTGCTGTTGTCATCTCAGCACTTACCCTTAACAGTAAACTACATAGCTGTATGATTGCAAAAATCACTGCATACACTTTGTCTTCAAAAACAACAATAACAAAAATAAAAGGATTGCAGCCCAAAGTGCTCACAGTCTGACACTGTGAAAGGTACTTTACTTATTAAGCTTGTCGGTTTATGACAACGCACTGTGGAGACCAGACTGAACACCACTGTGAACATTGTGAAATTCGTGCACATTCAACCCGAGAATGAGACTATGCGCCTGGCATTTCACCCTCAGGATGCACTACCAGACAGTTTCTCAGCAGGAATCCAGTGGGCTTGATGTTGCTGGACTGCAGACCCCACCTGGAACAATTTCTTTGAGCCTCCATGTTCCTGACGGCACACAGTGTATGCTGAGGCTGGTATGATACTCACTTGGCCATGAAGGCACCGCTCTCGCAGCGCAGCCTGGCCGCCTCAGGAAACAGGAGCTCAGGGCTCTGCAGGACGTCCACCAAAACAGAGAACTCGGCTTGCACCTTTAGGTGGAACTGCTGCTCCAAGCACGTCACCACACCCTGAGGGCAGAAGACAAGGCTCAATTTGCAGGCTTAATTGGGAATGACAGTTTGTTAGTGTATAACAGGATGGAGAAGGGGTACAGAAATTTAGACAATAATCAAGGCCCTGGCATTTACTGCAGAAAAATATTTCCATGCAGAACTTCATGACACCAAACCAGCTGGGCTAACCTGCAACTTCTCAATGATGTTCTTGTAATCTGGGCCCCCGAGTGGCTCCTTGCGGGGCCCTGTGCGAGCTGACATTCTCCAGCCCTTGGCAGCACGCTGTACCATGTTGCTGTGTGTCTTCAAAGAGAGCGCGTTCACCTGACTATCAAGGTCCACAGGAATGGCGATGGCCCGGTTCTTTGCTGAGGGACAGGACATATGTACATAAGTTTAATCCAATAATAATAATAATAATAATAATAATAATATTTGTTGTTGTATTCTTGATCAAAGTAACTACAATGAAAAACTCCAGTACCCTACCTGTATCAAACACCGAAAGTTGATTTGAACAAAGGCACTGACTTACATGACAAATTAGTAACAGTATTTACTTACTCATCAAGGACAGATAAAGCCATGAGCAAATGCATTAAAGAGAATAAGGTTCTTGCTATAGTGATAAACACTGTGAGAGGTTATCGTGTATCTGGTCATCACTACAACACAAACCCAGAGGCAAGGACACCCACCAACATCAGCCAGGGTCTTGATGCAGCCTTCAATGTTGGCCTTCTGTGATACATTGATCCAGGTGCAGTTGTACAGGCGAAAGGCAGACTGGAGCAGTTGGGTGAAGGTCTGCTGGTGAGTCTGATCCAGGGGGTGGGAACAGAAGCATGAGAGATGAAGCATACAGTCAGGCTCATGACTTGATTCAATGTGGGTCACTTAGATAATGCTACAGGTATTTCAATTCCTGTTGAAATTAAAGATATAGGTTCTACAGAACTATTCTGTACCATCTTCTTCAATTCTCCATACATCTTTGCACTTCCCATCACATAAACTTTCCAAATAGTACAACAAACTACTCACAAAGAGATTTTTCAGCAGTATACATCACAAATGCAATTTTCATAACGCAAACTACATTTTTTGATATATAAACTATCAGAGAGAAAAGTCACTGGGTGGAGTTTTGCTTACTGTACCTGCAGAATGGAGTTGCCCACCGAGAACTGTGAGCCAAAGAAGCCCTTGACGATGGCCATGACCGTCTCAGTCACGTAGCGCTCCTGAATGGCATTTGTGTGCTTCCTGTCTGTAGTTGTGTGGCACACCTGCAAAAAACACTTTTCACCCTTACACTTGTGGGGGATTCTGAACAATATTTGTTCAAATAGCAAGTTGCAACTATACAGTAGGTCCCTTGAGTTAACAGTTTACTTGTTTTTAGTTTTTAAAAAATAAAAAAAAAAAAAAACCTGTTTAGCCATTGGATGACAGTAAAGAGCATCCAAACATTCTTCAATGATCCAGTGTTGCCATTGTAATAAAAAATAGCTGTATCAGATATTTCGACAAGACATGCTGAGTAAAAAAAAAAAAAAAAAAAACTTAAGGTACATGTCTATTACATTTTTAGTCACACTTTAGATAATAAAATAAACTTAAAGTCTGTACAATTCAAGGTCCCCATGTATGAAACAATCTTCCTTCTGATTTGAAACTATGCTCATTTGCTTTATTATTCAAGAAGGTGTTAAGAAACATCTTATAGTTGAACATAATTTGCTATATGTGTAATATATAATATGTCTAAGTATAATACACATGTGTTGTGCATTGTCTACTATTTTCATTCAATTAATAATCACCCATCAGCCTATGGTTGTAAATTGCTAACATCTTCTTCACAGTCTTTTTTGTGATTTGTAGAGATCTTTCTATAATCCTATTCGTTTTTTAATCTCCCCTGCACATTCTGTTGTATTTCTTTAGTTCTATTCTGCTTACATCATTTGTGCAAATAAATTAATTAATGAAACAGAAAAGTTTATGATGTCTCACACAGAATTTTTTTCAGGATAGGCTCTGAAACACAGTAACCTGCATAAGCTAAATAGAATAAAGCCTTACAGTGAATTTAAAAATAACTTTATCTGAGGCTTTTACAGAATCCATAATAAACTGAGGGATGTCTGTATTATGAAGCTTTAATTGATTATGATGTAATGACTGTATTTAGTTTTCTGATCCAGCTATGTGTGTAAGCTTGTGGCCCACTGTGTATCCTTGTATGATCCCCAAAGACAAGAGAGATGAGCTCACCCTAGCCATGTCAATGAGGAAGTTGTCAAACAGGTTCCATATGTGATTGCTGGTGTAGATCTCCTTCATTTCCACCTCTGTGTCCACATAGCAGTGGTTCACAAAGTTCACATAGGCATTTTTCACCTGAGGATATTCAATTTATATTAGTTAATAGAGCTCTGCACTTTTTCGCTTCATTTCAGGTTAGCCATTTTCACAATGGATATTTCATATATGAATAGTTATTTAAATCAGTAACCGATTTGCTTGACATAAAATCCTTAAAATCCTTAAGTTCTTGACTTCTGAGGATTCCACAGAGCTGTCAGTACAGATTTGTTTGTTTACCAGTCACTGTTCCAAAACGGTTCTTATCCAGGGGATAATTACTGAAATCCCCACTAAGTAACAAAAGAATTTGTCAACAGTCTCAGAAATCCAAAGTTCTTGTCCTAGAATAACCCACAAGTATGGCAGAAGCTCTTTTCTCAACTTTTACTTAGTGCAAAAAAATTACTAATTCAATTAATGAAATGGCTCAGCAGTTTTCACACAAGAATCCACACTGTGTTACACCAGCCTTCTGTAAGGACTCTAGACAACACAACCAGAGCAAAGGCATGCGTCCCACAGAGGATCCTCTCCCCATGCAGCACTGCAGACATGTGTTACATTGTCCTTTAGGAGAAATTAAGGGGCCAACACACAGTATGCCTCCTGGAGCAGGTGTTTACCTGTGTCTACACCGTCTCCGTCTGCAAAGGGTCTCACCTCAGGGATGCAGTCATCATGCATGACCACCTTGACAATGTCATCAAGGGGCAACAGCGAGTTGCACTTGAGTTCGGTATAAACGTTCTTGCCCTCAGTGCAGGCCGCCAGCAGCTCTACTAGTGTGTTGTGATATGCCAGCGGCCCGTTCTCATCTGCTCGCTCCCGCTCTGAGCGCATCATCTGCAGCAGGACCGGGAAAGAGGCACGGTCGTTGTAGAACACCAGCACATCCTCGCCTGCATTTACCAGCTGTGGAGAGAGCAGAGTGCCCATCAGAACGAGCTTGTTCTTCTAGAACCTAAAGCAGAGGTGTCATGGTGTCCTCAAGTATCACAAAGTATGTGGCGTGATCACTTGGAACAAAATAGCAAGTACTTTATCTTCATTTAACTTCCTGTTTCAATTAGAATTAAATATTCTTATTAAACGAAAGAGCTGCTGCAGTGAGCTTGAAGTTATCTGAGTTTGAATCCCACCTCCTGCTGATCAAGGTACCTTAACCTACATTAATGCAAAAAATTACCAAACTTTGTATAAATGGATACTGTTCAAAGCAGCTTAATGTAAGTTGTTAAAGCATCAGCTACATGAAAATATGTATATTAATGTTTGTTAATATTTTTCATTAATATTTTTCAATCATTAAGTCAGAAAACTATTTTGTTGATACAATACTGTACAGATCATAATGAAACAACAGATAAAAACAAAACAAAACAAAGCTTTTGATCCACACTGTATGGTCTGATAAAGTGACTTTTTGCAAGTACATCAAACCAAACCTCTCCCTTTGTGGTTCATTTTCAGTTTAAGAAAGACATGTAAGTTTGTAATACCATGTAAGTTTGTTGCTCATTGTTTCCACAGGGTAACACCTGGACTCAGGTGATTTAAGGTAATGAAGGTGGGATGTAAGCCTTCAGTTAATGCATCAGTGAGCCTGCCACCTCTCACCTCGGTCATGACCTTGTCCTGGCACTTCTTGACAAATTTTCCATCAGCCTTCACAATGGTGTGCAGGAAACGCAGGTACTGCACATGGCGGCCATGCGTCTCAATGCAGTGCACAAAATGGTGGACCACACGGTCGCTGATCTCATTGCACAGGTGATAGTTGTTCATGAATATGTGTCGCATGGTCTCTGCCTCCAGCAGCTGCCCAGGGCAGTGGGACAACACATAGTCAACCAGGTTCACCAGGGTAAACATGTTTCACTTGTAAATCAAGCACAAATCAAAACAGCCAATCAAAACACCCCCTTTACAAACTGGGAGGGTTACCTACCCCGGGGGTAAGAAACAGGTTGAGGTGCTTGTGGAGCAGTGCCTGGTTCTGAGGATTCCCTCGGCAGAAGTTCTGGAGGAAGGCGTGGGCCAGGTTCATGATTTCATTCATCTTCTCGTCCGTCTGGAGAGGTCATTTACAAAAGGTTCAAAGATAAGTACAAAGCTGGTGCTGTGGATCAGTGCTCGTAAGCCTGATATGTTAAAATGGGTGGACAGCAAAACACAAATGACCTTTACATCTGCTGTTGCTCAACCATGGAGCCTTGATTTCAGAAATAGAGACCATCAGAGTGTGTCCCTAGCCTTAGAAGGCTTGCTAATGTTAATATTATCTTTTGGCTGGATGATAAATCCTTCGAATTTAAATGTTAAAGGATCTCTTGATCATTGCATTTACTTTTAAAAAGAAACTGCTACTTTTTTGCCCAGAATAGTGTGAAACACTAGAATTAAACACTATCCATGGAAACATGGAAATGGTGGTATGAGAATCAGATGACATGCACATATGTGGGTAATCATAGCTGCTTCTACTAACCTACAGGTGGATATCCAAAACAAAAATCCAACACCCTACAGACAGACCCAGCCAATCTGTCAGCAAAAACCTCTAATGAAAAAACAATGCTTGTTTTTTGTGGATTTGCACTGGTTCTCACCTTCTCGTAGGGAATCTGCAGGAGGTCCAACACAACACTGTGAGCACCCATGTTTTTCAGCAACCTCTGCTGTTGGACACGGCTCTTCTTGCTGGGAAAGCACAACTTGCAGAGCCGCATCAGGATCTGCAGGGGCGGATAGACAAGCATAAATGCCAGCATCTGTCAGGCCAGAATACTTAATCTGCATAATTATCCAGCGCTGGTTATATTTGAGAATTGCTTGTATGGAATCAGAATTCACTTGGACACCAGAGGGATGACTTCTGTCCTACATCAACCTCAGAAGTTTTGTTTCATCTCCTCTGTAAAGTTCAGTTCAGTACAGTAAAACAGCCCTGGCTCCATTTAGTTAAGTCAACTTATGGCTTCCAGACTTAAGACTCTCAATCACTTACACACAGCATGTTTATGGACTCACTTTTTCTCTTTTCTCAGTCATCATTTAATTTACTAATATTTCTTTTCTTATTCGTCTATTCTGCTGTGGTTTCTGAGTACAGTGGCAGTGCAAGTGTGTGATAGTTCCTGCCGTGTTGGATCAAACATGAGTTCAAACCCAGCTGAGTCTGTATGTTCTCCCCATATTCACAGACATACATTCCAAGTGAATTGGTCACTATATATTTCCCTTGGTATATGCGTGATGGACTAGTGTCCCAGTGTGTTCTTTGCCTCATATCCTTTGCATCTAGGATACATCTGAAAACCTCCAGGATAAGTTCACAACCCTACACTGAACAAATGGTTACTGATAAAAACTATATGAACCTTCCAAGGTTTTGTATTCTATACCCATTGACAAAGAACTCTACATGCAAGAGAACAGGAAGCTAATAAGTAGCAATCACCTCTTTAATCTGGCTGTAGTTGTTGGCTCTGTTACTGTCAATCTGAGGTTTACCATCCTGTGCTGGACTCAAAATACCCACATCCTGTAAACCAAAAAAAAAAAACACAACCTTTCTGTTAAAACTGTCAAAAGAGACTTCTGGAAACCAGCAAATAAAACTTTTTGGTGATTAAAAATTCCTCTACTGTACCATAAAGCACATCCGATCATGAAAATTCTTCAAAACAAAGTCAGTACTGGGTCAAACCTTAAATAATGCTACAATAATAAAAAATGCTTTGAAATCTTTACAGTCCAGCACCCTTTAAATGATAACATCATGTGCTCTAGTAGAATCTATTCACACACAAATAGGAGGTGTACCTCCAAGACCTGCTCCTTGCCCTGGCCATCACCAACGTAGTTCTCGTCGCTACCGTGGCCTCCACTCTTCTCCACCCAGAGCTCAGATTTCTCCACTGTCAGTCGCAGCTTGTCCAGGTCCTCCTTGATCTGTTTATAGTTCTCAACATCTTGCTCGGACACCAGCAGCTGCACCTGTAGCCACAGTGTGACACATCATTTGAAACCTGATCTCAGGTGCAGCAGAAATGAATCGTAACAATAGCTGTGACCCATGACTTGGTTCATTTTTTTTTTTTTATTTCCCTCAACAGTACATAAACAAAGCAAAGACCAACAGTGCCAAAGGAAACAAAAATGACTTGTTCAACTTTTGAGCGAGACAGAGAGAGAAAAGTAAACTACGTTCATCTTAAAACTTTAAATATAGAGGGTAGAGCTTTACAGTGACCCAGATGAAACTTACAACTATTGAGTTGTTACAAAACACTAATTTGTAAAGATTCTGCTTTCAAAATCTATCTTTACCTCCATTTCTCTCCTGATCCCCTGACAGCTACATAAATGAGTCCAACACCATCTGCTATGATTATCTGTGCATTTGCTGTTTGAATCTCACTCTAGGCAGCCACTTGAGGGGTGTGAACCAGCAACATGCTGGTATAATCATGCATCTGTATCTAAAGTTTTTTGTTGTGAAAAGAATTTTTTTTATTCAACTAGCATACCTATGGGAGGCAACAGATGGTACAGTAGTAAGAGTTGCTGCCACTGGACTTGGAGACTGCAGATTCAAATCCCACCCCCTGCTGCTGTACCCTTGAACAAGGGACTTATTTGAGACTGTTCCAGAAAATTTACCGAACAGTATAAATAGGCAAATAATTGTAGTTAGGTTAACAGCGTAAGTCGCTTTGTACAAAAGTATCTTTGGGCTTTGGATCCGACACCTAAAATATATTTGGACTCTTATTTGTAGTCTACAAATGAAGAAGGACTCCTCAACCAATCAGAGCAGGAAGGTCCTTTCAGACATATTCTTGATTACTCTAATAAAACCGTAAAAATTTGGAACATTATTGTAATTGAGTCAGAGAGAAACTGAATTTGGAATTATGTGAGATCCCAAAGAGCCTTTTTCCCCACAGAGCATTTTAATCGACATTCCTTGGTAACACTAAACAGCCTCTTGGTAAAGAACCACTGTCTCATAGGAACACAATTAAGTGTCACATTGATTTTTTTACTTTCAATTATTTATGAGACAAATAAAAGTCAAATCTCTTATTATAGCCAGCGTTAAAGTACCTTCGTTTTCCCAAAGCTTAGAGCATTAAAATCTCATTTTCCACACTAATAGAGACTATTTTTACAAATTTTTGGTAATCTGGAATATAAAAATGACCCCAGTGCTCAAAGAAAAGCAGTTCGCCCTACAGGAAAAAACAAGGTCTTGTAACAAAACACTAACTTATAAAGTACCTAGTGATTGGCCCACCAATCCAGCATCACAAAATCTACATTTTGGCTGTAAACCAATCATAAAAGTACGATTTATGATCTGAAACTACCTTTCTCTCTGTACTGTATCCACTGCTTTTCTCACACAATAATAATAAGTTTTTTTTTTTTTTTTTTAATCTGTGCTCTGCAGATTAAAGTGAACTGAACCCTGACTGCAAATGCTTAAAACATCCGAAAGTTGATCTCATAGCCTCCAGACTGTAGCAGTTGGGGAATTTGCAGGAAATCTGACGGGACAAAATGAAAACGCATATTCAGATAAAACTATTTAAATAACCATTTGCACATATGAATATTCAGATATTCAGATTAAGCATCTTGCACCATGACCAACTTATTCTTCCTTGTCCATGGCTAACTATGACTGACAGATGCTGACTACCCATAAATCTGTGTGAGGCCAACAGCAGTTGACTCAGGGGCCAGGTGCCCACCTGCTTGAAAGCCTGCAGTACATCACAACGCTGGCTGAAGTGCTTGAAGAGCAGCTGGAGTGAACCTGATACCAGGGGTGGGTAATCCTGCATGATGAGATGGATCAGCACGCGCAGAAAGGTCCGGCCGCCCTCATCATCCAGCTCCACTGCACTCCGCTCCTCGCTGGAAAACAACCCAGGAGGAGAGCATTGCTAAGGTCCCAAGGCCTTTTCACCAAGATACATCTAGTTTGCTAAACTGCACATTCTCACCTGCTGTCCCATTAGAAGTACAATTAGAAGCCAAATTAGTACAAAAAATGAGATTATCTGAAAGAACTACTGCAATTTTATAATTATTCTTACATTTGCACTGTATGGGCTATAAAAATATATGCTGAGTAACCTCTAAAGAAACTGATGTTTTTTCGTACATTTATATTTTATCTTTTTTCACACTACCTTATTAAGATGTGTAATATGGAAACTAAAGCTGTATTACACAAAGCTGTGTTCAACAGACCACACTTCCGCAACAAGAAAAAATGGCAAACTTAAGAGTTTTCATTCCCTATACAAAAAATGTCAACCACTAGAATTATCCAAATTACAACTGCATGACACCGAGAAGCTTTGAACAGATAAAATAAACCATCACTATTAACATACCTTCCAGCAAACATGGTTTCCGCTTGGGCTGCAATCTCATCTATGTCTGGATCTGATACTACAGAAGAGCAAACAGAGCGGGGTACTTTACGCTAGCAGCACACCCAGCCATACCCAGCTGGGAACAACACTACAATCATTTGTGAATGACTATCTCATTAAGGTTAGGGCCCAGTGATGTTCTTTCTTGGACTTTCTGGTGATTCTAATCAGCACAGTCGGCCAGAGTTACAGCCCACAACATTAACAGTTGTTTACAACAACAGACCAAATACTCATTTTAATCACCAATAAAAAAGGATGATTAACTGACTCAGCCAGTGAAGTGGGCTTGCAATGCAAAATGCCTGGCCTCACCTGAAATCGGAGAGGCATCGAACACTGAGAGGGAGGAGTCGGACAGTGTGCTCTGTCCAAACTCCCGCTTGTAGATGGAGAGCAGGTAAGTGATCCTGTAGTCCAGGCGCACACTGAGAATGAACTGTGGGGAACACATCTCTCAGGTGAGTCACTTCACCTTAGGACTGTCAAGTGAACTGTGATGTCCCCACTTTATTGCATATGCAACATGCCAATTTATTCATTCCCCTGCCTATTTTCAAGTTTCTGCTGTGGAGCAAAAACCACCAGTGTTTCTCCTCCCAGCCAACTAGCAATAAAGAATATTCAAACAAAGTACTGATGTGGAATTGTGAAAATGGGCAACCTTCCTCCTAGAGCATTTACAGCTTGTGTCTGGTGTGTGTGAGTATTGTGATCAATAACAAGATAACAAGATACATGAACAGTGCATATGTTTATGGCATAAATTAAACAACAATCAGCAATTTAAGTTGAAATTTGCAGAGAAAACATTTGTGATCTGTCATTTTCAATCAGCTTTCATTTTAATGTAGCTGGAAATTAATTGAAACATTTAAAAGCATATTTTTATTATAGCTGTATCTGAGATATTTACAGAACTGAAGAAATAAAAATTAACTGGGTAGAGAAATTAGGCCATCATTAACAGCCTCAGCCACTAACAATGAATCACCTGGAGGATCTCAATGATCTTCAGCTTGGTGTCCATGACCACGACATCCTCGCTGTCAGTTAGGCTGAGGCGCACAGCAGATTGGGTCTCCATCATGCTGTGAGACAGGATGGAGCCTCTGCTCAGCACCATGTTGGTCATCATCTCACCAACATTGTGGATGGTTTGGATCACATTGTTTCCTGAAGGGAAGCAGGGGAAACATGAAGGAGATGGGGCATTGCTGGTCTCTGCATCATGGATGTGATGGGACTCTACTGTGCATCCAGAAGACAGCATCAGCACAGGGTTAAGAACAGAAATAAATACACTGGTTACAGCAACTGAGAAAAATATGGCTGCGATAAGAAAATAACTTCTTTGTTGAATAAACATGTACTTGTATCCATTTATAATGGTAGATTATAAATGGATAGAATTAATGTAGTTCCTTGTTTCTTCCAGAGTACAGAAGCAAAGTCCTCTCTGCACTTCAGCAAGCAAGCTTTTGGTTGTATCCAAGATCAAGGACCACTGGGTAAAGTGCTACCCAGTGGTAGGATGCACAGCACAAAGAAGCTCCACACAAGTCCGATAGGTGGAGAGAAGCAGAGCCACAGCTCACCTGCCTCAGGTCCCCTGTTCAGCTTATCTGGGTAGCTCATCTGGGGCTGGACAATGTCCAGGATGGCCAGGAGTGTCCGTGTCAAATGCAGTAGGTCTCTGAAGCTGTAGAAGCCAAAGTAAACCAGTTTCCGGGCCAGCTGCACCACCTGCAAGACAACAAGCAGGACCAGCATCAGCAAAAAAAAAAAAAAAAAAAAAAAAAAAAAATCTCCCTTTCACCTTCCCCTAATTGGGGGGTGGTGTGTGTGTGTGTGTGTGTACTGTATGCCTTCCTCAACCTCGGGTCCTCTGCCAGAGGCCTTGGAGCTTGAGGGTTCTGTGGAGCATCTTAGCTGTTCCTAGAACTGCACTTTTCTGGACAGAGATCTCAGTTGTTGTACCTGGAATCTGTTGGAGCCGCTCTCCAAGTTTGGGAGTCACAGCCCCCAGTGCTCCTATTACCACGGGAATCACTTTGGCCTTCACCTTCCACATTTGTTCCAGTTGTTCCTTCCAGGCCTTGATACTTCTCAAGCCCAAGGAGAGAGGCTACATGCACCAAATGTGGGAACTATATATATATATATATATATATAAAAATTCCATATATTTTGTATACGTGGCTGGATAATACAGTGGTAACAACACTGCTTTTGGAACAACAGGACCAGGATTTAAATCCCGGTCACAAAGGAATTTCTAGTAAGGGTCCTTAGGCTTAGACCCCTAATGCTGAAGCAAACTACCTCGGAAATGAGTGAGAGACTTGTACATAAAGACATACCGGCTCAGACGTCACCTGGGTTAACAAGGTCCGCGTCAGTTGTTGAAGGACCAGGACAAACTGGGCTACTGAAACAAGACGCACCTGGACTAGGACTGATAAAGTAGCATTCCATCCGTTCCAAGTTAACAGCAAGCCCAAGGAGAGAGGCTACATGCACCAAATGTGGGAACTATGGATGACCAGAAGACCAACCTCCATGCTGACCAAGAAGCAACTCTTGGCCCAGTGTTCTAACATCAGTAGAAGGAAGCTACTCTCCCAGCTGGAACTTGAAAGACTCCAACCACAGAGTGGGAACACTACAGTTGATGGAAGTACAAAGGAACCACCTACTACTCCACCACCAGTCATAACAGCAGCATCCAATGAGCTGAGGATGAAGATTGAGGCCCAACTACTACACCCAGTCAACCCTCGGGTACAACTCCCTCAGCTAACTACCAAAATGCCTTCGGAAGAGATGCTTATGGAAGTTAACAGTGTCCTGCTCAGTATTCCCACCACCACCACCATCACTGAAACCAATGAGCTTGTATATGCCACTGCAACAGTAATGCTGGAGATGCTTGGGTACAAAATCAAGAGCACCAGGGCAGAGTGCCCCCCATGGAGAAGAAGATTGAAAGCCAAGATCAGGGAAGCCCAAAGGGACATCAGCCAGCTCACAGAGGGGCAGAAGGGAGTCATGAGAGACAGGTCCCGGATGCTAAGAAAATATAGTAAGATGCCTGTAAGCGAGGCTCTGAAGACTGGCAAACAAAGACTCACAGCTCTGGCAACAAGACCGAAGAGATACACCAGGGAAGCAGAAGCCAAAAGAATAAATGACCTGTTCTCCAAAGAGCCATCTAGGGTGTATTCAGCAGCAAAAGATTAGATCCACCCAGAGCTGAGACTAAGAAGTACTGGAAGGATATATGGGAGAAAGAGGCATCACACAACACCAATGCCAAGTGGCTGGAAGACCTAAGAGCCGACCACAGCAACCTCCCAGAACAAGCACCAGCCACCATCACCGGGGCAGATATCCAACAACGTGTTTCAGGCACGAAGAACTGGACAGCACCTGGACCTAACATGGTACACACCTATTGGCTGAAGAAGCTGGCAGCGCAGATGAATGAGTTGCTAACAGCAGGCACCCACCCCACAGTGGCTAACACAAGGCAGGACAATCCTGATCATGAAAGGAGCTCTCCACAACATGGAAGCTCCTCTCAGGCATCATAGCAGACAAGCTAGATAGCCACATGAGTCAGTACATGAGCAAAGCCCAGAAAGGCATTGGAACCAACACCAGAGGGTCAAAGCACCAGCTACTGGTTGATAGAACAATCATCCAAGACTCAAAGACTAGACAGACCAATCTGAGCAAAGCCTGGATCGACTACACGAAGGCTTATGACTTGATGCACCACACATGGATACTGGAATGCCTGGCACTGTATAGGGCTAACAAGGCACTGATAAGCTTCATCAAGAACTCCATGCAGCTGTAGAGGACAACACTGGAAGCCAATTCCAAGGCCATTGCACAAGTCAACATAAAGTGCAGTATATACCAAGGTGATGCACTGTCCCCGCTGCTGTTCTGCATAGGACTGAATCCCCTCAGCCACATCATCGCAAAGAGTGGAAACGAATACAGGTTCAGACGTGGAACAACCATCAGCCACCTCCTGTATATGGATGACATCGAGGTGTATGCCAAGAGCGAGTGAGCCATCGACTCACTGATCCACCTCACCAGAACCTACACCAAGGACATCAGAATGACGTTCAGACTAGATAAATGCGGACGCATGGTGGCCGAGAGAGAAGGTGATCAGAACTGAGGGAGTGGAGTTACCAGAACGCAGAATAGCAGACGTACAGGACAGCTACAAGTACCTTGGTATCCTACAGGCGAATGGGAATCAGGGTGAGGCTACAAGGAGATCAGCCACAGCCAAATATCTCCAGAGGGTCAGACAGGTACTCAGAAGCCAGCTCAATGGTAGGAACAAGATCCAAGCCAGAAAACAGCAGGAGCAGAAAACGGCAGTAGTAAAAGGGGTGGCAATCCCAGCTGACAGTAACATCAGGAAGAAGGAGCATGAGAAGGTTGAGAAGTGTCAAGGCCTGAAAGAACAACTGGAACAAATGTGGAAGGTGAAGGCCAAAGTGGTTCCCGTGGTAATAGGAGCACTGGGGGCTGTGACTCCCAGACTTGGGAGAGTGGCTCCAACAGATTCCAGGTACAACAACTGAGGTCTCTGTCCAGAAGAGCGCAGTCTTGGGAACAGCTAAGATACTGTGCAGAACCCTCAAACTCCCAGGCTTCTGGTAGAGGTTTTTTATATATATATATAAAAAAAATCTCCCTCTCACCTTCCCCTAATTGGGGGGGGGGGGAGTGGGGGGTGGTATGTGTGTTTGCCTTCCTCAACCTCGGGTCCTCTACCAGAGGTCTGGGAGTTTGAGGGTTCTGCACAGTATCTTAGCCTTACTGTCAGCTGGGATTGCAACATTCAATTCAATTTTATTTTTATATATATTTGTATTATATCTATCACTACTGCTATTTTCTGCTCCTCATCAACCAGTACTATGTCTGGTTGAGTGGCCAGCAGCTGCCTGTCTGTCTGGAACTTGAAGTCCCACAGGATCTTAGCTCTGTTGTTCTCAACCACTTTTGGTGGTGCCTCCCACTGGGTCTTGGGGACTTCTAGCTCATACTTGGAACAGATGTTTCTGTATACTATCCCTGCCACTTGGTTATGCCTTTCAGTGTATGCTGTCCCAGCTTGTATTCTGCACCCAGTTACTATGTGTTGGACAGTCTCAGGGGTGTCTTTGCACAGCCTGCACCTTTGGGTCCTGTCTAGTGTGGTAGACCTCAGCCTCTACAGATCTGGTGTTTAGGGCCTGTTCTTGTGCTGCCATAATCAGAGCCTCTGTGCTGTCCTTCAGGCCTGCTTTCTCTAACCACTGGTAGGATTTCTTGATGTCAGCCACTTCCTCTATCTGCCGGTGATACATTCCGTGGAGGGGCTTGGTCTTGCACAATGCCTTCTTTTCCTCCACACCATCCACTGTTTTCTGCTGCCTGAGGCACTCATTCATCAGTTTGTCCTGGGGGCCCATCTTCTTGATGCATTCGCAGATGTTCCTTGTTTCATTCTGTATAGTGGCTCTGACACTCTCTAATCCTCGCCCTCCTTCTATCCATTGTTCATAGAGTCTCGGGCTGCTGGACTTCGGATGGAACCCTCCATGCATCGTAAGGAGTTTTCGTGTTGACATCAATGGCATCTATTTCCTCCTGTGACCAGCTCACTATTCCTGCTGGGTACCTGATGGTTGGTAGAGGCGTACATGTTTATGGCTTGGATCTTGTTTCTACCATTGAGCTGGCTTCTGAGTACCTGTCTGACCCTCTGGAGATATTTGGCTGTGGCTGATCTCCTCTTTCATAATCTCATCCTGATTCCCATTGGCATGTAGGATACCAAGGTACTTGTAGCTGTCCTGTACATCTGCTATTCTGCGCTCTGGTAACTCTACTCCCTCAGTTCTGATCACCTTCCCTCTCTTGGGCACCACGCGTCCGCATTTATCTAGTCCGAACATCATCCTGATGTCCTCGCTGTAGGTTCTGGTGAGGTGGATCAGTGAGTCGATGTCTTGCTCGCTCTTGGCATACAGCTTGATGCCATCCATATACAGGAGGTGGCTGATGGTTACTCCACTTCTGAACTTGTATCCGTACCCACTCTTTGTGATGATGTGGCTGAGGGGATTCAGTCCTATGCAGAACAGCAGCGGGGACAGTGCATCACCTTGGTATATACTGCACTTTATGATGACTTGTGCAATGGCCTTGGAATTGGCTTCCAGTTTTGTTCTCCACAGCTGCATGGAGTTCTTGATGAAGCTTATCAGTGCCAGGCATTCCAGTATCCATGTGTGGTGCATCGAGTCATAGGCCTTTGTGTAGTCGAGATACACACACACACACACACACACACACACACACACACACACACACACACACACACACACACACATTGTATATACTTTTTTTTTTTTTTTTTAAATAAATCAGATGCATTATATTCTCACATACTTTATACTCCGGCTGTACAACTTAATACAACTGAGACCGAATGGCAGTTAATTCTATATTTTATTTGTAACTTCAAAAGTACTTAGTAACACAAAAAATGTATTCATGAGTCAGATTCTGTAAAAATCTCAGGTATGACTAACATACATTTGGTTTTATTGATTTTGAGCTACATTAGCATTAAAACTAATTTAAAATGCCTATAAAGAAAAATTCTGACAACCCCCCCCCAATCATCTTCGGTGTAACAATAATAGCTAAAAGAGACTTCTTTTTGATGTAAAAAAAAACACATACAAACCCTAGATACAAGCTGTAAACATAGGGGAAGTGAGTTGAATTAAAGCAGTCGCACACTTTTACTGTTTGGGTTTAGTTTGGTGTCATTCATCTCCTTTGCGAGTAAACACAAACCCAGTTTACTCCACTACAGACAGAAACTTTAGGAAACCAGTAAGTGAAAAATATGCTATTTAAATGTTTGAATGTCTGACAATTGACAAATGTGTTTGTGTACATTAATGTATCAAAATTCACCTTACACAAGAAAAGGTTAGCTCCTGCAACATTGTCAGTAAGGTAAATCCCATGCTTTCAGAGACCTTACCTCTAATGTGAGCTCATTCTTCTCACTGCCTACAGATGATAAATGCTCTGTGACAACTTCTTTAAGGTGTTCTTCCACAAACTCCATGGTTGAGGCAAACTTTTTCTTCATGTCTTCTCGCACAGTGCTTGCAAATTCGTACTCATACCTCAAAGAGACAACAGAAAACAGTCACTGAAAGCTCAGGTGTAACAGGTACACAGAGATCTCAGGAAGATGTTGCCTGACCAGGTGCCAAGTTGCCAAGCACAGGCCTTCAGAAAACTGCTCAATTCTCAGCTATATTTTGCCTTCCACTCACACTGCCAAGAAAACATATGGGCAATTTAGTATAGAGGAACAGCTAACATATACAAGACAAACCAACCAAGAGCAAAGTAAGTTTTTGACAGTCTGTCGTTAGAGTTTACTCTCCTCTGGCCTTAAAACACAAACATTAGCACTCGGATGAGGCAGCCAAACGTGAGAACACAGCTTTGCCTGGTCAGATCTCAGCAGGAGAAATGTAGTTAGTCTGAATTTCTTCAGTAAAGCACTAAGATACATGCTGAACATCACTTTGGAAACAGAACAATTTGTTAAACTCTGTGTAGCAGATACTCTTGAACAGAGTTATGCCAACCAAACCAGAGCCAGGTGAGGTAACAGAACACCTCTGTGGTGGGCACTCATGGTTCTCCCGCCATAGCAAAGCCTGGCTTTGTGCTAGCCACATGGGGTGCCTCACTGAGTTGACAGAGGGATTCTCTTGGTTCACAGCTCATTCTACATTCCTGTCATGCTCAGCATGCTCTGTCATAAGACCCCCCTCTCAACTCCACAGCCCTAATGGCAAGAACCATTTTGATGCTCCCAGGATCAACAAGAGGAATGCACTGCAATTCATCTGCATGCTGACTACTCTGCAAGGTTAAGGGCTGCTCATACTGGTTACCAGGACTTGATTTACAGTTGGAACCAATCCTCATGGCTGCACTCTGATTCATGACCAGTCTGGCACTGTGATCACATAGCATCAGAAAAAGGATCAGCTCTTGTATGGTATGAGGAAAAAAGACAAGACTTTTGTTTTCTTATGCTTTCCTTCAAAATGACTTGATTTCCAAATTTATACAAATGTGCAAATAATGTATGAATTCAGGCTAAATGCCTTGCTCATGGAATTTATCCCACCCATAGCACCACTCCCTTCCAAAGTCCTCACTCACTCCTGGATGGTGATGTGAGTGGGAATCTCGGTCCAGAGACGGGCATAGCGCACAGGCAGCACTGTCTCCTGTGGGTCACGGTCCACATGCATGTGCAGCATGAGGCGGCAGAAGGAGGCACGCAAGTCACAGGGCAGCTCCACATCTGACATGCAGCGCAAAATCAGGTCCACAGGCAGCTGGGGGGAGACTTGATTGATGGCCAAATACTGGCGATCCAGACACATCTTGGCAAACAAGTTCAGCTGGTATCTACAGGACATAAGTAGGCATGTGTAGGGAAAACTTAGTCTGATCTTATCTGGTCACAACCCCATTCTAACTCCACAAGTAGACATGACTGCTAGAGACAGAGGTGAGGAAACAGATCCTAAACCAGACAAACAAGGAACTGCAGAAAGTCATTGTGCATTTTGCTGGACAGGGAACCAAGGACCCACTTGTAGTAGGTGAGGACATCAGCAAACATCTTGTGGCCATTTTTGGCCTCATGTGCCAAGCTGCGGATGGACTTCCCATGCGGTTCCTTATCAACGTCTATCCAGTAGAGCCACACCTCCTCGTCATCAACTTCGTCTTGCAGAAGTGAGCTCTCCAGATTGGTCTCAGACTGGGAGATGAGCCTGCAGAGAGGTCCGCGGTGGGTTGTTGGGTGACATCAAGAAATACCATAAGAGAGCACAAATCCAATAATATCCTGGAGTTGCTCTCCACAGTTATTTACTGCATGTCAACACCGGGAGACAGACAGCAGCAAGTCAGTGGTAATAACTATTAGTAAGTACTCCCTGGCAAAGCTGTGCTTGGTTGGCATGCAACTAGCTCCATGGTAAGCCAGGCGATCGGGTTTAACTGTCTGATCTCTGTGCCCAGGGATGCAACGGTACAGACCTGCTGCCTTACCTTTGAGGGAGGTTAGTGGCTGTCAGCTATGCTGGCCGACTGCTGAATACTAATAGCATAGCTGCATGTGCCCACAGAGCACCTCTAGAGGACGCTAAGGCCCTCCAGCTGTAGACTCTTGAGATACTGATGTGAACAATACAGCCTGAACAGACAATATCTATATCTCCCTGGGTTTCAGTTTAGCTATACAGTCAACTATTACAATAAGACAATGGCAACTGTTTTATTTTTAAGTTTTTGTTTTTCTAGGTTGTACATACTGTATCACAGTGTTTGTTCAGATTTCAAACAATAATGTGCAGCATAGTTTAATATTTCATTTTATTCATATAGGGTGCTTTGGTTTCCTCTCACAAGCTAGAGATGTGCTTTAGGTAAACTGAAACAATACTAAGAGTTTTATTCCCCTCTCAGAACAGAAAAATTCTTAGCACTTTTTGATCATCCCATGTATGGAGGAATGGATAGATGAATGGATTTTATTTCTATAGGACCCCTTTCCAACTAATGGTTGAGGTATAGCATTTTGAAACAGAAAATAATAGGAATATAGAAAGGATTATTAATTTTAAAGGAATATAAGAAGTCAAACCTGCAGCAGCACGTTTTCACAGTTACTGAAAACGAGAGACTGATTTTCTTTGAAGATCTGAACCCAATAAAAACACAACAACAACTCAGTACAAGGTGGCTGACTGTACCCATTGGGCACTTATCCCTATCCACAGAACCCAAGGTTGGAGGAGGAGTCACTCACTTGGTCTGGGTCAGGATGTCTGCATTTGAGGGATTCAGTATGAATTTGCAGATGAGCTCCTGTGTGACGGGGATCGCTGTTGTATTGGACACACAGAGGTCCGACAGGTAGTCTAGAAACCTGACGTAGAGCACAGACAAAAAGAAAACTCCCTGTCACAGCTGCCTTGTGATGCACTGAAAATAATCCTTACTTCTTGCTACCCTTCCACAATAAAAAGTCTTCAGTTACCCTGCAGTTTCAGAAATAGTTTAGTCCTGTGCTTGGAAGAAGCCATTTCTTTGTTGCACTGAAAGAATGGTTGCTTTGGACAAATAAGTGTTGTTTTAGGAAGGAATAATTAAATTAAAATAAGATCTTCAATGGAAATGATTAAGTAGCAATGCATCGAAAATGAGGATTTCAGATGCATTTCAACACCCGCTGTTTATATGGCAGGTGTGGATCACAGCTGCGCACCTGGGCTCCCGGTTCCTCCGCAACAGACTGACAAACGTCTCTATCTCCTTGGCTGTGATGTGCTTCTCTAACAGTTTGCGGTTGTTGTGCAGCAGTGCGGTAATGGTGTCCTCGGCCAGGATCTCATAACCAATCTGGGACTGCATTATGGAGAACTTCTTGGCAATGTACTCCTGTTGTTAAAGATGTGGTGATAGAATTCAGCTGTAAAACTGTGCAAATTAAAATAATAGTTTAGACATAAATGGGTCAGCAAGAGATGCTGTGAGGAAAGCAGCAGTTCTGAAGTACAGATGGAGTTTTTTCCCCCCATATGTACGCGTATGTATATGTAAACTGGTTTTCCACCCAACCCTGCAATTGGACTGTCCAAGCCATGTGACCCACAGTGTCTCACCTGGTTCTTCCTGTAGTCCTGCTGTGAGTGGCGCAGCACCCTGTAGCACAGCTGCAGCATATATTTGAACGGGGCGTAGCGCTGGTCACCCAGCTCCTCCAGCTTCAGCATGGGGCCCTCGCCCGTGTCTGTGAACGGCGCCTTTAAGATGCCAAAGATCTGGAGAGCACAGAGTGGGTGGTCAGCCACAACGACCGACACACACACACACACACACACACACACACACACACACACACACACACACACCTACCTCTACCTGGCTCAAGGGGTTCATTGAGCATTAATATCTCCTTTTCACCCTAAAATTACAGTCCAATATATGAAAAGTGCTACTAGACTGTTAACTAGCACTTGTTCCTCATTCTTCTTTATTTAGCTGCCACCATTGTTCTTGACAATTTACACCATTCATTAAGCAACTTTATATCAATTTACCCATTCATGCTGGAAAAGCTCCTGTATTAAGGGCACTAGAGCAGGAGTGGGTATTTCAACCAGAGGCCTTCAGATGACAAGGTGAGCCCTCATCACCACATTGGGTACCTATTTTTCCATTATTGATCTATACATACATTATACCAACACTGAAAACCACATCATTGCTATAAAAAAAAATTCATAGCAAAGCTCCAACAAAACTGAAAAACATGTAAGATTTGCTACTTTTAACTTTCTGTTTTAAGACGTAATGGAACCTTAGAAAAGCATATTGCTTTGCTTGGACCTCAAAAATACAGGTACGTACGTATAGAGAGACAGGCAGACAGGCAGGCAGACACAGTGCTGCTTCAAAGCATGCACATCCCAAAGTAATTCTGCTGATGTTGCATTTGAACATATGTACAGTATATACATACTGCCTCACTATACAGTACAACTTCCCCCAAAATACAGCTGCAGCCCCTGCAGACCAGATGCCCATCTCAGTCCTGACCAAATGATTAAATGAGTCTGCAGCAAACAGAGACATACAAATTAACTTCTTGGGAGTGTGCTTTTGCTTATAATAATAACATGGGTAGTGAAACTAGCAAACATCTTCAAATAAAAAAAAATTTAAACCAAAGATGTTTTTCAGTGCAGGAAAACTCTTTAGCATACGCTTTTAGCATTGAAGAGTGTATCTTTGCGAGGAAAAAAAAAAGGATGGACCAAAAAAACTACATGGCATGATGATTTAAAGTGATTTTCAAGCAGACCTGAGCCAAGATATTTTGTTCCCTCATGAGTTTCTGCCTCTCACGGTCAGGCTTGGTGATGACCACAGATAGCACTTCCTGTCCGTTGTTGGGTACATCGGCCACAAAGAAAATCAGGTCCTCCAGCAGCTTGGTCACGAACCTGGATACGCAAAACACACTGCAGTGAGCAGAACTACCCTCCGTATGCTATCAATAGCACACAAAAGGACTCAGGCAGGCCCAGACTATGTACAGCAGAGTGTGAGGCAGGGTACACTCTGGATGGGATGTCAGGCCATCTCAGGGCCATCACATGCACACACACTCACAGTCTAAGACCACTAAGAGTGACCAACCTGCCTGAAACATGACTTCAGACTAAGAAGAAACCAGGGCACCCAGAGGAAACTCACACTAATGTGAGGAAAACATAGCAACTCCACACACAGTTGAATTTGAACCTACATCCCAACAGCTTAAACGCTGTGAAGCAGCACCACCCATATGCCATCAGTTTTTTTGGTTATTATAGCACTTCCCAAAGCTCAGGCTGGTGTTCTGATGGTCCATAAATAGTTAACAGCATTAGTAAAGCCAGAGGAACCCAAACTGCTGGAGAGGGAAGAACTACAAACAGGCCCCAGCCCATCAGGACAGCATGTGACGAATCCTGCTGAACAGGTATGACTAACACAACTCTTGTTATTTCAACCATACATGTTTGCTTTTATTGTGCTTAATGAAAGACAAAAGACTTCCTCTGAACACTGCAATGCCACCTCTGGTCCCAACAAATGAAAAGGCTGTTACCTCCTCTCATTTTGAGGGATGTTGCCTTCCTTTAGCTTCTGTACGGTAGACTCGAGGACCTTGTTGGCATCATTGGCAAAGTCCAAGTCACGTACTTCAGACAAGGGCACAGAGACTATGGCAAATGCCTCTTTGTCCTCCTTGGTAGGGCATGTCCCAATCTTTAGGGGGAAAGTATCATGAACTTAAAGACTTAACAGGGACAACATTTCCTTTACTTCCAGTAACTGCTACACATCTTAAATACAGCACACACCATGCCCTGTATACACACTGGCTCCTCAAATTGCAAACATAATTAGGACTAGAAGCCCATCCTCAACTCAGTGTGTTGTTAAGCCAAACTACACAGAACTTCCTTTATTTATTCACTATGTAGATTCTGTAAAAGACATGAGATGCAAATGTGGTGGAGGTGGCACAAATGAATCTACTGTTTAATAATCTACTGGCAATATTTCTACATATATTGGGTCCTCAGATACCCTTTACTGCCAACAAACAAAATCTGTGAAAATACAGGTTGCATTGCCTCCAAAACAAATTAAAAACATAATTTAAAAAAAAAAAAAAAAAAAAATCTTTCTATCTTCCGAATTCTAATATTCGGAATATGAGGACCCGGTATATATTATATATATTCATTTCATAAACCACAAAAACAGATGTATGTCTTGGAATTACATATTTCTAAGCACCTGAAGTTTCCACCAGCTGAAAACACTAGTTAATGAGACATACTTTTTCATGCATCGCTAACATAAATAACTCTTGTGGACTGGAGAGCCCCAAACTTTCAAGACAGTTCTCAAGACATAATATGACAAAAATAAGTTTCAGAGAGACCATTGAAGTGAAGCCTCAGTGTTAACAACACTAAATAGCACACCCTTCATAAGAGTGCAGGACTATAGAAGGATAGGAGGCATGGTAGGATGGATTTGGACACGGTCCCGTTTCCCCAACCTTGAGCATGACGGGCCGCTCCTCGTCCGTGTCGATGGGTACGTTAGTGCTCGTCACCCAGGTGTTGGTGCACAGGTGTCTCAGTCTCACATAGGAATTCCTGGAAATGGCAGGAAACTCAGCACTTGAAATAGCAAGTACACAGATTATGAACCAAGGAGGCAAGGTTGTTACACCAAGGATGGCAGTCTTTGTCGTTACTGATTCATAACAGACAGGATATGTGCTGTCAAGCTCATTAGCCAATATTTTAGCATGCAGTTCACGGCTTTACTGAAAGGAGGTACTTTTATATGCATTAATTTTATACGTATTTCACTGAAGCAATTCACATTAATATTTGCTAAACAGTGCAAGAGCAGCGGTGTTCATGGAGCCTGAACCAGCAACCGTCAGATCACAATTCCATTCCATTCATCATCATGCTTCCTGACACTACAGCTGCTGGACCCTATGAGTAATAACACAACGTCTGTTTGATAACCAGGAAACTTGGTGGGCATACAGATCAACAGCAGAAAGAATGCTAGAGGTAAAACTTGAGCTCCAGAGAGTGAATCACAGAGCTGGCAGTTCTGAGTTCTTCTGCCTCTTGTCTCTATAAGGCAGTACCCTGGAGAGTCAGATATGTCAAGACCTTCCAGAGATAGTCCAGGTATCTGTTTTCCAGACCAGTTCTTCTGTCAGCACATCTGTGTTGATGTGCAACAGTGCTGGTTGTGCTCAGCAGTCTAGATGTATGCAGGGTTTGGCAGCAACATCCAGCAGCTAGTACATAAGCAAAGGACTAAGAAACCCTGCTGAGCAGGTGCTACAGGTACACAATGAAGGCCTCGCTCTTAACATTAAGCTTGAGTCTTACATTATAAAGACAGAGTCTCAGCCATAAAGCTAAGCAACCACCAGAGGATCTCAGGCACCGACCTGGGCACCAGGCAGTCAGCCCGCTGCAGGGTGGTGGCATCCAGCTCAAACAGAGAGGCAATGTCATTGCCATGGGGCACGGAGACAAGGGTGTACGCAATCTTCTCCGCAGCCTGTCGCTTCTTCTTTGACATGAGTGTGTCGCTCTCTGTCTGAGGGGAAGAGAGTGCAGGTAAGGGATCATGGTTCACCACTGAGTGAACAGACTACAGTGCAAGTTAACTTGCTGAAAGTGAGAAATGCACTGAAAACAAGGGGCAAAAAAAAACCAAACACAATCGCCCACTGCAGATAAGCACAGACACACACTCATTATAATGCATGCACCAAGCACACAGACGCACACATACACACACAGATCAGATACAGGCTTCTCAGTCTCGCTGAAGCTGCGAGGTGCTGAGAGACTGTAGAGAATGAGCTCCTTTGACTGTGAATCTGCAGTGAACCAAGGCTGCCGTGTGACTGCAGGCAGAGACCCCCCTCAAAGCACAAAAGTAAGGAAAACAGGAGCCCAGGGCCAAACACTTCACCAGCTCTGCATATCCAACCTTTGGTCCGGGTTTAAAACTTTCCTCCATTATTCATACTTACTTTCCTGCAGCCTTGGAGAAGACTGTGAGAGACAATTTAGCACATACAAAAATCTGCAAAAAATATTTAAAAAGCCACAAAAATAAACTCTGCAAGTACAGATACATTATATCAAATATTAATTAAAACCAGCTTCAATTATAAGTATTTAGATTTATTTGTTTAGTTTGTTTTGATTTACAGTATTAAGCTACTAAGGCAGCTGGGTAATTTTTACTGCAAAAGTTCAGGGTAAGTACCATGCTCTGGGGCAGTACAGCAGGAGGCAGGATTTGAACCTGGGTCTTTCAGGTGCAAAAGCAGCAGCTCTAAACTCCATACCACCTGAAGTATAATTGGTCATTTACGTATCAAAGAAGCCTAGTACCACTGCAGTTGGAGTTGCTTACCTCAGCAGTTTGTTTCCTACTACACTTTACACATTTATTCAAGGCAAAACTGCATGCTGTTCCCTCACTTAAAAACAGCAGCAAAAGGACAGTGCTCCTCCAGTTCTGGCCTCTTAGTGTTCATACTCACAAGGGGTCCAAAATCAAAAGCCCAGTGGTTCTCAGTTCTGGCCTCAATTTGGTAGAATGAGATCCCTCTGTGCATCAGACCTGCTGCAACCCTCCCAACATTCAAGAAGGATCCTAAACCCATCTCTTTGGCCCCCATTTCACCATCTGCTACTTATTTACCCATTTCCCTATTTGTGTTGCACTTCTACAGGTATCTACTGGAATATACTGCATGCGTTATGAGAACAGCAGTTATCTAAACAAGCTACTTCAGTAACTGTGTGCCTAAGCCCTGTGTCTGCTGTAAAATGCACTGCTGTTTACTGACTTGTACGTCACTTAGAGAAAAGTGTCTGCCAAATGTGTAAATGTTATTGTATAAGCACTTCATGTGTCAGCAGGTTTTTGGAGTACAGAGTCTTCCTGTTGAGGATAAAGGCGGAGGTGGATCACAGGAAGAGTTAACTTCTGCAGCAACTCATGGTCATTGGCACGTGTGTTCATTTTCTCCTCCCACATCCTCTCTCTCCCAGCCCTGCTCTGCCCTCCCCTCAGTACCACTGTTCTTTTACTCCCTTTGCTGCTTCTTTGCCCACTTCTACCTTCTTCAAGCCTTGTCACTCTTTAAATTCCTCAGTGCTGTATTACCTCTCTCTCCTTCCACCCATCTACCCATCTCTTTCCTGCCCTCGTTCTATCTCCTAGCCCTCCTGCCAGAGCATCCAGCTCCCCCCGGCGCCAATGCAGACAGCACGTCCGCCTCCCCCTGGGTGCCCCTAGAAGCAGACATTATGTAAGGAGCCCTGTCTGTGCTCAGGCTGCGGCGGCTCTGGCAGAATACTAATACGTCAGGGAGGGAAGGGGGGCTCGACGTGTGGGGTGTCACTCTCACTGCTGCGTGTGCATGTGCCAGAGTAGGAGTGGGCATGATTGCGTAATCCTGCGGCGGACGGCGTGGGCAGCCAGGGCTGACTGCAAGAAGTCTCCACGGGCTATGAGTGGAAGATGATGGAGACAGAACCAGAGCCATCTGAGGTTCACAGCAGCACTTACCACTGCGGTGGACTCCACACTGTCGTCTCGAAAGTCAGGGTTCACCTGTAAGGCAAAGTGTACTTTCAAAGATCGATTACTATACATGCCGCTTTCCCTTTAAAAGCCTGCAGAATATGAGCTTCAAAAACACAGATACTCTTCAGACAAGTGCCACACAGATGCTGTAAACACACATCACTGGGGGATACTGAAACTTAAGCTACATCTATATTCCTTATACATTACATTCCAGTGAAATTTCTAGACAGCTACTCCTTTTTTCCACAAAAACTGCAACAGAATCTGTATTTCCTTAGACTCATTCATTGCAAAGAGAGTGAAGGATTTCAATGTGAACACTGCCATCTGCTGCACACCTCACTCCCAGTGTCAGCTTAGCTCCCCCAAAATACGACCACAGAAAATGACAACTGCCACTATGCACCGACACCACAGCAGTTCCAGAATACCATTGACAGCAGTATTTAAACTAAATTTTGATTCAATAAAATAAGAAGCTGTATGAATGTGCCAAACTGCAGGTCCCTTTCGGATCAAAGTGCAGGAAGCAAGGTTTTGTAGAACTATTTGAAATTATGAAACAGCATTGCACTTTTCATCTTCACAGAAAAGCCCAGGCCTGGCTAGTAACTCAAATCCCATCAACAAAGGGACAGAAACTCTACAGAGGAGCCAGTGAGATAAATATTTAAATGCGGTTTTGCCCAAAGTACTGAAGTGGAGTAATAACACCCCAGAAAAAACATCCGCTCTCAGAGGTCAAAATTTGGGCAAAGCATTCTGTCTCAGTACCCTTTGGTTCAAAGAGAAGGGAACACTGTGGACAACAAGTGAACACACTGTTTGTAAGTCCAGCCTTGAAGGGAACCAGTCAGTCAGCAAGTTCTGCCCTAACACAAAGCACATGTTACTGGAAGGAGGCAAAGGAAGGGCACTAACTGAGAGGGTTATTTCAAAACAAGTCAATCTGTTCCCATTAGGCGAACATGCAGCCATTTTTATTTCCAATGCAGGAGCAATGCTTTGACACAATCTGCAGCCACTTACAAATGCTTAAATACTCTGCTATTATGTTCAAAAAGAGAAAAATGGTATGAATATGACTCCATTGACCTTACTATGACCTTTAAACACAAAGGCCAAATAATTACTTTTAATTAGATGTCAGCCTACTTTAGAAACCAGAGCACCAGGAGGAAGCTAACAAAGACACAAGCAGAATGTGAAAACTCCATGCATACACTTAGCCAGATTCAAACACACATGTCTAAAACAAAAGCATGGGAGCAGTGAGGTGCAAGTGCTACCCACTGCCCCAGAATCTCACCCACTATAATGTTTAAAATTACACTTTGCATTGTAAAAAATACTAAAGAAAGCAATTCACGACATGCAACATAAAACTGCACTGAGATCAGTTTTATTTATTTATTTATTTTTACTTACACTGAAATTCAAATAAAATTTTGATGTACCTTTTTCAAAAAACTTATCAGAACAACATGTAGAAAGGTAACAGCAGCAAAAAACAGTGATCAGAGCTGGAGACTACATTAAAGAGCTAAGTGGAAGAGATGCAGAGACAAAGAACACAGTTGAAGGATAGAGAACACTTGGACCGCAGCCTGGGTCTCACCTCAGCAGCCAGGTAGTTTCCAGTAGCCAGGTGCTTGAAGCGGAAGAGGCTGTTCCACTGGCCAGCGCCACCTCTGCAGGGGTCATAATGTACCACCTGGGAGAGAGTGGACAATTGAAAAAGGAAAATGTTAAGTTTAGCAGGCTGCCACTTTCCAAGGTGTACCTGAATTCATGGCTGCATATGTTTAGTGCAAATGATTATGCAAATTTTCCTAACGGAGTCAAAATAGAGATAACATAAATATTAAATGCTATGCAGTTAACAAAAATTTTGATTTTTTTTTTTTCCTACTGATGGATAATTTTATAAGTGAATGAACTAAATGAATGGAGGAAAACACAATAAACATTTTGGACTTGCCTCAACTTCCCAGAGTGCCTTGGAGCTGGTGGCTGATGTGGCAGACTGGCGTAGTGTGGTCCTCAGGAAAATGTGCTGCTGCTTCTTGTACTCATCGCAGGTCAGGAACTTCTCCTGCTCAGCATGGAAGAGCCGCACCACATCACCCTGGATGGAGGAACACATGGCATTGGGTGTACATTCCCCCCACTGGCTCAGATGAGCCAATTCAGCTGTGTAGTTAGTCTGCAGAAAGCTGGACAGTTAATACACAGAGGTGCCTTGAAGGGATGCATGTATATTATTATAGCTTAGCTGGCCTGAGCATCCTGGTTATGCAGGTTAGCCTACCTAGGTCATGCTGGACTCCCCTTCTTGCCACTGTTGGAAATTACTTTAAATGATTATGTACAATGGAAAAATGTGGTCTTTGAAAAGTAGTTCAACTGGACAGATAAATACATAAACAATATCTATTTCATAAGCAAGCAGGAAAATACCCTAACTTGGCCTCCAACGCACACTGTAAAAGGAGCGTCTATATTGTGTGGGAAGGCCAGCATAATACATTGTGGATAGAGGATAAACAAAGGAGAGTGAAGGGATTCATTCTTTAAAATATTCTATGTTTATGATCCAATTCACGTGCGGTATTGGTGGACTTTCAGTAGTATGACTACGATATACCCTTAAATATCAATGGAATGGACTGGTCGCACCTGGTGCTCATCCCCTCCTAGTGACTGTGAAGTGACACTCCAGCCTTACTTCATTCAAGATCATGTTTAAAAATCATAAAGAGCATGAAAGTGAGCAGGAAGTTGGCTCAGAAAAAACTGCAGCAACACTATTCTCTACTGGAGATGTATTTACTGAGCAAGGGGAAAAGGAGAGACTACACTGACCCCTTTCAAGACATCATCCCTGTAGTCACTGAATTTCATGAAGAGGGTGACTTTCCAGCTGGTGTTGCAGTTCAGGGCATTCACCTGTCATTTGGAGAAAATTAAGCACATAGGTCATGGAGTGAGCTCACATGGTTGTACAACAGGACATAGTGGTCTTAAGGAGCCAGGGCCAGAGTAGAGGCAGCTCACCTCCTTGCAGCCAGGGTTGTCCAGCAGCTCAAGGTTGCTGGCATGCAGAGGCTGCCCAGCATTCATGGGCATCAGTACCACCTTGTCTCCAACTACCACCTGGGGGACACAGAAAGTGCTCAGAGGGTAGTCACTGTACACAGGGTGAGAAATATAGGTGATCAGAGAATAACACAGACAAAGAAAAGTGTATAACGCTGCAGAGACACACACACACACACACACACACACACACACACACACAGTCCCTCCAGTTGGAGAAAGAGAGGGGGAGAGCAACATATATCAGTGGGGAACACAGAAAGGACTCCATCACAAACACCACACACCAGTGCAAGAGAAAGACAGCAAGAGTGAGAGCGACAACTCGCAGGTCACTAGAGGGAGGAGAATATGGGGCTCAGACATAAGAACTAAAGCAAAAGACAACATTGTGACCTGGCTCCTCGTGTTACAAACATTCAAGGTACGAATTTTCTGAGATACAAACATTTTCAGATTATTTTTAAACTGTATTTTCCTCACTTATCCATTTTGTCTAATTTTGGTCTGTTGCAGAAAACAAGTGATTCATGTTTACATAGGCAACTGTTTACTGGCAGTAAAACACCTCCAAACAGCAGAAGAGTATGGGATTAACTCCCTTCTACAGTGTGTGATGTTCCAGAGCACCACCGATCAGTGCAACTTGAGAAACATGGAAAGATTATGGGATTAAGCAGTTAACAAACCAGCATAACTTGATAATATGGCAATACAAGCATTTTTACAGAAAACACATTTTAAAGTTAGTAGCGTAAATAAATACTTGTTTTTAGCACTTTATTAGTTTTAATGCCAACTTAAGATAATGCAAATAAACAGAATTCCTTCATTTACCTTATCCTTGCAGCTTTATCTGAAGTTTTCATAGAACCTAACCAGAGAAGAAACTGAGGGAAGTCTGTTTTACATAGCTTGCATTGATTGTGATTTAATGGTAAAAGTGCTTTTGGATTTACAAATAATCATTTTGTGAATGGACTCCCAATGCCAAGTGGGTCTGTAAGTGGAGGAGCCAGTGAACACAACAAACAAGGAAGACAGTGCCTCACACACTCCAGGTAGCCAGCTTTCAGGCTTTACCACTACAACATTCACATGGCTAAACATGAGTAAATCTCATGGAGGGCAGGAAGGAAGGCAGGATGCAAAGTGTCTCACAAGCAATGTGTTCAGGTGACAGCACACAGTGGAAGGGAGGGTCAGTAGTTAAGTAATTCAGGCATCAGTGCATTGTGGACTTGGGCTCAGACATGTGACTTACAGCAAACATCTGCACGTGACAGACTCTCAGTGCGGCATCTTACAATAAATTTGTTTGATTTACAAACAACTGATATTCATTCAGTTCAAACCAAATGTTAAAGCATACCTGTATGTATTTCCAAATACAAACTGTCCCGTTTTGTTACAAATCTTTTTTCTGCTTGTTTTTGACATTTACACTCCTATTTTTATACTAAGCAAGATTTTAAAGATGTCATGTAATAAAATATTACATAAAAACAACTTAAAGATTGTTCAAATACTATGCTTTAACAAGCATTTTCAACACTTGGTCCATAGGTTATTCTTTCTATTGCAACTAAGCAAAAGTTATCTCCTGCATCCTTAAATACAGGCATTCAAGTTAATGGACAACATAATTTAAGAGTTCACAAATTTTAAAGCATAACCATGACATTTTGCTTTTTATTGCAGTGCATTTCTACGAATACTAAGCCAAAAACTGGCCTGTACAGCAATATGCAATCATAGCATTTTGGTGTATTAAAATGAAATTATCTCAATGTTTCTCTCACAGACTTCTACAGGAAAGAAACTGCCGGTGCAGCAAGCAGCTCTTAGGTGAAGCCTCGCAGTCAGCATGCAAGCGGATAAACCGCCACATGCTGTCACCACGTGTGCAATGCTGGCATTCACACTGCATGCTCCTCCGGCGACTCAGATACCTTTGCCTGTGAGCTGCTTCAGGTTAGGGGACAGGAGAGACTGGTCTCATTAAAGAAACACAAACACCATGTCAGCCCCATCAAACACCATCCGTTTCACAGGTGGCAGACAGTGCCACCCAACGTGGCAATCAGCGTGCAGGAAGCTTGAGGACTTCATTTGAAATTTTACATCGAGGTTTATTCTAACAATGTAAACCACATGTAAGGAGCAGGATCAGTTAAGCTTTTTTAAAATCAACCAGTAGATTTGTCAAAAACACAACACTGAGTGAGTGTGTGTGTGTGTGTGTGTGTGTGTGTGTGTGTAACAATTGACCAGCTTAGCTTTTTATAATGATTTAAGCAATGTAATCCCCTTACAGTCCTGTGTTGATTTTGGTGAAAAGCTTTTTTTTTTTTTTTTTAAATATATATATATATATATATCAACAGCCTGTCATTTAACATAATAATTAAAACAGCATCCCCATATGCAATGTATACATGGAGGAGATGCATAATCCAAAGACCCACACTACCCCTTCATCCGCCTCAGTAAGCAAGGTACTGACATTGTCCCCTTCACTGCGCAGCTTCCAGAAAGGCTGGATGTAAAACCAGGAGCCCTCGTTGCCCGATGGATCCAGGGACACCCGCATGGCGTTCTTCTCCAGCAGAGCCGGCAGCCGTTTGTTCACTGTCAGGTACTTGTTGCTCTTGATGTGAAGCAACTGCAAAATAGAAGAGAGTATTTATACTTATAAAGCTGAAAGGAAGAGAGGTACTGACATGACAATTAATCTCTCCTGTCTGAATCCTGTATATTATTTAAAGGTCTAGCTTAAGCATAATGTATGTAGTCCTTCTGCAATAAAACTATAAATTACACTGAACTAAACCAATTAAACCACCCACATCCAAACAGGTGGTAAAGAACACAAAATGCATTAGTTGCTATTTTCATAATTAAACACTTAAGTAAACATTTTAAGTTAGAAGCATACCTTCTTTGTCAGTAAAGTGGGCTTCAGTGGGCTTCATTGTAGAAGCTCATATGAGTCCACATCATTTCAATGTGACAGGCCTGAGGCTTCAGTTGTAACCTATCAATCTCTTATCAAACTTATCACCAATAACCATTAAAATCACTAACTGAATGTTAATATTGCAGTTCAGCATAGGAAAAAGGACAGCGTAGAGAGGTCATCTGTCACATTAAATGCCAGGGAAGAAACCTCTTGTAAAAAATTAAATGTACTGCTGTTCACAAGCCGTGCTGTATTTCTCATTCCACTGACAAAGCAGAGAAGAATTTAAATGCAAAAAAAATAATGTATATGTTCCCAGAAGTCCTGCTGTTGTACTTTTTGGGAAAGTGTTAAATCAAAATTACTTTTCATAAAACTACCAATGAAAGATCCAAGTTGCTAAACTAAGAGTAACTAGACTAAAGGTCTTGGTTACTAAGCAGCTAAATAATTTTATGAAAAGTAAGCCTACATGTACTGGTCTTCTACAGGCCCAAGATGGGTCACATCACTGGTCACAGATCTTTGTCTACAAAGTCAGTTAGACAGTTAAAATCTGAACTTGACAAAACTCAGAAGGTGACCGTGCTGCAAAGATGATTGCACTGAAAATTGTGTATTTAAAAACATTACAAATAAATCAAGGAATATCTAATTAAGCTGGAGGACAGCTCTAGTTTAGCAGTGCTGTCAACACACCACAATGGTGTATTTAACTAAACCTTTAGTTCTCCAGCCAGTTCATTCCTTTGCAACAAATTTTCTCAGAAATCAAGGAACCCTGACAAAAAGACAAACATTGCATTGCAAAGTGGGCAGACTGTCAGTAGCAGTGAGAAGCAGACAGCTGCCCTACCTGAATGACATTGTTGTATTTGACCACCTCTCCCAGCAGCTTCTTGTTTTCTGATTCATTTTGCTTCTGTTCCAATTCAGCTGCATGCTGGGAAAACAGGAAGATGGAAACTGTGATCTGGAGTGTAGTGAGGTGTCGACAGGAGAGGACGCCATTTCCGTTGACCACACGACGGCCCAAGTTCTCAGCTTCTGTATGAGACTGCTATTCCTCCTCTGGGTTCTGCTGCACACTGAGCATGAGTTTCTTTGTTCTACACAGTGAGCACAGGGTGTAGGTTTAAATCGTTTGCAACAGTAGCATAATTGACCTACATATTTATTCATCAACAAAAAGTACAAATTCTAATTCTAAAAAAATTTTTTAAAAACATTTAAATGCGAATATCTGAATTTGTTTTGGCAATCCGAGTAAGGAATGCAAATATGTGAAATTTTAACACTCATATGAATAAGAGCTCGTTTTGAGCATTTTACTTGTTGTTTTCACTTATTTACCAGACTTCATTGCTGAAGGTAGTGTACGATGCTACTTAAACTTTAAACTTCTGGTATTTTTTGATTTAGGGAAAATCCTTTGATTATAGTTCTACGGGAGTGTATCTGGAGCCTTCAGTTCCCAAGGCCATGGCTTTAACGCTATATCACCTGCTGAGCACGGTTACAATTTAGTACACAATCCATTTGTCCAGTTTCTCAAAAATACAATAAAAATGCATTTCATTCATGTTTCTACTTGCATGCACAACATGTATAGGACAGTTGTTTCAGATGTCACTAGAACACAAGGTGATCCTAAAGGTCACATTCTGTAAACACTGGACAAGTGAGATATTTTTTTTTCCACCCACTGTCAAAACAGGACCAACTGCTGTCTAAGCTTTGGCTCCCAATGCAGATTTGTAAAGGAGTCATAATTGAAAAATGTTCAGCTCCAGGAGATATGTGGATCCTTAGCATGGCCACCAAACAATGAATCCAGTCAGGCAAGGAGAACAATCTCCAATGCAATAACACCCGAAACCAAAAATTTTCCAGTGCCATTATTACAAAAAAAAAAAAAGTAATTTATTAAACTTCACCGTTTTCAAGTTGAGGCACTGGTTTCTAACCAGAGGGTGTTACCTGTAACTTCTTCAGAAGGTCTTCCTGTGTGTTGCTGCCCTGTTTACCCTGCTTAGCCTTCCAATACTGCTTCTGGGCTGAGTACCTGTTCATGGGACATACCTTGAACAGGCAGTCTGAGGGAAAAACACAGGAGAGATTAAAAAAAAATTACAGTACAGTGAGCTATGAAAAGGCATGCTGCCGACCTGTACTTCCAGGACAGACCTGTGCTGCCCATTTACTCTGTAACATGTAAAAGCCTGAACTCAGCAAGGTATTCTCCAGCCATCAAAACTAATAATGCAGTAATAGACTCACCAGTCTCTTTATTAGATACATCTGGCCAGTACCAATTGGTGGTGTAAGGGAGTGGAGAATGATTTCTTGCCACACAACAGGTTTTCTACATTTTTTATGTTTCTAGTACCATCAGAGTACAGAGTTTCAGCCTACCATTGATGCTGACCAGGTGCATCCATCTCTTCATGACCAGTCTGGCTTTTCTCAAACTGATATGTCCAGCAGGACTATGTACCGTGTCATAAAACACACCTCTCATGATGGTTTCACTAATTGCCTTTGCCTGAATAACATATACAGTCCTCACATCTCAAGCTAATAGACCATCTTTGGGATGAGGTTGGCATATTTGCAGAATGACTGTACTGCAGATAGATAGATAGATAGATAGATAGATAGATAGATAGATAGATAGATAAAAGTGCATGAAGCTGCCAGTCCATCATGGAACAAGAGCCTTGTTACTGAATTTGTGCTGTGCTAAGACCAAAAGAAGGTCCTACCCTGTACTTGTTAAATGGTTGATGAGTGTATAGGCATTCTCACATAAGTCCATTAGAAACCACAGTGACAGCCTCATCATGGGTTGAATGTGTCAGCGTGAAGATGTACATTTGATCACCCTAACATCATTTCAGCTTATCAGCACTGGCAAATTGCACAAAAAAAGAAATTTTGAATGTAATCATCAAACTGAGATCTTTATCAGAGGTCCTTCAATACAGAGGGTATGGCAGGAAATCTCAGGCTATTCTGGTGTAAGTGAAAAAAGAAACACATCTGATAAACAAACACAGCTGAAGTGCAGTACATGGTTTTTTAATCCTGCATAATGGCTATTAAGTAAAATATACACAGCAATCATTTCACCCAAGTTAGCAGACAACCAATGGACAGCTGAGGGAGGTCACGTGACATGGAGATGTCAGTAACCTTAGCCAGCTGACATGATAAACCTGCTTGTAGTTACATGAGCATTTTAATCACCAACACACCCGAACAACATGTCTTTGGACAGTGGGGGCTAAAGTGTAGTATGCAAACATGTCAACTCCACACAGACTGAGCTGTGATCAAACCTACAACCAGCTGCACATCTATCGCTGCACCATCCAAATCACAATTTGTTCATTCATAATCTCTACAAAGACCCACCAAGAGGGCCTTTTACAGCATTAGAAAGTTGCTCTTTCAGTTCTGATTCACTGCTTTACAGGCTTTGAGTGGGATCAACTCTTCCATTCATTTTTCACTCATTTAACACTGGCCAATTCAACAAAAGTTAGATTTACTTATTAACACACCCACACTTCCAACACAACCAACTACTAAGTGTAATTCTACTTCCTATCACGCTGACAATCAGCCAATCACAAGGAAAGTCACAGCTCACATAGCTTCAATACTGCTCTCATTATTTAACCATTCAGCAGGTGCTTTCCTCCAAAACAACTAACAGCATTAAGCTATTTTCACTGATTTTCCCATTTACACAGAAGTGTGATTTTTCCTGTACCTATTCAGGCTATGTACATTGCTCAAGGGTCCTGCAACAGGAAGCAGTCCTTGAACCTGGGACCTGAAAATACAAAGTAGCAGCTCTTGGACAGCTCTTCAAATTAGCAAAACTGGAAGCCATGTTCGTCTCCCGAACACCAATAATAAATGTAAGAGTAAGAATATCATAAACACAGACTCTCCTGTGAATAGATGGTGGTGGTCAGCATGGTCTGATTGTGTTGCGCATGACTATTTATGAGCACTTTCTTATCCATTCAGATCCTGCACGACCTCACCAGAAATGTAAACCCTGTTTGCTGCCACTATCCACCAACCAAGGACTGGTCCAAGCTTTGCTTCGGTCTCACCCACCTCTGAACTTCTTGGGCGGGTTGGCCAGGTCGCCAGCATCAGGCTGCACCACACACCTGTCATCCACGAGCCTGGAAAAGAAAAAAACAGTGGTTCAGCAACACAACACTACCAGCAGTCAGCATAGCCTTTGAATACAGCAGTGAGGGCAAAAGAATGTCTTTGGGTCTTTAGCCCATTCACATATTAATCCACGAAATTAGGACAGATCAAACATAACCCATCTTCTCCTTGCATATATCCAGTACAGCAGTTAAGATTAAATCATAAAATGGGCCCAGCAGAGCCCGTTGTTTGTGCAAGACAAGTTGGATGGTGAATTCTTTAAAAGCACCAGGACAATCAGGGAACAGGGAATGTTCTTCTGGTTACAGTGATCTGAAAAGACCCATTGTCAAAGAGACCCAGTTGTCGGCAGATTTCTAATTTTGCAAACAGAACAGGGCCCAGATTCACAGGAAACAAGCATGGAAAAGTGATGCATGCCTTTATCACACACTGACAGCATGTACAGTGTCTGCAATGCTTCAAACTTGACTGCAGTACAAATAAGTGTTAAAACACAACATTTCTCTACTTGGAATCAAGAATTACACCACGTAATACTTGCCTAAGGAATATTGTTGTATTTCATTGAAAAAGTTGTTGAATTATTCCTTTAACATGAGACAAATCCATCTTTATCTTTTGCAAGAACACAGACACATGCTTCAAAAGCTCAAAAAGACATGTGTATGTAAAGGACTTGTGAGGAGTACAATCTATTGGTGAGACTCCATTGTAGCCAAGGTGCATGTTTGTTTATGAATTTTTGGTTTTTAAGATTTATAGCTCAGAAAGGCATACAGGCCAGTAATAACCAGAAGTATGTGTCACAGCTGTGTCAATTAGCTGGCTGCAAATACACAAATAATAGACTGTTCCCATGGGAACTCAGGGAAGCTCTGGGAAAAAGGTGATTGGTGCTCATACTTAGCACCTCCTGTAGTGGCACCTCTTCTGTTTCTCTGGATTAGGTCTTTATTACAATTTCACCTCGAGATCCAACTCATTTATATAGATTTAGCATTTAACTTCCAAAGTCAGAGAAAATATTTACTTAGATTAAACAATGAATCCAGGTATTATAGTTTACTTAGATCTAAACTAACAGTAATACAGTCACTGCAGCTGAACGGTGAATATAGCTTTTGTCATCAGTAACCATTTGAATCACTGGCTGTGTACTCAGCGGTGAAATGCACTCTATACATGAAGTGCTTTTGCTCATAGCCTTTGGTGGCTCCAAGGAGCTATTGAGCACAACAGTTTACAGACTTCTTAACACAAAATCATATAATAGTCAAATTGCATCATCCAAAGCAACCTACAGCCATTTGTGCCCTCCCTTTTGGACGGCAAGCACTTAACAGTTGTAGTGTTCAACATGTGCGTGTTCAAACAGTTACCTAACATGAGACTGCACTACAGCTAAAATGTAGGCTGTGCTTTATTTTGCCTGAGGAAATGCATGTCTTTTCAAGCATTTAGCTGAGGTGTAAGCGAGTCCTCTTGCCGGAACCTGCTGTTTCTCTCCTGAGTTTGGTGACACTTGACGTCCACGTGTTGCGTAAACATTATGGGAGCATCAGACTATTACAGATGCTTTATTTGTCTTTTTACTGTTCTATTAGCTACAGAAATCAAGCATTAATTCCATGTTCCCTCACTTTTTACTTCTAGTTCTGTGTCCTTTTCTATCATCTTATATCTCTTCCCTAAATTGCAAACCCTTCTTTGTTACTTTTTGAAGTTCATAATGTCATCAGTTATACACACAACACACAACAGTTACAGCAAATCTGCAGCAAAACATTGAACTATTATTATCTGTAATGAGAAAGTTTACATAAATCTTTTATCTCTATTCAATCCATTATCTTTGGATAGTGTTAAACCACCGGCAATTTAGAGTCACCAGCCACCATGGAAACTCCTCACAGACTGGGCTAGGATCAAACCCACGACTGGTTGTCCAGCCAAGGCACCGCGAAGTACCAGTGCTACCTGCAGTGACACAAAACTCGAAAAAATCCCGGGACATGCCTCATCCAAAGCTAACATTGCAATGCTTCTGCTTTGGAGTCTGCTCAGCAGTCAGCAGAAAACCTTCTGCACCCCCCCTCCATTATGTGCATGCTAAATATAAGACAGGAAAAAACTGAAGCTAATAGGAAATCCACTTACCAGCTTGTGAAAAAACTGACTGCTGCGTTGTTAAACATAAACTAGCAAGGTGGTCAATGAATCAAGTTAAACATGAACTAACATTACGGTCAACCTACAGGGTACTAAGGGGATAATTACAGAGTTATTACATTGTGGAAATGTACAAAAAAGCTATGCCATGGAGCAGGAGGCATGGCAAATTTCAAATTAAAAGGTTATTAGGGGTATATTTTGTAACTGTGACTCATTTTATGACCCCATTAGAAATGTAGCCAACATTTTTAACACCACTCAACCTGTATACCACTGCAGCTGCATCCTCCAAGCATACAACAACAACGGCCTTTTGTTAAAAGAGCAGTTGCTCACATTAAGTTCCTGTTCTTATCTCTTTCATTGTTTTGATTCCTGGTTACAGTCTCATCTATTAGTCAAATTTTTCAGAGAAAACACATAATAGCTGTGTTTCCACCTGCCACTGTAACTGGTAATAAATAAAAGTTATCCTCATTTGGTAGAAGTTTTGACACTCATTCCAGACACTGCATTTACACAATTTAAAAAGCAGCAAATGTCCCAAAACAAAAGTTCTTCAAAGCATGCATGTTCCCATATACGTTTCTGCAGGACACAAAGCCAAAAAAAAAACTACTGAATTCCTGCCACCATGTGAACACATCAATTAGTACTTGTGAGATAACCTACATATGAATTTTCCTTTGTGTCAAGATCAGGTGCAGTGTTACCTTAGTCCACTTCTAGACCCTCAAATCACCAGCAACCCACAATGCACTATGTTCTCTTGAACTAAACAAACAACTCAGATGACACTTTCTAAAACAATCCATTTTGCTGGAGGTTTGTGATTTCCTATGTATTCCAAATGCAGCCTTTCCTCTACATTAGCAGCAGTATACCTGGGTGTTCAGCACACAGGTGTACGGTGCTCCCATTAATCAGTTAAAGGTGAGCACTGCTTGCTGGTTGGGGTTGCAACAGGTACCCTTGATCATGCGAGTTTTCCGATCCATAAATGATAAAACCGATGCCTCTCTTCAATCAATGTGGGCCATCACGGGAAACACAGTAAACAAAGGTGGCTTTCTTAGCACCTAATACATGTGGAAGCACTACACTTTTAACCACTTCTAGATGTCAACCGAACTTTTAACAGCATACCGGTCATAGGAAACGACTGTAAAGTGACTGCTTTACAACAGGACATCAATTCACAAGATGGTGTAGTGGAACACACCGATGGTATTTTGTGAGGGACAGGGACACTAACTCATCAGCTCTCTAACAACATGTCACGTGCTGGAGGGGACATCAGCAGTACCTGTCAGTGGTGTTAAATACTTTTTTTTGTGGGGGGGGGGGGGGCAAATCAGGCTTGCTGATACACTGGGGATCATCTCCCAGCTCTCTGCTGTGCAGCACAGGAAAATAAACTATGATGCTTTCATGACCATCACCAGAATCTGGACATTCCACAGAAACTCAGCCAGCTCCCCACTGTTGTGAAACACCTGCCTGGTAGGGTAAAGGCTTTGCTCTTTAGATGTGCCTGATCATCTCTGCCGACCTTTGTGTGACCACACACAGGCATACCTGCCCTGGGCTCGACCTGAGGGCTTAGGAATCTGGAAACGCCAACCGGGGGTGGGGGAGGGCAGGGCTGCAACTCCACAGGACCTCCTTATCAGTGTTGCAGCGGCCGGAACCAGAGAGTGCCAAGGCAGGTGGGCGAGGCCTTTACGAAACTCCAAATCACGGAAATAACTGCAGAGCAACATGCAAACCTGCACGGGCAGCTGTCAAGCATTCAGCTGTAAGTTAGAGCCTACAAAGAAATTCACAAATTCTTACTTTACACCAAATGTATACATAGAAGTTTAACTCTCCAGGAGACAGACAAACTTCCTGTCAGCACTTTCAAAATATGTCTGAAGCTGCAGTGCAACTGAACCAAACTAAATAAACATGCCCAGCCGAGCGCAATTTGAACATCTCGGGGAGCTGCAAGATCCAGAGCGTCACTATGTTGTTTGTGTGTGTAGTTTCTACTAGAACATAACTTCATGTGGAGGACAGGGTGCTGAAGAAGCTGGTGGAAGCGGAAGGCAGGTGTGCTGAGAAAGACGAGCCAAAGACGGTGCCGTTTGTCGGTGTGGCAAGGCCTTCCGGGAGCAGAGCGGAGTCCAGCGTTCTCAATGTCAAAGACCCGCTTTAGTCACACACGTGCACACGCACAAATACCCAGAGACAGTCATCTACAGAGGTGTATGTTTACACACAACAAGCATGCGGTAACTCATGAGCAGAGCTGACAGACAGTTAGCGTTGGGTTACAGGGAAATGTGGGCATTTGCATGACAAGCAGTGCAGGTTGTCCATGAGGCTGGAGGACAGGACAGGAGACAGTGGCCTCAGGGTGTACGAGAAGGTCTCAGCGGAAGAGGAGCTTGCTGTGCGTGTGTTAATGGGTCAGTGGGTATGAAGATCATCTCGTTGTATGATCTTCGTGTGTGAAGCAGAAGGCAGTGTGTAAGGGAAGTCTTGGTGTGTGTGTGTGTGTCTCGAGATCTCAGGCCTATGAACTCCAGCTGACTTCCTCCTTGTGCAGCTCCAGCGAACGGCACCTCGTCGAACTTCACCCGCAGTCGGCGTACACTTCCGCGAGCCGCGTGCGTGAACCGAGGTAAACGGCGAGGTAAAAGGACTCACCCGAGGGTGCTGATGAAGCCATTGACGGCGCCTTCCGCGTACAGAGACACGATGTCTCCTTTGTGCAGAAAGCTCGAACGCGGCTCCGACATGACACACACACTCAGTGCGCGCCTCGAGCCAGCGTCGTGAGCGCGCAGCCAAAAGTAATGAAAGTTAAATGTAAGCAAACGCGTCAGAATCTCCTCAGGGCGTCCGAACGGTGCATGAGTCCGTCAGGCGGCCGAGTTCAGCAACGGCAGACACATTTTTGTGTGCAGTTAGTGTGTGTGTGTGAGAGAGAGAGAGAGAGAGGAGGTGCCGTGAGCGAGCGAGCGAGCCACTGCGTGTGAGTGAGTGAGAGAGAGAGAGAGAGAGAGCGCGCGCGCGATTATCGCTCCGGTCCATGCCTCCGCACGCCTTCCTGTCACACGCGCGCGCGCGCCTCCTTTCCCCGCCACAAAAAAATAGTTTCTCTCGCTCGGCCCGAACCTCACCGTTGACGGTACAAGGTTAAGAAGAGACGCACGAAACGGTCGAAAATGCTCCGTTTTTCCTCAAATTACCAACACAAACGGGACCGGAAGTCCGTTCGTAAATCCAAAGTCACTTTTAGCGCTGAGTCACGGTCAGAAGCTCAAAACAAAAGTCATTCGGTGCTTACAGTCTGCAAAAAAAAAAAAAAAATTTGGATCTTAAAGTTTCTGTACAACTCACGTCATTTTAGTAACCGCAAACATTAAAATTAAAGTGAATCAAAATGTAAAAATACCACTCCGGCCCAGAACCTCGTAATCCAACCTTAGTGCGGTTCTTTTCATCCCATAAACTCGTGCAACATTTTGTCAGTTTCCGGCATTTTTCAGATTTGTATTTACACAGGCAAAGCATGAATAATGCTGACTTTTCTTCATCTGTTCGTAGATTAGGTTCTGTGCTATAACGTACATTAAATGCACACTATACTGACTAAAAATGCTGTTTAAAAATAACTGAAAATAAAAAGGTCCCCATTTTCAGTCCTTAACTTGGAGCCTTGTATCAGTTTAACGTGTGAACATCAAGCTTAAAAGGTTTAACTGCAGTGTGAAAATCTTGCTGTTGGGCTACAGTGACCTGTAAGTAGCTGGCCAGACTTTCTTATGATTATAAGTTTCTTAAAACTACTTTGTGCTTTACTGTCACAAATTGTCCGACAGTGGACATGCATGACAGTATTTGTTTTTCCGGGATTTACGCCCCAAAGCACCTCTTCCACAAAGCAGCACCTTAACCACTGCACTACAGGCCTGCTGACTTCTCAGACGGTATCATGGACCATAGCAGTGCTGACTTGACTAATTTTGAGAGAAAGATAAAACTTTAAACATGAACAGGTCAGAAGTAACCGAAACAGGCCAGCGAGTAAATGTTTTTGCTTTAAATGTACGAGGATAAAATTTAAATGTGTTCTTGTAAAAATTTACTCTCAAAAGGAAGTTTCCCCCAGAAATGTACTTAAGAACAGGCAGCTGTAGCTCAGTACTTCCCATCCATACATTCATCTAGCCATCCATGTGTGGTAACTGCTGATCCTGAGCAGAGTAGCGGTGCTCCAGAGCAGTGGGGGGTGGGCTATGAAACTGCCCCTGGGCTACCACCCACCCATCAGTGTTAATAGTGTTATTATAGCTGTGATAACCACCTTTATGAAAATGTTCTAATTTACCCACTTCCTGTACTAATGGTTTATAACTGCTGAATATTATTTCTGACATTTTTGTGGTCCTCCAGTAGCTGACCTCTTACACTCCTGGCCTCAGTACATCATTTTTAGTGCCAGCAAGTCATGAGTTTATTATACATTTTCTGTTCAGTTTTCCTGTCTTAATGGTGCAGGGAAGTGAGATAGAAATTAATAAGTTGTAGCCGGGCAAACCCCTGTGGCTCACTGAGATGCCGTTTTGGTTTCTTTCCACAAGCGCACTTTTTATCTCTGCCATTCAGCTCCTTTGGCTTCACTCCACGTGTTATTCTTGGACGACTGGTTTCCAGCTCTGAAAGGGTCTTGTGCTCCAGATATGGCCCAGTAATTTGAGAAGAATTTCAGGAGTTTACCGTGGGAAATTGAACAAATGTCTGACACATTTTAAAAGGACTAGTTCAGTACATGGAGGTGGTCATTGTTGATTTTACTCTCCATTAGGTTCATCGCCTAAACCGCCAGCTTTTCCCTTAAGTTAGCATGGCACATTCCACATAAATATGCAGAAATGGAAGAAGATATCTTAAAAGTAATGAAGTCTAAAATTATGTTGATCTGGTAGTTTGCACATTAGGTTTTCTGCAGTAACCAACAGACTAAAGTCGCTCATCGTTGCGCAACAAGTGGCTAAATGTCAAAAATTCTAAATGGAAATTTAAGCTGCAGGAGTCCTAGGAACTTTTTCAAACTCTGCACATAAGCAAATCTTTTCAGAGACATTATGTGTATAACAGTTATAAAAGTAAAAACAGATATTACTTAACTGAACTACACTTAATTATTTTGAGAAATATCCTATAGTCCATACTAAAAAATGACTTGGGGTGCCAGTAGAGGAGCATTTGTGATTTATTCTGCATTCAGTCCAGGAAAAGTGCAGATCCAAAACAAACTCCTTGAACCTGGATCCTATAATTGAGGACTGGAAGGTCCAACATCTGGCATCTTAGAGGTTCCTGGGGAAACCTTGTCTGTTGTAGTGCCCAGCACTTCTATGGTGCAGAAGCATGAGAAGTGAAGAAGGGGGTATATTTATGCCTCTGAAAGTAGGACACGGCCACAGATAAACAGTGCAACATTGGCTCAGGCCCTTTGTGCACTGTAAACAGTAGTTTGAGGAGCAGCCTTGAAACAAGAGTGAAAAACCATTATTAAATTATGTAAGCTTTCATTGTAGGTCTAAAAGTGGGGGAAGCAATAATGAAAATTAAATGTAAGACTTATTTATTTACTCCATTTTCATCACTCATTCATTGTGCTGCAAACGGGGTTTGCGAGACACCGTGGATCTCATTTGTCAGGGTTTGGCCACTTTCAGTCTCCGTTATTATCTATAAAATCAGCACAACTATTACAAAAGAGCCACATTTGAAATTAAGTTTTTTTTTCATTGCACTGGCATCATGGGCTGAGTAACTGACCTCTACAGAGTGATTGCTTTTTAAATGAAAACAAATGGCTTGTTCCTCACGGTCAAAGAGGAGCATGACCTCACAAAGCACATGACCGCTACACCAACAGTTCCAAGTTTATATTAATTGCTCAAATTTGCTCTGGCCCTCTTAGCTCCACATGGGTCCAAATCCTCCTGCACGCAGAAGCAAGTTATCACGTGCTGGATGTGTAGCTGAATTCATTACTGTTTTGACTGTTTCGTGTAGCATCTCTGGTATTAAATTGTTGAATCTGATAAGTTTTAACATGCGTTTTACTGTAGGGTGGTACAGGGGCTCAGCAACTAGTACTGCTGTTTTCCAGTGCCTGGGTTGTATGACTTTGGAGTTCACATGTTCTTCCTGTGTCTGTGTAGGTTCCTTCCCACAGTCCAAAACCTGTGTTTCAAGTTAACCGGTCATTTTTAACTGCCCATTGTGAGTGTGGCCATCCTGTAATGGACTGGCATCCTATCTGGGGGTAGTTCCATCACTCAGAGCCCAGTGCCTCTCTGATAGACTGTTTAAATGTGTATTAACACAGGTGTATTAGTGTTGTAGGTGTAAGATGGAGGGTTGAAGATTGTACAGAGTGGGATTAGTGGGCTTAATATTTTTTGCAATTTGTGTTAAAGCAAAGTTGTTGATGTACAATAATGGTTTTTGAAGGTACTGAGGTTACAGCTGATTTTAATAAAATGTGAGCAATAGTAATGGAGGTCTTTGGTTTGGGACGGCTATGCAGGCATGAGTGTGGAAAATTTTTGCTATATCATTCATGTAAATCATTTCTTTGACTTTCAGTAGATGTTGTGTGGTGGTTTTGCACAGAAAGCTCTAACCTTCTATCAGTTTTCGTTCATCTGGTCACCCATGTCCCTCAAGCTCTGCTACACTGGGAGGTCAGACATCCTTCTGCAACACCACCAAACTTGTAGGTTCCCCTCCCAAGGACTTCAGGGAATCTCCTGCTGTGGATACCTTTAAATGCAGGCTGCAGACATGTTTACAACCACTTTCAGCTGACATACTTGTGCTCTTCCTTTCGTTCCCCTCTGTCTACATTTTTCTTTTGATCACTATCATGCATTGCATTAATTTAGTTGATGCTGCAGTTTTTTTTTGCTGATTCAGTTTGTTCTCATTTATTGCAATTCTTAGTATAAGATAAGAAGCAAGCAGGCTGGTTGTATTATTTCTGAGTAACCACACCTATATTCTGCTGCTGTTTTGTGTGTGATGCCTCTGGGCACGAGGGCTGGCAGCACCGTTTACCCAACATCTGTTTTTCTGATTTACGTATATCCGTGTGTCGTTTGGACGAAGGTCTGCTGTCCACAATGTGTAACACACTGTACGTCACCAGCCTTTTCCCATCTGCATCTCCTCAGCTCATACATGAGTGGTCATTTTGACAACGTTACCATGACTTCCACTGAAGCAGGGAACCCTGTGAGCAAGAGGGTCACCGGCATCTTCTCACATCCTCCACCCCTGTCCGGCGACCAGGTGAGAGCAGTAAAAGCTGCCGGCACTCTCCATTACAACACACTTCTCGCATGTCTGAAACTGCTCTTTAGCCAGGAAACTCGGCACATGAAATAAACAAGACACAGACATTGTTTATTTTCTTCTCAGAATATCAGAAATCAGTATAAACAAGTAGAAAAAAAGAAACTAAACATGTTCAGTCCAATGTCCCGATGCCATCTGTGCTTTGTTTGTAAAGGTAAAAGGCTCCACAGATGGACATGTCCAGTCACACTTGACATTTTGCGGTAAAGCTATTTCCTGTACAAACCTGGCAGGGTAGCCCAAACACACGCGCGCACACACACACACATATCTTGCAGGCTGAAGCAACTATCTGACAGCTTTCCCATTTTCATGGGTGTCCATTCTGCAGGTAAAAAAACAAAGAGCAATCAGTAAAGTTAATTAAATCCAAACACCCATATTCCTATTTTCAGGACAGCTGCTTTACTGTATAGTATGTTTTCAAATCCTCGGACAAACCCATTTTCATCTTTGAGGTGCTGGTACAGCTCCGCTTTGTTGTTGACTGAGTTGATCCTCCCGGCGAACTCCTGGTGCTTCCGCGAGTTGGCTGCGTTCATCCGGTTGGTCCACATAGTGAGCAGAGAGACAGGACCTGCAAGACGATCGACAGCAATTAGTGCTGCAACCAGTGACACCCACGTTAAACAAACTCCGTCTTTAAAACATGAGAGTGTTTACAGGGGTTTTATAAATGCAGTACGTGTTAAGTTCGGTCTATAAATCCCACATCTAGTGAACCTTGGTGTCAGTTCTGGATAAGAAAGTGAGACCAATAAATCTCAGTGTAGTACAGCACGGCATAAAAGGGGACACGTGCACAACATCTCGGTGACACCTACATGAGGTCAGAATGGAACTCAGTTGTAGAGCTCAACTTCGTCACAATTCTACCATTAACTGACTGTCGGCTGCTCCCATTAGGGGTCGCCACAGCGGATCGGCTTGTCCGCATATTTGGTTTGGCAGATTTTTACGCCAGACGCCCTTCCTGACGCAACCCTCCATTTTGTCCGGGCTTGGGACCAGCACAGAGGTGCACCCCTTTGTGGCTGGATTTGCATTGACGCCCAATGTGGGGCTCGAACCCACGACCCTGAGATTACGAGTCACATGCTCTACTGACTGAGCTAGCCGGGCAGGGACATCACAATTCTACCATTACATAAAAAATTTTTTGATTTTAACACAAAAGAAATAAGCACGTAAAAATTACAATATTTAACTGTATAAATATATTGTCATCGACATTAGAATTTGAACCATTTTGGCATGGAGTCAGATGTGACTGAAAATGGGCACATAGAATTGACAGTAATTACATGCTGTTAAGAAAAACAATGCGCAAACAGACGTATGTCTGGTGCCTGAGAGACAAAGGGTCAGCCAGTCCCCGTTTGGTTCCAGAGTGCAGAGGAGAGCCTGCAGACACCTGGTGCAACCCAATAAAACAACAACTTTACAGACAGCATGGGCTCTCTGTGTGGGGCAGCCCCGCACCTTTTGCCTTTTCAGCTGGCTGCATGTCTTCCACTTCCAGGCGAGGCTTCTTGTTCAGCGGCTCTGGGGAGTCTGGAGAGTCCTTGATCACTTCCGATTCAGCCAGCTCTTCTCTCTCCCGCTCCAGGGCAGCCTTTAGCCTTGGGGTCAGGAGAAGACAACCATACAGCAGCACTTCAGAGGCACGAACTTTGACTGACGTTGCCTCAGAGAAACACCAGCCTTTTCAGCACTGTCCCTCTGACAAGGTAAGGGGTTTACAAACAATGTCTTCACTTTATAAAGTTTCCAGTTAAAACACAAACAGAGAAGCTGCTGTTGCTTCAGGTACACCTAGACCACCGACACGGATGAGTAAACGTGTCCAAGTGGACAACTGGAGGTGATCCTCACGTTTCCCGCGGCCGCCCTCACCTTTCCGATTCCTGCCAGCTGCGTTCAGACTCACACTCCTTTCCATTCTTCTCAGCCTTGTCCTCGCGCTCCTCCCGCTTCCTTCCGCGCTTCTTGCGGTCCTCCTCCTCGGGCGGCTTGCTGCGGCAGGCGAGCACGCAGTCTAGGACACGCTGGTGCCGCTCGCTGCTGCCCATGTGGGTGCGCACCAGCGTCTCCAGCTCATTCCACATGATGCGGTACTGCTCATCCCTGAGATCAGAACCAATCAGAATGCCCTCTCATCGTGACTGCAGTTTGGGGGAGCAATGGTTAAAGCTCTGTTAACTGTTAACATTAACAGCTCTTACCTTTTGGGTCCCTTGCCTCTGGTGCCCACGGTAGAAATTGGGAGAGGGTCATTCTTCCTCTCCATGTCCACCAGGTTGTAGATGGTCTTCTGGCAGGTGAGCACATCCTCCTCAGTTAAGCTCTCCTTCACGATCAGACTGGCCAAGGGAACCACCTGTGATCCAAGTTATTTCCATGGTAAACCAGCTGTGGCTGAACGCAGTGCACACAGGCAGAGGATACACAGACCACCTACCGCCTGCATGTTGAAGATGGTGGTTTGTGAGATGATCATGGGCCAGTAGCGAGTGTGGCGCTCCAGCTGCCTCTTGGCTCTCTCCAGAGGGACCTTCCCGGCAGCCTCTAGGCCCAGCACATCTGGAAAGGGCGTCAATCGGTTCTCCCTCATGAATTCTCCAAAGTCCTGCAACCAAATGAAAACAAAACACCAACCGGCGTTACGGAAGGTCTCTGAGTGCACCAATTAGAAGAAGAGGAACAAGACCTGGAGGACCTGAGCGTGAAAACAGCAGAGGCTCCTAAATGGATTCATAAACAAATAGAAAGTAATACTCGAACAGCAAACAATTCTTCATTTTGACAGCAGCAGCAGTCAGTGGTGTTTAAGTGGACTGTACCCACTACCACTTAATAGGAGAGGCGCAGCCAGTATCTATGGCAACATGAGTGGATAACTTAATGGATTATGTGTTTACTGAGTTAGCTGGTCAGCAGAGAGCAAATACACCTGATAAATACACAGGTGCTGAGCACTGCTTCCAAAGGGATTCAGATGTGCGGTCAGCATTGCGGTGGCAGGAAATGGTTCTTTGGTGAGTTGGTCAGTTAGAAAAGCAGCAGTAGCATAGTGTTGCCCCCAGGTGGGTGAAGGCAGAGAGTACAGAGACAGATTTATTCACAGGTATGGTTGTGTATATTTCATTAAAAAAAAAAAAAAAAACATAAAATTTGTTTTAGGACTTATTTCATTATTTCTTACTAACTTCAAACAACAATAAATTCAATTTAAAATAAAGGAAAGCAAAGAAACAGCAAAGAAATTTTCACAACCTCCTAAGCAATGCTGACAGCTGACCAGTCCAATATATTAACTGTATCCAGTGTTTGTCAGCTTTTAGTCACTTTCATGTAACTTTGAGTTATATAATTAGAAGGTTAACAATCACTTGATTTATTTATTAATTAGGTTTTGTAAAAAAATTTCAGATAAAATATAAGTTATAAACTACAACGGTGACTTTTCTAATTTTTATTAACTATTAGCTACATTGCAGTTAAAACTAGTTTAAAATGACCGGAAAAAAGTATCTTTTCAATAATTTCCTATTAATGCCAGTTTTGGCTGATTTATCCCATACTCACATGCAGCATTTCTCATCATTACTCATCGATTGCCAGCACTCAGGAACGCCGGACATGAGCAGTAAATAACATGGGAGTGAGGTGAATTCAGGAGGTCTTATACTGCCATCCTGTTCCAGGGCATTTTACTGCCCACTAATGCCTAGGCCCACTAATGATTCGTCCCATGAGGAGCCATTGTATTTAGAGGAGTGGAAAGCTGCTACTTACGGTGATGCGATAGTCGGTGACCCTTCCGCCACACCCCTCACTGATAGAGGGTGGGTCCTCCAGGGCAGAGCGGGTACAGTTGAGCACATGCAGGAAGATCTCCCCACCGTGGCTGCTGAGCATGTGACTGATGACTTTTGACCCTGACTTCCGCGGCTGCTCCAACAGCACAGAGCGGCCTGATGGGACAGCAACAGAGGAATCCACAAGCGCCCAACTAGCACCTAGTTCACCTCAGACAACTCAGCTCAGAACCTGTTTTTATATTTCAGCGTTAATGTTTGTAAACATCTTTGCCGACTTGGCACTCCAGTAACTGCAACACTTCCAGAATCTTCCTCCACAAACCTACCGTTGAGCAGGAAGTTTGTCAGACATGATGACGGCCGACTGTTGACATCTACGGGTGAAATGCGATAGGCACCAGTGCAAAAATGAAGCTCTAAAATGGAAACATAAAACCTTGGAATAAACTTTTCAGAAAAACATAGAAACGTGACGTGAAGACTGAGTAGAAGCAGCAGTAACACAACAAGCAGAATGTGGACCAGACTGGTGGTTCATACCTATGCTGTTGGTGCGTGGCGTGCACCACTTCAGGGTGACCGTCTCCTTCAGCCCACTGTCGCGGCTCGTGCTACCCGCAGGGTGCAGGTCACCTAACAACACCCCAGGTTCACGTTAAACTCTGACACACACCCCCCCCCTCATATCACACATGGCAGCCTTGCAAACATCTCTTTCCTTTGTATGAAACGACCCCTCTAAGTGCTCAGCTAAATGAGGAATAATATAGCTCAGCTGCATATGATGATCGGACAGTCAGCGTCATCATTAATTAAATTTTTTTCACAGTTGTCAAAAAAAAAAAAAAACAAATTTAGAATGAAAACTTGAAAATATATATATTTTAGCAAGATTAAAATATTTTATAAAGGAGCATTGTAACCATGTCATCAAAAGGAAAATTACACTGGAATTTATGAACTGGAATGACAAAGGATGAACTTCAACAATGAATTGCATTATTATTGTTGTTTTTAGCCCATGTATGTATAACATGTATAGATCATTTAAATGCCACCTTTCGTGACTTTGCTGTTTATTTATATCATCCCCTTTTCAAACTGGTGCCAGCACAGTAATACAATCAATAACAGCAGATACTAATGTTGATCTTGGGGCAGTAAGCTATTGTGAGCAGAGGGCTTCACTGAGACACAGCCCTCATGTAACCACACAGAGCTGAATGTGGCGTTCAACACCACCGCAGCTCAGCTGTTCTGCCTACCGCTCTTAATGAACTCCATGTGCGCATCTCTGTGGTGCAGCAGCTCCACATCGTAGTTGGCTGAGGTGTTTGCATGCTGTTCTTCCTTCATGGGGGAAAGAAAGCGCATCAATGGACTGGCCTGCAGCAGCATGCTTAGCATCTATTAAACAGCCGAAACACAAATCTAACCCAAAATTATCTGTACGATGCAGGAAAGTCATTCTAACAGGCATCTATAATGTCAAGAAGTAACATAAAAACATAAAAAAATGAACATCTCTGATTTACAGCGCCAACGATCTGGAGAGGAAGTGACATGAATTTAAAGGCAGATGCAGCTTCCAGGTTCGATTATGTAACAGTCTTCTACATTCAGATGGGATGCAACATTATTCTATATTCAGTCATCAGTAGAGCAATACTGATATCAGAAATGTCATGGTTAAGAGGCAACCTGATACGAACAAATCCAAAGGAGCTGTGGCCAGTCTGATTCTACATTTCTTTCAAATGGAAATGTGGGGAAATACCAAAGACAGAGTTTAAAAAAGGCTGTAATTTATACTTTGTTGCCAATATGGATGATTGGCAAAAATCTTTTTCCATTTCAATTGAATGCTTCACGTTTCATTGCAACTAAGCTTGCATTTATCGGCACATCTCCGCTGTGAGCTGCGACGATCGGATAGGACAAAGCCAAGTTAGAGGTGCGCCGGCAGAAAGAAAGTGGACACACACTCATCGTCACTACTCAACAGCACACGAGAGAAAAGAGGCTGCAGAAGAAGGGAGCAGAACAGACCAACCACATGTCAATCACATGTCACAGCTAGGCCACTGGTCATGGGGTGGGGAAAGGGCCTTTGGGGTGGGGAGGGGGGGGGTGAGATAGGGAAGTCGCTAGAGCACATCTGTACAAAAAAAAAAATTGCCTTAAGTTATGTCATCCCTCCCATAAGTTAAAATGTACTGACCTGGTCACACACATTTAATGTGGGCTAGCAAAACAGAAAATATGGTATGAAAAGAAAAGCAATACAGTCAATCTCAATAAGATGCATTTTTTTTAAACAGAAAGGAAACAGAGGCTGAAGGAAGGGGCGCCGCCTCTGCAGAGGGACCGAGGTACTTACCTTCATGGGAATGTTGGTGATGGTGGTGGAGGCCAGGTCGAAGTGCTGCTGAACGAGAATGTTAAGCTTGGACGCGAGGTGGCGCCCCGCGCGCACGCTATGAACCTCACTGGTTAAGACAGGGGAGATCTAGAAGAACAGCAACCAATCGTTTGGGCGAGAGCACGGCTTCGAATCCCTCACATCACCACACTTTGTTCTCCATGGGCAATACGCTGCGTGCTGCAGGTTCCTCAATAGTGGGGTTCCATAGTGCTAGAATTGCACTGGGGTCAAAGGCAGACCTTAACTGCCGTACAAAATGTGGCCACGGTCTCTTCAACTATGGAAAACTCAGCTACAGTGAGCCTAAGATTTACAGTGTCAAGTTAACGTTTGGTTTGTTTAATAAAAAAGTCTGAATGAAGCGGTGGCAGGATTGTTCAGTAAAAGACAAGGCTCACTTGCTGCCTTCCCCTTTACATCCGGGGAAAAAGAACAGGCAAACTGATGGACTTTTTCCTCTTATGAAATGACACTGCACATTTATTCTTAGCTACACAAAGCAGTACCAACAGGCACCGACAAGCTGCTCTTTTGTCTGAGGCTTCTCCTCTCAAAGGTGAACACTCATAATGTCTCTGTCAAAAGACTATGTTGTGACTGATGGTGAGAAAGTCCTACCTCCTTCTTTGGCCGGTCAGAAACCAGGGTTTCCTCTCCGAAGGGGTAGGTGTGGATGAGAACCAGCTCACACTGCTGAATCTGCATGAGTCTGGAACAAAACCACACCATCCAACAAGAGAAAGGTTTGTATCTGTTAATGGTTTCATATCTGAGTGTAATAACTGTTGGATTTCAATCTCTCAGACAAAGACCAAACATCATGAATGCTGGGACGGATGAATGAGAAGGTCACAAGGATATTAAGAGCTACAGCTTTGTGGCACAAAATGCAATGCAAAGCTCAACAAGCAACTGAAAGAGCAACTCCAGCAGTCAAGGAAAAAACTCCCAGTGCTCCTGCAATTGACCCTGTGCTCTCAATATTTGCTTACCGGTCCGAGCTGGCGGCCAACTTGTTCTGGTCCTGGAGGGTCTCCTGCACATAGTCTTCCAGCATCCTCACGTGTGTGTCGCTGTGATGTGGAGGCCAAGGGTCACAAAAGAACAACACCCCACAATGAGACAGCCCACACTGGCAGTGTCGCAGAGAGTCAGCTGCCTGTGTCTGCTGCTGTGTATGCAAATTTCTAGGGATGTACTGATGCCAATTTCCAAAAAATTGATAAAGTACCAGCAGAAATGGGACTACATCTACCTGGGTGAGAATTACAGATCAACGTAACATATATTTGTGTAACTTTTCAGTTTTTTGGACCGTGTACCCCCATTAAAATGAACGGCACCTGCTGAACCACATTCAGCAACCCAGTTCTTAAAAAGGGAGTGCTTTTTCTGGCTGTAGCCTTAAATGCTGCACAATACTTTTAAGTTTCTTTTTGATACAAAAAATGTAACAACTGAGAAAGGGTAAAACAATACAATGACAAAGAAATAAACAACACCGCTTAAGTTTTTTTCAGGAACCACATTGTCCCATTTTTAGCAAAAGAGGCTCGTTTGTCTTAGCAAACAGGAGCATCTCTGCCTTTTTGCCGACAATTCTGCTTCTCTTTTTCACTGAGTACTGTTGACACTGTAGACATTTCTGCACTGTAGCCCAGTGTCACCTTAATGTTCTGTTCATCCAGAACACAATGAATTATCGGTTAAATCTAAGTGTTCTAGGCGGGCCAATGAAATTACTTTAAATAATTATCAACTGATACCAACGCGAACCTGATATCATTGTGCATCTTTAGTTTGCAACAATAAAAACAAGAGCAATATGAGAGCAAGGTTAACACAGCTATAGTAAGACAAACGCTGTAGCCCTGGTGCAGGGCCCTGCAAATACCTCTTGGCATTGGTGATACAAATGATGCGCCCCCTGTTGCTGACACGGTCTGCTTTGTCCATAAGGGTGCTGCGTGCCTCATGCTGATACTCAGTGACCTTGCACAGCGACTCCACGGCTGCCATCAAGCCGTGCAGAATGCTGCAACACTCTGGGTCCTCGTGAGGGTTAGGCGGCCCCACGGCTGCCAGAGCTGCCATCAGCTGGAAAGGTGAGGTGCACAACACCAGTGAGACCATAAAGTACGCCACCTAACCATCCTAAACTGCAAGTTAGATTTTACATTCTTGTGTGGCCTGTAATGTTTCATTTTTATTTCTCCAAGTCCAGTAATTGTGTAGTTTGAAATACAAGCACATTCACTGGCTGCAATATTAGGTGCGCCTTCACTTTTACACACACAGTTCACTCAACTATAAATCAGGGACTCAGCATACAAAGACAAAGACCAAGACGAAGGTCAATAAATCCCAGTTGCTTTGATACTTGTAATATCAAAGTCAGAATTTAGGATAAAACACATTAATCGGCAAACCCATCCTTTCTGGAGTCAACAGCATTAGGACTCATGTTGTGGTTCATGTCTGTGCATGACCCTTCCATGTTTTTATAATCAGCACAGTCTCCACATCCTAACCCAGCAAGAGCACCTTGGAAATGAGATGGAACTGGATAAATCTGGGCCACCAAAACCTGCTGCAGCCGTATGACTGGACGGAGTCAGCACAGGCCATAATTCCAAAGGAACATTTCTAGCACCGTGCTTACTACAGGCTTCGAAAAAATTCAGGCTGTGCTGGAGGCCAAAGTGGATGTTAGCTGCTCATAGATAGCTGGACCTAATAACAGTTTTGAGGAGACTATGTTCTGAATCTTCCAGTATCATTTGTATAGAAACAGAAAATGGACCAGCAGTTGAGTCTTAAGGAATAATAAAGACAGATGACTAATACAGTGGCAGAAACTCAGACCAGTGTAGATCAAGGGTGTCTGCAATACCTCTTGGGTGCTTTGGTCTGCCTGATTCCAGCTGTTCAGGATGTGAAACTCTGAATCGCTGACTATGAAGTTCACCTAGAATGTGCAAAATTGGGTACAAATGAGTCAATGTTTCTCTTGCAACTGCTTCAACAGTACATTCAGTTGAAAAAATACAATCTGGCTATCCAGTTCTGCAACTGAAAATCATTTGTAAATCAGTGTAAAGCCAGCATAATGTGATAAACACTCTACCTAGTCTGACCTTTAAAGGGGACAAAACTATTTATGTTTTTAACACTGCATTAAGTACTCAAATCATACCATAAATCGTAAAAGTGGAAATCATATTATAGTAGCTATCTACATCAGTAGACAAATTTTGACCTGGGATCCTTTAGTTAATGGAACATGCATGAGAAGCAAAGAAACACCTCCATTTTGTAGTCCATCTCTGCACACGACCCTTACCAGCTTTCTGGTGGGGTAGATGTCATACAGGATGCGGCAGTACTCCATGGAGCACTCCACAGCACAGGTCCACAGCGATTTGGACACAGGTGCGAGCGGGATCACGCCCTGTGGCCGGTTTTTGGTCAACATGTCGAACTCCACTTGCTGTCTACAGGACTCAGCCATGTAGGGACAGTGGTCCACTACGAAGGCGGTCTTGTGTGAGATTGAAAACATCTTCATCTTTGCATCAATGTGGCTGCCACTGTGTAAAATCAAAGAAGGAAAAAACATTCCTGATGAGTGAATTACACAGTACTGTTTAGTTTAATTTAAAATAAGATTCACTTCTTTTCATTCCAAGATACGTTTGGGATGCCACTCCATGCTCTAAAACAAATACAAAGGGTCTTGCTAAAATCGCCAGTTTCTTAAGGAAATATATGATGGGTGAAGAAACTGCACAGAAAATTAAACAAATTATTATCTTCTGTTGATCTGTGATGTTTCAAGGGTATTTTACAATATTTAACTTAAATATAACTTACATAACCACAGTGGTAAGATCAATATAAACTATAGGTTTATTTTAAAACAACAGTTAGTAAAATGGCTAAAATACAAAGCTTCACAGAAGCAGCGACAAAAAGTCACCTCTTTCACCGAAGAGCTTCATCCAAATAAGGCGATTCACTTTAAACTCGACAGGTCGCCTGCAGCCTCTGTGACCAAATGATTCAGACAAAACTGTTTCGGAGCCCTTTTTACCCAACCGAACTGTAAGTAGACTATGTTTTTTTACATGTCCTTCCTAGGATTTTTCATATTTCCTCTATATGCGCGAAAAAAGCTCGCACACAAAAAGAACAAGATAATTAACGATATCTACTTTAAATGTATAAACAACCGTGGAATCGGAGGCGGAAGCGGCAGGGCGGCGGGTCCGTCGCTCAATGATGTTCGATTGGAAGTTGCTATTACACTGTAGGAAGGAGAGGCGGAAGAGGCCGGGCGCCGGTTCCGTCACTTAAAGAATTCCGGCTAGAAGGTAAAAACATTTACAATGTGGTTCCTATCTCTTCCAGCTATTTTTATTTACTCCTTTGAAAACTCATTTAAAACATCGGTCCTGTATTTATTTGCACAATTATTCATTTGACAGTAATATTACCATCATTTTTTTACATGTATGTAATTGTTCCAAAGCAACTTATGTTTCTTTTCACAGATTTACCCACTCACACAGCTGGGTCATTTAAAATGCAGCATTTCGTAGTGTGCAACTGGCTCAAGAGGAGATAAGAGCTAAAACTTGTGACTTCTTAAGTGTAGCATCTCTAACCACTGCACCAGAGCTGCAATTTAACTACACTTGTTTGTTTGTTTTTTTTGTTTTTTTTTTTGCTGAAGTTGTCAGATGTGCCTTTTTCATAGAGCTTGATGCTTTTACTTGAATAACTCAGGTTATTCCTTGATTGGAATTATTCCCCTTCTTTTGCTGTCTTCTCACGATGGCACCTGCTGTCCTGAATCCTGGCTGTATCTTAATGAAGCATTTCTGTCTCCCTTGGGTCACTCAAAATTTACACTTTCCATTACACATCTTCTGTGTGTACAACCACAGCTGATCAAAAAAATTACAACAACATTTAAGACATATAGAAAGCATTATTTTATTGAATGAAGAATTCATATTGCACAGTTACAGAATACACAACAGCATTATATTAAAAAAATAAATATGCTACTCTAAAATAACTCTACTGTAATTACAATTCTATGGTTTTATGTGGAAACTGACCTCCCTACAATTACCCCCCTTTGTCTTATTGCTCTGTTTTAGGTCGCCTGTATGTGCCACAGTAGAGTTCACACTCCACCACCCAGTAAACCCAAGAACTATTGAAGCCACAGTCCTTGGGCTTTGGAAACATTGTGTGTGACCCCCCTGGCCACTCAAGTGTTGCATCTGCTGCACCTTCAGGCACTCTCCCTGGATACCGTAAACCTCTATATTCTTTACAGAGAAGGGTCAGCAGCTCACTAACCGACACAAAGTCAGCAATTAATTGTCATAGACTTGGTGTTAATAACGTGTTAATTTCTTTATGATAGAATATAAAATGTTTAGGTTAAAATTAATGCACACTGGCACCAAGCTCACTTTGAGGTTCCTGAAAGGCTGCTTTTTTCCATGTATGCCCCTTAAAAAGCACAGGTGTTATTTAGTTACATCAAGTATCGACATGCTAACTACTTATACATAGATAACTAGTTAACCATTGTGCACTCAGTTGACCCCCCCCCCCCCGCTTCTGCTAAGGGGGTGAAGGTTGCAGAGCGTGTACACTGAGACACTGACCACAGACACCTTGATAACGGGGAAGCCTCAGTATGAATGAAGGGGAGACACATCACAGTGAAACAGTCTTTGTAGCGCACTTCCCTTTTCCACCCTGACCTTCCTTTGCTTTGCATTCATATGAAAAAAACAGAACACCTGGTGTAAAGTAGCATTTACAGGAAGCATTTGGATGAACTCTTGCATTTGAAATCCAGCTCACAAATTAATGATGCATTAACCTGAAAACATGATGAAGGAATAATAGAAAATGCATTATATGTCCACCTTTGATGATAAAGATTAAATAAATAAAACGTTAAGCTGTATAGTGTAGGCTTCATTGATGGCGTTTCATTTGAGAATTTCATTAAGCGTGTAACACCACCATTATGTTCTGGCCCATTATCAGATGATTTGTATGTCCAAGACTACGTGGATGCAAAGGAACGCTTAGAAGAGCAGAAATGGATGCTGCTCTTCTGTGTTTATCTGTGTTTATCTGTACCTGTCAGTGGCAGTTTGGTTTTGACAAGATTGCATATTAAGCTTGTGTTGCTTCCCTAAAAACAACTATGGATGTTTAGTCTCTTGCTTTCATCGGTGGAAATGACAAAACAGCTCTTACCATAGTATAACTGTATGAGTCCATTTACGATTCCTTCATGCTTCACTGCACACGCTGAACACAAAAGCTGAACTTTGGTATGACCATGTACAGTAACTTGACTAAACTGTAATACATTTTGCTGCTTGAATATATAGCGCATCTAACTGCAGTTTTACTGACACAGCACTGACACATCAACATGTTTTTCTTCTTTGCATTACCATTCGTAAAAGCTTACAATGTACACATATGGTTATTGAGGTAGATGCCTTCATTTGCAGTGATACAGCATTCTGATTTACAACAACAAAATAAAATGAAAAAAATAGAAAACATGAGGTGTCAAAGACCTGCAGTGAATTGACTAACTGATTCTCTGCACCAAAACGCTACAGAATAATAGGGATTTAAGTCTGGAAGCCACTGTTATTTGAGTCCATACCCTCTATTTACCCTGGTTTCATCAAAGCAAAACAACAGGCAGGTAAAAATAAACTGCTCACCAGTTTACCCGATTATATAAAACCAAAAAAAGTTTGAAAGTATAGCTTTAACAATGTCAACCTCATTATTTGAGGTCAATGTTATTGTACCTTCTTTGTTCCCTTAATTTCTTCTAGTGCTACCAGTGTTTTGAGCGATGAGCATAAATACAAAGGCATTATTCTTTATGCCATCCTCCTAAATATCCTACTTTCTTTGTATGCAATATGTGTTTTCATACAGCACATTACTGTATATGCAAAGTATACATCCTTACAAGGAAATTCATACATATACTAATAACTTCACAAATCTGTTTCCATGGAGACAGAAGAGTTTTTTTTCCAGACAATTCAAAGTGGAATATATTACGGGCTTTATATTAAGCCGAAGTGGCATATATTACTGGTTACTCAAGTGACATCGTTTCCTCCTTTCTGCAAGTTTCAGAATATGATGACAACTCAAACAGGTTCGGCATTATTTTCTAAACCAGCGTAGGGTAAGAACCTGGACGTCTTCAGTAAAAGCATTGCAAAGCGTGATCCTCCTGGCAGATGCTTCTGAATGGCATTGAAACTTTCATGTCTAGGAGCAGACATAAAGTGTGCGAAACCCCTCGAGTGTCCTTCACCAGCGTGTATTTCAGGCTGTTTGACACAGTAGATTAGTTGCTCCTGGCTTGTAGTTCATTTCCTGCAAAATAAAAAAGAAAAATGGTGCAGCTCTGGAAGACAATCTTATCATACCGGTTTGTCTGGACTGGAGCTCATTACTGTTAAAAATTAAATGACATTTTGAAAGCAAATTATCACACTACTCATGTGTACAGCTGGATATTTTTATACAGAAATATTTAGATACAGCAATATAAAGTTAAGTACTGCGCTCTAGCATGATGCAGCAGGGTCATTCCTGGGACTGGAACCATAAACTGATATATTTTAAGTTTGTATCCTTTCAGGATACAGATCTACACCAAGTTACCAGTATAACAATTAAAACACAGTTTAAGGACACATTTAAATTTCTAAGATTTCAGAAAGTAGTTACCATACTAAATTTTTTGAGGAGAAACCCCCTTTTGACATTGACAGTACATCCTTACCTTACGACCTCAAGAAATACACAGGCTGAATGGCAGAGTTTATGCATTTAAAAAATTTTCACATTTCCTTCGCTTTGTGGCATGTGACAGGCTGTTAATTTGTGCAATTGTTCATTTACTCTATAACGTGTCACCAAAAAAAGTTTTAAATACACAACATATAAAGGACAATTAACAAAAATAACAATATACTTAAGTATCCCGCATTACATACTGTTCTAAATAACATAGATTTCATTTTTGATGAATATTTTAATATAACAATATACTGTATGCTGTAATTTAGTAATGAAAAAAATGACACTACATTTTTTTCCTCAGCTGAATGTCACTTGGAAGAAAAGCATCTGCTAAACTAATATATGTAAATGCAAATTAAGTTATTTTAAAACGGTATAAAAAGGTATTTTAAAACATTAAATTAGGGAATGCTTCAATTGCGTAATGTTTACAGAGCATACAGAGGAATTAAAGATCAATTTTACACGAGCAACCCAACAAACCTAACGAAGGGGTGCCTTCTAGTAAAAAAAGTTACAGCGCTGACCACTATTTCTCTGATCCCGAGCACATTTGGTACCGAAGCATTAATATTGCACAAAATCTTTTTTAGTAATAAATAACACCCAGTGACGTTTCGACATTCGTCACGGTCTCGGCACGCGTTAAATGACGTCACCTGCGCACTAATCTACGACGCATACAGCAATCGCGCTTCGTTTGCTTCCATACCGCCAATTTCTGCATGAACTTCCCTTAACGTAATAGTAGAAATATGCTGCGATGTGTAAATAAAATGCTGCTCCAGAGCAGCTCACCCACCTGCAGACAGGGTGACCTTGGCCGCATCTTCTCGCCTCCTCCTTCCCACCCGCAGCGTCCACATCCTCTCGCTTCGTTCCCGCTCTTCTGAGCTCCGTGTTTTGCCCCACATCCTCAGCGCAGCCCCAGGATCGTGGGTCCCCCGCCGACGTCCAAAAACCCTGCAGGAACCCGCGTGGCTCCGACCTTCACGCACGACGGACGGTCTGCGCCCGGTGCTCACAGTCCCGCCATCCCATTCGCAACGATCTGGCTGCGAAATATTCCCCAAACATAAATCCGAAATTAGCCACTTTAGTCTTAGTACTGCTTTATGTGGGATCAATGATCATGAACTTAACCACGAAGCCAGAAACTGAAACGGGACAAAAACACGTGTGAAGGTGCACTACAAATATTAGAAATTGATAAACAACAATCTCTCGCTGTTCAGAGAAGGCGGGAAGGAGGGGGTTGCTATGGAAACGGAACTGCCTTCCGAAAGGCTCCCGTTCTTCCACACGGTGGCGCGCTCAACTGCCGCAGTCTAATTTGAAATAAACCGCCGTGGCCGTGACATTTCCCGGAGCTTCTACTTCTCGTGTTCACAATCCCAGCTCCGTTCCCACATGTGCACGCGTTCGTCGTCCGTTGTGCAACAACAGCAAAAATTATCACGATTTCGGAACTCTTTTCTGTTTCGCTGACTGGGTTAAGCGAACTTGGTTCAAACGAATGCGTGTGTGAATGTAAACAACGTGTTTCGAGTCCGCTTCTGTTTTTGCCTTGAAGGTCGATCCAACGTGCCTCCATTCGGCCGTGACGCGAACTGGTCTGAAGGGAAATCTGCGCTCGGAAATAATGCCAGTGTTTATTATTATTATTATTATTATTATTATTATTATAGTCTCATTAAGTGCTGGGCAGTGCCGGCGACACGTGTTGTCCCTTTTGCGCGACAGTCGCGGGAGCTGACGGACCTCGCGTGTCAGGAAGAATCGCACCGCCGCGAAAACCAAAAAAAAGAAAGTAAAAAAGGAGGGATAAACAACAACTATTTGCCTGCGCTCAAAACACGCAAAATAAATGTAAACGTTTCGTTTCAGCAAAACATTTCGCATCGTCACGCGTGGAAAAATAAAGTGCTGGCAGCTATGAAGCAGCCCGAATCGAGGGTCCAACGCGCCGCGACCAAGGAGGCCGTGCGCGCTCACGCGTCGCTCAGGTCGCCCGTGCGCCTCTTCTGCGGGCTGCAGTTGGTGAACTTGATGGAGTCCAGGTCCTCGTGGTCCATGTAGTCGTCTGACCTGCTGAAGGAGGACTGGTGCTGCTGTTGCTGCTGACCACACGTTACGTGCGTGTACTGCAGCTGCTCCTCGTGCTCCGTCTCCCTGTGGTAGAAGTAGTTGAAGTTGGACACGATGACGGGCACGGGCAGGGCGATGGTCAGCACCCCAGCGATGGCGCACAGCGAGCCCACAATTTTTCCACCAATGGTGACGGGGCACATGTCACCGTAGCCCACGGTGGTCATGGAGACCACGGCCCACCAGAAGGCGTCGGGGATGCTGCTGAAGCCCGACTCTGGGTCGTCGGTCTCAGCGAAGTACACGGCGCTGGAGAACAGGATGACCCCGATGAAGAGGAAGAAGATGAGGAGGCCGAGCTCCCTCATGCTCGCCTGCAGGGTCTTTCCTAGGATTTGAAGGCCCTTCGAGTGTCTAGACAGCTTGAAGATCCTGAAGACCCTCACGAGACGGATGACCCTCAGAATGGCCAGGGACATGGCTTGTTGACCGTTTCCTTGGTGCTCGGCCAGCTCCAGGCCCAGCGTGATGAAGTAGGGCATGATGGCCACGATGTCGATGGTGTTCATGATGTTTTTAAAGAAGGCGGGCTTGCTGGGGCACGCAAAGAACCTCACCAGGAGCTCGAAGGAGAACCAGATGATGCACAAGGTCTCCACTATGAAGAACGGGTCCGTGAATGGGTTGGGCTTCACGGGCACGGAAGTTCCATTCAGGTCGAGGCGCTCCTCCAAAAACCTGCTCTCCTCCCGGAACTCGGGCAGCGTCTCCAAGCAGAAGATGACGATGGAGATGAGGATGACCAGAACGGACACGATGGCGATGCCCCTGGCCGGCCCCGAGCTCTCGGGGTACTCGAAGAGCAGCCACACCTGTCGCTGGAACTCGTTGTCAGGCAGCGGACGCTCTTCCTCCTTGATGAAGCCCTCGTCCTCCTTGAAGTTCTCAATCACCTCCTCTCCCAGCTCGTAGAACCTGATCTCCTCCATGAAGATGTCCACGGGCACGTTGACGGGTCTCCTCAGCCTGCCGCCCGACTGGTAGTAGTAGAGGATGGCGTCGAAGCTCGGCCGGTTCCTGTCGAAGAAGTACTCGTTGCGCAGGGGGTCGAAGAAACGCATCCTCTTCCTGGGGTCGCCCAGCAGGGTCCGCGGGAACTGCGCCAGGGTCTTGAGCTGCGTCTCGAAGCGCAAACCCGAGATGTTGATGACCACCCGCTCGCAGCACTCCTGGTCCGGGCGCCCGACGTCGTACGCGTCGTGGGGCAGCGCGGCCAGCGCCACGCTCTCGTCCACGTTGTCCCCCGCCACCACCGTCATTTTGCTCGATTTTCCGCCCCCGCCCCACCCCACCCCGCCCCCCCCTCGGCCGAGGTCAGTGTGCGTCCTCACGGGCGCGAGCCGTCGCGCGGCGCATCGCCTCCGCCGCGTACGGTCCCGTTGGCCGCGCGCGCGCGTCTGGAGCTCCGACCTTGGCGCGCGCCGCTTTTAAGGGGCAGCGCCCCCCTTTCCTCCGACACCCCCCCCCCCCGCCGGGTGACGTTACGACGCACTCACAGGCGCTCGCCCCGCACAGCGCGCTCGGTCTCTCGCTTTCGCCGCGCCGTCCCATCGATTTGGTTCGTTTGTTGATCCACTCGCTGTTTTCACAGAAACCTGACAGCCACGTGTAATGCGGGTGATTTAAGGCAGGGGCGCAGTGGTTACAGGGGCCACCTTGTAGCTGAAGGACGCGGGTTCGAGTCCCACCTCCTGTCGTGGTACCAGTGACCGAGGTACTTCGGCTCGAGTGGATGCGGTAAAAGTGCGTGTACGCGGTTCCGTGGAAAATAATTCGCGTTATGAAGGACTGAGTGAACAGGGCTCCGAGGAAAGGGCTTCGGGGGAGCACAAGCAAAGTTTGGAACAAAAGCAGAACTTTTGTCAAGATTAAATGTTTTTTTTATTATAATAACACTCCGTCCCCTTAAAAGTGAGAGTAACCGCTCTGTCCCAGCAGAATAAGACGGGGTTTAACTGAAATGTTCGTCTTCATATTTACAGTTTTCATTTTCGCTTTCTGTGCATCTTAGATTTGACTCGAGTCTAAAATCTCCTCAGATTTTTGCCAGATTAAGTTTGGACACCGCGGGAAACTGTAACTGTAACTGGGGGGGGTGACGGGGGGTAAAATGATTTGAGGAAACCGAAAGGTCAGGAGAGCAAAACTCACCTTTCAGCCTCACATGAAGCAACCTGTCGCCCTGCAACTGCCAGTGCAAAAATGCCAACAGCTCGTTGGCTGACGTCTGTATGTCTACAAATACGAGCAGCTGAACATTCAGACCACAGAACATCAAACAATAAAGAATAACGTGATATTCCAGCTCTCTCCTCACTCAGTCTTGGTGTGTGTGTGTAAGATTATGCAAAAGCTTCCCCCACCGTGAGAAGTACCCGTGTTCCAAATTATGTGACTAGAAAAACAAAGCTTTGTTTAAAGAACAAACAAAAAGACAGGTGGGTGGGCAGACAGACAGGTAGGCAAACAGACAGACAGGTAGGCAGGTGGGCAGGTAGGCAGGCAGATGGGTGGGCAGACAGACAGGTAGGCAAACAGACAGACAGGTAGGCAGGTGGGTGGGCAGGCAGGTAGATGGGTGGGCAGACAGACAGGTAGGCAGGTGAGCAGGCAAGCAAGCAGGTGGGCAAACAGGCAGACAGATGGGCAGGCAGGCAGACAAACAAGCTGGTAGGCAGGTGGGCACCTGTCATGTACAGATTTTCAATCTGGTAAACAAAGATGAAAATTAACAAGAAACTGCAGATGAACCTGGGAAGAAAGGGTCACAATGGCTGTTTAGGCGCAACCCCCCCCCCCCCCACGGACCCTGGGAGTTAACCCTGTTTCTGTGCATTGTGTCACGTTTGTGATGTGAGAAGAAGCTGCGCTTTGTGACTGTTGTTTAGACGTCCTTGTTTTTCCAGCTACAAGAAGAATATAAGTGGCTGCTGAAATGGAGCAGAGGGGGAAATCGGCGCAGCTCAGCTAAATTCTAGGTGGACTTTCATGTGGGACAACAGAGTGAAACCGAGTTCAGTTTTAGTCAACATGTAACCAGCGGTTATTACTACAAACATCAAAAATCATAAAGCTGTGAGACATATTTTTTTATTTGCAAAAACATGAAAGTATGTCCATACCATAGTAGAAATAAATATGAGACCATAACATTACAGGCCAACGGGGGCACAGTGGTTAAAGTTGTCATCTTCTACTTGGACGAATCCCACCTCCTACTGCACTGCCTTCTTCTGACACAGTAAAAATTACTCTCCTCTATGAATGGGTAAATCAGGGTAAAAAGCTGAATTTTGGTGAAAAATGCCACATAAATAAACATAAGTGACACATTATTATGTTTAAGAAAATACAAGTGTCCTTAATTTTTTTCTTTTGCCTTTTGTTTTAAAACAGCAATCCAAAACATTAACAGTCATTAACAGACAACGAGAAACAGTAATACAGACACAAAGAGGTCAAGGTCAACCCAAGTTTGTATTGCTTCTTTGTGTTTGGATTTTTCTAAATATTTTGCTATTAAATATTAACATCATTATCGTCATGATGATCCAAAAGACAGGAGGCAGAGCTGGAGGTGGCAGAGTTAAAGATGTTAAGGTTTGCATTGGGTCTGACGAGGATGGACAGGATTAGAAATGAGTATATTAGAGGGTCAGCCCAGGTTGGACGGTTTGGAGACAAAGTCAGAGAGGCAAGATTGTGTTGGTTTGGAGATGTGCAGAGGAGAGGTACTGGATATATTGGGAGAAGGATGCTAGGGATGGAGCTGCCAGGCAAGAGGAAGAGAGGAAGGCCTAAGAGGAGATTTATGGATGTGGTGAAGGAGGACATGCAGGTTGTGGGGGTGACGGAGAGAGATGCAGAGGACAGGAGGAAGTGGAAGCTTTTGATCCGCTGTGGCGACCCCTAACGGGAGCGGCCGAAAGAAGAAGAAGAAGATCGTCATGATGATCATATAAATTTTAAGACGTTCAAACAATGTTCACATTGAACAGAACAGCTGGGGTGCAGGAGCAGTACAACGAGGGTTTGGCCGTAGAGCTGTGTCAGCGCTGCAGTATGCATTTTGGTGCTCCTACGGAGTGCGTTTCTCTCTTTTGTTATAATTTATTAATATGCAAAAAACTTTTGGCTGCAGCTGCACAGATGTTGTGGCTTCTTTGTCACTGCAGTGAAGCTCTTGCTCAAAATCGCAGCAACGTCCTCCAGCTGGCAGTCACTCTACTGTACTGTACTGTGTTCTCTACTGCACCCTGCTGGTACTGTACTGTACTGTACCCTTCTGTACTGTAACGCACACCGCATGCCTGCAGCAATGCCACTAATCACTGCACCTCCTACAGGTGGTTGTGTCAGAACGCATCCAGAATCTGTCCGTTACACACACAGGTGTCAACTTTTGCTCAAAACATATTTTCTGTCCTTGTTTGGCACATGGTCCCCATACATGGGGGGCAGATGAAGGAGGGGTCTGAAGTCCTGTCTTCTCCATGCAAATACAGCAGTGATCACCATTTCTCATTGGCTGGATGTAGCTGATTTGTCGTGTTTCTCCTCATAAAAAACTGCAGGGTAATATGGCTTTCCGCAGTTTCCACGGCAACACCTTTTGCTAAAATGAATGCGATCTATGAACAAGCCTTCGTGAGCAGCGTCACGGTGGCTGATTTCGTAGCTCAGCGCTGAGCCACCTGCAGCCGGCGTTTATAAGATTTTCACTCGTTTTAGTGACACCGGTGACACAAATTGGGACTCAGGGGTGGTCCCACTCTGTCACTCACTCAGCTCATTGTGATGAGTAAATACCAGGCTCACAGTAACATACGGTAGGTACACTGTGTAGGTATGAATGTGTGTGAGTGATGGGGGAAAGGGGGGGGCACAGCAGCTAGACAAAACATAAACGGAGGAAATTGGTGACTTTGGTAACCACGTTAACGCTACCAGCATTAGATCGGTCTATCACCGAGGCCAACAATGCACCTTTAGCATCCATTAAAGAGTGGATAGGGATGATGAGGGTGAAGAAGGAGCAGCATCTCCATCCTTCTTCTTCTTTCGGCCGCTCCCGTTAGGGGTCGCCACAGCGGATCAATTGTTTCCACTTCTTCCTGTCCTCTGCATCTTTCTCTGTCGCACCCACCACTTGCATGTCCTCCTTCACCACATCCATAAATCTCCACTTAGGCCTTCCTCTCTTCCTCTTGCCTGGCAGCTCCATCCCTAGCATCCTTCTCCCAATATATCCAGTACCTCTCCTCTGCACATCTCCAAACCAACACAATCTCGCTTCTCTGACTTTGTCTCCAAACCGTCCAACCTGTGCTATCCCTTTAATATACTCATTCCTAATCCTGTCCATCCTCGTCACACCCAATGCAAATCTTAACATCTTTAACTCTGCCACCTCTATCTCTGCCTCCTGTCTTTTGGTCAGTGCCACCGTCTCCAACCCATAAAGCATAGCTGGTCTCACTACCATCTTATAGACCTTCCCTTTCACTCTTGCTGGTACCCTTCTGTCACAAATCAAGAGCAGCATCTCCATCCACTTGACATAAATGTTCTCGTTCCCCAAATCATCTAATTTCAGAATGCCTGGAGCTCAGACTACACCCATGCCACGTTCCCCTGGGTTGTAATGAATTTTACCCATTTTATCAAGCTAATATTTCAGTATTAAACAACCAGCAGAGGTAGCAGCAGCTTGAAACAGGTGTAGCTCGTGTTGCTGAGCAGGCAGACGCCACAGAGAGCAACGGAAAGGAAAAGACAAAATAAACATCACCAAACCGTCACCCTTACTGCACTAATACGTGTGTGTGTTCACGTGTGCCGTTTGCACGTGACATCACTACTCCTGCTTCTCCAAGCCATGTCAGATATTGAACAACCGGACTCAGTGTGTGACGCACCTGTGTGTTCAAGTTTGCAGCCTGCCTGAGTCCAGCCTGAAGAGCAAACAGACAGACACATAGGTAAAGCAAGACTGAGCTCTGCAGGAACAGCAGTGTCTCTTAGCCCCCCGGTGTGGAGCTAACGTGTGGGAATGTTGTGTTAAATCTGATAAAAATGGGGTAGGCAGGCAGCAAAGCTGGCTGTTCCGCTTCACGTGCAAGCAGATGCGTTCGAAAACCCGAAGGAAGGGAGAGTTGGACTTGATGTTAACTGGGGGTGTCAGGTGGCAAGGGGAGCAGAGCTGTGACAGTTAGACAATAAGAACCTGAGGAAGGTGGCGGCAGGGGGGAGCTCAGCTGACCAGATACAGCTGCTGCATGATTAACACATTTGTCAAGCGGGAACAACGGCGGGACGGAGCCCAAACAGGCCTTAGAGCCAAGGATGCTGCAGCCTTGTCTCCTCTGGACCGAATTTACACCAAAAATTAAAGAGCCAAAATGGAAACTTCCTCAGAAACCGCATCAAATCCTTAAGTCAGAGCTCAGACACACATGAAGGCAGAACAGGAGCAACATTTTGACAAGAAATAAAATTTCACACAGGACAAGCGGAGCAGAGAAGAAGCCCAGCAGTCAGTAAAGCAGAAAATGGGTTTTAGAGGAAAAAATAAGTTTGACAGGAGGCCGAGTATAAACACAGCACTAAGACCCTCAGCCCTGCTGGTGTGCAGACATCTGGGCTCCAGAACGCTCCCTCTCTCCTCATGATGGCCTGCTTCCCACTACATGAACTGAAGGACTACTGTTTACCCCCTGTTGAAGGTAGCGTAAAACCACGGTACATTTCCCAGTGGTCACCACCGATGTTTGTGGACAAAAAGTGGGTGGCCAGCAGTGCGAGTGGCACCACTGGATGAACAGGCAGGCGTGCAACAGCTGGGCAGTGATTTACGCTGTTTCCCCCTTTCTTGAGACACCTGTGGTTACCGTGTTTTAATGTACAAAAAGAGTAAACAGGGTGCACAGAGCAAGCAGGGGCCTTGAGGACACCATTACTGTCAATTTGAATCCTGAACGCCACACAATTACCTTTTCATTTGGCTTCTGACAGCTCACTGGCCAAACCGATGATGGCAGTGGAAAGCACGGTAAACGGCAGAAAAACACTACCTATCACCTGGCTCACTGAGCGTCAAACTGGGGGGCTTCATCTTGTACCTGTGGTGCCCTGATGTGGGGTGGCACAACCAGGAGGCTGCAGCACTGCACCTGCACCCATCGCAATCACTTTACAGTGTGTGTGTGTGTGTGTGTGTGTGTGTGTGTGTGTGAGAGAGAGAGACTGACTCAAGTGGCTGCCGGTGAGGACAGTGCTGGACCCCCCAGGCCAGCTGCCATGTGACACCATGAGCCCTGAATTAGTGATCGTCCAGCTGTGTTATTGGAACGGCCAAGTCCCTTTGTCCCCCCCCGTGCCTCATGCTCATTTAATGGCTGCGAGTGCGGCGTAAGGTTTCCTGCTCTATATTTAGCCCTCGTGTTTGTCTCATGTGCTCATTGTTGAAAGGAGTTCTTCTCTGTCCGTCCTTCCATTTCACCTTCTTCTGCTCACCGTATTTATAACTGTGGTGAACTTCAACAGGTGTTTGTGCCAGAGATCACTGTCGATGGCTGTCCGACCCCGCCGGAACCTCCAGGGCTTGTTAGCAGCAAGGGTGTGGGATGTCACACTGAGGGTGGCCCTGCTCTGAGCCGGAGGAGAAATGTCCAGGGTCACCTGTACTTTGCCAAGGGTAGGCTGGGTGGCACCCAAGGCCACTGAGGTCTCCCACAGCCGTGGTCCCACAAGATGGAGAGGGAAACCCTGTTCCTAGCAAAGCGAGGACCCCACACAAGGTGTCACATCAGCACTTTTACTCAAACTGCCTCATTTACCCTGATTGATGCAAGAGCCACCCTGGGTGGTGGGGGTGGTGGGACCACATGGACCATCTCGAATGCATAAGTTTACTTGCTATTTGACCCCAGCATGGGCCAAACAGAAAAATCACAGATACAGAAAATTACAAAAATCCGTGCGTGTGTGTGGTGCTCAGCAGAAGAGTAGACGTGTAAGAGGTTTGTGAAGGTCTTCTTCCACCTGCACAGGAAATTTGTTCCAGAAAAATCTTCTGAAGGTGGATTGATGTAAATCAAACACAAAGAAATGATCATTAGCTTCAGTGCTAAAAATCTGTGCCAGGTCTGAAAGCCTGAAATTAAGGACAGGACAGAACAAAGAGCAGAAGACAGTCTAGCAGCTGTTGGCTCCTTGTGTGTTGTTATGGAGTTGGCCTCCTTATCCTGGCCTCTGCCATGGCCTCCTCACAGTCAGGGCTCTGACCCATAACAGAACTTGCTTTCTTGATGGCTTTGTTGAGTTTGTGCTTCTCAGCTGAACTGATGTGACAGTAATGGACACGGTAACCTCAGCAGATACCATAGCACCACATAGCAAGGTACCTTCCCTCCGTTAATTGCGATATAATACAATATCTCTGTCCACCTGCATTCCACCTGCAGTTCTTTCACACATACAAGGTTTTATACTCTGAACAAGTGGATCAGGTTGAGAGAGTAGAAGCTTTCAGATGTTGGCACAGGTGAAACTGGCAAACATGAGGTGATGGAGGCTGAGAACTGAGCCTAATTACAAGTTTGCATCATTGCACTGTTGGGAGGTTCAAACCCAAATTCGATTTTCACAAAAGAGAATGAGCAGAAGCAGGGCTGTTAAAGGAGGTTCCATTTCTTGACATACAACTGTGTGACCACCAGCCAGGCAGACCTTCTGGATTAGAGCATCTGTGAGCATAAACAGGTCTGTGCATTTCCATCAGCAGCCAATTTGCACCTGAAGCAAGAGGAAAGATTAATTCCTACCAAGGGGCTGCTGAAATTTGGAGCTTAAACTTTAAAGACTCAGGGAATAAGGACCATGCTGAGCAAATGTGGAGATGTGGAACCCCCCCGTAGATCCTTCAGAGCGTTCCTGGTTCTGTTGCTTCTAAATCATTTGTGTGTATTTGACAACATTTGTTCCAGTTTGTGAAGGACCATTACAGAGTGTGTGTGTGTGTGTGTGTGTGTGTGTGTGTGTGTGTGTGTGTGTGTACTGAGAGCCATACGCCTGAGCAGGAGCAGTGATGACTGTTATCTACACGGACTCAGGCTGCTATCTGTGGAGCTCAGCTTCCCTTGATGGACCTCAGCGCTTGACATTTCCGTCATTCTTAATCTTCCCCCTTAAAGAGAGACAGAAATGTCATTTACGCTGCTCAGCCACTTCATGAACACACACACACACACACAGCCTCAGTTTTATGGTCTCAGTGTTTGGTTGTCAGTGCAGCACCACACAGATCCTGCATTCGCATCTTCTAAACGCCCATTGCTTACACAGAAACTTACACTGCCCCCCTGGTTTCTCCAATATTTTTCCAATTTTTCTCCTAGTTTCTGCCCACCATCCAGACCACCTCTGATAAACAGTGCATCTGAGGGCTTGTATCAATACCCACCTCACCCACTCTCTCCATAGTCTGCTTCCACCACTGTTGTCTGAAAGACTCCATCATAGCTCGCAGGCCAACACCATCAAGCTCAGGAATACCTTTCCCCCATGAGCAGTCAGGCTGCTGAATTCTGGACAGCACAGGAACTGATCACCACCACCACCTCTGACCACCTCACACTGCACCATCATTATTAAGTGCAAAGGGGCAGTGGTAAGCAGGTGTGTGTGTGTGTGTGTGTGTGTGTGTGGGAGTGTTGTCTGTCTCCTGCCCTCTGCTTCTGTTTCAAGTAAACACCTCCATGGGGTCATAACCACTGTCACATGTTCTGCTGATGTGCTAATGCTTCCATTTTGCTTCTGCCAGTTTAGCAGCTCACTGACACTGTGGTAGAGGACCCCCCCACACACATATACACACAATGTTGTCGTTGTCCAGTGTCGAGCAGGAAGTGCTTCACTGGGCCTCTCATAGGTTTACCGCGGTATCCAACAGTGAGCTCCAGAGCTGTGGGATTTTGGTCTCCAGGCTACACATCCACAAACCTCAAAACCAGCAGGTGTCCAGGTCCAGGATGGCCACACTTTTGGGACCGGAGCAACATCTGAGCTCCGCCACTTTCGTCTGGCTATTTTGGTCCTGGTGCCGTGGTAAAAATACTGTGAACTCAATACTGCCGTGGACAACTGGCTGGGGCAATTAACATATCTCCATATTGGCCAGAACATCTTTGTGTATGTAGGTACCCTGTGTTGATGCCCCAGCATCGGTCTCCACATGAACCTGCAGCAAACCGAGTTCAGCACAAACACAACCACTGACGCTCAGTGTTGCTCAGTCTGCGGACATAAATACTGCGGAAAGCAGCTTGTTTTCACCCCAGATGTCCCCCAGATTTCCCTCTTGTTTTGGAGACAAATGCTTGGAATGTCAGTTGCACACAGGATGAGGATAAGGATGAAGCAGTGCTGCTTCAGCCTTCACTGCTGGATGGCATTTTCCTAATAAAATGTAATCATTTGGGATCTTTGTGTTGTTAAACAGGGATTTTGTTCTGTATTAACAACAAACTGCATTTTTTTATATTTCTCAGTCTCACTTTTTGAATTAATCCATACTTTTAAAAATGTTTTTCTTTTTGTGTGCTTTGGAGTTAATACAAATAGTTTAATTGAGGTAAATAGGTAAATAAACTGAAATAAAGTTGTTTCAAGTTTCAAGGTTTATTTGTCATGTGTGCGCTAACAGCAGCATAGCAGTGTTGTGACTATGAAAAGTGTTGCTTCCAGACATCCTCAGCAAATAAATATATAAGTAAGATATATAAGAAAATAGAATAATAAATAATGAAATTAAGAAAAATAAATAAGGAATAACGTGCAATAAATATACATAGAAGATAAACAAACAAGAAATAGTGGTAAAACTGCAATGTGCTGTCACCCAGGGTGTCCCTTGCCACCTGGCCTGTTTCCAGAACAATGTAATCACAACCAGCTGAAGATGGATGGATGGATGGAAGTGACACTGGTTTGAACAACTGGACACTGAAGGCAACTTACTGCACAGGAGTGCTGGGTTTAAGCCCGGACTGCTCAGTCATAGGGTACAGAACCTGAACCCTAACTGCCCACTCCTCAAGCCCCACATTTGACATCATCGCACTTTGGGAAAGAAATGCACACAAAGGGTCTACAGCAGCTGCTCCGGAGATCACAAACTATTGCTGTTAGCAGGTTGTTGTTCTTCAAAGGTCTCTTGCAGACCAGCTTGCGGCAGCACCTTTGAGCATCAAATGGAAATAGAGCGAAAAACCATTTGATGATCGTTTAACTGAAATGTGGTCAAGATGTTTGGTTTCCATGTTGAAGAAGTACAGGAGTCAGAGACATGGAGGCTGCTGCCACCAGACCTGCTCACAGGATTTATTTCCACGGCCAAAGTGCCACTTTGCATCAGGTTCTGGGTTTGTTTAGCAGCTGGAATGTCTTCATACGTTTAGACCTCAGAAAGATCATTTTAAACCTTTTACTGTAAGGAGATGCTTTTTATATTTACAAACAGCTGGATCTGCAGTCATTTAAAAACCCCACCCCACCACCGCCACCTCCCAGCAGGTGAGTATGAACCTGGGCATGGGAGGTCGGTGCCCTGAGCTCCAGGGTAAAATTCCCATTTGCTACCCCACCACGGCCACCATAACAGCGTGAGGGTCCGAAAATGGTGGCCTGAGCAATAGCTCTTGCCCAACTATTTGTGACCCTGGTGGCACCCACAGTGTTGCTAAAGTCATCCATCACCATCAGCCGCGCCATTTTTGACTCAGTGAGTCATTGCTGCCAAATGTGTGTTTTGGGCGACTCCCCAGTTTCGGCTCGAGGTCCAGCGTTCGTTTCACACCTGTGACCCTGCGTTCCCGCTCCTGATAACGCACCTCTTTGGGAAAAACACGTAGAACAAACTGCCCGTGACTGCTGTGGTCATAGATCCCGACGAAATTGAGGTCCTTAAAATCTAAAATGGAGTTTGACCTCCAGTTTCATAACACGGAAATACAGAGGCCTACAGAAGTGGACCCTTTGGCTCATGCTGCCCAACAGAGCCGTACCGCGATACATTTCGGAAGCCTTTCCCTTGCTTACAGGAGTTCGTGCCAAGAGGCATCACGTGTGTTTACCAAGGGCGATTGACAGGGGTTTGTTTGCAGCCGTGTGACCGTTACGCTGTGTTTTACAGCGGCCTTTTAATTAAGGAGCAGTGTTTACATCCCACTCGTCTCCCAGCAAACACAAAAATGAAAGGAGAGGAGAAACCGCATGGCTCCCAGTTTGGCTTCTGAGTGTAAACATCCCGCAGAGGGGTGGAGCGGCACCTCCTCCTGGTGGTTAAAGCTCCCCATCGGTGGGTGTTGTGTGCCGCTGTCGTGGCGACGGGATGCTTCCCATTATTGTGTGTCAGGTCGGGCTGTAAATCCTTCTGCAGACCATCTGTTTGCACAGCCACCGAGGGACACCAGCAGCATACGGCCCACGGGGGGACCACCCATAATTCAGCCCGTCCCCACCTCACACGCAAGGAGACCCCTTTTCAATCACACGGAGGGCAAGAGATCGTCCAGGGTCACCGCTGCCACCGCCACTGCCAGCCGTCAGCTCGCCTTCGCATACATCCAGTTCGGTTTAATCCAGTTCAGCTTAATTTGATTTAAATTTAATTCAATTTATTTTTTAGAGGCTTTCCTCCCACAGTCACAGAGTGCATAACAGAAGGTCAGCAGATACGACAGAAGCAAATTCGACAAATGTGGAGTTCACCCTCCAGATAAACGGTTGGCTGTACGTTTAAAAGCTGTGAGGACCGTGGGAAGTGGCTGCGTGACAAATGAGGAAAGGAAAACAAAACCTCTCAGGCAAAAGGTGAAAGAGAAAAGTAAACCTCTGGGGGTCCGAGTGCCCTCGGTCGCACCCCCGTAAAAGACCCCGTTAGGCTCATTGTTATACATTACATTATATTTGTTATACAACGTCTTCATTTAAATCGTGGATCTCGTTTTTGATTTAAAAGTCTCTGTGAAATGTCAGGTGGTTCGATGACTTTCATTCTGACAAGTGTCACCGCATATTAGTTTACCCCACTGCGCATGTCAGAAGAAAAGATGGGAAAAGGCGGTCTACCTGGTGGGAGAAAAGCAAAAGTCAGCGCAAAAGAGTCAAGTAATTTAGCACCTGGCTGAAAAGGTGAACAAGGTTATTTCTGTTATTTTCGTTATATCCGATTTGTGCATTCGTATCGGAAGATCTGTTTATTAGTCATGAATGTGTATTTTTGTGAAAGGCGCGTTTCCGCATGTCCTGTTCTTCTCTTTTTGCTGGAAATATGCGGGACGTGAAAAATATAAAACAGGTTGCTGAATGTTCTGCTAAAATTGTTTTATTTGGTTACATGTTAATGCTGATTTGTTTGGTTCATATTTTGCACGCTCCCGCATTTGTATGTAAACGTATATGGTTTGGACTAAATAACATAACGGCTTTGACCCTCACCCTATGGGTTATAAGAAATTAACAGTTTGCTTTACTTAACGTGAAAGAATATTTGTATTATTGTAGTATATGTGTTTTAATTGACTTTTATTGTAAAATTTTGTATTCAAGGTACAAGAGTGTTTTTCTTCGTTCTTTCCTTTTCGCTGTAACTCTTACGGCGAATTCATGAATGTTGGTGTTAAAGTTTCCAGACCCTTGTTCAGCTGGGGTTGCTACCCCCCCAACCCCCACCCCAGCATTCTAGGCTGACAAAGAAGTTGACCGTTGAAACAAAACCGTAAGTGGGGTTTGAGTGTTTTCCTGTGGAAGCAGCTGTTTGGAAACATTTGTTGCAATGACTGGAGAAGAAGCAGGGGAGTGGAATGCATTTGGGGGAAAATAGCAGTTTCTACGATGGAATCTGAAAAATATTTCTGACACCAGAGTCAGTGTTTGGCCTTAGCAGAGAATTTTTTATGCATGAAAACATGTTACCTGGTGGCCCACAATGCAGGCAAAATGCAACCTGACCCCACGCTGACTCTGCGCCAATTTCACTGTCTGTGCTGTGAGGCCACGTGGCCGACTGCGGAGACGGTGGTGCCAGCCTGGTTGAGCCAGTGTGTTGCCAGGGAGGGTCGCATGTTTATTCCCTTTTCCTTCACAGCACCCCCCCCCCTTCCATTCAGGACCACCCTCCCGACCCCCAACTCCCACCTGAACCCAGGACCCGGGTTTTCTGTGGCTCTTGGGTTGATTCTGATGATTCTGAGCCTGGGCCGTTTTTAATGGCTGCAAACGTGCCGCCACTCGAGGGTTTCAAGCCCAAACTTAGTACATTAAGTTTAGCTGCATGCAGATGTAAATGTAGCTCCAGACCCTTCTTTAGGCCACATATTCTGACCCAGCACCAGAAATCGTTCATGACTTCATTTCAAACCTCATATGACAAGAACCCAAATCCCATTTTCTAGTCACCCATTTATCCACACTGGAAATCTGTTCAGTGGGCTGAAATTTGCAAGGCAAAATAAAAAGAAGACTTTTTATGGGCAAAATGTCAACAATTTGTACACAGAACCCAAGTACAGCCAAATCACTGGGATGGAGCACAGTACAATACAGTGCAGTACAGTGCAATAGAATAACAAATGTTATTCCGATGTCCCCAGAGAACAGAATCAGCAAAATCCGCAGCAGTTGCTGTTAGGCCTGCAGATTGGGGAGGGAATGGAGCCATGCAGTCACTCAAACCTGCAGCCACGAGGCCCCCACTTTGCAGGAGCGGTGCTGACGTGCCTGTGTTCCAGAGCTGTGTGTAACGGTGGCACTGAAGAGCCCTGCGCCACCTTACCCACATCTGGGACAAAGAGGAACCGTGGCTCCCAGTGAAATGCTAACTGCAGTCCAGCCCGGCTGATATGCTGAGGGTCTTGGTGGCTGCTGGACTTACGGGCAAATCGACTTACAGACAGACTTCAGAGCCCAGCTAGGCTCCTAAGGCGAGGAGCCACTTTCCTTCAACAGAGTAAATCTGGATTGGTAAACAAATTGTCCATGATGACTGAGTGAAGAAAGGATGATGGATGAGTGATGAATGAATGCCCCTGATGTGCAGTGATTCACGGCCTGAGCCTCCGCTGGTCTCCTGCCTCCAGTCAATTTGCCAATAAACGGCCCTTTATAATGGGACAGCTGTCAGAATTAAAGTGTTGTTGCCCCCCGCCCTGCCATCGTGATGCACTTCAGTGCTCGTGAATCATTTCCACAGAAGAAGGAATGAAGAGAAACTCAAACAAACAAAACTGAGAGCAGCAGCTCCTCCCTTTTTCCTGCCAGGGGAAACAAACACACACCTCAGGACTGTGGTTCCTCTTGCGGTTTTTTCTCATTTCCCCTTGGCATCAGCAAGAAGCAGGAGCAAAGCTGCAGTAAAACCTTGTTTTTTACCAGTTCCGAGCGCCACGCTTTTCCAGCTTCCGAGAGGAACCTCATCCCAGCGGTGGGTCACAGACTGCTTTTCACAAATGGGAGTTGAGGAAGAAATTCTGAAAAGATGCCAGTTTAACAGGAAGTGATGCAACTTTTAATTAAGCTAAAATGACACAGGGAGCTGGCACAGTTTAGGTACGATCATGTCTGGAAGACGGTTAAGGCATCAGCCATCAGCCATCATCGGGGCTGCTGAAGTGAAGCAGCTGCTGTTTGGGACGTTTCAGTTCGAGGCCCCTGGGACACAAATGCCAGTGGCACAAACTTCGCAAAATCCGAAACCAGAAAGTTACGTCCACAAAATAGGAAATAAATAGTAGTGATGGTGGTGATGATATAATATAATGATAAATTTGATCATTTCCATTAATGCGATAGCTGTCATTTTAGAGGGAGTCTGACTGAAATCCAACTTTTTAACACCTGCAGTGAGAAGTTCAGACTATCCCATTCCCCCTTGCTCTTTGCCCAGTTTTTACCCTCTGGATTTTACTCTCCCTGTTGCTTTTCACATTGTAAAAAAAGTGTTAAAAAGACACAAAAAAGCTCTTTATTTTCATTTCTTTGTTTTCATTTTTTTAGGAGGCACCCCGTTCACATGGGCAGCTGTCCAAAGGCAGAAACACGCAAGCAGGAAAAGAACTGGAAAACTTCTTACTCCGCAAGCAGCCTTTTTGCGTCCGTGGGGGCCATGCCTCACGAGCCACCGCTTCGTGTGTAACGCAAACAACAAATGCAGACGTTTGCTGTGTGTGCCGAGCTGGGCTCCTGGACTCCATCGTGGCTCTTAAAAACCACTTGAAGTTTCTGAAACTAAAGCGGTTTCCTAATAAATGTGGTAAATAAGCCCCACAAAGAGGGCGGATTGCAGCAGGGCAAAGCTGGACTGTTTTTATTCAAAAGCCTGCACTTTATTTCTGCCTTTTCAAACAGTTACAGTGGAAAAATCATGGCAGTTGGAGGCCTGGGCTGCAGGAGCTCCTGCACAGGGACACAGGGCAAGGCGAGGTATGGTGCTCCTCCAGCTCGGCATACCGCATTTTACCCCAGAAAGCCAAAGGGGATCTGTGCACTGGTGCGCATTCTCCACCTCTCAAGCCAGTAGTTTTTGGGATGAGCTGGAACACGGATAGAGCAAAATGCATGTTCCACCAAAAAGCCTGCAGGAACTGTGTGAAACATCCAAACAACCATGGTCTGGGAGCTCAGCGGAGTTCATCCAGCACCATGTTGCTCAGTTCATGCTGTACTGGAGCAGCATTAGCAACCACATAAAAGCTAGATCTACCTAATACGGTGCCTCCATTCCTTAAGCAGCCATCAGCTAAACAGACAGGGAGGTGCATCCTGCGCCAAAGGCATTCAAGGAGATCTGATACGGAGGTCCTGGCTCTGCAGATACGCGGTGACAAGGGCAGAGAAACGCGCCAAGGTGCATCTGCAAGCCACCCACGTTTCGGTTCCCATGGGCCACCGGGGCTCAGGCTCTGAAGGCCCTGCCTCAGCCACTCAAGTGTTGGCTGTTGCAAGACGAACCGCTTTGCTGCCACTGCCACCACCGCCATACCCCAGGCTTCATCGCCCTGGAAACAGGCCGTTCACTGGGTCATTAGGATTCCACCACAGCAGTGTCTGCACACAGGGGGTGGCAGGGGGGTGTCTTTAATGGCAATGGCAATGACTGTGGCAGCAGGGGACACTGGGAAAAATCCCTTATGAACAAGCATGCATTAATCTTGTGCCCCCCCGTTGGGAGAACGGCACCTGTGTAATGCAACAGCTCCATCAGTCACTTTAATTCTCTCGCGCCTCAAAGTGTGTGACGGGGTGAGAGCAGCGGGAGGGGTGCTGGGGGGGGGGCAAGCAGCACTCCAGATTGTCCTCAGCTCAGGCCTTTGTCACGGCAGAGGTTCAAAAGGAGGCTTTGAAAGATGCTTTTACTCTCGCACGCACGCACGCACGCACTCCCCCAAAACACAGGACAAGAAAGGGTTGTTCTGTCTTTAAAGAATAAACACTCTGAGAACTAAACAGTTTTTTGCAGATTTTTACAGCATTTTCATAGAAACCAAAGGAAGAGCAACAATTCTCTCTCTCTCTCTCTCTCTCTCTCTCTCTCTCTCTCTCCAGAGTGCAGAGCTGTGATTCGGATGCTGCTGCACTGGACACTGTGGGCTGCTGAGAAGGGCACAGCATCATATTAGCAACCCACCTTCACTCTTGTCATTGTCACCTATGTGGCCAGTACACATGCTGTCTCCCATGTGCTGCTTTGCTGAGAGGAGCAGATGTATAGATGATTTCCAGATTGTTCTCTGTCCTCTGCTCAGCCGCAGCCATGTTTTCAACGTTGATTCTTGTTTAATTACAATATAAATTGCATTAATGATTTGGAAATGGTGGTTGTGGGGTTTGGCCCCAGACAGGGCAGTTGCACAGCTTATACCAATGCACCTGAAACACACATCTTTGGACTGTGGGGGAGCTTGAGGAGAACATGCAAACTCCACACACACACACACACACACACACACACACACACACACACACACACACACACACCAGAGCTGCTGTCTCACATTTGCAGAATTAATCAAGTTTTTATATCTGAACCTGGATTTACTGTATTGAGAATTGATTTGAAATGAGTTTATTTATACTCAGCTATGCTGGTAGTGTATGTTTTAGTCAGATGGCATTTTTTGTCTATGGACCAAATAGTTACAAATAATACAAAAGAAGGGTGTGACTTTGGATTAAATTCAAAATAATTAATAGAGCCTAAATACTAAATCAGCCTCAAGGAAGAGGAGGACACCTGTATGGGGCAGGAACTATGATTAATCGGGGGATTAAAACAGAGCTGCAAAGGGCAGGCAGGCATGCATAAATGTGTGCAAAACTGCAGTTTTTTTATTTTTATTTAAGTACAGAAAAGTGATTTATGCAAAATATAATAAGACATATGAGCCCATTTCAGCTGTCTCACACAAACACATACACAGACTGCTCTCATCCCCAGGTGTCACCTTGACACACCACCCTCCATGGAGAAACACAGGTCTGCCGCTTCACCACTGTTTCTCAGCACTGCAGGGAGATGTTTCACAGCCTCAGTTGAGATGATTCCACTTCTGTTCATATGTCATATGTCATATGTGTATGCATGAATGTGGGAGTGTGTGTGTGAGCTGCTGCTCATTTCTCTGGACAGGAGGGGCATCGGTCTGAAGGTGACAGGACTAAACACACCTTTTGAAAGAGCTGAATGGACATTGGTGGCGTTGAAATGGTCCAAAATGCAGAGAGGAAACATCAGGTAACAGCGAGGAGCTAAAAATACGATCTTATCAATAACCAAGAGTCTCTTTTTTAGGACGCTTTCTAGAGCCGGAACCATCCGTGCCCCACGAGTCGGGTTCCAGCATGCAGACGCCCTCTGAGCACCTACATTAAATATTTACACACTTTTGGGGAGGGACAAGATGCCGAAGGACATGTTGGCACCACTTGGCCAACCTGGTATCACACATTACAGCACTGGGCAGTGTGTGTGTCTGGGGGGGGGGACAAGTAGCCCCCGGTGACCCTGCATTCAGTACTGAAAAGTAAGAGGTCACACTGCTATTTTAGTGCATCGCAGTGCATCTTCCACTGAGAAAAACACCTTGGTCATCAATTTCAGGCTATCCTTCAACAGTGGGACTCCAAGCTAAAGAGTTTGAGCACAGGCGAGGAACCCGGCTGTGAAATGGTTAACAAATTGGTGGTCACGTGGCTGCCGTAGGTTAACCCTGGGAAAAAGTGCTTGACGGTTAATGCGGCCTCAGGCATAAGGACAGCGTTTACATGGCCACTTAGTTAGCCAGTCGGCCGTGTAATGAAATGCAGGTAAAAACCGTTTGAGCTGCTGCTGCGTTGCCCCTTCTGACCTTGACAAGCGGCAAACGTGAAGAAAAAAAACACTCACACTCACCTGAGGAATGGGTCTGCAGTGAAAAGCTGCTCTCCCAGTCGACAGGTGAACACTCTTGGTTTCCTCGCCTCACAGGGATGTGTCTGGGGTCAGAGGTCAACGTCCCAGACGTGTGCCTTCTTCAGCGAACATCGCGTGTGAAACAGGAGAGCAGCACTGGCCAGCATTCACCGAGCCTCCTTGGGTGGGCCTTCCACCACACTGCTGCCACCTAATGGTGGCATCTGTGCAACGCATGTGGGGGACAGACGTGGCGATGGTGGCGGCAGTGACCCAGGTCTCGGTGACGACACATTCCCGGCAGCGACACAGCAACCTTGGGTGAGCACAGTTTGTTAAGTCAACACAAACGGGCCAAAGCAAGCAGCTCCTCTTCTGTCCCAGAAGCCCTCTGACCTCAGACAAAGAGAAAGGGAGCTGACGATGGTGATGTCATTGGCCCATAACCTTAACCAGGTTAGCAAAAGTCTAGCTGGATAACAAATTGCAAAAGATCAACAAATTCCACAGTGGAATGATGGATTACCCACAGTTCCCAGTGCACTGCAGGCCCAGATACAGCGGGGCGAAATGATTAATGACACTGAGCAGCCCCCCCGCTTCCCCCGCTTGTCGTTCGTACGTTTCTTCAGATATCTACATTACCCAAAAATGTAGTATTTTCAGAACACGAGTCTAGTCTCTCACACACACATACTCACCCAGTGTCCACCGATTCCCAGAATGCACTGCTGCGCAAGACTTTGCTCTGCACCAGATGTGGTCGCGACACATTAGCTGCCAGACCGATTAAGCATATCAGCAAACATTTTTTCCCTCAGAATTTGATCGTTGGAAGGGTCGCATCCATCTTTCTTTCAGTTTGCTGTACTTTTTCACTAGCAGCTCCCAGGATGGATTAGGATCTCAAGAAATGAAACCCGCAGCTCTCGTTCCGAGCGGTCGACACAGCTGTTTTTGACTCTTTAAAGCAGGAAACGAACGAGGGCACTTTAGCATTAGCATTAGCATCGGGCGCCTGCATTATTAGCATCAGGGTTAATGATTCCTCATGAGAATATACATTGCGTAAAATATAAAACAATAAGAAAGAAATTATATTTTTATTCATCCTTTTATGGCCGCTTATGTCAGTGGTCCAGTGCGTCCACAAGGTTTGAGGAAAGAGCTCAGGGCAGGTAGAGCAGCCATTCACAGCGCTCAACCAAAAATGTACTTGAGCAAAAGGTGAAAAAACAACTCAAAGCCAGAATTTGTCCTATAAACATAAATGCCTTGTAAGTCAAAGTAGGGGAATTAAATAAAATTCCTCACGAAGGAGAGAAAATACCACTGGGCTGAAAAATAGGCCCATTTCACGCAGAGAGACGGACAGACAGGCAAATCGATTTAAATTTTTCCACGTGTCCGTGTCTCCGGGTTAAACCTATAGGAAAGGCTCCGTGCTTGTGTTGCATTTTAATAGCCAGAGAAGATGGACAGCTGTGGGACTGGATTGGTTGCCAGTCAGTGTTTTGCCTGTCAGCAGCGCCCTCAGCATTGACGAAATGAGATGCGATCGCCTGGATATGAAAGTCTCTTCCACGTCAGTAAAAAGTTCCGCACTGGGCCACAGCGAGCTGCTCGCTGTTTCTCTCATTACTGGCTGCTTGCAAGGAAGTCGTCTTTCACCTGAGCAGTTAGACATCAACTTGGGGACAGTCTAGTCTCTCACACACACATACTCACCCAGTGTCCACCGATTCCCAGAATGCACTGCTGCGCAAGGACACTCAGAGTTTGCGCCGCGACCAAACCTCAAACTGAACGCAGGTTCTAAGAGGTCCCACGTGGGGCTGCAAACCTCGTTCAGTCATTTGAGAGGTGTGAAGGGGGTGGCAGAGCTTTGCTGGGGGTCTGTATCCCTTCACCATGGCTCCCGGTGGGAGGTGGCACCATGCCAGTTTGACACCCTCTCCCTCCAAACACAGGACAGCATGAGGATGGGGCCCGGTGGGGTAAACAGGTCGACATAAAGGTAATGTAGCAACATCCAGACCGCAAAGCCGTTCATTAGAGCTAATAGGACTCACTTGGATTTATTATTCCACAATGGCAGAACATTTAAAGAACTTATTTGCAGCTTATCTGACCCTTGAGTCCAAAGTGATTTACACTCTTTAAACAAGAGCAGCACAGCAACAGGAGACACTGCTAACCCAGCTGGGTGCTCCATTCCTTTTCGCTTTAACTCATCCATTACTATTATCTAATGCATATTATTATCTCTTTTTTGCCAGGCTGGTTAATTTTGCCCATGTTATGTTGTCATTTTTATGCAAATTTATTGTTCATAGTTCCCTTGTGAGTTTTTCACATTATTTTATCATTATCCTATTTTTTTACTATACATCGCTTTAAGTACCTGCGTTTATATACATAATTTTGGGCCAATTGTTTAATTAGTTACTGTTTTACTGCTAACTGAAAATGTCATTTACACCAGGTGATACCTACATAAGATTGAAAATAAAATACCTAAAGGTGATGGAGTGCAAGAGGTCACGAATGCCTGTGACATTATTAAGCCGAAAGGTGCAAGCTCTGTGTGTGTGTGTGTGTGTGTGTGTGTGTGTGTGTGTGTGTGTGTGTGTTTAGATTCCTCCACAAGGTGTCAGGATTTTACTGAGTTTCACCACATCCAGACATCATGTGACCCAGGTGGAGGAGGGTTTGCGGCTGAGGAGCCAAACAGGCAGTACTAAGGTCACGCCTGCACTGTCTCTGTGCTGCAGATGGATGTGTCTGAGATGTGGCTTACGCTGAGTGTCACACTCCTCTGCCAGGGGTCACACCCTGAAGGACACATAAGCACCTTCAACATCCCCCAGAATTCTCTGTGGAAGGTCAGACACGCAACGAAACCCAACAGAGCCGACTGGCCCCCCACATTTAGAATGCAATTTTATTCTGCGTAAACGGTGATTCGGTTAGAAGCAGGGAAATTATTCAGCAATAAAAAAAGACAAACATGACCAAATATTTTGAACCAACTATCATTTGAACAGAGAACCAGGTGCCACTCTTGCCTGGTCTCAAGCGGTCGAGATCCTGTGTGAAGTGCAGCAGCCATTTTAGCCCTGCGAAGAGCGACAAATAACACAGTCAACACATTTCCAGTTTGGGCCACGACCAAACCTCAGACTGAACGCAGGTTCTAAGAGGTGCCCCCTGGGGCTGCAAACCTCATTTAGTCATGTGAGAGGTGTGAATCTTGGTGTGCAGATGCTGGAATGACATGCACACGGGGGGGTGGGCATTGTCTCTGCTGCTGATGTTTAAAGGTCCTCTTCTTCAGCATCTTCAGTCGAATCAAACATCATCTGTTGTAAAGGGAGTTAAGCACGGTGTAAAATGTGGTGTTAAACATGGTGGCCTCGGTTGACCTGCACAGATGTCCTGCTCGCTCCATTCTTGCGTCCATATGAATTTCCTCCAGATCCTTCAGACATCATAGCTGCCCTTGTCATCCACAGTCACCCTGGTCTCCATGGAAACCTGCTGTCACCTCTATGTGTGTGTGTGGGGGGGCTTCACCTTCAAATGGGTAGGGCTGTGGGACCGCTGTCACGTTTTTAACCCCCAGAACGTTAGTGACACTTTCTAACTTGAATTTAGATCTCCTGGTTCACGGTGTCTCTGATTGACTGACTTTGATCATTTTCATTTCATTAACAATTAATCACTTTTAATCCTCATCGGTGATTCGTTATGAACTCACGACGCCGAAGCTGGGCGGACGTTCAGCCTCCCGGCAATTTGGTAACGTACACACACCAAGGACACGGATCGCCGTTTCAATTCGATCCTGTCGAGACGAATAGTTGGAAACAATTGTCAAACCCTGTATTATTTTTAGATCTTATATTTAGACGAGTTTTATCTTTCAGGCTGGCCCTCTTTCTGCGGAAAGATTAAAGGCATACGCATAAAAATGCGTATCCGTGCGACTTTGTGAGAATGTAGGTTTCTGGGTTATTCTGTGTACTGAGGAGAGGCACCGCACACACAGTGTTCCCAGAGGAGCGTCTCCAGCAGCGCGTGCGTGCGCACACACACATATACACATACATCCACATACAGGAGTGTGTCCTCTTGCCCACCCAGCTCATGTTACTCTCAGGCCTCCCTGTGCCACAAACTGACTTCTTCGCATCTTTTTGGGAAGGAGGTGGTGGTCGCGGATGCAGAAATGATGATGTGTCTGACGCAGGCGTTTAATAAGTGCATGCTAATTATGGGGACTCAGATGTGTGACAACTTCCTAAAGTGGATACTGGTTGCCGTTTTATTACATCATTTGTCACTGTAAAGTTTTCTTAAGAAATACTGTACGGGAGTGTAGAACATTTTCCCAGCTTCTCCACAGATACACGGTGATTTACCCAGGGTGCTGCAGGAGGAGGTGTAGTTCAGCTCTAAGGTCCAGCAGAAGCTGCCCTCACTGTGCTGGTTCTGATCCATGGATCAAGTTACAACAGGGCCATCCCACACTGGAAGGTCAGTAGATGCTCCTCCCAGTGTTGATGAGCTGCAGGGCGGACACTGCAAGAGAGCCGCTCGTGCGGTGTTCGTGGTAAGGAAGGGTAAAGAAGTGATTGACCTTTGGTTTACCGTTGCCTCTTTGGGTTGTGGGAGGATGCTCATAGTTAAGCCATCTTAACTACAGTTCAGCTGCTGTTAGTCTGGTGTGGGGTCCAGGCAGTGAATGGCAAGTAGGCGATACCTGTTCGGGGCATCATGTGTATTACAGATTTACACATTTTCTCCTCCACGGAGAGGGACGATGAGCACAAACAGGAGCAGTGCAAGCTCCATGTCCAGCTGGTCAACACAAGAGTAGGACAAACAGGATATGTGACCACACATTTCCACAGGCTGGATGTTCCTAGCTGCACTGTAATAAATTGGGAAAAGGTGATGAAAGAAGGATAAATGAATGAAGACGTGCTGGAGGACAGCCACGTCTGCTGAGCTCACGTCAGACACGTGTCCACCCTGTCAGAGTCACCCTGTGGTCCCCATGCTGAGTGACCAGACGCAGAGCAAGCAGAATGTTGTGAGGAGGTCAGCCTGAAAACTACACACAGCACATTTGTACAGTGCAGCCCACTCTTCTGCACAGTAGTTTCCCTTAAAGCTTTGCCCGCTTTCTACTTGCACCCTTCTGACAAAGAAGTATAGTTAAACATCTTTCACTTTACTGTTTATCACAGGACACCAAAGCTGCTTTGCACCTGATCAGCATCCTCCGGCCCCCAGGGCAGCTCCATAAATAAATGCAGGCCCCACCAGTAGGCAGAAGGGCTCCTGGGCAGCAGCTCCACACTTCCCTCAGCTGACTGTTCCTGTAAGTCACTTCAGACAAAGGCATTAGCTGAATAAACAAACAACAACAACAACAGTAATAAGAATGCTACAGCACCTCTAACAGCCACCCACATCAGTGAAGGACCGTGTGTTTGCTGTATTGTGCTCGGTGGCTAAGACACACACACACACACGGCTTATGAAGCCATGGCACAGCCAGTTGCAAAATTTTTGGGAGATTTTGTCTCCTGTCCTCCACAGCCTGTTAGCTTTTTGACATTCTGTATATATTCAGTGAAAACACATTTTCCAGCGCTGTAGCAAATCGCAGTGGTTTCCACAACTAAGTAAATCTATCATGTGTTTGTTATTAGTATTTACCCATTTTTTATCTTGTAGTTTTTATCTTTAATCTGTCTATGGCTATACTACTTATCCACTCCCCATATCCTGCGCACTGCGTTCATTTTGTACTCCTTTGCACAGTTGTTCTAAAAGGGGGTTTGACAATAAACGGTTCTGATTCAGATTCTAACCTATCTTGCTAAGACCTTGCATTTTGTTTATTTTGAATTGTGGCAACATCCGTTTTTGTTTACTGCTAATCGCTAATGTTTGGCACTAGCTTCTGGCTCACGGCAACACTCTTTGTCGGAAACCGTACTCAGTAAAGAGTTTAACGGAACTTAAACTTATTAGCATTGTGTCTCGGTGTCCAAAAACACTGGTCTCGGTTCTTGTCCACTAGCAGCTGTGTGGCAGACTGGGAGATACGGATCGCTGCCGCTGCCCAGCATCACGAGAGAGTATCGTACTGCATATCGCTTGCCAGGAAAAATTTAAATTCAAAATTTGAAGTACAGTTTCTACTGAAGGTGCACATCGCTGTTGCACCTTCATAAAGTTGAAAAATTGTAAGTCGGACCATCGTAACTTGGGGACCATCTGTAATTGTACACCCAAATAACCAGTTTATTCAAAATCTCAGATGCCAACTAACATACATGAGTGCGTTTTGCTATGACGGAGAGCTTAAATAAAGGACAATTTACTGTGCTCATTAAAAAACCTCCAGTTCAAATAAACATTTCAACATGAATTATGATTGGATACACTGCACTAAACTCTACTGCATTTCCAATGGATGAAATTTAAATAGCAGACACCATGTAATAACTTTTAGTAGACAATTTAGTCTGACTGAAATGGGACAGCACGAAAACCAGGGTAAACATGGTATGCAGGATGGCCTGGCAGTGGTCCCAGAAGAAATGACCCTCACCATGCAGCTGTTAAATGGGAGTCCATGGTGACACTGCCTGGCGTGCTGTTGGCACACGGCCTCCTGTTTGGGTTCGAGGGCCCTGAGCCAAAGGCTGTTTCAGAGGAGCTGATGCACCGGCACCGTGTGGTCCCTGAGTCGCCCTCTAGAACTGCGTCAGGGGTCTCAGGTGTGACATCCCCCAGCCCAGCTTCACCTATGGTGCTGAACAGATGCTCCACTTCTGGCCACAGGGAGCTCCTAGAGATCTGAGACAACAGCACCAACACCAAGCACTTTCCTGTCAGACACGTGGAGCTGGGAGGTTGTTACAGGGTTATTGCCATGGTAACACTAAGGGCAGGAATTTGGAGACATGACAAAGTTATTTGCAGAAAAGTGCTTTAGGAAGTCCAACATGGAATAGGAGCACTTTTGGGTCCCCCGTGTAATCTGGAGAAAGTCCTCAAAGAAGCAGCAGCATGGCGCCCCCCACCCCAGACCACAGGAGGCTGAACGTGGACCTTAAACGGTTAATACCTCTGTTACGTGGTCACCTTGTGGACAGGCTGAGGAGTTATCAGAAAGACAGGCGCAATTGAACTGTCGGGGAACGTTAGTGAGGCTGGGACGCCGCTCTCTGACAGAACGTCTGAACACAGAGGTTGCCGGGGGGACGCAGACCTGAGAGACAAACACAACATGGACTCGCACAAGCTTTACAATAACAACACTGCTGTGGCTCTGGCAGGAGGACTACAAATTCTGCACCACTTAGCATGAGATTAACAGCAGGTGGTGTAGCGGTTAGAGCTGAATTACAACTCCTGCTGCAGCACCCTGGGAAACCTAGCCTTTAACAGTGTAAGCAAGGTAAACAAACAGGTGTAAATGCAATAACATGGGGCTAAGAACAGTAACAGCTAATAATGAGCAGCAGTGAGCGACGCCACCATATTCTGACTGAGCTGTCATGCACAACACTTACACTCACTGGGCTGTACCACACAATGTCTACTTTTTTGCAGCTTTTTGAATTGCTTTTGTTTATTTTTGCATGTTTCCAAATAGTTTCATCAAAGAAAGGGAGACAAGTCGTCAGCAGTCACCAGCGTCCATCAATCAACTTTTAATGCATCAGAAAGAAGAGAAACTACATTGGCATATGTAAGACAAACACTTTCCTATACACACTATCCACTGGACAGTTCCTCGTCAGCCACAAAGGAAAACACTGTTTGGACGTCTGCGGGTCACGCGGGTCCACATCGCCGTGAAACATGCTGTCCGCTCGCTCTCTGCTGCCTCCACATGGCAAAGGGGACGCACTGCACATTGCGAGCCACATCAGAACGCGCGGACTGGCAAACGACAGCCTCCACGTTCCAAACTCATTCCCCTTTTTTCTTTTAGTTGATAAAAGAATATATTTAAAAAAGAAAGTTTGTTTAACATAGTGTCAAGTGTAATAAAATAGATCTGTATAGTGCTGCACAGTTTCTTCCGGAGATTTCTGAAGGTAGGGGAGGACTCTGGGACATGTGGTTCTGGGAGCTGCCGTGTAAGGGCACATTCACTGGGCCACTCTGAGTGCTGATATGGTTCTTTACCTCGCTGTGTACCACCTTCTGTGTGTGCCTTCTGGCCCGTGCCGTGTTCCCCCCTCCTGAAGGGAAAAAGCAGCACCAGAAGCTGCTCAGGCGGGACTGCAGGATACCTGGGGGATACCTGTTGGAGCACGGCATGCACCAGAGGATGCTGGGGACATTTCCACGTGGGCCTGTGTCTCAGGTCCCTACCGGGCTGCTTTGAACACTAATAACTCAAGTGGAAACGATCAGTCGGACAAGATTACATTACAGTTATGCTGTGAAATGACCTATAGATATGCGATTATTGAGATTATTAGTTTATTAACAAGCCTGGCAGAAGGTTTTCATTCTATATTACTAAAGCAGGCAACTGATTTCAAATCACTGTTGAGACTAGCAATATTGTACAAAAAGGCGGCAGATCGTGGTTTTGTCGCCCTGTCTTGAAGAAGCTGCAGACTGCATTTCTTCCTGCATGGAAGACGAAACCATTTTTACTGACTGGAAATTCCTTTAAAGTCGATTTGCATCGTCTTGCTGCTGTTTCAGCCACCAATCACGGTGGTGGAGTCAGAAAGGTCTCTAGTTGCCCCCCCGAGTGGCACTCACATCTGGGTCTAACTGTACTTGGGAAAGATGGCTGCCAGTAAAATAACGTGGAGGTCCAGGGTTTGAAAACTGCAAACGGTTTGCCTTTAGAAAGCGATTAGTGGAGGGAGTGAGTGTGTGTGCGCGCGCACTTCTTTGTGATACCCAGGGTTGGGCATGTAGATTTTCTCCCCAGTGTTTGACATTCTCATTTCCAGTCCAGACGGTGTACGTGACCTTTAGAGAAAACAATACTTCAGTCACATACACTGATATGAATTTGTCAGAGCCTTACAAAAGCTTACACCTGTTTCAACTGTCTTTTTGTATTTTGACTGATATCTGCACATGAATGTTTAATCACAAGTTTCTGGAACAATTTTTCCAAAAAAAAAAAATAATTTGTGGGTCAGCAGCAATACATTTTTTTCATGGCATACCAAAAAATATGAGCTGTCAGGAGTCTGTTTCCAAAAAAATCCAGGCAGCTCCAAAGGTGAAATGCATTGCCATCTTACCAGATGGAGAGAGAAGGTGAAGCTGCTCGCCACGGGGGCAGGTTTGGTGCCAGGTGAGGAACCCAAGTGGCAGCTCCATCCTCCGAAACCCTCGGCAGTGCAGGAAGACTAGCAAAACTCACGTGTCCACAAACTGTCCTCACACAATGTCAGTTCCAGAAAGTCTCCATGGATGAATGTAAAAAAAAAACCATAGACGGTGAAGAAATATGACAAGTTGAGTCATTTTACCCACGGAGTAACTCTCATTTGTACCATCAGGTGGTTCTCAGCAGTAAAATGTCATGTTCTACAAAATGTTACAAGAGAAAAAAAAAGCTTTGCATCCAAAACAAAAGGGGAGAACAGGCAGGATGACTGGAAAAACAAGAGTAAAAAATAGGAATTCCCAGTAGAAAAACAGGGGGTTTGCTTGCTTTTTGGCATATTTTTCTGAACTGGTTAGAGAAGGAGGGACATAGCAGAGTCGCACATCCACTATGACATGAATGACTTTTCAACATGTCCTCGTGTGTGAATGCTGAAACAAGTTGTTGAGTAATTCATAAACAACAATAAAAAGAAAAGAGGGACCTGTCAGAACAACTGTGCCTCTGCACAAAGATCCCTGCGACACTTTGCTCTGCGTTACCAGCAAAATGCTGCGCTCTCCGCTACAAACGCTAAACTGTCTTCTGAAAAACTTTTCACCGTCAACTCTAGTAATACTGAAAAAGGTTCATTTTGCTTTGTTTGAAGGCTCGTAAAGCACACATACAACACAAATGAATCACCTCCTCATCCCTGTCACACCTGAATGAACATAACGACCATTGTTCGTTGCCGAGTAACAGCAAGTATCTATGCAAGATACCATGATATACAGTCACCTCAGTATATTTTCATAGTTTTGTTGCAACTACTACTACTAGTCCCTAGTGTTCTCCCACCCTATACTCAGAGCAATTATAAGTATTCTTAAAAAATTTAACTGGCTGCACAGAGTGTTTCATTTTACATACCTGTGACAGGCATTGTGTTCATCCATTTCTATATTCATAAATACATTAAGGCCAGAAACATTAATAAATAAAAACAATAAGTTAAAAAAATCTCATAAGCACTGAAGGTGTTGGGTTTAAAAAATATTCATGGCAAACCACTCATGGGATATCATTTTGCCACAACGCTCTTCTAAAAAAACAACACTGACTGAATGTTTTTGTTCTTTGCTGAAGAGGGCTGCCTGTTTTTCACTCTGTCCAGTGGGTGGTGGGTGCCAGGCTGCTGTTGGCCATCAGTGGGGAAGCTATGGTTCAGCAGTCAGGTGGGCTCTGGCAGGCTGCATGCTGGTCAGTTGTTGGCCTGGGCCTGAGGTACGCTCTTCTGATGCAGAGCGCCAGAGCAGCTAGGGGGCGCCGCGCCTGTGCTGGTGGGTTTGATCCAGGGCAGTGACAGCAGGGGTGCCTCTGTAGTGGTGGTTGCTGTCATGGTCACCTGGATCATGTGGTCCCGCTGGATGAGCCGGATCAAGGCTTTCAGACGCTCCAGGGAGGCTTTTGTCTCACTCTGCTGCTCCAGCAGACCGTTCTTCACCGCCGTACTTTTCTGTGGGTTGCAAACATTAAGAAAAAGATTTGTTCACACATAGTACATGTGTATTTCTGAGTGGATCTCCAAAGCCCCTTATACATGTCGCTTCTGGTAGGCACATGTTAGACCTTGTTAGAGGCACACTGTAGAGATAACTGGAAAAAAGCACTCTTCGTAGAGGTGTGTGACAACTGGGTTGAACAGAGGGTCTCTATATAATAATTATAATCATAGAAATAAGCAAGAACAAACTATTAAATGGGAGGAAATAAAAAAACAGATATCAATAAAGAGTAGGAAAGACAGCTCAGTAGCACTCGGTCAGTAAGAAGTGAGAGGGAAAATTAAAGAGCCCAGTGGCTAAAGACGAACAAAGGGTCAAGTGTTGTGCGTGTGCAATGCAGAGATAGGGATACAGTTGAGATACAGTTTGCGGGTGGAGTCTATACTCCCTAAGGGGTAGCGGTGGAGGTGTATGCCCAGACCATTGTGACCGGGATGTGGTTGGGAGGTCTCAGTAGCGTACCGCTAGCGACTCGCTGAGCTGCTGGTCACGCTCCTCCAGCAGGGCGCGCTCTTTCTTCAGCTCGTTGTTCCTCCTCAGGAGCCTCTTCTTCTCCTCCTCTCGAGCTGTGCAGGGGGCAGACAGCATTGTCAGATACAGATACAGCTGACCATTTGCGCCTATGCGTTACCTCGGTTGGCTCACTTTACAGCAGCACTGCACCAAGCTTGTGTTTCTACATTTCTGAACAGAGTAAAATTACTGTACTGTTATCACTCTGACCAGCACTTAGTATTTCAGACTGCCAGAAGTCTGTAGAGTCCAGACTGACTGACCGTCTTGCTTACCTGTTTTGTGTGCTACATAAGACTGGACAAAATTCTGGGGCCACGACATATTATCTTTGTTTATTACCTGAAAAGGGAAGAAGTGTTCACAATGTTTCAATATAAGTGTCATCTGTTACAAATGGCAAATTTAGACTAAATTTAATAATGTCACAGTGAACAAATTAAAAATGATCAATGTGTTCCTCATGACGGCTGACTTGGTTACACTTTCAGAATTTTAGATAAATACACCTAAGATGCCCAGCTGGACATACCTTCTTCTGACACCTGGGGCATGTCCAGGAGCCCTTGGGTGGTGTCCTCAGTGGTGGGTGAACGCACTCGGGGTGGTAAGTGCGGTGGCAGCTATGGCACGGCTGTAGCTCTCCGTCCTCCTTGCACACAGCACAGTGCTTATCACGCACCAAAGCCTCCTGCCCAAAAACACATGCTTATTCAGCAGTCACTTTTCTTTCATTAATTCAGGGTTAAGTGCCTTGATCAAGTATACAATAGCAAAAGGTGTAAGTTGAACCTGGGACCCTCTCTCTGGCAATTTAGAGAGGTTCCTTGAACTTTGCAGAAAGGACAGTAAAAGTTTCTGAGTTAATATCATGAAAGTTCTGTTTTATTAGTACAGTGAATTATTGGACTGGATAATGTATGCCAGGTCTTTTGCAGGATTTAAAACTTTGGATTAGATCACTAGTGTGAAATGGCCTGGAAGGACTGACATAATTAACTGCACTTATTTTATTTCCATATAGCAGTGCTAGTCAAAAGATTATGGCTTAGAATAGCAATATTTTACTGTTACTGTACTATATTAAAATTATAAAACATTCTAAGCTATACTGTTTCATCACGACAGTAACAAAATGATATAGATTTTTGTTCCAGTGTGTTTGGGAAGACAAACAAAGCCAATTCTGTGCTGATTCCTACGGCAAATTTCAATCAGCTACAGCGTTTAGTGCACAGAGGATTAGTGTCTGTCCGTGAAAAGAGGACAGAAAAACATATTTAAAATGGAAATGCGAGTGATTGGAGCTGTGGCTGAGACTGCAGGAAGGAGATACTGTGGCAAACAGAAGAAGCACGCATGTGTGACACTGTGAGGGAGTAAGGAGACCATTCTGTGGTAGGAACTCAACACGGCCTACATACCTTCCAGCATAGATCCTCAGTGTCTAGCGTGTAGACAGGAAGCAGAGAACAAGTTAGTTGCCGGCAACAAGCTGATATGGGTTAATGCAGAATGGTTAGGGACAAAGCCATGCAACAGGCTGTTTTGAAAACAACTCAGTGCTCTTATATAACATGTACACCCATTCCCCCGCTAGCAAGCTTAATGCATCCCATTAGGCAAATTCCCATTGGGACAAGGTGGAATTACCACTGTTTCTTATGAAAATTTTCTCCTAAAATTAATCATTAATATAGCAAAGTAAAATGTATTTTTAACAAATGACAGTGACAACAATATAGTAGCATAATAAATTGGCTCACAGATGTTTATTATATGATTAAATAAAATTCAAAAGATTACTGTCTTTCCTCTGTAAAGTTTAACTAAATAAACATAACCACAATAATAATAATATTGAAACTGCTATTTGATTTGTGATGTTATTTATACTGTAATCAAGGGTTGTGATTGGAAGTTGGTACAGTTGTCAGTTTTTCTTTTTAAGAAGTACCGTCCACATTTTACAGAGTGAAAGACTCAGTAGGCAGTGAATGAGACACCTGATGTAGAAGTAAAATGACCACTCAGCACCCAAAAATTCTGTTGTGCAGATTAATAACCCCACTGTATGGAAAATAGAGCTTTCTGTTGTAGGGGACCCTGTCAAATGACAGAGGGTGTGGTGTGCATTCAGTCTGTTCAGCGTGCAGTAAAACTTCTGTGCACATGCAGGCAATCATACAGAAATTCTGCAGAAATGAAGGCTGTGTGGAAGGCCAACGTGCTACTGCTGTCACTCAGGCAGAGTCACACCGTGCAGTTACCTCCAGATGACAGGAAAAGCGAGTTGTTCAGATAATTTGACGCGTGTCGTTTACGCTGAAAGCAAACAGAAAGTACATTATTCCCTACATGCAAGTTTAAAAATAAGGTCACATATTCAGACGGTCCATTAGGGAAAGTACAGTCCGAGTTGTTCAATTACCTACGCCAACTAATTTACATATATTTACATCAGCTGGTCAATAGTTATGTTCCGTGGCTTTCCTTTGTGGCACCACAGAATTTGTCAGAGAATAAACATCAATTTAAATGCATCATTCTGACACAGAGCTGATCCTGAAATGACATGTTCGCAGACTACTTAATTAGTCTGAAAAACCATTCAACTTTTAATTGCACTGAGGAATTTTGATCTTTGTTGAAATAAATTGAAATGTAATTAAAAGTAGGGTGAATGCTGTGCTTTTTTCTTAGGAGAGCAGAATTTCCCACAATACAGCTAACTCTGACAGCATGTCTCTGTACCTCAGGTTCGAAGAGGCCGCTGTAAGTCGGGTTTGCTGTGCTCCGTCTTTTCCTCTCCTGCCTTTTGCTCTGGATCTCTGCAGTCAAGTGAACAGTAAGGTCAGTGCAACTAAGTGAGACCACGTGGGAGCCAATTTAGTGTTAATTACAAATATAATCACAAGCTGAGAAATGTGCCCGTTCAAGGGCACAGTGCAGTTTGTCAGAACATGGAATGTATGAGAATGATAACAGTCTGTTAGATTTTAAATTTATGGCATGAAAATGACTTCACGAGCAAATGAGATTCAGGACAAAGCTAAATATAAACAGTATGTGAAATGAATATGTGATGATATATTGTGTAGGGGAAATGCTCACCTTCCAAGTGCTCTGTGGTGACTAAGCCCAGGGCCACCATGAAGGCTGCTTTCTACAGAAAGGGAGGTCAGGACATCAGCAGTGGGATATGGCAGGCACACACACATACATGGACACACACAGACACACACATACACAAAAAGATGGAGCTGAAGGGTTGCAGCACAGTCAATCCCATGACCTGATTGAGGGATCATTCTGTACACACTGGCCTTGGCAGGCATGACTCCACTGGGAACCCTTCTATTTCTAAACCCGTTTACCACACTTCAAACTAAAACAGATGTATGTAGCTCAAAAAACAGTCCTCCTGTTACGCGTGCTTGTATAAATGTTCAGAGATAAAAACATTTTCCCACATATTTCTTTAAGTGTATTTTCTCCACTTACCACATCCCTTACCAGGAAATTTGGAAGGAAACTGACTGATTGTCTGTTCTTGTTCATTTTAAAAGATGTGTTTCAAAGTGAACATCACCTCTGTTTTGCATCCAGCCATTAATTGGCAGTAAAAAACAGTAGTAATGTGGAATTGGCTTAATTTAGCTTGCTTCTACAGTGTTTTCAGCTCATTTCTGGTGTCCCTGAGGATTGGAAATCAAAAGCAACATGAGGAATAATATAGCTGTTTAAGGGACGAATCAGTAAACAGTCACACTGAAAGGGGGTTTGTGTAGACAACATATCGATGTTCTCAGTTTAAAATTGCTTTTATTTTCAATATTGCTCAAAGTTAACAAAAATGTACAAGTAAACACCAGGGAGCATATAATTTGTCTTATAGAGACATTTGCAATAATGTCTCTATAAAACATTATTATGAATAATCGACAGCGCTAATTGACTGAAAAGATAATAAAGCACACTCAAAGTTGCCTCATGTTGTCAAATGATACACAGGCTGAAATTCAAGATAATCAAAGATAAGTCTTGTGGTGGACTGGTGTCCCGTTCACAGTGGTTCACACAGCCTACATTTCCAAATAGTCTCCGGAAAACAATGACCCTGTAAAGGCCAAAAGGTCGTGGAAAATGAAATAAATAAAAGCCTCCCAGTGATTTTTTTAAAATAATTATAGTATTAACTGATGTTTTGCAAAATTAAGGGACATCTGTATTATTAAACTTTAACTGACCGTGATCTACTGGGTGACTTTATGAGCACATTAAGCTTTAATCAAATTTCTAGTGTATGTTTTAAATTATTACCTGCAATAATCGGCAAAAATAAAAAAAATGAACAGTACAGATAACAGATTTTCTTTGTACTGTTAACTTCTGAAAATTCAGGCTTTCACAGTGAAATTAGATTACATGGCCTTTGCTATAAAGGGGCGTGATACTGAAAATGGAAACTGCAGCTGCGACAGGATAAACTGCAACTAAGAACCTAAATGGCAGCATCATTTAACTAGTAAATGTGAAGTGGATCAGGCAGGAATCGGCATCTGCTCAGCTACTTCAACTCCCACACCGTTTTCACTTACATATTACATAATGCGTCCTTTGCTTAAAATTACAAATGACACCACAATGTTTATGTACAGAACAAAGGCAACTAGAGTTTTGGCTTGGTGTCTCCAGTGGAGGGAACAGCTCCAGAAACAACACAGAGTCAGAGCCAGTCGGAAATGAGCAGCACAGCCTCACCTCTGGGTCCTCCTCCTTCTTTTTCTTGGCCAAAGGGGCCGAGGTTGTGGGTGGGGCCAGGGCTGGTGTACTGGTGAACAAGGATGTATGTGTGGACACAGCTGTGGTGTCTCTGACCGGGCTGTCCGCCTGCAGGCCTGGTGAGTTCTCGGAGATGTTCGGGGTCTGTGGCTGAATTATTATCACCTGTATAACCAAAAGAGAAAAAAATATCTTGCTGTATAGAAAGTTAAATCACAGTAAAGTAGTTCAATACTTTAAGGTGCTTTGGAAAAAAGCATCAGCTAAATGAATAAAGGCCTAGAAAATCAAAAAGAATGACATACAATATTCAGTGTTGAGTTACTGGAGAGAGAAAACAGGAAAAGAAAAGAGGAAAGAAGGAAGAAAAAGAGAATACAATAGGCAAGTGGAGGACCAAAGCCTGCTGGGTAAGGCAGATCAGCTAGTAGGATTGGAGACAGGAGCTACGTCTGACCTTGCTGTCTGTGCTGAAGACAAGTGGCTGCACCTTTACGGCTTCGTTGACAGCAGACAGGGTGGAGCCCCTGGTCCCGCTGGGTGGGGCAGAAATGATAGCGTACGCCACGCCGGCTCCTCCAATGGCTGCAGCGACGGTGGGCGCAGGAGGTGGGGGCGAGGATGATGGTGAGGGCGAGGCCTGGCCATTGGGTAGCCGCGCAGGACTAAAGGTGTTGCTGACCACTGGCAGGCCTGGGCCCCGGCTTTTGGGGCTCACGACAGTGGTGGCCCTCTGCAGCGCGGGCGGCTGGCTGACCTGCTGCTCCTGGCCAGGGCTCTGGGGAAGGCTGTCGGGGATCACGGTCTTTGGCCTAACCTGTGGTAGGTGACGTTAAAGCATGTCAACAAGCATAAGAAGAGTCCTTCACTGCAGGGCTGGAACGCTGACAGCAACATTACTCCTTAAATCATTGTTCCTCATACCATCTCCCACTTGTTTATTTCAGAATTAAATGCAAAATATACTGTGGCCAGTTTGTATTCTCTATCTGTAACGAATGAGGCTGTCAACAGAGTGTACACGAAATGTTTACTACTGCCACCTTGTGGATCCGTAAGCAACTGTACAGGCCACTGTATGGTCCACAATTCTAAACACATTAATCTGCATGCAGGGCACAGAAAACCCTTACAGTCGCACCAGGATGCCTGCTTCAGGTTTGAAACATTTCTGGTCAATCTAGGAATGCAATATCAATCTACGTCTTAAAACAACAGTCTGAAAGCCAATAAATAAGACCCACATTCTCAAGCAATCTGGAACCATTTCTTTTAGGATGCCTGTGTTTTAATGGCTCATGGGATTACTATTGGATTCCTACGCAGGGAAGTTGTGCCAAAGTTTACATAAGTTCAGCCCTGATTATTGGTGCCAAAGAGCTGAATTAAAGTTTTCAGCATAATTCAGTTGTCCAGAAATGCCACTGGATGTAGAATTTAAGTTGAGCACTAGCAGAGACATCCTACAGTGTTAAACAATGTACTTCAATGACAGAAGGTGGAAGGCAGTGCTGGCAACTATGTGGTGTACACACAGGTGAGCATTTACCTGAGGTAGCACAGCGGGTGCCTGCCCTCCTAGCCGATGTAGGGAGCTGACCTGAGGCACCTTGATGGGCACAGTTGTGAGGGTTCCCAGGATCTGGGCAGCATGGCATAAAGGGCAAGACAGGGGGACAGAGTTAACACAGACATTTATATGGATTCTGCACCTTATTTCAATAATTCACGTAATTGTCAAAATAGTGAAAAATGCCTGCTGATACACTGTTACACTGTAATGATCAGTCAGTCACATGAGCAGACCCCCTATTAGTCATGTAAGGATGAACTGTTTATGCTGTCATGGTTTCTCCAAAATGACCCACCGTGTTTTGTTCATTTACAGGGGGGTGGAGTTGGGGTGGGTCCTTTTTTACTGGAACTATGCAAAGTTTGCTCAAGGATACCAATAATTGATACTGACAGGGACCCTTGAAGGAAATGTCAGGGTTAAGAAATCCAAACAAAGTTAAAAAGTGTTTAATGAAGAGACATAAGAGACATACGCCCCGGTACAGTGTGTGGCAACTGAAGGGCAAGACAGTAACGTGTACGGGAGGTAAGCACGTGTGGCCATCACTGTGCTCCTCATCCCCCGGATGCTGAACACTTGTGCTGATCAGCTACTTGGAAAAGCTGCGTTTATCATAGGCAGGCAGCTATTCACGGGAAGGGGCTATGAAGGGTCATGGCCCAGCAAAGCACTCTGGACTGGTGTAGTGCTCCACAGTAAATCTTACAGAACATGGACATATGGTTTGGATCTCGTCTATCGCGTGTGTACTGCAGTGTAATGTAAGGGACACTAACCACTATGCAGGCCACCTAAAGAAAAAGTGCTTCTCAGGGTAAGGCCTAAATATACTGAAGTGGACCAGTTTAACATTAATCAACATTCAACTTAACACCATGATGTATAAATAGTATATTGTACAGATAGGACATGAAAATGTATAATATAAAGCATACATCCCTGTCCCCATCTCTGGCCATGAATACACAATTACAAAGCATTACAGTGATGCACAGTCACCAGCTGACCGAAGCAGCAGATATGGGAAAACATTTCACACAGATTAATCTAGGGCCAAATTTGAACACACAATTTCAGGCATCCAAAGTCCTCTTTGCACCATAAGCCAGTGAAATATGTGTGTGTGTGTGTGTGTGTGTGTGTGTGTATTCAGAGTAGTCCTGCCCACATATAGCTGTAAGCGAGAGACTTTGCTGCAGAGTGGTGTAGTGATACAGTTCAGAGGGAAAAGCACTTTATGCAGAAGTGTGTTCAAGGCGCAGGAGGACTGTCTGAACTGAGTTATGTATGTACTGCTGAATTTTTGTTACACAACTCCTAATATGTGGTTTCTAATGGAAATATAATTAACCGCATTGCCCAACAAACGATGTACACCCTGAAGATGTAACATAAAATGGACAACTTTCCTGTTCTCTGCTTTTTTATTCATAAGAAGTGCTCTCCTAAGGCTCAGCAAGCTTTGATACTGCCGCCCCCTTTGTTCTTAATATAAAAAATTAATAAACAAGAAGGAAAAGTTGGGATTCGTCTTCTTTAAAGCCAAACCCGAAGCACCAGCCTTCTCAGCGTAAAGCCCTTGATTCCATTGTGCTCCAGCGAGGGGGAGGAGAGGCCCGTTCCCATGGCAACTACCAAGATGAAATTCTTGCACTGAAAGGGCTTTTTTTGTAATTGCAGCCTTTTTTCTAGACCAAATCGCCTTCACTTATGTCCACTTTAAAGCAGGAGGGCAACCCAAGAGATGTCCCCCCAACACACGCACACAAATAAAGACTGTGTCTCTCTAGCTGCTGAAATGGAGGCTGCATATTCCAAACGTGACTTATCGTGGCCTGTTGCGGTCATCCTCCTGCAGTCGCATCACTAAGGGCTGTGACTGTGTGTCCATTAGCAGTCCACATGGCAGCCGTTTTCAGGGCCGTTCCACTCGGCATGTCTCCTGGGACCTGCCACTGAAGCCTTTTCACACTCCCTGGCAGCAGCCAATGCCCATGAAGAGATATGAACCTGGGTTCTGAGCAACAGCAAGGTCACGTGTGTTTCAGCGCTGGATCACGAGCCATTCAAAGAGGAAGTGTCCTTTTATTCAGTCCGCTTCAATAAACATGATCATGTCATGAAAAATAATGAAACAGAAATGTTGTATGAGGAAAAGGCACATTTTAGCTTTAGAGACTTTCACTTGGCCTTCACACCAACTCATTATGAAAAAACAGGTCACTTCACACGTGTTATTCATACTGCTAAGTAGCTGTCTTGCAAATGGTAGAGTAAATATTTTAAATATCCATAGGTGTCAAGAATCTTGTTGGGACTTTTTAGTTGCATGCAACTAAATTCTAATAATTCTACAGTTCATCCTCGATCCTGTGGACTATATGGGGGAAAAGGTGTGTAGATGTGGCAAGTACAGAAAATCAGGTGTCATTTAAGTACAGTATTTTGTACTAAGGTAATGTACAGTACTGCACTGTGTACGACAGTAACACCTTTACACCCCAATGTAGTGTGTAATGAACATGTGATACTGGAAATAAAATGTAATGCAGTCAGTGCTGTAGCTGAAACACACACAGTACAGTGAATTATACACAGACAGCAGTGAATAAGGTTGCAATATGACTGGACCACAACACAGCTACAGGGGGACTAGGGGGCACCATGCTGCCTTCATCACACTTGACTATGGAGATGACTGAATGGGTCTTTACTGACACACAGTATCAGCAATGTGTAAAACAATATTTTATGCATTAATTAAGTTATTTTCCGCAAAAAATAACCAAGGAAAATTGATTGAATATTTATAATTTCCTTTACATTATGCTTTTCATTGTGTAAGGTGCTATACATTGATATCCATGATTTTTTCTGGGATATTTTTGTGGCAGTCCATAAAAGTGAGAACTGATTGTACTGCTACTTTAAGAGTGCAGCAACTGCATGACCCGTGAATGAAACGCAACAGAACAAAAGAAGCTGTTCCGATACTTTAGTCATTTTAATGCTTTGATGTAAGTACAGCACTTGCATTTAAGGGGCCTATGAGCAGTGGTACAACCAGTGGCCAGTGCTGTACTTACATCAAAGCATTAAAATGACTAAAATAAAGCTTCTGTTTTGTTCTTCCGCATTAGTATGAACTGTTTTCAGTGATCAGCAACTGATCAGGTTGGCAGGACAGCACAGGATTTAACATTATTAGTCCCTGTAGGGAAATTCACCCTTATAGCAGCTTAAACACAGTACACATAACAGAAAAGACACAACAAATGTGCAAAATACATAAGTAAATAGCCAATAAATAACACGTAACAGAAGACAGTTACACTAACAGTTAAACAAGACAAGTTTAACAGGTTTGAGGTCACAAGGCTCCTTGTGTGTTATTATGGAGGTGGTAAGAAGGACCCTGAAGCACTTCTTACTGCTAAGGTGAATAACCCAAAGATTTCATGGCAATCACTTCATTTGTTGGATGTGAACCATCGCCTCCTTCAAATCAGGGGTAGATACATTAGACACTGTAGACACAGTAAGTGCTGATGCTGACACCAACTATATGAATATATATATGACCCTCAACTTGTTTTTGTTTGTCTTGACACACATATAGAATTATTGCAGTACTGGGTGATACACACACACAATGTGTAATTCCCGACAGACTTGTGGTAAAAAATGGGAGAGCTTCTCTTTTGGGAAGAGAGTGTCTTGCCTGTCTGCTGCTCATGTGAATTTTCTGGCCTTTACTTGCAAGTCTAATTGTAATAAACTTGACCTTTGGGTGAGTATTTGTTAAGCGTTGCTGACCGTATTTACCCTCACGAAAAAACTTGCTGACCTTTTCGAGCTGAACAGAGCTCCCTCTAATTGCTGCAAAACTGGCATCTGAAAGCTAAAATGAAGTGTCCTTAAGCTTCCTTTACATTTCAATTAATTTGAGACAACTTCCTTTTTCAGCTCTACCACAGCTAAAATTGTGGGTTTAAAGCATCAGTTTCACATGGCAACACATTTGTTTTATTTAAGTAGTTTTAACCACTGTAAGGAATGCCGTACTCACATTACATTAAATAAATCTCTTTTTTAGTATCCATATTGCTTCTAAAGGTCACGGTGCATCTACTGCATAATTTTAAATATATACTCTTTTAATTGCGGATTAAAATTGCAGATTACACTGATGGGAACAACTTCACCTAATAGTTCATAAACACCATCCTTTGGCTTCTGTAAACTGTACAAGCACAGCTTGAATATATTTGTGAAAATTGCTGCAAAAATGCACAGCAATTTCTGCTATTCCCACTATTGTTGCAGCTGCATTTCTCTGGTTCTTCAAAGCAATGGAGACACTTATCAGCAGGTATAAGCACATGTAATTCCAGGAGTTTTGTGTCTGTTTTTCTAAAGAAGGTCTGGATGTCACTGTGTTTGTTGTGCAAAAAAGTCATTTATGATTCAGGACAAATTTCTTTTCATGGAAGAGTAGTGGATGTCTAAATAATGTGTGAATGTGAACATTCCAGTACCTTCTTGGTCAGCCTTTTTAAAGGGCAGAGCACAAAAAAACTTCTTCTGTTTCTACAAACAAATCTTTTTGACACATGAAATTTCGTGAGTATAATTTACCCCAAGGGTCTTCTTCACTGCATGCAATGTATTTGGTGCTATGAACTCGGTAAATATAAATCAGGCTATTTAGGGGGGAAACTCTGCCAGAAGGATTTCATAACACGATATTAAAAATCTGCGTTTTCATAATAATGCTTTTCTGGGCCACTGGAGACGAAACACTGACATGTATGTACAACTGCTACGGCTCTCGGTTTCACTAGAGGGCAGTGTGAGTGATCTGCCTCACAAGCAGCAGTAAGACCCACAGCTGGTTCCAAAGCTCTGGAAGCTCCTGAAGATACCACAGGAAGATGCTGAGCCAAGGAATGATGCTCTCCATGCTCACCTGTTTCTAATGACATGCATCCTGTTTATTACCAGGGGCAACAGGTCACTTACTGTGCTAAAACAAATTCACATCTAACTTTTAAGGTCTACATTCACTCTGCCCTCATATACCAGGATCCATCAGAAGGGAAAATCCCAACAGCTTATCAATATAGATAGAACCCTTTTTTTTCACACAACGGGATTATTATTGAGCGCAACAGTATTTTTGTCCTTCAGTACAGCACAGCCACACACAGCAGCAGTAAACCCTGCATCCCATCCCTGGTTACCGGTTCAGTGCAGCCATTCGACACCTCCAGAGTAAACATAAAATAAACATGTGGGGCATTTAAGAAAATTACAGAAAACAATACACTATCCTAGAACAAGGCAACATGGGAGAATTACTTTTTCCTAGTTATACAGCAGGGTAATTTTGGTTGAGTAAAAATTTGTCCTGATGTGGTCTACGTGTTGCTTGTATGTCAGGTACGCACAGAGTGATGAAGGCTACTGGGTGAAAGACATCTGTGTTTTGGAGACATAGCCAGCATCCACTTTTCCAATGAGCTTCAGTGTGCAGTTCCATCCTTCCTACATGTCACCTCTAGCAGCAGTGTCTGTGACCCGATGGGCAAAATATTTCACACTGGAGTGCATCCTGCGTTACACATTATACTTCCCCGACAGACTGTGGACCATGGTCAATAATAATCCAAATTAATCACAAGTGAACATTGAGAGACTAATTTAAAATGATACTTTTATTACAAAGGTTAGAAAATTTGTTGGTGTTGTCATTGCCATAAAATCCTTTTATTTTGGCATTTTAATTGCTTGTAATTTTAGGTGATATAGTTTGCCTTGAGGAAAAATATTTTTCATAAAAAATAATGGAAATTTGACCCTTATGAAGAGACATGATGGATAAAATTAACCCTGGTGTACCATGAATGGGTGTAGTCAGTTCTTTAGAGTTCTCATTATTATTTTTACACAGTAACTGTTTGTTATTTGTTATAATGATTTGATCCACCTTAAATCATCTATCTTGGGGGTAAAACACCTGTGGTATGAACCCTCAGCAGCCAGCCTGCACATGTTCCAAACTTCAGTAGAGAAGACATCCTATTTAAATCTCATCATCACAAATTACTCATCAGAAGCATCAGCCTAACACAAAGTTTGCAGCACCATGAAGTCCTTTTCAGCTCTGAATGTCCTTGTGTTTATTAAGGAGGAAGCAACAGGAGAAGTCGCCTCCCTGGTGCTGCAGTACCACAGGGCAGTGCCGCCGCACATGCTGCCTGGGAATGGACAACAGGAGCTTTCTGTCATAGCCACTGCTCTACCAGCAGGCCGCCTGTGGGAATGGCACCCATCTAATTAATTTCTTGCAAGGTGGGCAATTTAGAGCATTGATGCCCACTTTGAGTGTTTACATGCTAGAGACCCATTTCTGCTCCCTTTAACACACTAAACCCTGTAGGTATCGCTGCTGCTCTCCACTGCATGTGTGTACGGCAAACACCACTGTGAGGACAGTGGTACTACGTAAGTAGGACACGCCTTCTTCTATATGCACACACTATGGAGGAGGGGGGTGACTTTGGCTCCACTTGGAAGGGAAAACCTGCAGGACACTGTTGTAACCAATGCAACATGTAAAAGACGCATTCATCACGTTCCATACGCTGCAGTTTATTCATGGAGCCGCTAATCTGAGAAGTCTGGCACATCTCCACACAAAGCACACAGGCTCACTACCTATGTAGTCCACTATCTTTTTTCATACTTGGGCTGAACATTCCCTTATCTTGTACTATCAACTGCTGTGTGATGTGCCCAAATGGTTTGACTTAGCTTCAAAGAAAACAACCAAACAACAAAAGCTGTTCTTGAACAGTTCCTAAATATAGCTCATTTTGGTTTCTGTGACTTTAGTCACCGTTCTACTTCATTCTAACCTAAGGGCAAAAAGAAGACATCCATAAGATATTTCAAATAAGCCAGTCTGAAGCGTTACCAACAGTAATATCTAGTATTTATATGATTTCACCTTTTATCTTGAAGGCATTTGGATACAAACAAGCCCCTAAGACTCTCCTTGTCTTGGAGGTCTGATGAGGGAAGGAGCCAGTCCATTCAAAACTATCTATTATCTTGCAGAGAAATTAGTGCCAGGTGGTTTAAGAGCTGCTTTTCTTTCCTCATTCGAGCAAAATGACCCCACATTTGTTCCGCTTCCTGATTCCACCAACTGACTGGCCTTTGTCAAGGGGAAAACAATGCGGGCCTCGGTGGAGGAGGGGGTCTACGTCGGTAGCTGTTGTTCTGCCTGGGGTCCAAGCAGCTGAGGAAGGAGAGTTCAATAATGGAGCACTGTCCCCTCCCCAGGATTTTCCCAGCGTACTATGAGGCCATAAAAACACAGTAAAACAATCAAGGGGGCTGACAGTCTACTGGACAACGGTTTGGGACGCGAGACAAGAAATCTGCTGAGGGCAGCAACAACGCAGTTGGAAAGAAGGCAGGACAATGTGTCTCTGTGAAGGAAATGTTAATAAACGCTTTTCACAGGTATCTCGCCAGCAGGGACACGCATAGCAAGTGACAGTTTCTCCCTACTACTGAGGAGACTGCTGTGCTCAGGGGTGTGGTGAGGGACTGAAAACCTAAGAACAAGAACCCAAAAAAGTATGGTTGTGTTTGTTCTTACTGGACACACTCATGCATAATTCACAAACTTTCCTAATGCAGACACCGCACACTGCAGTGGTGGTAAAGCAGCAGTATGTATACACTAACATCACTACATTTTACAGCAGGGCTCTAAAATGCAGTAAAGCAGACTTTTAGAACAAACAGACAGGTGCACACACGCACGAGACCCATGTTCTTAGCTTCCTTATCCTTTGCTGGAATTCAATGGTGTACTTGGTTATGACCACTAAAGCTTTTGCAGCAGAGTTGTACAGCACTGTGGAAAGGAGGAGGATTTCATGTTTTATGGGTGCAGAGCAGCAGGCTCTGCAGTAAATGGGGCTGGCGGCTGTACCTGTGAGTGTGGAGGTTCGCTGACCCTCTTTCCTGGGCAGTGGAGAACGCCTGCAGCTGGGAGGCCGACAGGGGCTGTCTCGGAGCCTGCTGCCTTCTGTCCGTTAACATGTGCGGTCACCATGGAGACGGGAGCCTTCGCCGGCACCACAGAGATGGCTATGCTCTGACTCGGCGGCTTGATGAGGGAGAGGGGCTTGGCACTCCCCACAGGACAGCCCCTCAGAGCCTGCTTCTGTCAAAGGGAGATAAAGAAGAGGACAAGCAGGCCAAGGTTAGAGAAAGAGCATTTATTCTTCTACATGGGGCCTAATGTTTACACTTGTCCACCAGATGTTTCTTCATGGAATGGTAGCAGTAGTGAAAATGACAGCATATTGCTTAAGGTCACCATGAGAAACCTCTGTTCCGAACAAAAATGCGTTTCCGCAGAACACATGAACTGCTTAGTTTCAGAAGGCGTTGCATTCATGGCAAATGGGATAATTGACAACTGCAGCAAACTATTACGAGTCCCCCAACTCCTCTGGCTTTCCAGTATGGCTGCTTTAAATCCCTCTGTCCAATCTGTAGGTCTCAGACAGACACATCCACCCCTTGGGTAAACATTTTGACAACAGACATTGACTAAGTTTTCTAATCTGATTGTTACTGCTCCTTAAACTCGTATAGTGTAAGATGCACTGAGAAAGTCTTTAGCATCACTTACAGCTCTGGACTGCAAAAGTTTGACTTGGTTACAGTAATTATCATTTTGTAACAGTTTTGTAGTAAAACATTTTAAATAAGTGTCACTTGATCGCTTGCTGGTTTTTTAGTGTTGCAATGAAACGAACACATTATTGATGCCTTTCTGAAACACATCATGAAGAGGGGATCCTTTTAATAAGCAGTCAGTTCAAAAAAACAATGCCAAACAGCAGCAAATGGCGTCTGTCACCTGAATGTTGTTGGTTCAGGTTAGAGCTAGAAATCTGCTGCTACATTCGCACAAGGCATGTTACCTAAACTGTGCCAGTGTCAAATATTTTGGGGTAAATAAACAGAAAACTGACATAAATGAATGACTCTACTTACTGTATAATAATTTGACATAATGGGGGTTCAACACCTCTGCTTTAACACTGCAGCATATTTCAGTCTTCACATTTTTCAAATGCAATCCATTCCAAACCTTCTGCACTGACAGTACTGTACACTTACAAATTCTTAAGTAGCTACAATCATAAATCACTACACAAAGTAAAATACTGGTAAATAAATTATACAGAACAATTAAACTGCACTTTGATGACTGTGTCTGCACCTGAAGCTCAATGTCAAAACTTTGTGTGAGTCAAAGAAATTTTATGTTGAATTGCATAAAAGCATTTGTGCAGCAAAATAAATGTAGAAGTGGCAAGGAAAATCTCTCTGTGTGATTTTGTCCACATCTCACTGTGCCCCTGAACTGAAGGCTTGAACCAGGATGCAGGATGGAAGTGGTTGTTACAGGTCACCACAGTCATTGCCCCTGTGCACCTTCCCAAGCTCCCCCCACTGTCTGTCCTCCATTTGCCCCGACATGACGAGAAAGAGAAGCCACACTAAATATTTCATATCCTATTGCTCCGACCTTTTTACACAAGTTGCCTTTCATCACCTTCCAAGACAGGCTTAAGATTGAGAAGGGGCTGTGGGGGCCGTTACAGGAGCTGCCTTCATTTTCATCCACATGTGGACAGATGAGAGAAGGAGTTTCTCTTCACTTTTTCTATTTCTACAAACAAACACAACCACTCCAGGCATAACTATTCAATACAGCACTTATGACACATCAAACAACATAGAAACCCCAGATGTTTATTCCAAAAAAAACAAATCTGTACTAATGACTAACTAGTTACTTATTACAATGACAGACACAAAATAGGTGCGTACAATTCGTGGACGCTTTGTGATGAGCTGGTAGGTTTGGAGTAATGGGGTTTCCAGCAATGGTGGTTTATGTCCTCCTGCCGTGCACCCATCATAGCTCCCCCTAACTAGACACACGAAGAAGGTGGCAAATGAATGATACATAAATTGAATGCACACGCACACGTCAGCTCCTTCAATTTAATTCGTGACAGCTGTGGAGGAGAAATTTCAACACAAAGCCTGCTGGGGGGACAGAATTGCCCGCGACTGATTCCTGTTCAACTTGGCAAGCCGGCAATTACCTAGGCAGGACTGCGGCAGATGCCTGCCACACAGCCGAATTCATTAGAGGGGAACAATGAGACGCCCGTTGTTGGGGGAGCTCTGTATTAGTTTGAGATTAATTTAGTGGCTGCTGCCCGGCACAATGAATATTTAATCCACACCCAGCCTTGCAGCGTCTGTTTTGGGCAGTGAGGGCGATGGGAAATCCTTGCTCTCTATCGATGAAAGGGTTTATGGCCACTGTAGTAAAGAGAAAGAGAGACTTTTTTACAACAAAGTTCTCACTTTTAGTCAAAATGTACTCTGACTGCCAGTCATGGCCTGGCACTACAGCTTCCTGCCTTGCATGTTCTGTCCCCCCAGGGCAGAATCACAAAACATAACAGAATGGCAGGAGCGCACCAAAAAGTGTTAGCACTGAAAATACAAGCCTTTCAGTGAAAATCAGCTAATGTACCATGCAATTAGGAATTTCATTTTATCAAAACATACCAATTCCCTTCTCCTGCTTTAAAAATCATTATGGCAATCCAGATATGCCCATTTGCAGTGTGTGAAACCGATTTATAAAAAGAAACAAATTATTCACTATTTATTTTTTTCTGGGCAGCAGAATGAAGAGATCAGGCTTAATTCAAAAATGTGATGTTTACTTTTAAAACGATCTCATCTGTGACTCGTGACAGTAACGGATACAGTTAATTAACTGAGATCTGGGTTGATTTTATCCCCAGTGTACAGGAGGAGTGTGAAAATCCTAGCAAAAGGAAAAATCTAAAGTCAATTTCAGTTGTGCTAATGTCTTTCACTCTCTAGCAGAAGTTGTGATGTTTCTCCTTCCTGCGACCACCCTGGAGAGGGCAGAGAGTCAGGCAGCCTGGGGGCTCTTATTGTTTCAGGGGATTGATGAAAGCCACAGGCAGCATCTGAGGCCGAGCTGCCGTTTGGCCAACTGCACTGCCTCTCTGAGGGCCTCAAAGGTCACCCATTAATAACCCCACAATAGCCACCACCTGAGGAGGGAGAAAGCACTTGGAAAATAAGGGAGCACACAAGCTTTGTTTTCCATGGGCCTCTAGGAGTACTACTAGAGAATTATGTACTTTCCCTCAGCACTAAAATGCAAGTACAGTGCACATACAAGCCAGAGGTTGACAATATTGTACCGCCATGATGTTAAAACAATGCTGTACCTTGTATACTGGCCCCTTGTCTTATGAACATTAGCTTTTCAAGTTTTTGAAGAATAAAAACAAGTATATAATATGCAAACTATTCTTAATTGCAGTTTCTGACACTTTTGTCAGTTTGGAGTAAAATGCATCTGTACATAGAAAGGCACATTTACAGGTAAAGAGGCCTGCAAAGAGCAACAAATAGGGGTTTGTGGAGAGAACATACTTTTATTTCCCCTTATTTTAAACTACTATTTAACACAAAAATAAAGTGTTACAGACTTTTTCTATGGTTTTTCAGAACCTAACACAGAGAGGCATATGTATTATTCAGCCTTTATTGATTGCAACTTCAGAATGTTTGTTAAACTGCATTTTAAACAGCCATCCGGCCCCTGCCGTGTTTGTGAACTGAGAGCCCATGTACTGATGTCACTGTGGAGTTTGGTGCAGAACAGTTTTGGCAGTGACAGTTTGCCACAGTGCAGCACTGGCAGTGCAGTGACTGGCTGCAGGTGTACAGCCTTTGCATTTGGTGTGAGTACATTGAGAGGGACTGTGTGTGGCAGAGCAAGCTAAACACATCTCAACACATACGCCCAGACAATGCTTATCATGCTGTGTACTTGTGATTCTTTACAGTGCAAATACACAGAATTTACATACATGCTTCCAAAGCATACAGTGCTGCAAAAATATTTCAGCAGCGAGTACAGAATTAGTATGCCTCAGTTGCAATATATATTTAGAAACCTTTTAAACTTTCTTATACTTTAATCCAAATTATTGTGTTTCTTTTATACTGACTACAAAGTGACTTTGAAAACTACATGAAGCTTAATGGAACAGTATTATTTTCACAGTCGGTCTCCTATTCCTGACAATTTCTGACACATCTAAGAACTGCATTTGCCTAAGATGCGAGACCCTCGCCTTGGTAACAGCATTCGGCACAAATCACAACCCAGCAATTACGCAGCATCTTCTTAAGCTCGCCAGGCTCCCAAAAGCTGTCTGAAGAAAGTTTTGAGGGTCACTGTGGCGGAAGTTGCCTGCGAGGGTGAGCTCACAACTGGTTCCACCTATAAGTAAGGTCTGTGTGCCGGTGATGAGGGACCAGCACAAAAGCATAAAGAGAAAAGACAGCAAAGACTGTCGTTCCTGACAAGCCTGTCACTGAGAGCCTCTCAACCACAAGAGAGAGATCATTTCTGTGTAGATGGAAACTGCCTGCCTGAGTAGCTGACTGGCTTGACTTGCAGTGGATTGTTTGGTCACCAGTGACACAACTAATGCCACAAAATGCATCTGTTTCACAAGGGAGACCTCAGAAGGGAAGTACCTCGCAGAGGACATATGGGAAGTCACGGGGAGATTCTGAATTTCACTCCGGGTATGGCCATGGAGCTGGTTTATTAACCCAAAGTGGGTCTGGCTGGCATGCTTTCACAAAATGTCCTTGCAGAGATCCTCCTGCCCCGCTTTGCCCTGCCCCACACTTCCCCAGTTGTGCTTACTCTGGGAGCTATGGAGGAAACCCCAGCCCCAGAAAAGTGCAGTTGTAGCTCCAGGGCCCCATGGAATGGTTCCCAACAGAGCAGGCAATATTTCCTAAAACTAAAAGGCATGCTTGAGCAGTGGACTTCTGACATGAAGAAAGGTCACAGATATCCTGCAGCCAACTTACTCCAAGACATGTATGATGCATCACATGTGTGTGACGTATGCCTTGAATAACATAGCTGTTTGGAAAGCCCACATCAATGGTGAGCTGAATCTTCTTGTAAGGGGAGTGGCACAGTTCTGCTCACCAGGATTCAGACCTCCAAATATTTCTGACCCAACATCAATCTGGTCCTGTGCACTCCAAATCAGTGTCCAAAGGAGCCTTTGCAGTTTCCCCTGCAACCTGAACATGGCAGTATGAGGACTGGAGTTGCCCGTAGGCGTCTTTAGGGATTGGTTTTGTTTCTTAGTTCCGCGTCTTTCTAAATTACATGATGTGCCACCATCAAACCACCGACCAAATGTAAACACTACAGGAAATTCCTTATTTCTGAAATATACAATAGTCCGGGTTCCAACAGGGACCAGATCTAAACTAATCGAATACTTCAGCAAATCAACAGAACGATACAACTAATCATTTTCCACTGCAGGAAATAGCAGTTTACCCAGGCTGCTAAAGAAGTTCTTTCTTAGATAGTAAGTCTCCTTCTAACAATGTTTATCTAGCAAATCACACATACATTATTCCCCATCGAAACAAAAGCATGGAGTTGTCTTGGGAGCCCCTCACTTGACAGTTTGAACTAGGAAAACAAAATTAAATTCCTAATTTCCTCCTTAACAAAACAATTTGATCATGTCCGTCACACTGTCTGTGGAAAGTAAATCAATTTAAATGCAAATCATACATGGCCAGGGTCTGATTTTGTTGATGTGTGAATCACCTACTCAGGACACTACACAGAGGACAAAAGCCACCTTTGTCCTGAAGGACAAGAACAAGAGAACAGATAGCAATATACAAAGCAGACTTCTGTGTAATCACAAGCAAATTTTGCCGTTTCTGCTGTTGATTCAACAACTCATCTGTCACAAAGAGTACTTTTTGTGCTGTCTGTTATTTATTGGGAAATTTTTCTGTAAACCTGAGAGTTGTCGCAGGAAAAAATTATGGTGTAAGAACAAGAAAAGCAGAAGACATAAATTTTTTTCTTTTTACAAGCTAAATGTAGGATATTACATGAAAAGCCTGTGACGTTGCCACAGCAAAGAAATCAGTATGACTAATTTCCGTGCATAAGTAAAGATCCGCCCCTGGGCACAACATCATTTGCATATTTTTCCTGAAATACATGTGAAAAGTAAATGAAAATGGACAAGTTTCAAAAAAGTTTCAAAAAGTTTTTTTTAATTATCTGTTTATTTCAGTTTATTGTTACTGTTGTTATTATTATTGTGTTTTTTATGCAACCACAGCTCCAGTAGCAGTAAACAAATCTGTTTAAACATTTAAACATTTGATGTTCAGATGAAAGAACATAAGGCAGAAGTGTCTATAAATGCCATTTTGTGAGGAATTTACTGATTTCATTTGTCCAAATGAACTGACTCCTTACTGATCGACTGCTGTTCTTCATTACTCAGGTAACCAAAAGGTCCACCCTGCTCCAGGTAGCAGAAAAGCACAGCATTAAAACAACTAAAATGTGTCCCGCACATCCCTAAAACAGTCTAAGTGCAGGTTTGCAAAAGCTCTTCTTGTGATCTAGCAGAAAACAACATGTTGTTATAATGGGTTGCTGTGCCATTGGAGGACAAAGAGCAATAATCAACCTTAATGCAATATGTGCACTTTGCTTCTCTTACTGCATCCGGTTTAAGTCGAAGAAATGTAATGAAGTCTCTAATTCTCAGATTTCACTCCTCTTTCACTTTAAAATATTCATTGCACTACTTGCTTTTAACTCTTTATTACACTTTCACCTGAGTTAAGCAAAGCCAAAGCAGGGTTGCACTGAAAAAGTACCCAAGACTGTGCTGGGAATTAAAATTCCTCTGTATTTTCATTACCTCTGTAATAAAAAGATAAAATAGAGAAAAGTCTCAGTGTGACATTAGTCACATGGGACAGAGGAGTGTTCTCCCACAGTGCCTGATGCAGCACCCACAACACCAGAGGGCCCTGGCTCCTAACGGGCGCTTTCAGCGATATTCCCATTTGCACCATGCCCTTTCAGGCAGCACAGTCACTATGCGAGACATGCAGGTTTTATTACGGGCCGCTCCACGTGCCGCCTGTCACTTCCCATGAGCCCCGAGCAGCTTTGCGCCAGCCTGAGGACGTGCTTATTCACACTTCTCACACGCTTCATCTTTACTCTGCCTTTCAAGCAATCAGTCCTGCCTGAACCAAGGAGATGGAGCCAGGCCAGTGTAAATGAGCCATGAAAAACCAACCCTCTTCCACAAAAAAGTTCATTTAGTTCTCTTTTATCAAAACAGAGATCTCTCTAATTTACTTAGTTAAGTCATATTATATGGCAATTGACTCTGAAGTGCCCTTTCTGACAGACTGTGTAAGCAATGGAGTATTTAAGACACTGCCTTGCCGTGGGCTGTGTACTGTGTCAGCTTTCTGGGTTTTGGGGCAAAGTAGTGAGATGTCTCCCTGCACCCCAGCTGGAGTGCTATGCTCCTCTGCATTTGGCTGTTTGGTGTTGTGTAGTTTCTCAGATTTGGCCTGATCTGTTCTGTTATGATCTTGTAATTGCTCCTTCAAAACTCATCACACCACTTGGCACGATAACCTTTCTTTTTTCTATCAATTCTGCATGCAGCTACCTGTGTAATGTGTGCCAGTAGTATCAGAAAAACTGACCAGTCCAAGTGAATTTACAGCCCTTTGCTGTTGATGCACTGTGTTTATGCTGAGTTCTATGTCACTTTGGAGAAAAACATCTGCTAAATGAATAAAGAGGTGAACATGGAACAATACACTAAAATCACTGCCATGTTTCCAGCACCATAGCCTAGCAGCTGCTGTGCTTAGGATCAGCTGACGATCAGAGGCACAAACATCTGGGAGAGAGACAGTGCTGAGCATCCAAAGCCGGCTCAACAGGACTTTAATGTGTGGAGGCACTCCTGAGGAGCCACTGCACCTAGGACACTTGATCTGGAATGTAATTAAGTGGAGTCGCACCCATGACGCCCTCATCTGCATGCTCACAGTATCGACCTGGCCGGCCCACAAAGAAGACACTGCACTTCCCAGGTGCAGTGAGCACCAGCAATGTGTTGAGATGTTCGGCTCAATTTTTTAAAGGTAGGGTCATGCTAAGCGCACAGCAGGGAGCTGGGACTACTTTGGCGGGGCAGCCTCCATGGGCAGCTTCTGGGCTGTAATTAACGCAGAGAGCGGCTGCTGTCAACACAGAGCCAGCCCGCATTCGACAGATGATCGATAGCCAGTCAGAAACGATTCAGTAACTGCTCTGCTCTCATTTGGTTAAGACTGAGATGTGTGGCTTCCCACCGTGTGTGCCTTTCATTTGGCTCACTTGGCTTTCTGTGAGGCTTGGTACCGGAATGCACACACATCAGAGAACAAACCTGTCCTTATGGCAAGTGGGCAATAAAAGACAGCAACTCCAACTGGTAAATGAGCAGGCTGCGCCTAACAGCACATAGAAATGGGTTTCAGATTTTCATGCACCAGCCTTCTCTGCTTCTTCTTACCACATGAGGAAGGCCATACAGTGCAGCAGTGAGCAGTTTGAACATCTGAACAATTGTGCAGCTTAGATAAACAACGTGTTTTGAGGAAACTATATATAACCCAATCAAAATAACATTTGAGATTTGCTCCATGGTAAAATGTCATGCAATGTAATTAGCTTGCCCTCTTATTTAAAGATTTTCGACACAATGAGAGGGAGCAAGCACACAGCAGCAGAACGCCTGATGGACACAAAGCATTTTGACCCAAATGCGTGGGCGTTAAAACAACACGGCAAAACACAAAAAGCTATTCCAATAGTCAGTGGTTATACACAACATGGAAGGAAATAGCAAATTTGTCCAGCATCCAGGAAATGTGCACAGCACCAAACATGGATGTATGGCGTGAATCTGGGCAGTAAGTAGGTCCCTGCCAGGTAAAGCAGTCCCTCGATTTTGAATTAACTTCTTTGGGTGACACATACGTGATGAGCACTTACAATTTATATTACTCACATTACTTCAAACCAGCAGTCTGAACAAATTTAGTACATAAAATGTCAAAAATATACAAAAGAGAGAGTGTGAGGCCAAACTGGACAGTACCTTAAACATCTGGAGATAGCAAAGTACCTTGAGGGGCCCATGGCTGCAAACGACTTTTTTAAGTCCATTGTTTATGAATTAAAATAGCAAAATATCAATCAACGCTTTGTACTGATAGCATATTGTATATTCCAAATAAAGTGTCACCAATTTGAACATCTATTTTTTCACACTGTTATGTCCGCTTCTATGCTCATTATTACTTCGATATTCACATATACATCTATTTAATAAGTTGTACTTTGTAGAACATTTACATTTTTATTGGCCAATTATGCTTATTTTTTATATCAAATTTGTGTAAATGAACATCTACAATGTCACATTTTCTGCATATGGAAATGTACTTGGCCGGTAAAGTGTTCTGTTACCTTAAACACCAATGAATGAGTGCAGCAGAATGGCTGGTACAGCAAGGCCTTTTTCTGAATACATTTGTAATGTTATTTCCTGGTGTGTCTCTCTGAAGAACATAATGGGACAGCTAAATAAATACTGTACAAATGCGTGTGCATGCACACACACACACACACACACACACACACACACACATACAGGCATTTTGCAATGGTGCACTTGAACAACACTCCTGTCATCACAGGACAAGCAGCAGATAATTTATGCAAATGGCTTCAATCACAACCCCAAATTGAGTGCACTTATGCTCACAGTGCCACCCCTTCATTGCCCCACCTCTCCAAACTAAATGCAAGAGCCCTGCCTGCATACATCAAAACTTCCCACTTTTCACTGCACATCACACACCGTTGTGGCTATTACACAACTCAGACGAGCTTGTGAACAATTTGGAATGTGCTAGTTTGCACCAGGACTCAAGATACCATTATGCATTTTAAGCCTGATGTTGGTATGCAAATGAATGCCTAAAAATGATGTCACAACAATAAGACCCCTAGTTCTCTGGTCAGTGTGCAGTGAAGCAAAGATGGGCCAGAAGCGGACATGGAACACAAAGAAAGCGACCCGCCATCCCCACAGCCATGGCGGATAAGAAGCCACGATAAGATCAATGGTGTCAGGCGAGTGTCAGTGGAAACCGCAGTCATAATCAACCATGGCGTCTTATCTCTTCCTCCTAACCTCCAAAACAAATCCGCACTCCTGCTCAGCACTGATACCCTTCGCAGGGATGGCAACAGTACACGAGCTTCCCGCAGTGAAATATGTGACAATGTGGGACAACCCTACTGCACAGAGAGCCAGGAGAGGTGGCCTGTAGTCAGTTAACCACACACTCCAGTCCACCCAAATCAAAAACAGCACCTCTGCTGTTTATCTGTCTTCAGAGTTTCTCTACTTTTGAAGATACATTGTCCCATTGATTTTCAACTGGATTTTCTTTACCAATCTGTTTCCTACAATTTTTGTCTCCTGTGATGTGAAAGTGATGCCTACATGCCTATAAATTGCAAAGAAAAAGAAGACTGTGGAACCAGATTAATTCATCTCTCTTCCACACTATTTACAGCTCATGTCTGGTCTTTGTATGTCTGGTGATGGGTGTTGCTCATATTCATAGGATAAAATGGCCAACAATTGGTGTTAAATAGGAATTTATATTAAGAAGTAAATATTGCTTATGTGATAAGCAATATTTTGTCCCACCTAGGGGTAGTTTTATAGCCTGCTGCCCAAAAATTCTGGGACAGGCTGCAGACCACTGCAACTGTGGAGTTAACCAAGTTTATTCTCTTATTTTAAATTATTTTTAATTTTCTTTCTACACTTAGTGAAAATGCAAAAATATCTTAGACTTAACCATTTTACCCTGACTTGACAATCTGAAGCCTATCCCTTAAGCAAGAAGCCTGAGACCACGAAAATGCCCCTGGATGGGATGTCAGTCCATTGTAGGGTGACCACACACACACCCATTCACGCATTACAGGCAATTTAGAGTGACCTCTAACCTCAAACACATCTTCTGTGGATTTAAACCCTCCTCACGCACACCCCCCTCTCCCATGGCCTGGCCAGCTGTGCCACCTCTCAACATCAGTGCTTTCACCTGGGTCCACAGTGCACATGGGAACTGATGATGAACATGCAGTGTGACCCACAAAGTATTCAGTTTTGTTGTCTTTCTGGTACCTGGTCTCAATGGTCCTGGTGGTGCTGGTGGTGTTACTGAAGGTACAGGGGTTTGTTTGCAAACAACTGGGACTGAAGGGCAGAAGCGCCATGGCAAAATCCCAGGACCCCCCCCCCCCCCAGGAGGAATCCTTCTAGCCTGCATGTTATTATTATGTTGTTTTGCTTTGTTTCAATTTGGAAAATCCCCCCACAGTGCAACCCCATCCACAGCCCAGTTGGCTTCAAACACAGACACTTGTGAACACAAGTGAACCCCTGCGTGGCCCTCGCACTTGCACAGAAACCCACGGTTATCGAACCATCAACAGAAGACACTCACAGCATAGTGAAGCTCCTGACAGCAGCTGCAAGAGACAAATTGCACAGAGCAGAAACGTGTCTACAGCGCAGCTCTGCTCAGTCATCTCCACGTGAAATGAAATGGCATCTGTGGACGAATTACAGGAGTTCAGCAGGGACAGGGAGACGGGACAACAGTCACACATCCAGATACAGATTTCTGTCACCTCAAAGTCAAGGAAATTGGCCTGAACCTAAGCTGGACAGGAGAAGCAGAGGCCATGGGGGCTCAGGACTCCCTTTCTTCTGTCCAGATCCTCTCCAGTCCCTTCATGAGTTGGCATAAAAGCCAATTATGAGGGCCTTAATGGAGGCTGACAGCGGCGATTAAAAGGAGCACTCCTTATTGCTGCACCGTTATGGTTTGTCCCAGCAATCACTTCAAATTAGATCCACAAGTCAATATCTGCAGTCGACGTTTAATTTATTCATAGCAGGTGGCATGTGAGGTCAGATCAGGGCGTGCTGAATCCGGCTAGTAAAACCCCCGGTCAGTACAGAGCAACGCCACTTCATCCTTTACCATATGCTGTGCAGGGATGCTGTCATTGCAGACACAGGATGTGTACAGTGCACGCCTAGAGACTATGCTACAGCACACAGTAGGGCAGCATGGTGGCATTCAACCCCAACACGATCTGGTGACACGCCTCACATCACACCCAGAAGAGCCTTCAGGCAGCTAGATGTGAATCTTAAAAGCACTCAGTTTTCATCCTTATGTGTTCTGCCAATTGACACCATGGAGGAAAGGGGAAATGTAGCATATGGCTCACTGGAGGACTGCACGATGTTAATGTACACTGCATTTTGCTGGAACACAACTGGACCAGAGGTAGAGGGCTGCGGGTACTAAACTTCCATAATCCCTTGTTTGCTTCACCTGTTACAGTCTCTGCAATCATGACCCCCAGTTGAACAATCTAAATACTGTATCAATAATACATACAAATAGACGGCAAAGTGTTGATCAGTATGAATAGCTCAAAAAATTGTCCTGGTTTCACAAATGTAAAATTACTGTTAATTTCTGCCAGAGTGATGCTTGGCTGTACTGTTGTTCATGTTGTCTTAAAAGGATAAAGAAGTTTAAAATAGCTCCCAAATTTTGTTCACAATGTCTTCAAAACCGTATTTACTGCAGAAACATGATTTTATTTCAAGCCCATCTAGCTATTGCACACAAGTAATGCATTTATTGAACAAAACCAAAACGTTTAATAAGCACAACCATGTTAGTAATTATTTTTCTATGCTTTGCCCTACAGAGTCAGCTGGTTATTTCCCTGGTGGTCATGCTGAAATGGCTCAGATCTATATGTGAAAAAAAAATCAGATATTAACCATTTAACATATTTATGAAGACTGTTGTTCCATGCCGGCAGACGGTTGTTCTCAGTTGTAAAAAGATGTGGCTGCATTCCATTAAGTTGTTTAATTCCTGCAGTTTTGTCCATACAAAAAAGCTTAAGTTCCCACCGGTGAAATGTACTGCTGGATGTGCTTCTGACCTCCAGAACTGCTCTTGATGTGAGCTGTGTGCTATTCATTTGAATTTTTCTTTGAAAACAACATCATGAACTGTACATTTCTGATGCCACAATACCGCCATACTGTTTAACAGCCACCAGAGTGGCAACAGATAAACTCCATATAGATTATGCACATGAATGGCTAATTACAATTATCTTTCCTCAGATAGCTCAAAGTTCATTTGAGTTTTTACCCAACAGACACAATAGGTGTTGCAAAAATAACTTGTAGCAAAACAGAAAAACATAGACATGAAAGAGGAGAAGTGACAGGAAAGAGAACAATAATTACAGCTCTGAAACTGCACCAGCTCATGAACAATAGTTCCAGATTTTTCGTTTCTTTTGTCTTCTGAAACCGCCAAAAATCATACTTACATTTTTGGCAATTCTCAGCAGTAAGAACTTTCGAGAGGACAAGTACCACAGCTGCGGTGACAGTCAATTTTACAAAACAAATGAAAACAACGATAACTTTCAAGTATAACATATATCCTCGTAACCAGATTTTTCAGTTCGAATTCTTGTAATCTGTGCCTTTCTGCCAATTATAGTGGAACTTTCATCATGTAGTGCAAACTTTCCAGCATTCTCACAGACAGTGGTTGTACAAACACAGCAAGGAGGAAAGCAGGTGCGAAATGGGCTATAGGACAATGATTACAGTGCCCAACACTGTACAGGCCTTTATGTGAGAAGAAAGATGAGATATCTAAATGTTTTTGCTGCTGTAATCTGATTGAGCCTCTATGAGAAAGAAACCAAAGCAATGCTCTACTATCTCTCTGACTTATAATACAAAGTTCAAATAGGGAGAGTGACACACAGATAGCGCAACACAGATAAATATAACTTTGTAAGAGACTTAATTTGAAATGCATTAGCTTCCACACAAGGGAAATTGACTTGGCACACATTGATAGCTTCTAAACAACTTAAGCAGGGAACAGTGTGAAATCCTGTCTGAAAGATCAACCTTTTGCAAAGCACACTGCACGACAGCATTTCCAGTGTGACTGTATGGCGCTGCTTGTTTTTGTGGCTGTATCATGCATTCACCAATGAGGGCACAGACGTCTTGAACATACCCCCATTTCAACCCTACCGCCATTTCAGCTGAGTGTCCACCTTGTATTTACACATTCAATGTTGTAACCATGTGCCACACCCACCCTGCCATATCTGCCTTCAAACATGAATAATTATATAAACATGAACAGTTCTTTTCCTAAATCACAACACAGACATTTTGTTCTCAACGCAAAAGCCTTTCTATTGTCATTTCTTTTTTCCTCCTTTATTTTCTGGAATGTAACAACTTAAAATGAGTTAATCTTTTTGCACATGGTCATTTATTGTACTCTGGGTCCTCAACCTATAAACAAAATGGGACAGGAAGTCTGTTTTTAATTTGATTTGACTGTATATCCAACTATTACATCAGTAAACGCAAATACATAAATTCCTCAAATTATTTCCACGTTATGGTCTGTAAAAACCTCAGACAGCCCTATAATAAATTACAAATCTGATTGAAAATTTTTAATTGTTTGTTGCCTGTTCAACAATTGTCAGCTACTAGTTACTTTGTAATATATATTTACTTCATGAATATAATCAATAAAAGCATAGCAACAGAGACATCTTGATTTATTTGCTGGGTAGGTTCTGTGCAACTGACATAGCTATAATAAATTTAAAAAATATACTATAAAATGTAATATTGTCATTATCTTCAAGCTGTGTTATCAGTAAAACTAATATTAATTGTCTCAAAAAATTTCAATTTAATGCTGACTATCTCATAAATACATGCACCATTCTGGGTACTGATCAGCAAAACAAAGGATCATCAGTCAAGATCTGTAAACAGCATGGAAGGCACTTGAATTATTCTGATACCCTGCTTTGAAAACAAACAGTAAAACATAAAAAATATATATGAATAGAAAGTTTTAGTCTTTTAAGTTTCATACTTTTCATTGGTACAATGAGGACCCAGTGTACTTTAAAAGATGTCATATGGACTTTCCAAACACAAATTAGGGTACTGTGCTGCAGGTTTTGAAGGTTTCTTTTGTGTGTGTGCGTGTGTGTGCGCGTGTGCATGTTTGAGAGAGAGCAAGAGAAAGAGAGCGAGAGAGAGAGAGAGCAGAAAGGACAACTCAGAGCTCAGACTGTTGTCAGATTGAGCCAACATCTACACTTCACATGTGAAAGTGTTTTCTAGCCACTTTTTGGAACATAATGGCTTTGGAAGGGATGGTCACTGTGCCACAAGGCCCTTTGGGGACAGCGGCCTCCTGGCTCTGAGCTAGCTGATGGACTGCAGAAATAACCTGGGAAGAGGACTTCACTAGTGCTGTAAACCATGTCAGCAAAGCATGAGGAGGGAGGCACGCAGCGAGTGAGGTTGGGACGGCTCACTCTTGGGTGAAATATTGCAGCACGTCGGAGATTGTGAAGGCGTGTCTCCGTGACAGCCGGCATAGCCTTGAAACGACCTCCTGACTGCCATTTCCCAATTAACAGGGACTGCGCAAAGACAGATGCCGGACAACTGCAAGGGCATTTTTGCTCCTTTGTTACTTATGAAAATAAAAGAAAAGGTTATCTCACTTTGGTCCTGTAACCTCAGGCACCAGCTGATCTTGTAATTACTCAAACGACCTCTAACTTACAAAAATAATCCCCGGATTTATTTGGCACTTTTCCCCTTTCCAGTTTCAATTGTCTGAATTAACTGTGCGTTCTGTGGATTTATGTTGTACCGCAGCAGAAGTGCAAAAGCTGTGTGAGGCAACAGCATGCTGCTCATTGGTCATTGGTGTTGTTATCCTGGCAAGCAAGACCCCCTCGTGCCTACCATGCGTGTGGACTGTGGGAGCACTGCTCCCTCCAAACACATCCATTTCCCCCCAGCAGACAAGACGGATGGCTGTCTTTGGGCCTGGGACGCCCACCCGATCTCTCACCGTTATCGCCCATGAAACTGCCATTTCATTAGAGCACACAAATGCAATTTTCTTGCACGCATCGGGGGCGTATCTTGCACAAATTCCACGTTAGGCTGCGAAAACTGTTCCAGCCTGAGACTGAACGGCAGTCCCAACTCATGTATTTCATCTCCTTCACAGAAGACAATGTCTTGAAAGGAATAGACATATTTTACATCTAACTATTATTTTGTTATTCAGCTGACAGTTTTATATCGAGTGACTTATAGTTTGACCTGTTTTATCTAGCGTGTACAGCTGGGTCTTTAGTTTTTAAAAGTGCAACTTGAGAGGGATAATGTTAAACACTTACCATGATCTCTTTGCATTTTAAGAGGAGATTAATGTAGTCTTCGAAATTTTCCACTGTAGTCATTTGTTTAAAAAAATAGAAAAAAGCTCATGGTATGTCTATCCTTTTATCTTGATCTGATTTCTATAATTAATGTATTCTACATAGGACACCTTCTAGAACACACATTTCACCCATTTCTTCAACAAAAAATGCTGCTTTGAGATGTCCTCAAAGGGTCACCCTGACCAAAGCTATACTGTGTGGGACAAACACAGCAGTCTCACTCAACAAACTGCAAATTCATGCAGCCATTGCTAAATCATAAACAATTTGTTCCAACATGTAGCTGGGCATAGAAAAATCTTTGTCTCAAAAATCAAAATGTCAAATATCATTTACTCAGGACACATTGTTGTACAAAAATACTGTCAACACACCTGATGTGGCAGCAGATGGCACAATGGTTAGAGCTGCCACTGGGCACTTAAAGGACCTGGGTTTGAACCCCACCTCCTGCTGGAGTACCCTTGATCAAGGTACTTACCCTGAATTCATATAGTAAAAATTCCCATGCTATGTAAAATCTCTGTAAATAGCTTAACAGACTCTTTTGGGGGGGGGGGGGGGTGTATCAGATAAATGTAAATTTACCAACTTTATCCATTGATGCAGCCGTGCATTTACTGCATGACATTAACTCAAGGATACAGCCTCTTATCTCTTTCTACTGCCTGAAGCATTTAGTCTCAAGTGCGGTTGCTTAACCAATGGGCGACCTGCTCCCCAAAAACACATGGGTCAAACCAAGAATGCCTGACAGAATTTCGACCCCCTGGTCTGTGCAAAGCCTTTGCAAGGAGAGCGTCTTTAAAATGAGTTTTATCAAAAGGCGTGGGCACAGGCTCAATAAAACACTCCAGAGAAGCTTCTGGAAACAACCCACACTGTCATTACTATTTTATTCCAGGGCACAGAGTTCAAGCTACTGCCGGTTTTGAGCAAAGTGGACGAAGGGAGCAGAATAAGAACTCAGCTGGGCTGCCAACACAGCATGTGCCATCACAGCTTTGACAGGTCTTCACCTGGATTCGGCACGCGGAAACATCGACATCGAAGCACTGCATTTTCCTGGCTACAAGTTTGAATTCATGTCAATGAATTCAATGAACTCCACTCCATAAGAGTGGAGTTTTTCTCTATAGCTTGAACACATTTTCAGCTCACCATTCACTATGACATGACATGCAAAAATGCAGGTTTTGCAAAACTCTGGACCATTCCATTATATAAAATCAAAACTTCTGGAAGTCAGAAGTCTACCTTTCAACTCATATATAAATGCATTCTGTAAAGCACTAAAGTAATAACTGTCCGGTCTACTGTAAATGGTACATCTGGTGGAAGGTACAACTGAGCTTCCTTTCGGGAACACAGATCATGGATGTTTTGACAGATGGATGGTGGCGTGTGTCAACTCAGAATGTCCCGAATGAGGAGTTGGGTGACAGTTATACTCTCTCATTCTAATTACGCTCGCTCTAATTTGGTGAAAAAAGGAGACGACTTGTAAATTCAGTCTTGCAAGGTTAAATTCAACACGCATGGCTTGACAGCCTCTTACATTTCCCTGAACCTGTTTGGTGAGTTTATTCAGAAGGGAATTGGATGCTGTTTCATGCCACATATACAAACTCAAACTACACACCAGTCATATGAAGCAGTTCAGTGCAAAAGGACACCTCTTGTATTGCTAATTAAAACGCAGAGCTAGACGCTAATGAGATACATAATCATCAGCGATAATGCTGGTGTAATTTATAGCTCTAATTTGTGCTTATGAATTTATTCAGTGTCTTTTTAACTTTAAAAGCCAATTTGACATTACAGTTAAATTTTTGAAAATATTTACTTTTTTAGCTATTTAGCAATGCTTATTATATTTTTTTTCTATTTGGCTAAAACCGGCAGGCATCGGCTCTAATCACTACGCCACCTGCCGCCCTCATGGCTGTACTGCTTAAAGTTGTTATGGGATTAAATTAACCTCTACACTATGATACCTGCTATAAAATTCAACAGAGGAAAAAACAGGGAAAAAGAGTTGGATTCAAAGACAGCAGAGCCATTCAGGATCTTTGAAGTTTTTTGTGAGTTTACCTTTGTTAAGGTTCATTTAAATATATGACAACATGCAACAGATTGGATTTTGAAAGCAGGCAATATACTGAATGAAATTTTTTGTTCTGGTTCATAGTGTTGATTGATGTACAACTGTTGCAAACAGAAATAAATTACTGGAAGTGCTTATAATTAATATTTTATTTATCTATCTATCTATTTATTTACTTACTTATCTATTTGCTGTGTGTTCTTGTCTTCTTGGGTTTGGTTGTTTGTTTGTCTTACTCGTGTTAAATTTTTTGGTATGTAACCACGCAGTCTCCTGTCGTATCAGAGCACATTTCAGTACATGGTATACTCAGTAACCACGCAAGTGACAAATAAACTCTTTTATCTTATCTTATCTTATTTTATCTTATCTTATCTCATTTTATAATGGCATTTCCAGCCCATCATGAAAAGTCAAAAGGAAAAATAAACCCACAAAAAGACCACAGACTCACTGATAATTCAACAGACCTACAGAAATTGGTTATCTTAGAATTATTTTTGTCATTGTTTGTTATTGAATGTTTGTTAGTCTGTGCAATATTTTCTCCTTCTTACTTATTCCATCCCTCATTATTTACACTTATTTTCCGGCGCTGTCAATGCATTTTTACCCTTGTTGTACGTACTGTATGTATGTTTATATGTGTATGTATATGTATCAAGTCAAGTCAAGGTTTATTTGTCATGAGTGAACAACACAGCATAGCAGTGTTGTCACCATGAAAAGTTTTGTTTCCGGGCATCCTCAGTAATACAAATATGGACATAAATATGTAAAAGTATAAATAAATAAGGTACAGGATAGATTAAATAAGTACTATAATCAGGAAAAGGAAAACAAATAAATAATAAATAGAGAGAGTAGATAAATGGTAAATAAATAGGAATAGGTATGTGGGGGAAAAAAGATATACATTGGGGAGTGGCAGAGGAGGGGGGAGAGAAGACAGAGCAGCCAAAACAACAGCACACAGCAACCAAACCTACAACAACAATAAGTTCCAGAAATGGGTGTGAAACAGATGGGTTTACACAGTGGGGGGGGACAGGCATACAGACAGACAGTAGTATGTGTGTGGTTGTTTGTCTACTGTACACTAGAAGCCACTGGGAACCAAAGACAACCAAAGACAAATTTCCTGTATGTGTATGCATACTTGGCCAAATAAATTGGATTCTGATTCTGATTTGGTTCAATGTGTCTCTGCAAATCAATGTTTTCTTCACTTACTTTGATCTACTGAAATGCAGATGTCAAATTCTAAACAGAGAGGTAGAGAAGAAACATAAACTTTGCTCAAATATTCTGCCAAATTTTTATCTGAAAGACAGGTTAAAAAAATTCTGGGTTAAACATTAATTTTGGTCAATAACATTTTGCTGTTATACAAAAAACAGAACAAGGCTTAAATAAAACACCCTTTGTGGGTGTTGTTTTTTAAGTCAAGCAGTGTGAATTTTTTCATGCTTTATCCACCATACCTAAACATCACTTAAGTTTTGTAGTTTCCTTGTTAGCTGGACAATTTTTATCTCCAGAGATCTGCTTATAAATTGATGAAGTGAGCAGTAAGGTTTTACTTTTACTGGCCTGGAGGTCTTCCTTGGTAATGCCAACCAGGTGCAGGCAGATATCATACAGCAGTGATGTCATATTAAAAACCAATTTTGAATATTTTAGCTGTGTTGTTTACTGAGACACCTAAAATTAAACCAGCAATCTATTCTCATACTGAAATACAATTAAGGATACAAAAAAGCATAACAAAAGTTGCCTAAAGAACAAAGAAAAACTGTGACATGTCCAGGGACAAACAGTGTGTCCTCTCCAAGATGGCTGCAAATCTTTCCCATCATGCTCCTCCTCTTCCCCAGGCTCCACCACAATGCCTCTGGACACCCCTTTCCCTTGCATAGCATAAATGATGCACCAATCCACCCTAACATGTTCTATATATGATTCACTTACTATATATTTCCATAACGCTGTTGTAATCATATCATTCATATGAATACTTCCAAGGTAATGTTATAAACTGAGGATTTCAATAAACACCACAACTGAGGATATCAATAAACAACACAACTGTTTCTTTTTTGGCCAATTCAGAGATTTGTATTTGCTGAATTGATCAATCATTTTAAGCAGTTTCTTGAAATGAACAGCATCTAGCACTGTAAGAAACTTTCAACAGAGGTATCATCTCAAGATCAATTAATAACATTAACAATGTAGGCTGAACAGACAGCCTGAGACATAAGTGATTCCTGTCCTTTGAAGAGTTTGTGATGAAGCTGTGGGATGCTGTGAATGAAATGGACAGAAGGTTTGCTCCATCATCACTTAAACAGGTCTAGTTCCCTTCATTTGAACAGGCATTTCCATTGGTTTATTTTAAATTAATAAAAAAGACAGTGAATGCAAAGGGAAGAAAAGATGGCTCCTTGATTCAAGCACTAACTTTTTCTGAATGTGGGACCTTTTGTCAGCAGTCAGCAGGCAGTGTAGTAGCAAAGAGTAGCACATTTCTTAACTGGAACATTCAAGCCCCATCTCCTAGTGCTGTAGTAGCACCCTAGAGTAGGGCCTTCACCCTGAACGACTCCAGTAAAACAGACAGCTGTGCCAATGGTATAAAGTGTGTAAGCTGATCCGGTCAAAAGCATCAGCTAAGCAACAGAGAATAATAATGCTGAAAAGTATAGAGATTATCTTCATACTGATTCATAATAGCCATTACAATGTAATATTTCTGTAACCTGTCCTGAGAAGACCTCAACTTATGTGCTAAAGAAGCCTCATATTTTACACATCCTGCTGTCAGCACGACAAATGCACCAGACCAGACTTGGCAAAACTCATGACTGAAGTGACCTCAGTGACTGATGAACAGGTGCCTGTGTGGCTATGAGGCACCAGTGTTTTCGTTCTGTGGTCCTGCTCTTTAACAGTTAAACTGCACAGAGCTCCAAAACAGGAAGAGTGACTACTGTAGGAGACAACAGTACAATGGCTGCACAGAGAGCAGGTGTGTCATATTTCACATCATTTTACCAAAAATTGCCATCAACAAGCAGTAAAGGGACCTTCATGCATCAGCAGAGATGGCAGACAACTTTTATCAAAGAATACAGTAGTGCACCTCCTGCTGTAGTTCCTTGGATTGAGGTATTCCCCTACATTTATACAATAAAAATTTCCCTGCTGGATAAATGAGTAAATCGCTGCAAGTAGATTAACACTGTGAAACTGCTTAGGAGAAAAGTGTCTGACTAATGAATAAATATAATAGGCATCTACTATGAAAACATAGCACATAAAATGCATACACATACATTTGCTATATGTGTGTTATAGAAAATGTAATATAATATGTTATGTAGGCATACTAATAGTTTAATGCCAACAATAATTGTGACCCTACAGTGTTTCAGAGTTCTGTATTTTCAGTTTATTGTTAAATAATCAGTTGATTAAATATGGCACTAAGAATGCCCTGAATGGGTAAGAAGTTGTGTAATGGTTTGACCCATTGCCTTGTAGTCTGAAGGTCTTGGGTTCAAAACCCCTGATTGTCTGGAGCCCTGTTTGAAGGTAAGTGTCCCAAAGTGATACATTAAGAATGTGTGTATGCACATAAAATATGACCTGTACAGGCTCTCTGTAGCCCTTTGTCTCTCTATGTTGGGGCACACAGACCCCTCTGAAAAAGAAACAGGGCAACTCTGAAGGCCCTCATGTGCTGTGCTGTTGCCTCTTCCAGAAATCTCCAGAAAGCTTCTCCTGCTAAGTGTCATCCGTGTGTTTGGTGTCAGGGCTGTCCCAGCAGGGGACAGTGTGTGTGTGTGTGTGTGTGTGTGTGGGTGACCATTCAGTCTTTCCAACTGCTGGACTTGGGTTCAGCCAGCTCCATAACAATCTTGCATTTCCATACCTCCCCAAGAGCACGAAATAGATTACACTTCCAGTTGTTCAAAAGAAACCTACCAAGTATCATGGTAATTACAGTCAGAGGATGCTTTGTTCACCTTACTGGGATATTAACCAACTTGCAGACTGCATGCAATGCAGTCCATTAAATGTTTCACATTTTCAGTTTTCTGAACTTTTAATTTAACAGGAATTATTAGTCAATAATGCACAGGAAATGTAGTGATTAAAGTCAAACAACAAATACCATGTTGCTGAATTCTGTTTTCAGTATCTGTGTTATATTGTTTGTTTCTGACCAAATACACCTGTGCTGTAAACAAACACCTAAACATAATTAAAAGTAAATGCTCTGTGGGTGTGCAGTATCTTATAGGGAGGAGATAAAAGGCAACAAACATTATCCATGTAGCTGTTTCAGGTCCTGTCCTCAGGTGTCATTGAGGATTGCTTGAGGAACAACAGCCCTTCTGTTGTCCTGAGTGTGTATGTGTGTGTCTGTTTGCATGTGCTCTTTCAAGAGCAGGCTTTCAGCAATTAATGCAAAAAATTGTATCTCCCTTAATCTCCCTTCTTCTTTTCTTTTAAAAGCTGTTGTTGTTATTACATATATTCTGGGTCTTCATCTCTTCATAAAGGTATACCTTCCAGCCAGTAAACTTCACTGTACCTACAAATCAAACTGCTCACAATTCACAGCAACATTCAGATGAAAGCAAACAGGATTCATTTAAATTTTTTATAGTTTATTTTCACTTTAAGGAACTACTATGAACCACAAATATACTAAACATTTAAAGGCCTGAACCTCTGCCCACTATTGCACCCTCCCACATGGGACTAATTCAAACTGGATTCAGAAGTGCTGCCATGTAAAAACCTGCAACAAACTAGAGATCGCTGTATAAAACACTTTCATTCAATAACATTAGTAGTTTTGTAGCTTATTTGTGCCAAACACACAAACTTGAGCACTGGCATTTTGCTGACCTTCTGCACTTCTGTCAGGTATGCAGTATGGTGAGCCACCTCTGCCATGAAAAGCCAAGGTCACTACGGGTCAGATAACAGCTGCCATCATGGGAAACAGTGGTGCTGATAGAGGAGGGGCTGTGGTCCATAAAACCTGCCAAGAGTGTTCCTCTAGAGCCCACCCCCATCATCTCTGTAGACCAGGACTTAAGGATCAGAGTCCAGACCCAAGGTCAGCAGTGGTGCGATCCCTGTACTGCCTGGTTTTACCAGGGCACGCATTGCCTATATTACAGAGTTTAGTTTCTCAATGGAATAAGCCCATTAAGCTCTTTTAATATGATATAAATAACCAAAATAAGTTTTTTTAGTTGATTTCCCCAAATTAACATGCTTATCCTGAATTAACATAAAAATTTCTCAGCTATAAAATGGGTAAATCATTGCACTTAACTTAAAAGTGTAAGTCCCTTTGAAAGAACGTGTCAAGTAAATCCATTAATAAAAGTAGTATAGAACTAGCTGCTTTAATTAAGATATTTTTGAGAGAGGGAAGTGGGAAGTATATACAGAAGTTGTGTTTCTTTCCAAAAAAGTATCTGCAGAGTGAAAAATGTAGTTGGCAGTTAATAATATACTGTTCCATTTGTGGAAGTAAAATACCATTATACTGAATGATAAACATCTTGTACAAAAAAGGGTGTATATTTTCATAAGCTGTTGTAGTACCGTACTTGAGCTACAAAATAATTTTCCTTTGTTTCTTGCTGTCCCTCACATCTGAGAACACCTTTATACCTGAACCTGAGGCATCACCCCTTGAGTACAATGTGGAAGAGGGGTGGTCCCCTGGGAGTCTTTGACAAACTGGGAATGGGCGGAGTTTCAACAAAGCCCATACACGTGCAGACAAGGTACATCCTGTTCAAAACCCCTTCAGTGCTGGGAATCACAGCAACAGAGGCCTTCTGTAGCCACCGTGCACCAGTGTTACAGAACCTGAGTAGCATATGACCTCAACTAACAGTCCTGCTGTGTGAATATGTAATCTGTCAACAGGGTGATGGCATCGTATACGAGAGCAAAAAAAAAAGGTAAATTGACGGGTTTGAAGGAAGCTTATCGGTTTTACAGCACTAAAAAGGATTATATTAACCTTTGAAGAAAATAGGATTTTTAGTGGCGCTAAGCCCTTCCCACCAGTTCCTAACAATGTGCCTTTGAGCCTTTACAATAATAGCGTATCACACTAGCCAATTTACCACAGGATCAAGGCAATTTTACTCATGCAAAATATTTCTGCCGGTTGTGTTGCAGAATTTATCACACACAGATTATCACCATCTCCTCTGCATTTATTCATATTTTAGTGTTCTGCCAGAATGTAAAAATGCACAACAAACTACAAAGTGACCGTTTCTATTACTACTTTATCTAAAAGAGCAATACTAAAGTCAAAGGTCCATGGGGTGGTAGAATGGTAGCAGAGTCACAACAGTCACAGCAAGAAAGGTTATCAGGAAGGACATCCCTTCATTAAAACATTTACATTTACCTGATGCTTTTTCCCAAAGTAACTTACAATGTTAAGTTAGTTTCACAGTGATTTAGTCATTTTTACAACATGGTCATTTTTAATGGAGCTAAAGTACCCTCCAGTAATGGTACTTTATTGTGATTCAGCCCTGGGTCTTTCGAGTGCAAGGTGGCACCTCTAACCACCATGCTACTTGCTGTGTCATAAATATAAAATAGTAGTTAATGTGTATGTGATGAACTGCAAGGCCTCACATCTCTTTGCCTACATTTTTTCGCATCTGAAGAATGCGCCCACAATTCCTCTATACTTCCCACAGCACACTATGTTTTCTAAAAGCAGGGTCCTCCTAAAGCTTAAGGCCCTGCAAAATAACTGTGTAAGTTAATCAACTGGCATTTGTGGGTCTTTGTGTCTGTCTGTGTGTGTGTGTGTGTGTGTGTGTGTGTGTGTGTGTGTGTGTGTGTGTGTGTGTGTGTGTGTGTATTTGTGTGTGTGTGTGTGTGTGTGTGTGTGTGTTTGTGCACATGCACAAGTGACTGCACCTTTAAGAGCGGCTGCAGAAGACCCCAAGCCAGCAGGTCCCCATTTACAGTGACTCATTTTCCCTCTCTTTTTCCCCAGCACAGGGCTGAAAGCTGAGCACCACTATTAATAGAGAAGCTGGCAGAGTGGCCGTGAAGGGTGGAGCCTGTGCGTGGACTACGCTGTCTGCTGGCTGCTGAGCCCGGCAGTGTGATGAAGGCAGTGTTTGTGAAGGGTATAATCAGTCGAGGGGCCCAAGGACTGCAAGCCCTTGGTGAGCCCTCTGGTGCCTTTACAGTGTATTGAGACCATGGGCCAACCCAGTCTGCTTGGATCTTTAAAACCATTTAGTGTAAAGTTGCCAGGGTCAGGATATGTTTCCAAGGCAGCTATCAGTAGAAGCGCCTGAGACCACTATAACATTATTTTTATTAACAACCGAAAACAGGAATGTGGCACAATCACTGCCTTGTTAAGACCTTTCATAACTGTGCCATTTTCACATGTTCATACTTTAGTAACTGCACTCATGAGTACTTTTCATCAAAATTCATGTCTTTGATTTGACATTTTCTTTCTACTTGTACTGATTGTTATTATTAAAAACACAAAATAAATACAGCAACACACACATACAGAAGAAAAAAAATCAACAGCTGCCTGAGCTGTGCAGCACAACTCCTGCACTCCATTGGATCATTAAACACTGTGATCCCACCTGTGGCTGATAATCCAGTTGAGGAGGGGTCACAACACAAACATTTTAGATTTTTTTAACTAATTCTGTAACTCTGCTGCTTTTTTAAAGTGTAATGTGCAACAATAATTCTGCAACTAGCACCAATGCCTTATAGCTACAAGACAGGACATGGGTTCATTCCTTGTAGAGCTTGCATGTTTTTTCCTATGATCACACAGGTTTCATCTTTGTGAGTGAATGAGTGTGTTTGATTGCCTTATGACAGAATGAAATCCTGTTCATGATGTGTCCTGACTAGCCTCGTACCCTGTGCATCCAAGACAGGCTGTGAACCATTGTAACCCTGCATTAGGGTAAAAGGTATCGTATAGGCAGTGTAGTAAAACATGCAAAGAGAAAATAAATGCAGTTGGAGGGATTTGTACAGTTGAGTCAATCACAGTAAATGCCCTTCCTCCATCAAAGGCTGACTGTAACACATGCGTGGCAATCCAATCACCTCCAATCACAGCCAGTTCTCAGCTATGACGCACTGCCACTCTCCATAACGTGCACATATGACTCACGCCCATATAAGAATTCTTAGAGAACATTACCTGTGTTTTACAAGTTTTACAACAAACTCTGCAAGCTTACGACAGATACAAGTCCAAGAAGTGATGATTCCAGGGTTCTGTGTTCACAGTTATGTTTTACGTCGAGAAGACAAGTTGAATGAAAGTGGAAATTAAATCTAAGATTGGTTCTATACTTTATCACTAATTGCTTTTTGTCTATACATACATTGCCTAACGTAAGAAAACAAAAGTAAAATAAAAGTTGTGAAGGTTCTCGAGGGAACATTGTATTATAGATACTGTAACTTAAATAAACACCCTTCAGCTTCTACATCTGAATTCACAGCAGTGTGAGTCTACAGTAAGTTGCTGCCTTATCCCTGAAATCATATTCCTCCAATCAGTTCACTCACAGTGCCCAGGGAGATGCTGTAGTTTCTCAGCACAACGTTTGACCCAAATGGCCCAGCAAAATGAGGAAGTAAAAGGCTGTATCACAAAAATGAGGCTGCGCTATTGTGCTGAGACTGCCAGGCAGCGAGGAGCCGAAAACCAAACAGCTAACCTCCACTTCTCTGAAGGCTGTCACTTGTAGTACCGTAGTTTGCCATCACTACCTGCTTTCCACCTTCAATACTAGGTCAATACCAGAGGAGCAAGCCGGTCAGGTTGGTGGACTTGCCAGTGGAACTGCCTGCACTTCACAGCACCCGTTAGTCAGCATTCAAAAGTGAAACAAGTGTGTAGCTCATCCTGAAATGTGACCTGCCAATCGCTGGCAGGTATGGAGCAGATGACTCAAAAAAGTGTTTACTCGCACAAAAGAATACGTGTACGGGGGCTTCTCGTCCCTCTACGAACACTCCAAACATCAAAGGACCTACATGACTGCAATTAGATGCTATACCTCTAAAACTCCCCAGCTGAGCTATTTTAATATTCCCCTCAGACAAGCTGGCTTCCTTCAATGCCTTCTTAGCACTTGCCAGGGAGAGAAAACAGGGCTTTATGCTCAGTGTGAAAGAGTGAGGTTATAATGTTTGCGTAGTGTGAGCTGCCAAATGAAAATTTCTTCCCTCCTAAGCAAAACTGAACAAAAAAGGAAGCAAAACCAAAAAAGTCAGATACAGCCCTGAGCAAGACCTTCCAGCCTATCCTCCATCATTCACTCACCACTGGCACTCACTCACCATTTATCCTAAAGTTCAGAGACTATCCCAGTGGCACTAGGCTAGGTAGGATACACTGTAGATGAAACACCTATCTGTGACAAGGTCCAATCAGCTGTGGCGAAACCTGTTCAAATGTGAGCTTTAAACACATAACAAACTGCAGCAATGCAACATGGGTTCCATGTATCCTCTTGCATTCACTCACAGTGCAAAAAAAGACAATGTTTTTTTTTTTTTTTAATTTTCTTGCTTGACTTATTTTCAAAGCTTTGTTTACAACAGCAGTGCTTTGACTGAGACGGATTTCTAGGGATTATTTTTCCTCTGAACTATAGAAGTATTATTTTAAACAGCCTAAATCAGTGATATGTGAGAGTGGCTATGGAGGGTCTGTTCACAGAGGGGTGGGAGGTATTGCAACGAGACTGACAGGTACGGCTGCGACCTCTCAAAGCAGTTTACTGACACGGGGATGCTCTGAAAATGATGTCCCAGCTGTGTCTGTGAATCCATAAATATCACACACATCCATACGTCTCAGTGCTCCTCTGATGCATGAAAACACAGAAAAGTACTGTGTGCTTATGAAGCATCTTACAGAGCTTGGAGTTGTTTTCGGGTCCCCTAAGAGACTAAGATCAGCACAACCTGGGGTTCAAAAAGACCCTGAAACAAAACCTCAGAATCATCACTAATGAGGCTGTCCAAGCTGTAACTGGATTCAGATGGAGATGGGTTTAGATGCTAGGAGGAACTGCCACTACAAGCTGGTAAGAACGTGCCTCTGCCATCTGCAGAAAGAGCCACTGCTTTCTTTTTCGCACTTTCTGCTCGGCTATAATGGGAAACAGGCTGGGAGGAGGGACCTTATTTAGCAACCCTGAACAACAGCGCAGGCTGTGGGGGGAAGGGGAACCGCTCCGTGTGTACCAAGCCGCACATGTGGGACGGTAAATGAAACACCCAGCTGCACCATGTGACACATCCATCTTCTGCCTGCCCCCTCCTGTCAGGTTCCAGCAGCGGTACATGCCTCCTTCATGGTTTTGGAAGACAGCATTTAGTAAAGCAGGGCAATTCCCGCAGGCAGAAAACAGGGCCTGAACGAGGACAGCCACTACACCGCTACTTCCTGTCTCCTTGCATGACTCTGTGTGTGCTTATTGTTACAGTTGTGCTCGTTTCTATACAGCCTATAGCCTGAACGTACAGAGGTCAGAGCCGACTCGATCAGCCTTCTGTAAACATTACATTTACATTTATTCATTCAGCTGACACTTTGATTTACACATTTACACAGCTAGGTAATTTTACTATATCAGTAACAGGGTAACTACCATGAATAAGAGTAGTACAGCAAGCAACAGAATTCAAATCCTTTGAGTGCTGGTTTATGCCTCTAATAACTATGCCCCCTGCTGTTCCAATACTAAACAAAAACAATCCAATTTATTCATAAAAGCAAAATGCTGTTGTTTTGTTGTTTTGTACTTTATCCTCAGACTATTCAGTGTAAAACTATTTTCAGTTTAAAAATAAAACAATTTATACATTAAAATCAGAACTAGGAGCTTAAGTGAATATTCAGCATTAGTATTTGTTAATAACTGGTGGAACAGGCATGTAATGGTGCTGGCTCAGAGCACACAGGGTGCTCGGGTGTGGGTTTGAATACAGCTCGGTCTATGTGGAGTTTGCATATTCACCCTGTGTTTGTGTGGGTTTCCTCCAGGTGCTCTGGTTTCCTCCCACACTCCAAAGACATGGATTTCAGATTTGACTACTCTATATTGCTCATAATGTGTGTGTGGATATAGTACTAACAGGTAACAGAGACAAGCAAGACTTTATTGTTTACTTTTAAGTATTATTTTCATGGTACTCAAGAATATTTCAGAAACAGATTCTATCACTGTGGAAATATATTTGTCCACTTTACATTTGAGAAAATGGACTACTGAAAGTCAGTTACAAAATCAATCGGGATGTCCACTATTATAGCAGGGTTACATATAGTTTTACAATGCAGTGATTTATTGCTAATATAAACTGTAGTAAGGGTCAATTAATCTTGATGGAATGGAAATGCATCCTTCAGAGACAGGCTGATACTGTAAACGGCATGAATTAAACAGTACTGATCTCCTTCTCCTCCACAGTGCAGTATTTTTAGCGCTGTGCTGTACAACAGCTGTAATCGTGTGGACAGGCAAAGCAACCTTACACAGACTCTGGTGGCAGTGCTGAACCCAGAACCAACTCTTGCCTCGAGAGGGTTATATTTTTGAAAATGAAACACTGCAAACTATGCAAGTGAGCCCGCATGAACTAAAAACAGTTAGGCTAATGGTTTTTAAACAGCCATAACCCCCTTAAACAGAGGCCTGAGCAGTGATGAAATGCGTTGCAGCTAAAAAGTGCACCCTGTATCATGCAAACTAATGTTAAAGTACAGCCCAGAAAGGTAAACATGGCTGGCAACTTTGAGACATGATATTTCAACACAGTATAACAACAAGACTGGATGATCGTTTTCTGTGCACTAGGAACACAATAGGAGTTCATTCCAAACTCAATTTGTTTGTACAACCCAACAAACACGTAAATATATAGCCATCCTCTGAATGAATAAATGTGAATAAATATTCACTGGTTACGTTCATTAAAAACCTCAGGTGAAGCTATGAGTTCAAAAATCCACTCAACGACTTTCATTTATTTATTCCATTTTCATAAACTGTTCATCCTACTGTACTTTGTATTCTGGAGTTACTCCCATTTTCAGCACCATGAATTGTATTTCTGCATTCAGAGCTACAGCTGTGCACTTCACCCTGGAAAGACATAAATAATAGCAACGGCAAAACCAGTAACTACTGCAACTGTTGCAAGGGCTAAACTAATGATCCTGGAACACTGTGATAAAAAATGCATTCGGTAGTTAGATCCAATGTGTGATTCTCCCAGGAGCATCAGTTGTAGCACAAAAACATCAGGATTTTACATCTATCATAGCAACACAAGTAGGAGTGTGGCAGAGTAGGATGCTTATGCCATTTCAAGAAGTAAAAGAATTGCCCCTTATCAGCAACAGAAGTACATATTATAATCCATTGCCACACATTAATGGATTCACTGTCATTACCTTGCTCCTAAATTAAAAGAACAGTTAATACTTTGCACTGACAATACGATAAACAAAATATAAAATATGAATTATCAATAATTAACCATTCATATTTAGTCCCAGTGCCTAAAAATCCTTCTAAATATACTATTTGTATAGCAGCATTTTCTCTATTTTTTATCTTTCTTGTATCAATTTGTTACTATATGCCTTATTGCTTTAAAGTAGTTCTGTAAACTGAATGTGTGTGAAGGAGCACCACCATGTGAAATTAATTGTATGTGTGTGACAGAACAGGTCTTCTGAAGTTAAGGGTTCACATGAAAATATGCACAGTTTAGCTACCTTGGTGGGTGAACACACCTCAGTTTGCTATATCTCCGTTTCACACATAAACACTCAACACACTCTTTCTTCTGTTCTCCTTTGTTTTCCCTCTGTTCTTTCTGGACAAAGCTTACAGCACTAAACCCAAACTCACAGTTTCACTGTTAGGCTCGACAAAGGCCCTAAGAAGGGTAGCTATCTATACTGCCTGTTTAAGGTTACACAAAGCTCAATGCTCAAAAGCCCCATTGGGGATGCTTGTAATGTTTGTATTATTTGTAAGTCTTTGACCCTGTGTTTAATTATAACTGAAGATAATAAGAAAGAATAAGTCCTGTGCATCTGCTAAGTGAGACAGCTATCAGTTTGACTTTTTGTTATATTCTTATTCTTACTGTGACAGCCTGACCAAACCCTTGAAGCAGGATGTGACCAAATGACTGCCCAGGAATGCATGCCAATGAAGACAATAACACTGTGTGTTTGTTCCTGTAGAACTTCAGTATGAAGAAGATGGTGAAGCAACACAGACAACTGACAGCAAGTCCTGTACACGCAAACACACACGCGCACGCACACACGCACAGTCACCAGCACTTTGAAACAGAATAAAAATGCAGCGAGCACTAGCACTAAATAATACAAGTTCCTCCACTTTAAAGAGAAACCAGATCTGACAGACAGAAAATTACAACTAATACAAAAAGAAAAGTGCTGAAAGTGTCAATAAACTCCCAAAATAACAATTTTGTCAGTGTAAAAAGGAGCACAGCTGCAATGTCACACAGCTCCTCAGCATTAACACAATGACATTGTGTGAACTGAGTTTGGCAAATGTTTAATATAACTTTACTATACATGTGTTATCAAAATTAATAAGCCTACAGAGGCACATTTGGGTGGATTTTTGTTGATACTTGATGCCATTCATTATTTATATTCCTCTTACTGTAAAAATATCAAGAAATCCTGAAATTGCTGTGGCTTCATATTCCAGCAGGAATAGAGAATGAACCTGTGCTTAGTTTGTTTCCACTGTGCAGGAAATCAGTGTGAGGGGTAAAGCAAAACATGACAAGAGGGTCTGCAGGGGGTTGCTATAGCTTATGGTGACGAAGTCACGTTTCAAAGTGCTGGCTGCTTCTAGCAGACGCCAGCAGATCAACCGCTGTGGCCTCACCTCATCTCGTAGATCTGAGATGTAAACCTGGCCAAATTCAGCACAAGAAACACATTCTGGCCAGTGATTTTCAGCAAAAGAGCTCTGGGTGGCCCTCATTAAGCCCCTCCTGGTTAATGTTTAATCAGGAGGACCTCTTTAGCATAAGAATGAATAAAAGATAAGCAACTAACACGTTAATACAGAATAATTCTTAGCAGTAAAATAAAAGTATCAACAAAGAATAAAACTGTTAATGAAAAAAATGTTCACTGTTCTTTTAAGTTTTACATCCAGTTTTGTTCTACTTTTTGTTTAAAAAAAACGTAATCTATAATACATCTGTATCAGAGTGCAAGTTCACTAATAAATGCAAATGATTTTCAAGATGGAGCGGAAATGAGGCTTCAGAGCTGGAACTGATTAGGATCAACTGAGATTTAATCAAAGAAAGAATTTTTCTTTAATAATTTTTTGGCACAAGACTTTTTATGGCACTGTAAACAAATCCATAATTACACCCAAGGAAAATAGGACTCCTGACACCAAGTCAAATGTAAAAGAAACAAAGCAATATAACACGGCTGGAATTACACACTGCTAAATTGCTGGTGTTTGGAAACATTACATAAATATGTTTTCCAGCAATTCCTACGGAAGTAAAGGGAATGTTTTCCCTATTTTAAACTTTCATAGAATACAAAGCATTCTGCTCCCTGTCTACTCCTCTGTTTCATCATGGCATTTGCTCACTAATATTTACTTTATGTGACACTTTTATCTATTGTGTCTCATTGATCTGCTTACAGTGATGTACTCATTTATACAGCAGGGTAACTATTACTATGTCAGTTCAGGGTAAGTACCTCACGTTCAGGAGGACTTGAGGAGGAGACAGGATTCAAAGCTGAGTCCTCTGAACTCCTAATGGCAGATTTAGCTACCATGCCACCTGCTGCCATCTATAAGCTATGGCTGAGTTTTGAGAGACAGCATTTTCCCTTTGTCTGGGTTCAGTGCCAAATCTGCCTTACCTACAAATGTAAGTGCAGGGAGGTTCACAAGGGTCACTGGCACAGACATCCTGCAAAGCTCAGTTCTAATTAAATTAAATATGTGAAGCATAACGCTGCTCTCCTATTCTCTTAATCAAAAGTAACATCCTCTGTGTACCACTGATCTACTCCTGCTATATCATTTGGTCTTTTCTTCCCTTCCCAGGTTGAGAAAAGAAAATGACTATAGTATTGAAGCAGTTGCTTATTTAAGTCTTTTCACTCGGACTGAATTAGGGATCTGGTTTCATTGCCCAGCAAATCAGGCTGGCCATGAAATTGAAAAAAAAATTACAAAAGCACTGTGGTTTTTTTTTTACTTATACAGTGTTCTACTGCAATTTGGAATAGATTAAAGGAATGAAAGATTATGCTTAATTACTTTCACAGCTAAGGCCAAATCAGTCAGTAGTATAAGTGAATTTATCTGTATTACAGATGGATTTTAATGTAAAAATTCGACAATAGATACTCCAATGCTGCAGTCCCTGTCTGAATCAACAGGTTATTGAAATTTAGACCAGTTGGTTAAGTTGTGAAGACTTGGAATGCATGTGCAGGTTCCAAATACATGCTTGTTACTGTTTACCTTGGTAATCAAATAGTGGTGGCTTTTGGGGCAACTGGTACCATGGTGGTTAGCCTGCAGCCTTCAACTTGCAGGACCAATGTTTGAATCCCATCTCCTACAGTAATACCCTTGATTAAAGTATTCACCCTCAATCAATCTAATAAAATGCAGCCAGCAAATTCACTACAAGTAGCTTTGAAGAAAAGTGGCGGCTAAAAAAATAAACAAAAACAAATTTGTACAGAAGCAACATTTCTGGCTCATGTCCTTTACAAACAAGGCTGCAGCAAGAGCATACAAGCAACGCTCAACTAGAGTACAGGCTGCTGCAGGTGACAAAGGCTGTGGACTTAAACACTGCTAATAGGGAGCCAAGACAGGCAGGATGAACGCAAATGGGAGGATGAATGACTTTGCGCCAGTTGGTGCACAAACAGCCCTGCTCCAGACGGCTTCGAATCAAACACGTTGCTACGATACCCCGAGCTGAGGCAGTTCATTAAAAACGGCTTTTCAATGAATCTGCAGGCGCCGGCCATAGCTTTGACCGCACACTATTGGCTATTATCCTTCGCACTTGTAATTAGGCTCCAGCGCGCATGGCTAGCATGGCACTCGGCCTGCTGCTAAGACCTGTCACAGTAAAACAGTTGACTAAAATGCACCCCACATGGATGGTTTTGATGGTCACCTGCCGTTCAGCAGTTGTTCTTGGCTTCTTGTTTTATTTTTAGTCAACCATTAAAAAATGCAAGCACTCTGCCAGAGGTCCAGTTCAGTACATTTGTGCAGTATAGAAATACTGTAAAAGGGCTAAAATATGAACTGATGGGAAATGCTTTTTCATCAAATATGAGTGAACCTATACACTATATAATCACCAACCTGTTTTACCATTAAAGTGGTTGTTCTTAGTACAGTCCTAGTCAAGTGGAAAGGAAAAAACAAAATATATATCGCTAAACTTTACCAAGTTTATACAACCTTATCACTAATGCGTGCAGCACTGTATGTCATGTATATTTTTAACATTTTTCATTTGTGCACAAACAGTATAATGTAAAAATCCATCCATGTGTAGTAAGTAGTGTGTGTGGGGCATGAGAAAATTCATCAGCATGTGTGAGAGAGAAAGTGAGAGAGACAGAAAGTGCATGACTGTGTGTGCGCGCGCACGCACGCACGTGTGGATGAGAAAATATGTCCAAATGCGTTACGTCAACGTGTGTGTAGAATGTTTGTGATGTCCCCGGTTTGTGTGTATGTGTGTGTGTTTCAGTGTGTTTAAGGAGCAAGAAAATGTATCCGCATGTGGTTTGTTGCATGGCATCTCAGCTGACTAGTGTGTGTGTTTAACAGGGAGTGAGAAAATTCGTTGGCGTATGTATGTCAGTGTCTACATGACTATGTACACTAAATGTGACCACACTATGTGCTATGTGTGACGCCATTTCTCCAACCACTCTGAACCTTGTTGTGACAGCCCAAATTTAACATTTTCAAATAATAAATAACCAATTGGGAGTTTAATGAAGTTTACTGCACAACAACCTAAGTTAGTGTGAGAAGTGCCTGTGTGCCAAATTTCAAGTCTGTAGCTTGAAAAACAAAGCCAGACATAAAGAATAAACAAACAGACAAAGAGGCATTCTGTTTTATAGATACAGAGATTATTCAGTGTGAGTTTTCTGGAATGGGTTTTTCAGTGAAAGTAATACAGCAGACAGAAAAATATGACAGTTCAAGCCAGTTCAAGCAACGTTGCCCACCTGAAGGACACAAAGAGGACCCCAGGTTAGAAGGAGCCACTTTAAATCTTGACTCCCCAAAATCAGAATGACTATTTTGGGGTGCACAGAAGAATAAACACCAGGTATCCGTAGGGTGGCTAAACACCAACTGCAACCCACCAAACGTGAAATTATTATGGCTCTTTTCTTATCCTTTCAAAGATGAATAAAAAAATCTAGCACAACTGTCAGGATATATTTTTATTCAGCAAAAGGCATGAGGAAATCAGAGCACATGCAAAGATGTTTTTACCTTCCTTATTACTTTGATATATCACAAATGGAAACAGCACATTGCATAAATATATCTGGGTGGCTTTTTCTACTTTTACTGTTTTTTGGTTTAAGGTACGTGCATGTTTTCTGTAATTTTGAAAAAAAAACAGTGGTTAAATTATAAAATATTGTTACATATGTGCTTTATAATCCACTCGTGCTTTTGTCAGCATTGCCATCATCTTGTTTCATTCAGAAATCAGTTATGAAAGAGGCCCTTGTCAGATATGTGGCCAACAAGTATGTTCTCTCTCATTTTTCCTCCCATACATGTTCTTTAATTCAAATTGCCCAAGACAGACTGCATAAAGATCAGTAGGAATCATAGATGTTTTCAGCAGACCAAATATGGAACGGTAGACATGAATTACAACCATGGTCAACCAAACAGCTGCTCGTAGATGTTTCCCTAAAAATACTGAGCACCTCTGTGTTACTTAGTGTAATGGCTTAGAAGCCCAACATGTGGACAAATTGGTTATCAGGTAGTGGTCTGTATACACAGGACAAACACACACACACACACACACACACACACACACACACACACACACTACATAGCAAAGATGATGTGTTATGTAAAGAAAGATGGGAGGCAGATTCCCATATTTGCTCCTTCAGTGCTGAGGCAGTGGTCTCCCTGAGGAGCTGCAGTGGCAGACTTCTGAAACAGCAATCTTAATTAAACTTTTGCGAGGGAACCTTCACATGGCTTACAGTAGGGATTAAAATGATTCTGCCAGCGAAGGATGATATGCTTGGCCCGAGGTATAAAGGAACAAAAGTATGAGATATACAGGCCTGGGACATTTTCCAAGGACCTGGTATAACTCTCAAATGATGTGGCTAATGTGTGGGCGCCCCTTATATTTCCTTCCTTACCCATTCAGCAACTCCCCTAGTGGACCCAGCGGCCACATCACAGCTGCCAGTGTAGAAGTGGTGCATTCTGGTGCCTGGCACTCTCCTGGCACTTATGTTTCTTTATTATTTGCTGTTTCTTTCACCTTGTAAAGCACTTTGAACTACAGATTCCTGTATGAAAACGTGCTATACAAATAAATGTTGTTGTTGTTGTTGTTGTAGGCCGTTCTCACAGCCGTAAAGCCAGGCCAGCTATAAACTGTACAACATAACACTTTGCTCTTCTTTAAGAGTAACAAGGATTTCAAACAGCCAAGGTAATGCTTACATTAAACGCTTATCAAAAATCTTATCATTGAAGGAGAACATAAACTGGTCACAGCTGGAAGAAGACCCTGAATTGCAACAGATTTATCACTGATTATTTGATGTCTGTGCTGGGTTATATCGTGCCTAGCCTAGCACTCTCTGCTTCCAGGACAGGCTCAGGACCTTCACAACCCTGCTTTAAGAAAAGCAGTTGCTGCTATTGAGCACCTTCATAAGTGAGATTATGTGATGTGGGCTATGGGTTAACTATACTGATAAAAAAAACACTTTGTAAAAATAAAAACAGCACAAGTCAAATCTTCTGATCCACACAATTTTAACCAGAAGGTTCAAAACAAGATCACTGCATTAATCCCACTGTACTGTCATTACATTTTCAAGTTTTCTATGAATTGTTTTTCAAAACAACATTACTAAAATACAGTTCTGATATAAAAATGTAAATAAGATAGAGCATACAATATTAACTTTCTTTAGTAAATTTGAATATGATCATGTTAAATATAAATTAAATATAATATATAATTTCAATCCCTAGTACACAATTATTCTGTTTAATTTTACCTTAAACCACTATTTGCAATCAGACCAAAAGATCCATGTGTGAGCTTAAGATACTCAGGTGGTTCTCTGTTGTTCTATTCATTCTCCTGCCCAGAAGAGCCCCATCAGCATGGAAACAAAACTTTGCAGACCCCTGGATAATGATCCCAGGCGGGCGCTCTAATGAGACACTCTGGGATTAGAGAGCGAGGCAGGGGGGCTGCTGGGGGCCTCGCTGGCATCCGCGGCCCATTCTACAGCCCCGACACGTAGGACAACTCATTACCGTATGACGCATACTGATGGTGGAAGAGGCTACTTGGAAATTAACCAGCAATACACCCTGCACCAGGGTAAAACACTGCACCGAACAAGTCAAGAACATCAACTGGTTCCCATTTTTATTCTATCACTCGACAAAAACAACTTAACGTTTTGTTCTCTATCCAGATTTTAAATTATTCAGCAGAATGAATGGATTAGAGTCTTTCTGGTGAAGCCAATGTCAAAGCTAGCTGCTGCCATGGGGGCTGCTAGCTTTTGTTACATTTCAGATACAACAAACTAGGCCTTAAGTCTACTCGATTTGTTTGTACATTAAACATCATTTTTACCACTAAATTAAATCTCATCTTTCCCTCAATGTTATTAATGGTTAGGTGGTTCAGTTCAATAAAAATAAAAAATAACACTATAATCCATGAGAGATTTAGAGAAAGTGTATTTCAGCATTTTTATAAACTTCAAAGCACATGAAAATTAATTATCGGGAAAAAAACAAATCTGTCATTTCCACAACGTAACATGGGAACAATGCACTGCACAAACATGTCCAGTATACTTCAGCTTCTAGCCACATTCAACTTAGAAGATTAATAATGCAGATTTACCTCAGTTTAAACATGGATAAGGTTCTGTAAAGGTGTCTAAAACAGTTATAATAAATGAAGAACAGGATTTAAGAATTTTATTTTCACAGTTTACTATTTTAAGCAACAACATTTTTAAAATCACCTAAAACAAAAGTCATAAAGTCATATGTTGACCCATTCATTCCATAAACACATTGTTATAACATGTTCCTCTTCTTTTTATTATCTACCAACATTCACAAACACCAGGCACTGGCTGTAAACACCGTGGAAATAAGCTGAATGAAGGCAGTCTCACACTTCTGTACTTTTTACTGCCAACTAATGGCTCAGCAAGTTAACAAGGCATTTTCACCCTGCAGACAGAAATTTTAGAAAACTGATAAATAAAGAAAATGCTGTTTAAAAATAAATAATCTGGCAAAATGTCTGTATCTTCAACAAATGCATAACTCGACCATTTGTAACATGAGGAGCCAAACCTATTCTCTGTCTGTTCTATCACCTACATCTTGATTGTCTGAAAAAAAAGCATGATTGGATGCTTTCCCTTTGGTTTTGAGACTGCGCTGCATTTGTAGCAGTGAAATCTGGGCCCATTGTTCACCTGAGTGTGTTACTGAGTGAAACTACACATCAATAAAGCTAGCTTATTACCTCGAGCTTCCTGCCCCCACATGACTGCCTTATATGGCTCTATTCATGTCTTTCAGCCCTTATACAGACTGACAGATACAAACAGTGGCCCACAATGGGTGTCCCCGAGCAGGTTAACTCCTCCACCTTTAACCTCCCCTGGGCTCCCATTGAAGCACGGCCCAAGCCAGCAGCTGGAGAAACTCGGGCCCGTTCCCCGGGGGGGCTCTGAGCTATATTACACTCCAAACTGCCCAGCTCTGCTGGCTGCTTCCAGAAAGAGGGGTCAGAGTTCATCTGCTGCCACGTTATTCTTCTTCTGCGTGCATTCTGCACCACTCAGGCACAGGCTGCAAACGCTGACATGAGTACCTTGGGTCCGGCTGAATCACAGTCCATGACGGCCAGCACTCAGTCTAATATTGGCTCTTTTACATCTGAGACCAACAAGGCACTTTGTTTCATTAACCAAATTTACAGTCCTAAACACCTGCTTAAAAATAATATGAAGAATAAACAAGCCCATATCACAAGACATGCAAATAAATAACAAACAGATAAAAAAGGTCAGCTGGGAAATGGGTTAAAAGATTTAGGGCAGTAAATCAGCATGTGCCAGCTACGTTCAGCCATTCTACAGAATAAGCTTAATCTGTAAGCAATGTGACAACATTATTTTTAAAGTCACACAGGGATTAACACAAAGCTGCCTATGGACTCCTGTGCAGATGCATGAGTTGTGCTGCTCCTTCCTGATGTACTAGACTGTGTTTGTGGACAGAAACTTCATGCAATCAATGATGTGTTTACAGAACCCAGCTGATCCTACACATGAGCACATGCTACCCAGCGTGCCTGTTGGCCTCCAGCTGCACTCCCCACTCGAGCCAGCTCCAGGTGCTGGTCACCAGGTACATGCCTTGCCACTGCCAACACAGGTAAATGCAATTAGGATGCTGTTTGACCCTGGCCACATGAGATCTGGTGGACAGTTTGAGCAAATTGGTCCTGACAGGATGCTGAATTGCTCCTGAGCAACAAAAAAAAAAAAACACTTCGCTGCTGGTTTAATTTTCTCTGGCACTCTGAGCTGATATTTCTTTTTCTCTGCACTCTCTCCCTCCTCTGTCTTTGGCCCTCTCCTCTGCACCCTCACTGTACAGCTCTCTGCTTCTCAGCCATCTGATTTCCCTCTCTGCTCCTTCCCTCTTGCACATTTGTTTCCTCTATCCCCTTCACGCCTCCACAGAAATGTGCCTGGCCGACATACAGAGCTTTAAAAAAACCTCAGCCAGCATTCTTTCATCTTGGCGCTTAAATGTTTATTTACAGTGCTGTCTCTTCCTCCACACACAACATCTCCTGTTATCTAAGGAGCAGCTGTATTAATTATGCTGAATGGTGTGCTGTTGGTTAAGGCAGAATCCAAATAAATAAGTGATGCATATAATCTACTTACCAGGAGCATGAGATGCAAAGAAAAAAAAATGTTTTAATGAGGACAACATTCACGCATGCAGAGGAAAAAATGTAGTTGTGCAGGAAACTACCTTTGAATACAAAAGGTTTTACTCAATGTCATTGAAAATTAAAACTAATTAGAAGTGTGCACACCAAAAACCACTCAATAATCATTAGGAGACTGCAAATGCAGAGCAAATGTAAATTCATCATTTCAATAAAACATTACAATGGAGACCACTGAAAGGAGAAAGAAAGGGGTAACAGTATCAATGTATCAATGACAGCACTGCATGTATCAAATAATGTTGAGCTTCATTTTAATGCTACAACATAAGAAGATCCCCTTTACAAACACTGATGCTTTTGGATATATTTTTTATAAGTAAAATAATACTGATTTACACTGTTTCCACAATCAAAGCACACCAGTATCCTCGGAAGATTAGTCTGTCCTGCTACTAAATACATAATGTTGCCATAACACTAATTAAATACATTTATATACATGTATAGATGGAAGTTAAAATCATTTAAGGACCATCCCATGACACAGAGGAAAGGTACACACTTACTGTGACTGGTCATAAAAATGTACTTTTAAAAAAGTACTCCAAATCCATGTACATGCTAGACAATGATTTACAAAATGTAATCTACATTTAGCCCAATTCAATACAGTGCTATGAAAAGTTAAGTGTGCACATAAATTCTAATCAAACACTCCTATGTCATCAAGGGATCAAGAAGAAATAAATACCAGAAACCAAACATGACAAAAATACAAACAGAATCTTGTTTCTGCTCTTTGTTATATTTGTACCTTCTCAAACACTTGCCTCGGCACAGAAGTCATTTTTACTACAGTTATATATCCTAAGGCAACATAAAACCATAAGCATGAACTAACTCAAACATCATGTGATAATGTAAAGCACTGCTCCTCCCACTGTAGCCCTGCTTCAGCAGGATTCCAAATAAATAAATGTGACGTAAAAGTGAAAACACACCAGACACACCCAGCCGCTTTAAATCAAAGGCCCTTTTTTTATCCATTCATCTATCCATCCGTCAGAGGAAAAAAGTAACTGTCATCATATCTGGAAAGCAAGACTACTAAGACACCATATTACACAATTGCTTTGATTCTTGATGCACAAACTTAAAAGTTAATGTATAACAACAAATGTTTGATCACTTTAATACAGATCAGTCATCATTAGTGCACTGGCCCACAGTTCCATTTTAATGTGGCCTGCACACTCCAACAACATAAATATTGCTTTCCTTTTAATAATATTGGTTTGTGCATTAAAGTTTAATCTTCTTGTCGCACGTAACAGATAACTAGTTCAGAAAAAATACTGCCTTACAAAAATATGGGTTATTTGGCGATAAAGGCATCTTTGGATAATAATTTTATGACATATACTCCAAATGCTGCGAATTGCCAACACACAGCTTTATGCAAATACTTACGTTTATAAAACAATTGGCCTCCATTATTTCTCTAAACACCGATAGGTTAGTGTGTTTTATTTATACTTCATATAATAAAACCCTGTACTACTTCAGACAGTCTTAACCTGCAGCTAGTTTGCAGTTTGCCTGTGGACCTAATTATTATGCCACAGTTCACCAGCATAACCAGTGAGGAGGCACAGGTCAAATCTCACTGCTTCACGTTTCCTATATTTCACTGATGTTTAACAACAAAACAGAGGGGGGGTACACCAGGCAGCATGATGATTAAAGCTGCTGTCATACCCTTCATCAAGCTACTTACCCTGAACTAGTACAGTAAAAATTACTCTGCTGGATCTTTGCTGTACCGGTCACTGTCAAATGTAAGACAAATAAATAACATACTGTCTATTACCATGTTTAGATAACATGTATAACGTTTATAATTACATGCACTAATCTTATATAAGTATTTGCTATATGCTTACAATGAATGTGGATATAAATGAATACATATCCTATAAATATTAATATAAAAAAGATGCCTTGATACATCATACTGGTGGTTTGCTGTTAACAATAACTGCATCCTTACGTTTTTTAGGTACTTCAGTCCTACTGATCATGCATGACAGAATCTTTACATGAACCAAAATGCAATGCCCGGCCCAGTGGCTCATGCCGTGTGTGTGCAGTGCTGACTCTGGTTTTCCTGTGTGTGTGTGTGTGTGTGTGTGTGTGTGTGTGTGTGTGTGTGTGTGGAACCGCCGCCCTGCTCCAAAATCAGCATCAAAGCAATCAAAATGGTAATATTCAGCATGAATGGGGGCCCATCCCCCGCAACACCCCCCCCTTCCTCGCGCAAAATGGAAGCGTCCACTATCAACCTGGACAGTCTCGCAATAAAGGAATAAAAAACATCGGCAGAGCAAATGCAGCCTAAAACAGCAGCAGACTTGTTCACATTTTTCGAACAAAAACAAAAAAATGCGGCTGAGAAACGGAAGTGCGCGTTGTAGTGTTTTTCCCCTTTTGACGTCCTCCGCCATGGACGGAGACGGCGCTGTTCGCGGTGCTGAAAAGTGAAGGAAACGAAGTGAGGACTGTGGGAGTGTGAGGAGTGTGCGCTCACACGACGCTCTCTCACCGAGCAGTTACAGTGTTTTGTTGCCGGCTCCCGACAACTTTATCTATACACATACAGAGGGAAAGTGATTGAGAGAAATAGAGAAAGAGCGAGAAAGAGGGAGAGAGTGAGTGAGTGAGAGAGAGCGAGCGAGTGAGAGAGAGCGATAGCTACTCCAGTGGCATCTGGCCGTGGTGCTGAAACTGCACGCACATCGAATCTCTCTCTCTCTCACACACACACACACACACACACACACACACACACACAGAGTAAGCCACATGGCAACTGCGCGAATGAAACAGCGCGTTCAGTTCGATCCAAAACACCCTCTTTTCCTGACGCTGAATAAAACAAATGTAAACTGAGTACAAGGAGCGGAGAATGCGGCGTCACGTGACCACGGAGAAAGGACGAAAACGGCAGGCACGCACGCACGCACACAAGGGGGAGGGGGGTTACAGGCAGAGTGTAAGAAGTGCTTGCCTTACACCCCCCCCCCCCCCCACACACACACACACAGCTGGCGCTGTCAAGATGGATACGCTTTCACACAACTTACAGAAACACAACGACGGTCTACATTTCGACCCAAAATGTAAATTATACGTGAAAAGGCAAACATCGTACTCATCGTACAGTAACGCAACGCGGCGTGACGTGAACACAGTCCAGGTGTTTTCTCCACAACTATGATATTAAGAGCAGTACGGTTATTATAAGTGTTATTGTGAAAGTCTTACTTGTTTCTCGCTTAGGGCAGTTACTCTCGTTTGCCTGTCGAGTGGTTTCTTACTCCCTCCATCCTACAATCGAACAAAACACACATGAGCATGGCCACCAATAGAAGCAAAGGAGTGTGTGTGAGAAAGAGGAAAACTTGTGCGAAACAACAACGATAACAATGACAATAAAAGAGACAAAAAGAGACAGCTGTGTGCTGCAAAGTCAGAGAAGGACAAAGCTGCCGAGCGGCGGCTCTTCAAGAGCAGAAAACCGGGTTAAAGTTTCCCGCCTGACAGAAATACAGCGGAAAGGTATGTAAGAAAAACACGGAGCAGCGAGCTTTTACCTGTGGCTCCTGCTTCATCTGTGCAACTAGTTTTTGAGCGGGTTAGAAAAGTGCTCCAAGTTGGCCCGTGTGTGAGAGTGTGTGAGGCAGGAACAAAGCGTTCACTGCCAGCCACTTTTCTCGCACCTCATAAATATTCAGGTCAGGTTCCGAGCTCCACTCGCCGAGGGGGGGGGAGAAGCGCCGCATTAGCACTCAAAACGCCGGTGTTTGTGAACAAAAAGGGCAGCGGCCGGGGCAGAAAGACGCCTCAACTCGCGTCAGAAGTGAAGCAGAGCTGCGCTAGAGAATGGAGAGCGCGAGTCCTCGCGCCGGGCCGCCGCTCCCGGACCTGGGCTCGCGCTGCCTCGCGCCCCTGCACCCCCCCACCCCCAACCCCCTCACGCCGCCGCCGCCCCCCCTTTCCCCCACCCAGCGACCACAATCATCGCATTTGTGCGCATTTCTCCCTTTACCTGGTGGCACTGGATTTCCACTTTCAGCGCCTCTTGCAGGCCTTGTAATTCCATGTCCCGACTCGCGAAGCACTTTTCTGCCACTTTCGACGTGCGAAGTTGCGTAGAAGCGAGGATTTCCGCGTCTTTTTTGGGGGGAAAAGCTGTTCAATAACAATCGGAAGAACAACTCCTCAGTGCGCGAGGCAAGTTCGTGTTTCTTTGCTGCCAACGGGACTCATCACTCACTTTACGCCAGTGACCCAAGTGCTCGAAACGCGGCGATCGAAGGTCCCTCCGTAGACAGACCCACTCGCAAAAACACTCCGTGTCTGTCTGCGGCGCCCACGCGCCTCGCCTCGCTGCCTTTGGGTGTTTTTTGAGTGAAAAATCGAGGGACTATATTTCGTCCGAGTGCGCGGCTTGATTTCACTTTGCCTGAGGAAAAGTTGCGCTTCGGCTGTCAATGCTAATTCGAAAATTCCCGGATGGAGCGGCGCGAGAGCGGAGCGAAGCGCAACTCTCCCTTTCTGTCGCGCGCGCGCGCACGCAAGAGCCGCCGTGCGCGCGCGCGCGCGCAGCCCTGGAAAGCCACCTGAGAAACTTGAACGCTGCGAGCATCATTTTTATTTTGAGGGGACCGCACTGTTTTTTGCGAAAAAAATGGACAGTGATTAAAGAAGCGATGCATTTCTATAATATTTAGCATTTCAGGGGATTACAGACGATGTGTTTTCTCCGTTTCTTGCTTTATCGTGTGTTAGTGACGAAACTAGACGTCCCCTTTCGCCCAGATACACTCGCACTTTATTAACGTCTCTCTTCGTCAAAACAGTGCCTTTCACAAGAAACAATGTCGTGCCGAATTAATGCTTCGTGCATAAACGTTTCGTTATCATATAATTAAATAATATTAATAATAATTTTAGAAAACCTTTTTACAATAACAATATATTTATGTCAATAAACTGGAAAAAGGACATATTTATCGAACATTTTTGAAGCGCTAACATTTTGCTGCGTATAATTAATATTCAGATGTTAATTCCTAAGCAATAAGTACATCGACTGCACAAATTTGATGAAAAGTGCGCAAAACGGATTGCATCGTTCTTTCTGGCGCACACGCACAAGTCGAGCCGCAATTGGGCATTTATGACGTACTCTGCTTGACGGACAGCAACGCGGTCCAATCAAGAGTTGCAATTGCTCCGTCTCCATCTCCTTCCAGAAAAGGGCGGCGCCGCGCTGTGTTGATGGAAACACTGGCTGTGCTGTACCGCTGCGCGGCGCTGTAGAGGCTCAGCAGGACGGAGGCAGCCTGCTGACTGCACCTTTTACTTTATTAACTCGGCTTTTCTTCACAGAGACCTACAATGAGCATTACCTGGTATTTATGGTGCTGTTTGTAGGACTGAGTGTGTGCTAATAAGGCCCTCGGGTGACACAGTGGTTGCATCCACTTCATTTGGACAGGAAGATCCTGGGTCTGAATCCCACCTCCAGCTCTGCCATCCTTCACCAAAATCCTTACCCTGAATTTGTAATTTATACATTTATAGAAATGGCCCAGCAGTATAAATGGGTACGTCAGTGCAACCAGTGTGAAGTCACTTTAATGAATAAAATAAATCAATCAAGGTGACACAAGCCAAGTGCAGTACAGTAAACTCCTGGAGTCACTGAGCTATTTGTCACTCCTCAGATTGAGCCAGGTGTGAACCGATAACTCGAGAGGCACCAGTGCTACCTGCTGTGCCACCAGTAAGTGAACAGAACCAGGGCGGTGAGGTTTGTGGGGTCTCGGGGGGTCAGCAGCTACACTGGAACCCTGGGCCTCACTGGGCTTCTTGACCACTGCTTATGTTTTACACATACACTTTCCACTCAGGTGCAGAGTACACTGAGTCCCTGGTGGCAGCACCGGTGTGGGGGCAACGGTCAGCAGCATCCGGCGCCTGTCCTCAGGGCACTTATTTACACACAGGCTTGGCGGGGGTGTTACTGTGAAGAGGACACCCCAGGGAGGCTCTTTAACCACATTTCCTCACGCTCATTACACGGTAATTGTTGGATCGATGCCCTGTAATTGGGAGTAAAACGTGAAGCACCACAGCTTGCCTCCCACAGTGTGTGCATGCACGTGCTTGTGGCCCCTCCCTCACCATGTCAGCTGTTACTTTTCATTTCATGGCTGGCCAGTGAAAGGGCTTTGCTTTGCACCTCTGCATCCCACCGGGGGTGGGGGGTCCGGCCTCCACTTCGGTTTCGTCGCCATCCAGCTCAGTCAGCAAAAAGGGACGAAATGCAGGGTGACTCGTGTCCATTCATCACACTGGTGCCCCCCACTGCGCCAGAGTTGCACATTCAGACCCAGGGTGGGACCTCAGGGTGTGGAGGTCACGTGTTCTCCTCTGTTCTCAAGCCAGCGACACGCTGTTAATGATATTTGTCACCATAAATTAGTCGCTAATTAACTCAGTTACTTAGCTGGGGGTCTTTAATGAGAGTGACCCCTGCGTCTGGTCCTGATACCCAACTGCGGTAAATCAGTGCGCTTGAAGTGTAATGTGAAGCTTCCTCTGGTAATATTTAATCCACAACTGAGATGGATGGCAATGCCAGACTTTAGAAGGTTTGTCCTGTTTTTCACAGCAATCAAAACGATTGATTTGATTATGAATTAATTTGGCTCCTACACAGCTGAACAAATGAGACGCCAGAGAAGCAGCCTTGTTAGGGGGCAGTGACGGCAGTGTCACCTGCACAAGTGACTGCTTTCTTCCTGCAAGACACCTGTCACCCTGCCAGGATGCCACCAGTAAGGTATGCAGTTCTGCTACTCCTTTGCAACCTGTAGGTTCAATTGGGTTCACGTCGCACTCCTGCTGAAGGACTGGGACTCGATTCCAGCGCTGAGCCTAAACTGATACAGCAGAGATGTCCTCATGGGTAAACTTACAGACCACTGGCTGCTACAAAGCTGACTGGCAAAAATTGCAAACTGCTGTGGACACATTAGCCAGATAAGTGCAGAGTAATGAATAATAAAAAGTGCTCAAAACGGGACCTGTGTATTAATTTGGCAACAAGGTATGCGGATTATATGCTAATGCGACACCGGGCACTGGCCCATACCCTCTTTCATTTGTTCTTCTAAACAAAATACCATGAAATATTAATGAAAGTTAATAACAAATGTGTTGCCCGCAAGCTAGGCAGTTATGCTGTGGAACTGAGCCAAACATACAGTCTTACTGCGATATTCACTGTACAGTGTTCCCATCCCACCACATCCTGCTGCAGAATGGATTTCCCATGATGCCATTTCTCCCAGAAAAAGCCACCATGCTTGCCTCTCACCTTCTCCACGCATGTAATGTGTCACCACCTGTGCATTTCTACCCTGTTATGGTGCCACTCGCAGTTTACCAAGGCCTCTGATGCCACCCTAACCATCTGGTTTGGGACAGCCACCCACCTCCACACACTGCTGCTTAGCTCCCATCCAGGCCACTCTCTGCTAAATGAAAGCTGGTTTATCTGAGTGCTGAACAGAACAGAGGTGTGTGTGTGTGTGTGTCCCTCTTTGCACAGAGCACCATGTTGGCTTGGGGTCACAACTCCAGCAGGACAGTAGTGCGCACAGTGATAGGGTGTAACTGGTACACACAGGGACTCATCAGGGACAAAACAAGGCTCAGTGTGTTTACATACCGTCACCCCACACCGAAGTGCAGTGTTACTCCTTCCTGCCACCGCACAGTCACATAAGCACCACTGGTCTGGGGACAAGGCACGGAGGGGTTAGAACTGCTATGGGGTGAAGGGCATTCATGTACTGTAACACAGTGAGGTGTGTGTGTATTGTGTAGCCACCAGTCGCCACTGGGACACAACACACACACACATGTGCGCACACACATACAGCCATCTGCAGCAGCCACCACCACTGCGGCCCTGTAGTGACTGAGGATTTAATATGAATGAATTATTAATTGTGATCATTCAATTCCAATTTTATTAAACTTGGCTTTATCAGTGATGCCAAGCACTTCAAACTGAAGCAAGCAGACAGTTTTAATCAGGCGTCTTTGATCAAGCACAGCGCAAACAGCATTAATTCCGGCACTTTCTCCCCGGCGACGGTTGTGCATTTTTACGTCTGATATTGGCTCAGCTCAGACACAGCAGCAAAATAAAAACCTGTGTAAGTTTGCAAAATGTGCAGCTTGGGGCTTCAGGTTTGCATCCAGGTCTCCGATGGTGCGTCTTTCTTTTATCTCAGTGCATTTTATAGTGCACAAGAATACAAGTGGCAACCGAGTTACAATGGTCCGACTTACGATTTTTTGACTTTACGAATGTGCGATAGTGATGTGTATCCAGTAGAAACTGCACTAAGAAGTTTGATTTTTCACAGGTAAGCGATATGCAGTGTACGATACTCTCTCATGACACCGAGCAGCGGCAGCAATCCACATCTTCCAGTCTGTCACGCAGTTGCTAATGTACAAAGCTGAGACCCAGCACTGTTCTGTGTTGCCAGCATTTTTTTGGACCCCCCCCCCCCCCCCGTATCTACGTTGTGTTTTGTGCATCTGTCATGTTTAAATAACTCCCATCTGTGTCTGTGTCTCCTGAAATCAGAAAGCCAGTAATGACTTTTAAGGTAGGCTCGGTTAGGCTATGATGTTCGGCTGGTGTTATGGCGTGGGTTGGTGGAAGCAATCACGAGACACCACGGTAATAAGTTTAAGTTCCGTTAAACTCTTGACTGAGTTGTTTCCGGAGCTAATGCTAAAAACTGGTGACCAACAGTAAACAAAAACGGAAGGCGCCACAACTGAAAATAAACAAAATACAAGGCCTTAGCAAGACAGTGGTTGCAGGAGAGTTCACAAGCAGCAGCAGAAACTAAGCATTGACAGGAAGTCCAGGTAGGAACTAAATCCCGTCCGCGATTGGTTCCTGTGCCAATCAATCAATCAGTCTGGCTATGACGGGTTTATCAGAATGTATTGTGTAATGCGTTACAGCTCCCCACAATGTACATTTTAAGATATTTTAGTGTTTAGAAAAGAGCTAACATGTTAAATAAACTCATCAGACCAAATCCACAAAACTATAGGAATTTGTTCTGGAAATCACTTTGTTTTGTGTGTTGTTATTCTGAGGCTGCAAAAGTGTGCATTAATCACAACAAAATGGACAATAAATCATCCTGCCTGGAGGAATACAGTGTGGAATACAGTGTGCCACACTCACATAATCTCAAACTGTGCAACAGCACAGGCTATATTGTTCATTCAATGTATTTTGATTTCTGCGTTTTACAGCTGAAGCAAAAAGTGCGGAAGAAGTTTTTCTCTTAGATGTGGCAGAGCCACATTTTTGTGTTCACCATTGACCTTAGAACACAAAGGTGTGCATTAACAACTCACACAGAGGCCTGGGCCAGAAAACACAATTTATGCAAAAAGGGCAGCATGTAGGTTAGTTGCACTCCGATATGGTGAGTGTAGTGTTTTCCTAAATAAAGGAATAACAATAAATGAAGGCAAAGGCCACAAAAAATCATTTGTCACACCAACAAAACAATGCACGGGACAGCAGCTGCTACTGCAACCAGTGGTATATTTAGTGCTTCGGGAGACAAAGAAAGGAATGGCGCCTTACCTGTCGCAACTGTAACCTTTTTGTCCGAATTTTCAGCCTTCTGTCACCCTTTTTTACATCTGAACAAGTCTGAACCAAGTAGCCTGGTGGGGAGAATGCCTTTGGAGGAGCTGAGCAGGAGTCCAGGCTGTGCGTCACAGATATACTAATGTGTGGGGAAATAATTGTTTAAAGCTCGAATTTAACACTACAGCCCAAACTCTTACATCCACGTATGTTTACCCTAACCTGGTTCACTTCACCACAATCCAGTTTGCATGGTAAATTCACACCAATAACCATGTTATTACCGTATTGTGTGACATGGATTAGTCTATTGCAGCCTGGACTGAAGGTGGACTGACGCTGCTGGATGTAACAGCTTGACTCCAGCTCTGGTCTCTCTGATATTTCAGTGCAACTTGAAATAAAAATCAATACACACATAAATACAAAAGTCTATTTTTACGGGACCCTGGGATGCTCGCGGCCTTAAACGTTGTCCCCTTTTGCCTGTCGGTGAGTAAATCTGCCCATTTGCAGGTGACGGCAACCGGAAAGAATCAAACACCTTCATGCGTTTATTACTCAGTAGCTATGTACCATGTGGACAAGCAGTTGACATCAGAATGTAGAGATGCCCTTGATTTTCTCCCTGATTATGGCACCTCAGTTTAGACTTCTGTAAATGTTTTGCGTGTAATGCTTACTGTTAGTTATTAATGGTTATATTTATGAACAAGTTCAAGTGTTCACTGTATAGCTGCTGCATGGTAAGGATATCAGAGGCCTTTTCAGCTTTACGCAGTTGAAGTTAACATTTTGGGCCATCTGGGGTCACTTCAGGTGGGAGCCCAGGACAACTCTGCACTCTGGGATGGCCCAAAATGTTTGGCCTTCTCGCCACATTCGCATGTAGAGCTTCAGTAGAACCGGCTGCATCCAAACCACTAAAGCTTCAACATGCCAAACCAGCACACGGATGGCAGAGAAATATAATTTATTCCTCTTAAGTAACCAAGACAAAAAACAGAAAGCTTTACCAGACTTTTAACGTGGAAAAATACACAAACATATGGATTACTACATGTGAACAACACTGCCGAAAGCAGTGGCCACCACCTGAGCCCGTGAGCTACAGTGGCCCCCTCCCTGCTGACCCCAAACTCCCATGTAACCCCCCAAAGTCACAGTGTCATAAAGTGTGACACTTCTCACAATTGCATGCACAAGTGTATTGTGTGCATATGGGTGGGCACATTTTATTGTGCTGCTCTCATCTTCAACATAGCTCTCATTCTATTAACCACTACTACATTTTGTACTATGGTATCATACAGGGTGATCAAATTTTTCAAGGCATAGTCCACAGAGACTGAGCCAGGACTCAAACCTTTGTCCAAATACACAATCCATGGGGCTGTGAGGCACTAGCGCTACCTGCTTGACCGTTCAAGCAGCGGTTGTTTTGATGATACTCTGGATGCGAGCGCTAGACACCAGCGAAGGACAGGATGGGCTTTTTGAACTCAGGAACTGAGCGGGACCTTTAATGTTGACACAGGCAGAAAACAAACAGAACCGAAATGACATCAGAAGGTGCGCAGCTAGAAAGCCACACTGTTGTGGCAACTACATTTCCCACAAAGCACCTCAGACGACGTCACGCCCACGCGTGCGCAGCGTGCAAGGAGCGGCGCGCGGTTATTTGGTGTTATAAAATGGCGGCGTGAAAGAGACGGGAGAGTGGAGTTGGCATTCATTTCAATCCAGCGGTTTACACGTTTTCCTCAAGCGGCGGGTTTTTGTTGGGGATCTGCGCGAGGACCGGAGGCTTCTTCAGTTGCGAAGCAGGTGCGTTTGCGGATTGAACGAAGAGAAGAAAAGCGTGGCTCTTGCTGCTGAGGCGCCAGGGAAGCGGCTCCACCGCGCCGGCCTTCGCACACTTCCGTTCGGCCTCCTCCCCGCACCCGCGCCCTGTGCTCATTATTATTATTGTTTTTGTTGCTGCGGCCGAGGGCGCTGACGTTTGCTCGGTGTGGGGTCGGAAGAGCCACCCCGCAGATCAGCACGTGCGCAGGTAGCCTCACCTGTGCGGATGCCGATGTTAATGTGTGGCAATTTACCTGGCGCTTACTTGGAGACTTCGTGCGCCTCACACTACTTTACACCGTTGTGCCTGTTTATACGCAGAGTACATTTTGCTCTCTCAGTTCAGGGTAAGCACGTTTCTCAAAGCAAATACAGTGAATCCTGAAACATTGTTGGGCAGGAGGAGCCCCAACAACTGCGCCACCTGCTGGTCCTCGGCGGAAAAGACTGAAACGGGGGGTGGGGTTTGTTTGGGGATTTACAGGCGTCTGTAGAGCAGGTCAGCAGGAAAGGGTGTAGCGCAGCATCTGTGCCATTTTGTATTTTGCTTGTTGTCCGTAAAGCCGTACCCGTCTGTCCGCTTCTCACAGGTGGTGGCGAAATAGGGAGCGGCGTTGTGGTTGACAGTTGATTGCGTGGCTCTTTTGTCACCAGGGTGCTGTCATGGCCAAGAGGATCGCGGACAAGGAGCTGACGGACAGGAACTGGGACCAGGAGGACGAAGGCGAGGAGGTGAGCTGGCTGGGGAACAGGTGCATTCTGGGTGCACTGCCATGTTTTACTGCATGTCTCGTCACTCTTTAACTGCTGTGGATTTGGACGCTTTGACGTGCAAGAGGGTAAACTCCCGCTGCGGATGGTCCCTTTAAGGTGGAGAGCAAACAGGGGTGATGTTAGGCTGGTACACCAATGAGTTTGTACAGCAGGGTAATTTTTTGAGGATAAATACTAGATGAAGGGAGGGAACCTGGAGCTTGCAGAGCGACGGCCCTAAGTGCTGTGCCAGCTGCTCAAGTGGAGGCAGTGTTGTGGTAACACAGTGTGGTTGGGGCTGAAATAACCTCTTTGATTTCTATCTGTGTTTAAGTAACGTTGCTCACGGTCAGGGCCTGCTTGTAGTTATTGGGCACCCAAGGAGCTCCTGACCCTGTGCATTTCCCACAACGCACAGGACCATGTGCTGACACGTGGTGTTTGGCCCCTTACTCACCCAAGTGGCCGTTGTGGGGTTGTGTGGCATCGAGTGGCTGATGGGCAACCCCTGTTCTCCCAGAGGAGTGTTGGTGCTGTGTCTCAGTTTGACTGAAGTGCCCTGTTGCTGCCTTTCCTCGCCTGCTGGGGCATCCTCGTGCTCAGCTATCCATGTGTCTCAATGCAGGCGGGGACGTTCTCCATAGCCAGTGAAGATGTGCTCAAGAACCGGCCAATCAAGAAGGCGAAGCGGCGAAACCCTGCACCAGAGGTACCCCACCACCACCAGTTTAAGGCGAGATCTGTCTGCTATCCCTCAGTGTGGGCTGCGTGCCACCCCAGAGGGTCACCCACACCTTGTGCCTCTGCTGTCTTGTCAGGGTGAGAGTGGAGGAGCATTTAAAGCCTTTAAAGGATTTGGATCCAGCGCAGGGGGAGGGTCAACGGCTTTTCCTGGGTTCGGCAACGGTGCTGCCTTTAACACCCTGGCTGGTCTGACCAACGGCAATGGCAGTACAGCTGCTCCCCCCTCCTCTACTCTGGGAGCTGCACCTGCAGCAAAGACCAGTACTGGTAAGTGTGTGTGTGTGTGTGTGTGTGTGTGTGTGTGTGTGTGTGTGTGGGGCACTTTGCTCACTTTTTGTGTTCATCATGGAGCCTTTTCCTCTCATCACTCTTTAACTGCTGTGAACTTCTCATGAAGACCTCTGCACGTTATTGTGCAACGGCCAGTTCTGCGGTCAGCCAGCTCAGAGCTGCTGCACGACTGGGAACCCCAGTCCACCTTCGGTCATCACAGGTCCATTTCACAGGCAGAAGAATCACTGATGCTGAAAAAACCTAATTGAACTGCAAGGGGAAATATAAATATTTCACTAATTTTTGGCTTTTTTTGGAGAAAATAACTTGTGCATAAAATATTGTTTTACACATTGCTGATACTCTTGTCAGTAAAGTCCCACTCAGGCATCTCCATAGTCAGTGTGATGAGGGCAGCACAGCGCCCCCTAGCCCTCATTTGTGTGCATCAGGTACAGTAGCTGCTTTACTGCATTTTATTGTCCACATTACATCAGGGTATAAAAGCACACAGTGCAGTACTGTGCAGAACCATAGTAATGCACATTGTGCTAAAATCTAGCTTTGGCTGTCCTCCCCCGTGTAGCATGTAAAAGTATGGCTGGACTGCACTGCACCACTGTGCTTATTGGCAGAATTCCAGGTCACCTCTTCCAGTCATGTTGCACGACACTACAGCAAACTGGTGTAATTTTTATTACTGTCTCACTCGGCCGTGTGGCTTGTTTACACTTCAGTTCGTCACTTTAGACCGTCACTGTGTCATTCCTGCTGGGACATTGGTACAGTTGTGTCTGTGGTTGTGGAGAGTGATGTCGTTATATTTTTTTACAGTAAATTATTTTTTACTGGTGTAGTGCTCATAGGTGCTGCCTTTGTGCTGGGAGATCGTAGGCTCCTGTTGTAGTGCCCTTTATCAAGGTAAATTGACCCGTGTTACCCAGCTGTGTTAGTAAATAACTGATTGTATGTCTGTTTAAAGTATTTATTCATTAGATGTAACTTTGAAGCAACAGCTGGAATGTTCTAGCAGAGAAAAATGAAACCGATATCTAGAAGCTGGTAGATGCATCTTTGTGTAAATGTTTAATTTTTTAGCATAAGCTTTAAAACATATGAATATTATGAATTTTAAGGTTCCTGTGTGTTAAACTAGCACTTGGGAGCCCCAGTGATTGAGTGCAGGATGTCACCAAATGTCACCTGCTTTGGCTCGAGTGGGAGCACCACGGGGGTCTGTGCTCTTTCTGTGGCTCCTTTTCCCTCTTGGGGTGTTCTGGATTTGGCAGTTGACATGAGCCTCCTCCTTCCTTCTCCCTCACACAGCTGAGCATTAAACACAATCAAAACTGTCAGTTGAAGGCAAAAAGAATAAATTCTTTTCAAATAGGACAGTTATTGCTTATAGCATAGATGTGCAGGAGCATTTCTGGGTAATCTGAGACATGAGGAGGAAATGGTAGCGGGACTAAATATAGGCGGTGGTGCCACTTTAGTACATGCACTACTTTAGGGCGCACAGTGTTGCAGTGCAAATCCTTAAGTGTTCTGCTGAGAACAAAATTAATCATCAAGGAATCCCCACACATGCAGCAGAATGTTGCTGCCCCGGTGTTGTGCTGCCCGAGCGCCGCTGTTTGTGTCTGAGGGCCACCGGGGAGCAGTATAACATCCCGCAGGAGCTCTGCTGTCACTCATTGTATCGCTCTCTCCTCCTCCGCTCCCCTCCCCCGGCTCAGCATCTTTAACATTCAACGGCCCCACCTCCGCCCAGCCCCCTGCCCCCGATGCCGGCGGGAAGCAGCCCAATGGCTCCGCCCCCAGCCCAACTCAGAGCCCCAGCAGTCGGGAATACAGCCGGCAGCTGACTGCGCTCAACTATTCGGTGCGGGACTGGATCACGAAACATGTCAACGACAATCCCCTGTGCGACCTGAATCCCATCTTCCGCGACTATGAGCGGCACCTGGCCAGCATTGAGCAGAAGTACGGCAGTGGATCTGAGAGTGAGCCGGAGATGGGCGGGCAGGGGCCTCCTCCATCGACTGGTGCCGCCGCTGCCTCCTCCTCATCCTCCAGTGGCGACATGGGGAGCACAGCCCCATTGTCGGGGGCAACCCTCTTCTCCCTCACAAAGGAGGAGGAGAACTCTGATGCGAAAGCAGGTGGCGGCACAGCAGCCCCAACCTCATCCGGTGTCACCTTCAACTTCGGGAAGAAGGTGGACAGCTCTGCTTTGGGCTCCCTGCCCAGCTTCTCCTTCTCCAGCCAGAGCGTCTCTGCCCCCCTGTTTGGCAGCCAGGGCTCAGCAGTCGCCAGCTTCTCGTTTGGAGCAGCCAAAGCCGAGGCGGTGAGCGGCGAGGCGGGAAAAGGTGGGTGTTGGTGTGTGATGGTGGCAGCCAGTCCCTCGCGTTGTGGCTTTAGTTACTGAGTTCTTTGGATTCAACAGTAATGTGTATCATTGGCTAAGTAAAACGTTTGAACCTGCTGCTGAGTGTTTTATTCCTTAAATTTACGCAGTCGGCTACGGAGCTGAACCGGCAGAGTTCATTTTACTGCAAGCAGGAATTGTGCAGTTGATGTACCGTGACATTCACCTGTCTTCTTTTCGAGGGGGGCGGTAGCATCTTAAGAGTGCCACAGCAGCATCTGAATTACAGGTCCTTAACCGCTTTCTGATTTGGTGTCACATGACCTCCGCAGATGAGAATGGGGGAGCCGATGAGGAAACAGAGGAGCCTCCCAAGCCTGTGGTTGTAGAAGTCAAGGAGGATGATGCCTTTTACTCCAAGAAGTAGGTGGTCTTCTGTGCAGTTGCTGACCCATCCCTTCTTCTTGGTGATGCTGTACTAGACAGCTGGCTTTTTCCAAAATGTTCTTTTGTCCCCTCCCCAAAGTAAATCTAAGTTTTGGATCCTTGTTCAGCTACCTTGTTGAAGGGGATTTAACTTTTTTTTTTTTTTAAAGCAGTAAAATTAGGAAACCAGTGGATGTGTAAAGTGCATGAAACAAAGCAGCCTGTTGGCAACAGCGTGGAACTTTCTTCAGCTTCCCATCCTCATGCTCCCTGCATGCCTCTGTTTCAGGTGCAAGCTCTTCTACAAGAAGGAGAATGAGTTTAAGGAGAAGGGCGTGGGGACGCTGCACCTGAAGAAGGTGGCCGACGGGAAGACACAGCTTCTGGTGCGCGCCGACACCAACCTGGGTACGGCCATACGTCCTAGCAGTGGGACAGCGGGTTGCCTACGTGGTCACTGTTACTTTTACTGGGGTGATCTGGGTTTGTTGCTCAGCATTTACTTCCATTTTACACCACAGCTGCGTTTCAAATGATTAAACGTAACTCTGGAGCAATAAACCCAAAAACACTTTGCTTAATACGAGCAGAATAGGCAGCAGGTTGCTATTAGATGGTTTAATTAAATGTCATTAACAGCCCATTTTACAGTGTTTCAGTGACACTACCAAACCACAGTAACACCCCCTCCCAGCTCCCAGACTATGGTGTCGCTCATTTTCTGTGCGTCAAGAGTTCAGTAAACTGGAAGCTGAGTGATGATGCAGACATTAATACTGAGCAGGCAGACTGGCATTGCTGCTGCAGCAGAGAATCCCCCCCTTCCCAAATTAATACGGGTGTCTTACTAAACCCCCTGCAGACCCGCGGTGCACAGCCTCAAACAGCTGATTGGTCACTGGGGCCCCTGCTGGCAAAACAGGCTGTTGGGCTGCACATTAGATGGATGACCTACGTTTGTGATGTTTTGCATCCTTTGTGCAGGGAACATCCTGCTCAACATCCTGGTGCACCCATCCATGCCCTGTTCGCGGATGGGCAAGAACAATGTGATGGTGGTGTGCGTGCCCAACCCCCCTGTGGACGACAAGAACCCGACGAGCGCTGTGCCGCTGCTGATCCGTGTGAAGACGGGCGAGGACGCCGACGAGTTGCTCAGAATCCTGCAGGAGAAGGCATGAAGCTTCTGCGCATCCTGTCCCCTCCGTGCTCCCCGCTCGCATTTCTCATGTGTGGTTGGTGTACTGGGGTCACCCGCTAGTTTCACACATGAGCCCCTCATTTGCATGCCTGTACATATTTCAGTTTAGCGTTTGACAAGTCTGTGTTGAAACTGTGAAATGGAGTATCTTAACCGTGTCTGTAGGCCTGCAGTACTTTGACGCACCCCACACGGTTTCTCCTCAGAAGCCGACGGAAAGTTTGTAGTTTTTAAATTGCGACTGAGCAGATGGAAGGTGCCGGAGTCGCCCACATTCCGTCAATGTTCATTTTTGCTGCTATGCTGTGGGATGAGCGGGGTGGACGGAAGGGGCCTTTTCTGCCCAGAACATTTAGCGGTACCACGTAGCGCGGACAGCGTTGTGCCACGCAGCAACAACGGGACATTTGGAGGTGCGGGATTGCGACCTTGGGAGGAGGGTCATCTGCTCGTGTTTCTGTATGTGATGCTTCTTTGCGGAGGGCGAATAAAAGGTTTCAAATGGACGAGAAGATGGTTCGCCACCGGCTGCATCTTTGGGTCACTGATGCCCATGCTGGTCGTGCTCAGTGTGAGCTGAGGCTGGCCGTCTGGTCAGCGTACTTTGTCCTTTGCACAGCGCAGATCTATTTTTGTACCGCTTCCCATTAACGGCACATCGTCTCCCCGTGTCCCCTGGCGCCTCCTCCTCCAAGTGTCCTTTGTAAGGGGTTAGAGGTGACTGCTGGCCGTCACAGAGGTGACCATGTTTGTACAATAAATCACAGCACATTCACTCCCACAGACTGTCGTCTGTTTCTGCTGCCAAACACACTGGGTCAACAGTGGCAGTTTGCTGGTGGGCCTGCAGCTCACTGTGCCCAACTGGACCCAACTGTCCAGGAGCGACTATTGCTGCCTGTGTAACGTGTCCCTCATTACAGCGGCTTTGCAACACGTGTGTGCAACGGGGCCTCGGCTACATCCTCTACCTACAACGAGGAAATGGAGCAGCTGCGGCCCAGTCGTTTTGAATCCCAGACGTGTGTGCAAACTGGATGTACGGCTCTAAAAGCACCACGGTCTGTGAGCACAGCATAGGCTGCTGTTAATATATCAGAGTTGTGATCAAGAGAGGGATGCAGATGCATGAACATAGGGTTAAAAAGCATTGTAGCTGCTGCTGCAAGCCGACCTACAGAGGACAGGGAGCTTGGCCTCCTTCGAGGGGGGCTAGAGAAGGGAGCATCAGACACAGTAAAGCTGATGTAAAAAGAACCACTGCTGTGACCGCAAGCAGACAGTAAGGCGCTGTGCCCCGGCCACCAAGTGAGCGAGGGACCCCGACAGCTGCTGGGGGGTGACTCAGCCACCACCCCAGTAAGTCAGTCTTCAAACATCTTACTTTGTCGTTTTGGTATCTTGCTGGAGGAGGAGGAGGAAGCAAACAAGCGCTGGGCAGAACTACAGCCACGTCCGACCTTCACTGGACGGAAAGCCTCTGCGTGCATGTGTGCTGCTGCAGAGTTGGCCCTTTGCAACATTAGTCAACATGTCCAACAAGTCAATGTGGATTTGTTCTTCTGCCTGTCTGTGTCCTGCAGCAGCGAAGTGGACATTAAACCTGTAAACACTGGTGAGGTCAGTCACTTCCCGAGGCCTGAGGGGGCACTGGGGCAAGTAGTGAATACTGTGAGGGGTTCGCGTGTGGTCAGTAAGTACAGGAGATAAAGGCCATTATTGGAGATCAAAGGCCACAACACAGACAATAAGCCCCAGCTTCCCTTGTTGGATCCTTTTGTAAAGTGCACGCACGCACATATACACTCGCGCCACAATGCGTTTAAACGGGTAAAAACGACAAGGTACGTGGTGAAGGTCGCGCTGCTCCATCAGCGGCTCTCTGGCAAATGGAAACAGTGGTGCAGTTGATCAAATGCCGCTTTAGTTCCGGGTCGAGCTCAGACAGCGAGTCGTCTCACGGAGAGGCTCGGCATGCTGGGAAAGCGCCGCCCCACGGTGACGGGTGTCAGCTGGGAAGGAAGAGGCACTTCTCATAGGCTGGTTTTTCGCTCCTCCCTTGTTTGGTTCTCTGCCTTGACACTAGGTGGTACTGTTGTCCAGGTGGCCCGGTGAGCGCAGGCACTTGGTCGGGAGCGAGGCGGTGGCCGCAGCGCCCCCTATGTCAGTAGGATGGGCTTCTGTCGCACTTCCAGAATGTCTGCGGAGGATCAACAGGACGTGAGAATGTGAAGCAGAAGCACACCTTGCACAGGAACACAAGGCTCAACACACCTACCTGTCGTGATGCGGTGCAGGGGCAGCGTGACATAGGTGAGGTGGGCATACAGCAGGAAGTAATCCTCCGCCCGGTTCAGCTTGAGCCAGGAGCCCACGAGGGAGCGGCCTGTGCCGGAGAGTGAGCGGGAGCGCAGGTTGGTGGCGCTGTGCAGGTCTGTGGGAGCAACCAAAACAGGGGCCACGCTGACACGGTTGTGGTCACTCAGCCCTCATGCAACCGAGTTGCAAACGGTGGAGAGGCCCCCCTTTTTCGTACCCTAGGCTCATTGTTTCCCAGGGGAGCATTATTGGCTATCACACCACACCTCTTTTGTTGGCTACTTTTACAAAAACCCTGTGTTTCACCCTAACAAACGTCTGCACTTCCTGTCACACCGATGCCCTCGTTGCAGTAAACCTAACAAAGCGGAGTTGACAAATTCAATAATGAAATTTATTCACTTATTTCTCCAAAGTGACTTATCGTGATTTACCAAATTTTACAGCGGGGTAATTCTTATCGTTTAGGGTCCTTGGTCAGGAACTACACAATGAGGTGGGATTTAAAGGCGGGGGCAATACTAGCACAAAAACATGACTGAAGCGCAGCTGAAGACCACCAAATGTGCGAGTAGTACGGCCACCACCAGTGCAGCGATGCGGTTGATACCTGTGCCCAAAGGTGCCCGTGATTCCACCCAGGATGGACCCACCTGGCTGCTGGCTGTAAACATCTTTCTGAGCACCACAGCTTTTTAGTGCCAACAACAAAGAGGAAGGACTACATTACGGGCAGGCAAGTACTGTGGTGAATAAACCCTGACACATTACTGAGGCTCTGTGATACTGTATTTATGGGTAGCAGAGGGCATAGTGGTTACAGCTGCTGTCTGGCACTCAAAGCTCACTTGATACAGTTAAGCTCACCCTGCTGTATAAATGGGGGGGTAAAGCAGATTAACATACTAAGTTGCTTTGGAGAAAAGCCTCAAATGAATAAATGGTTAATGTCCAACTCTGAAAGCTACACACGAACATGTGTTCCACAAGACCAGTGTCTTGGGGGCCTCGCTGTCACCTCTCTTACCTCCGCCGTCCTCCTCGCGGTAGAACTCCTCGCTGTCGTTGGCCGAGTGTGACTTCTTCATCTCGGCGATGTAGCTGCGCGGCACCTTGCGCCGCAGCGACGGCGAGAAGAAGGAAGGCCGGTTTCGCTCCGGAGTGGGCGGAGTGCTGAAGGAGGTCACCTGGGTGAATTGCAGACCACAACAGTGTCAGGGTGGAGTTAAAGGCCACCTGAGACTGAAGGTAATGTCACTGTCAGCTGTATTCCGAGCACCGGTCACTGTCACGCAGAAAGGTGGTGGTTATTTGTCCGTGTGAACACACCCAGAGCGTCCAGCGCACACTTGTATGTGGGGGGCCACAATAATGTTCTAAGTGATGGGTGGCTCTAGGCAACGGCACAAGAAAATGCAGCGCAACAGCAGCACTAAATGCAACATTAATGATGCATGAGTAGATCATAAAACACCAGCGCGCAGTTAGCAAGACGTGAGGGAGGAGTCACTCTCGGGGGGGAGGGGCTGCCTGCCAAAGATGAATGTGAATATTTCATATGCCCAGGCCTGCAGGCAGTGTGAGGAATGTGGCAGTAAGGGGCGGGGGCCTCCACTAGCATCAGCTGGATGTGCTGTATAGCACAGCGGCTAGCAGAGGGTGTGAGAGTGTCGGAGGTCCACTTCCCACCCTGCTAGTAACACGCTGAGCCACAGAGAGGTGCAGACAACAGGATGAGGGGGAGCATGTGTGTGTATTTGTGCGTTTGTGCACGCGTGTGCCCCCGAACCCGCTCACTGACCCGCTCGTGTGCCGGTGAGTCGCAATCCTCCTCTGTTCCGCAGGGCGATGTGTCCCCTGTGGGCACACGACTCACAGCCATCTCAGCGTGGCCCTTCCCCTGGGGTCCCTTCATGCGCACAAACTCCATGTTGTTGTACTTGTAGAAGCCGAAAGACATCCTCTGCGCCATCTTGGCCGCCACGCTCACCTGCGCAGGGAAGCCTTTCGTAAGACAGCTGCCTTTGTGCTAAAACACACCCCTTGGCAGCACCCCCGCCTGTTGCCGCTGCTCCACCGGGAGCCAAGTCGGATGTCTTCTGCTACATAATTCAGGAGCACAGCCACAACTGCTGGTGCAGAAACACACATGGTGAGACCACAAGGTCCAATTCGGGACCACTGTTTGTACCTCAGTCTGGAAATAACCCATTATTTCCAACTGAAACTAAAAGGTCTCCTCGGGTGTGAGTATTTTATTTTGGAATTAGGCTACAGAGGGACACATGAAAGTGAGGCTACCTGTGTGTGGAAGTGACAGCACCAAAGAGGCAACCGGAGCAACTTCAACAGAGCCGCATCTTGCTTCGCTGGCGCTCAGTGGAGGAACTTGTTCAAGCTGCCTTGGGTCTTGACCCTCTAGGGTCATTAAGGCGTATTTCCAACATCTTTACGACTGTGATGCCTTTTGTGTAAAATCCCTTTCCTGACAGTAAGGGCTGCGCTCCTCTAGGAAATGTCTTCAGCTGCTCCCTTATGGTTTCTGATCTGTGGGTTTTGCCTGCCACAGTCTAAAATGTGTGCGTCAGACGTCAATGGTGACCACATTGGTACTCTCACTTACTATAGTAACCACACCAGCGGTCATCACAAGCTGATTGACCCGGACTCTGAACAGCTTCAGTGTGCAGCACAGCAAGAATATATATACACAATAAAGCTCGACTTGTGCTGGGATGTTGTGGCTGCGGTTGACTTCAGGTCAACAGCTCCTCACCCGGTTGTCGTAGACCTTCCTAAGGGCCTCATAGCGAATGGAACCCTGGAAGATAACGCCCTGAAAGGTGTTGCTCTTGTCACTGGCCACAAGCTCCACGCAGACCATCTCGCCCTCGCCCACTGTCATGTCCCCAAAGGCCTGCCATGCAAGAAACGCCACAGTCTCTCATGTGCGTCAGTAAATACACATACATACTGGAATCTTCCAAAGGCTCCGCCTCCAATACCATAATTTAAATACTACATCACAGAGGCAATACCTCTTCAAAGTTGTCGATCATGAAGAAGATGTTGGGGTAGCTGATCTTGGACTCCTCGCCTTTGCTGTCCATGGGGTGTTTGCTGGGGGATGCAAACACTTGCTGTGGAGGAAGGGGGGCGGGTGTCACATATCCCTTCACCTTAAACGGCTCAAGTGATGTCATAGTATTAGCATAAGAGGCATATGCTTCAAAACCGCTGTTAACACTATGATATACAATGTGTACACACACAGTAATTGGTTTCCCACCTGTGACTTCTTTTTGTGAATGTGGATGTCCCCGGCCTCTGAGCGTGTGCACACAGCGCAGGTCACCATATAGTCCAACTGCAGGAAAGTGGGAGATGACACAGGTGTGACAATGCAGCACATACAAAAACTCAGCTGCATGTAAATGATTACCAAACAGCTTCATTTACTAACACATTTACAGCATATTTTGTGTTTACCCAATATTAAGTACCCAGCCCTCACAACTGGCTCCTGCACAAAAAAGCAGCCTATGAAAGTATACATCCTTTTATTCAGTGCAGCAGCATTTTTGCTCAGGTGAGTTGTCATTGTACTTTAAAACCAGGCACTGTAATCACTGCCCACTGCAAACACACACATACGCTTCTTACAAAACAAAATCAACTACCGTATTTTCCGCACTATAAGGCGCACCTAAGAGCCTTAAATTTTCTCAAAAATCGGCCGTGCGCCTTATAATCCAGTGTGCCTTATGTGTGCACTGAGTTCCAAAATCTGTCAAAATGTTGTGCGACTTTGATAAGCGCTCCACTTGACTGACTGTCGGACTATTTCCCGCTGACACAGGGATGTAATACGTACACTGGCAGCGATAAACCAATCAGAGAACAGGACGTGATACGTACGCTTACCTCCGCCACGCCTCCGGTAGGTATACTACCGGTATGCTGCAAAACAACAGCCGGGAGAAGTGTCTCTACAGTCACCATTCAACTGAAGGCAACAACGATAGCACAATACATGAAGATCGAAAACTTTCAAGGAGGTCCGTCTTGGTGCTTTCATTTTATGAAAAGGCGTCATCTCTCCATCCACGCATGATAAAAAATATGATAAAAAATAATGTGTGTATTGTTAAATAGTAGAATAAAGTTCAACTAAACTCACTGTTTTGCTTCCGTTACCTTTTTTTTGTAGACCGTATGTTTTAGCATACGCCTTATAATCCGGTGCGCCTTATGTATGGGTTAAGTACAGAAATAGACCCTATAATTGAGACTGCGCCTTATAATCCGGTGCGCCTTATGGTGCAGAAAATACGGTATGTACTTCCTGCTTCCTATGGTAACCTCAACCAATGACATTTGTCAATGTACATCAATGTTGCTGCACATAACAGCTGAAGCAGCAGATTAAACTGTTAATTAGGGTTAACTAGTTTACCTCATGTTTGACCCCCCCACCCCAAAATATTGGGCAGGAGGACTACACAGCGCCGCTAACGGCCCAGCAGCTGAATGCTTTGCAGAGTGAGAAATGCAGGCAGTCATCTTGCAAACGTCTTTATATAATAAACATCCCTGAGGCAAATTATGACAATTTGGGGTGCACTTTAATTTCAGGTTACTGTTTTTTCCATATTTTAAACTGTTAATTTGGGCCCCTCACAATAGGAATACACAGCTGAATCTGCAGAATCAATTAACTCCATTAAGTGAGAGATGGTTGTACTTGATCCAAGTTACCACCTAGAACTGAACCTACAATCCTGTGGTCCACTTTAATTACATCACAGCGGTTTGCACCCCTTCACCTTCCAGCAATAGCCTAGGCCAGAAGAACCTGGTACAGAGTGTAGAAGGCAACCCTTTTTCTAGGACCCTTGAAGCACTTTCACACCTTCTGCAGGATCAAATTCAAGTAGACGCTCTCCTCCCAGTCAATGTCGGGGTCCCCCAGGCCAGGCAGCTTTTTCGAGTCCCTCCTGTACACCTCCACCTCCACCTGTGAGGGAGAACCATCTATAGGATCACCTGCAGCACTAAATGAGGCCTCAGCACTGCAGACCTCACAAATCACCACTTTGTTGTTGGTGTTGTAACTGTCGTCCCAAAACATGAATAAAACAGCATCTGGCAGAGAAGCAGCAAAATCATTTGTTACATCAACACGCGCGGAGATGGTTAACTGCTGAATTACTGCAGAAGGGACAAAACCATCCAACAAAATACCACCCCATGTAAACCACCCAACAGGGTGCAAAGGTTGTGTGTCACTGCAATGTTCAGGAGTTTGACTTTTCTTGTCTCGGTGCTGAACAGACATGCAACGTGTAAACAGAGACCCCCCCAGTAAAGCAAACCCAGCGTGGAAGGCAGTTCTCTCGCCACTGACCGTATGAGAGCACTGACCCCCTCATGAGCACAGTCACTTACAAGTGCTTAATTATTGTCCTGCTCTGTAAAGAATGTTCTGGAAATTGGGCAGAGGTGAGAACGCAAACTAAAACCAAGAGCTGATTGGCCAATAGGGCCTCAAGTGTGTGGCCTATGGAGAGGAAAAACTGTGAGAAATGCCATTGTTTACCCCCAGCAGAGTGACCCTTTACTGGCCTTTGGATGACCAGGATCCTGCAGATGGTCTTGGATACAGAAGAGTAATGAAAACCTTTCAGGCAGAACGAAAGAGTGCCTGAAAGCAGTGCGCGCGCACGCAAACACGCGCACGCACACACGCACACACGCACACACACACACACACACACACACACACACACAGTGAGTCATGGGCAGTGCTGGACTGAAACACAGGAAAGGAAAGCAGCAGAGTTGCACATTTGTGTCACCTGAGGGCTGCTGGGAGGAGACACCCTAGTGCTTAGCTGGCTGCCTGACTTCATGGCTGCAATCCAATCAAACCCAGTCAGAATTGTCTGTTGCCACAGCAACCAGTACCCACAGCGCACCTTTTTGCGGTTCAATGCAAAGGCTCTGTGAGACACACACTACTTGACAAAGGGTGCTTTGCCTGTCCAAATACGACACAGACACAGGGCAACCATCTCAAAGAAGACATTTGATCAATGGTACCCAGTGTGGGAGTGGGTGCTAAGGCACACCTGGTCGGCCTTCACACTTTATATACTTAACATAAAGTATTGTTATGTACACTGCCTGCCCAAAAAAAAAAAAAAAAAAAAAAAATCTGAACCTGGATTGACCTTAGTGTTATAATGTGGGGTTGCTTCAGTTGGACAGGTCTAGGTTCAGCAATGTTATGTGCTCAAAAATGAGGTGAGCTGACTACCTGAATATTCTGAATGAGCAGGTTTTTCTATCAATAGATTTCTTCATATTCCAAGATGACAATGCCAGGATTCATGGGGCTCAAATTGTGAAAGAGTGCTTCAGGGAGCATGAGGGAGACATCATTTTCACACATGGATTGGCCACCACAGAGTCCAGACCTTAACCCTATTGAGAATCTTTGGGATGTGCTGGAGAAGACTTTACGTAGCGCTCCAACTCTCCCGTCATCAATAAGAGATCTTGGCGAAAAATTAATGCAACTCTGGGTGGAAATAAATGTTGTGACATTGCATAAGCTTATCAAAACGATGCCGTGGTGAATGCGTGCCATAGTCAAAGGTAAAGGCGCTCCAACCAAATATTAGTGTTTTTAGAATTTTTTTTGGCCAGGGAATGTATTATAGCTATATCTTAAACTTTTAGAAAACCTTTCCAGGGAATTAATTCAGATACATCAATCATTCCCCTTTTATTATTCATTATCCTTATTATTACTCTGTGCTGATCATATATAATTAATCAAGTGAACGGAGGGTGGCTAAATGCTGTCAGTGTTGCACATGTTGCTGCAAGTTAAGACAAAAATAAAAGTTCTGCTGTCCCATCCACAGGGTTTCCCTGCCTTACACCCTCTACTTCCAGGATGGACTCTGGGACACAGTGACCCTGCCGAGGACAAGTGGTTGACAAAAATGATTTATGAAAATCACTGAAAAGACTTACAGCCGTTTTTTTATTCATTATAGTTTAACGTGAGGTTCTTACAGGACCAAATGCATGAATAAACCCAGGGACGCCTGTATTAGCGTTTGACTATAATGCAGTGTTGTGGATTTGCTCGTAAATAACAAACTTCCAGTTCCAGTTGTGTTTGTAAGCTGAGAACCCATAGCACTTGCTACTGGCTTGCTGTTTATTCTCTGTTCTACAGTGGATTAAAGTCTTTTTGACACCAACTTTAGTGCAACAGCTCTGTTGTCTACTCTCAGCCAGTCCTTTGAGATGCTTTGCTTTCCCAGCGAGAGCCCTTTACAAGTTTGAAATATCTGCTGCTGGTTTTTTTTTTTTTTAACTCATGTTATATAAACATTGAATGTTTCCATTTTATGATGATTTGTCATGGTTCAGGCTTGGATAAGGTACTAAAAAATAGCAACGTGCTGTTTTGTGAACTACTTGACCAGATGAGTCACCTTCCGACTAAAGGTGTCACCATCATCCACACAGCTTGACGCCAGCAGCCTGGCAGTCAGGCAGAATGGAGGTGAGGCCCTTCCCCAACCTCCAAAACCAATCTGACATTTTGACATTGTTGGTGCAATATAATGCCACACCAATCCAACAGTAGAGCTTGTTGGTGGCTGAGGCAGCACCTTCAGATATGACAGTGAGGATCATCTCAGAGGGAGGTTTCAATCACAACAACACATGAAGACAAATGGAAGTTCACTGCTGCTTTCTGCAATTGGACTGTCAAAGGATCCATTTTTTTTAATCGTCTGATTTCCACCTTCTTCCTATAATGAAAGTGTGTTGTGATCCCCTTCATGCCTCTATTCACCTCCATCAGGGCTGGCATTTGAGAGGCAGTGCGCAGCAGAAGTGCTTCCCTGCCCTTGGCTTCAAAGAAAGCCATGTTAAGTGGCCTCGCCGGTGGATAAGCCTTCCCTCCTCATTTCAGATTACAGGCAGCATGGCTGATGGCCACATAGTTGCGCTGCAGGATGATGGCCACTGCACCACAGTAGGTAGTAGCATTGGGACAGGTACAGCTACCCCCCCCCCCCAAGAGGGTGGCTCAGCTGATGTGCAGGCAGAAATAACCTGTCTGTTCCCTGTTGTGACACCACAGCTCCTCACTGCGGCACTCGGTTCTAGTTTATTTGGAAAAGACACAGATTTCAAGTCTCCAGATTGAGTTTTCTTGGGCACAATAGACTGGGGGCTGATGGTCCAAAGGCCCGCAAGCATGCCGACTTCAGGCTGAGTGACACTATTATACCCATTCTCTGTCAACATTTCTAAATTTGTTCTCTTTGTGTTAAATATAAACCTATCAGTTGCATAAAAAAAAAAGACAGCACAGGTCATGAGTCAAGTTATTTTTAACTGAAATAAACCTCTCACATTGTGCTGTACTGGAGTGTTTAAGACTGCATGCTGGCTATACTGGGAACTGAGATGCTGGTGAAGTGGGCCCCACTGATGTTTAACTGGTTCTGGTTTCCTCCTGTCTGGAGCAACAAAGGAATCGATAAGGTAACCTCCCCTAGGGGATGCAGGAGAGCAGCTCTGTGCTCCTCCTTCTGATCACATGTCTATCTGCTGTAGGATGTTCATCGATTACATTGAGTCCAGGCAGAGACGCAGCTCCTCCAGGGCTTTCAAAGTCATGCTGTTCACACTCTTTCTGCAACAAACCTGGATCAACACACCAAGAGTAAAAGACAAGTCCATCCTCAGTCAGAGTGGACTTACACTGTGTCATTTCTACTGGAGCAATTCAGCCAACACCTTCATCAAGGGAAATCTCAAGTGTTTGCGATCAATAAGATGGAGAACTTTGCACATATTTATGGGATGAATTGTTCAACAGTTACCAATTTTGCAGTCCTCGTGGATTCTGTTTCCAGGATAGACTATGGAACGCCACAACTCTGCACAGGATTAATGATTTATGAAAACGCAATCAATAAATAAAAACCTTAGTGTGACTTTATTTCCTATAACTTTATCAAAAGTTTTTACACAACCTCTGAATAAATTAGAGAATGTCTGTGCGACTCATTGTGACATAGAAGAGGGATTTACAAACCAAGCAAGTTATGAACAGACTTCAAACCCCAGTTATGTTTGTACACTGAAGGCCCAGAATATTTTACAATATCCTTTTTCAGGTTAACTGCCAAGAAGAGGGATGGCTGGAAAGTAGAAATGCAACTTTGGACTCATTAAAGCTGCCACAACTACTGCCTCCAGCGGATGGAAACAGCAGTTTCCGCACAAATAGTCGGTTATGGTCTGAATTTCCTGTGCAGCAAATGCCTTCATTACCAAACAGAGCACAATGGGGTTGTAACTCAAAACTAATTGTAGCCTCTTCAAGCTTCTGTTCATAAAGTGTCAGACAGGTGCAGTGCAGTGCTGTGCTAATTCCTCCCCTTGCGACAACATAGCTGTGGCTTTGTAGCCAGTAGGAATCACGATTCTGCAGGAAGTATAACCACGTAATGCCAGAAATCAGCACGTCATCCAAAGCAGTAAGTCTCAAGCAAGTATGCGCCTGCAGGTAAACCTCACTGCGAGCACCTGGCACCCAAGCACACTGTGCTTATTCATTCCCATTTTAAAGGTCAGTGCACTTGTTAGGAATTGCTCTATGTAAACGTATCAAGTATATGTGTGTTACCATTTTAACTGATCCTAACCTCCCAGGACTCATCAGCCAGTGTCCATTTTCTAGGTGTCAGCTGCTTGTCACGTTTTGGATGCTTTCGGACATTCTTCCATTAACAAACGTCACTTTTGTACATTTTCCTTTGGGACTGATGTTATATTTCCATCTACACTACACGGCCAAAAGTGTGTGGGCACCTGAGCATCACCCCATATGTGCTTGTTGAACATCTCATTCCAAACCCATGGGCATTAATTTGGAGTTGCTCCCCATTTGCTGCTATAACAGCCTCCATTTTTCCAGGAAGGCTTTCCAGCAGATTTTGGAGTGCGGCTGTGGGAATTCATGCCCATTCATGCATCAGTGAGGTAGGGCACTGATGTCGGGCGAGAAGGCCTGGGTCACAGTTGGCATTCCAGTTCATCCCAAAAGTGATTTGGTGGGGGGGGGGGCAGAGTCATGCTGGAGCAGGAAAACAGGTTCTTCCCTAAAACTGTGGCCACAAAACTGGAAGCACACAATTGTCTAGAATGTTTGTGTGCTGCATTGGTGCGGCTGAAACAGCTCAACTTAGTCAATGGGGGGGGTCATCAACATACTACTTTTGGCCAGTGTATATCTAGTATCTGCTTGTTTTCCCATTTTCCAAAGTTTAATGATTTACTGAAACTAGAGGACCATGCGCATAAACTGGCAGTGGGTAAGTGAGAAGCTAAAAGGCTAAGACGACAGCCCTGTGGATCCAGTGTGCAGACTTTGCTAATGGAGAGACACAGAAAGATAAGGCACTGGCTGTATGTCCTACATCGCCTGCTCCTTGTGTTCCTCATTGCTACACTCCAATGTGTGTGTGGCCTCAGAAGCAGAACTTTGTCATGCTGACCACACTTGCCTTCTTCCCATCGGCGCTGTCCGCATTGTAGGCTGGTCTCCGGCGTACATAGAAGAGCATATCATCCTGCCGTGGAGCCCACTTCTCCATGAAGTAGGTGGAGAACATCCACGTCCAGAACACAATCCTGTCATCCTTAAAGGAGCCTGTGGAACAGCAGCCTGTGTCAGAAACAGACAGAACAAAACACGGCAACAACAAAAACAGCAAAGCGTTTCAGACAGTCATGTCTCTTGCATAGAAAGCAGACACTGGCATTTCTACTTACAAGCTTCTAAAAATGGAAATCCTTTTAAATATTCAGTCTTATGAAAAAAAAAAACCTTTACATTTGTTTGCCTACACAAGTCAAACATGTCAGCTCTTCCTTGTTTGCTGGCCTTTTTCCATTAAAAATGTGCTTGGGGAAAAACAGGCAGCATTGCAGTGAGGCTACACAGGTCTGCCCCACTATACTGTCACAGCACTGTACAGTGTAAATTAAAGTTACATCATCCATACTGTAAGTTACTCTTAATGAGTCAATATGTATAACTATATATCATCAATACAGGAGACTTAAACATTTTGTAAACCCTAATGCGAAGACAGGGATGCTAAATACATTAGGGCCCCTGGAGATAACGCAGCTGTTCTGCTGACTGACACTATGAGGCACTAACATTAAAAACCTGGGTGAGGTGCATCACATAGCAACCTGAATGTGGCTGCATCTACACTTACAGCTGGAGGGAAAAGCTGTTATTATTAACCTTTATTTAGCTGGCACATTAATTCAAGGTGACAGACTCTGAGGCTTCCAGACTACCCTACTTTACAGCAGGGTAATTTTTACTGTGTCATTTCAGAGTTAGCACTTTGAACAAGGGTACTGCTGCAGTAAAACTTTTTCAAGTTGAATTAAAAGCATATTTTCTTCACTTGCCTGTGGTCTCAAAGAGAGGACTAAGTACGTTTTGTAACTGAATGAACACCCTGCACCAACTCACGTCCATGAACTGTTGACAGAGACCAACACAGAAGAAACACTGAACTGACAAACATTAAATGTTTTGGGATTACTCAGTCAACAGTTGGTGCTGAACAGGATTTTGTTGTTCACATTCATTTAAATTTAGTTTTGGCTATTTTAGTCCATTTCATCAATTTTGCTGCATGTGTTTGTATAGGTCAGCTGCTTTTGAGCACGCTTAATGAGGAAAATGGTACTGTAGCCAAACTTTTTCAAATGTCAGACCCATTCGAAAATCCACAGCACCTGGTGAGCTGCATTCAGGGACTCACTGAACAAGACTGGATTCATACAATTTCAGAGACACTCATGGATCAAAGAAGCTGCATTTGCAAATAAACCACACACAATGAACCAGGTGTATGAGCAGAGGGAAACAGATAGTGCACCTAAGACTGGCATTGATGAACAATGTCCACATCCTCTTTCTCTGCAACTGAGCATGGGGGCGAGGATGTTTCATATCTATTTCTATAGCACAACTCAATAAATAAATGCATAGCTGTCATCTGGTGCACATTTAATACACACTTAGCCTGTTTCTGGTGAATAATTTCTGTAAAAATGTTCCTTAAAACTCAATGCAAGGCTATTATTTATTCCATGTTTACCCACCACCAAAAATTTGGAATGTGAGTGTTAATATATCATTTATCATTTCATATATCATTTATTTGCTAAGGAAGTGCTCCAACACAGAGTGACTGGCATTGCCTTCTAAACAGCTCACATCAAGCACTTTCCTGCTCAAAATTACTACAGAGCTCCGTCCTGGGATTTCATCTTGCAGATGCTCAGCCAGAAGCCCTCCTCCTTAACAACTAACCCTAACCCCCTATGGCCATGAAAGGTGTCATCTTCATCTCTAGATTGTTCTGCTCTGCTTCCTCACCTCAATGGCTGCTGTCCATATTTCTACTCAGCACCAATAACTAAACACTTTCCCATTCTCAGAAACACTACATTCCACAAGCAATGTCTGGTTTTCATTGTCTTTGCTGTGTATCTTATATGGGCAGCACATGGTGTAATGGCTAGAAGTGCTAACCTTCCATTTATGGACCTGGGTTCAAATCCCACCTCCTGCTTTTTAGTTGCCTTAATCAAGTATTATCCCTGAACACAGAGTAAAAAAAATACTCAAAATAACACTGTATTTTTCTAAAATCTGAATATGGACGTTTACTGTGAAACTGAACAAGTAAGCTGTGTGTCAACAATTGCATGTCTGTGTGTACAGCGCTCTGCTGTGAAACGTGCTCTTGTTTATTCTCAGTTCTTTGTAGGGAGCCATCTGTGAAATGAATAATCGTAAATGTAAATGGTTCTGTTTTCCTTTCTTTTTTGAGCACGGTATCAACATGTAGCACATCTGCTTCAAGATAGCCAAGGTATTGACATCAGAGGTATTTCAGCCTTCAGCTGACACAGCGTAATGAAAACAGCCACGGTAAAGTACTCATCTCTCATGTGATGTGTGTAAACACGTGCACCAGCTGATGCAGTGCTATAGCACATGGCGCTAAGTCCCAGGAGGCAGTGTCTCACAGTAATTTCTCACACACTGTAGCACCTCTACAACACAGCAACACACTGGCTGGGTCACTTCATGGGCCGTGGACTGAGACCACACCCTGTGTAGAAGCTTGTGTGGCTTCCTGCTGAATCCCAAAGCCATCAACAGCCATCTCCTCCCATCATCCTGGCCCAGACCAGCTGTTATCCTGAGGCCACACAGCGGTTGTGAGTATTTCACACCTGGGTACAGAATGTGGTGTGTACCACTAATCCCAGGGAAAAGATGCGGTGCATTTCTTACACATAGAAGAGCCCATTCCTTCATCCAGCTTTAATGTCTATTCCTCCTACTAAACTAGACCTGTGACTCCCCAGGTTCTGATCCCATATTCTGATAATTATGATATTGTAATAGATGTTGTGATGCAAGTTTGCAGAGCAATTCGAAGATCATGAGAAATGTGCATCTCAAAATCATTTTTTTAGAGACCCATCTTGAATGCTAGAAGAAATTTAGTAGCTCTGAGGAATAGAGAGAATTCATTCTAGCACACTGGGATTACAACCAAGACTTTCAATTTTGAACCCCTTTGGTATCAAAGTGTGAAGTGGTCAGATATGGAGGAGAACAGTGCTCTTTCTGGAGTGTGAAGAGGAATCAAGTCCTCTAAGTATTGGGGTGCTGATCCTTTGAACATCCTGTAGGCCATGACTGGGTAACAGACTCATCCCTGCGGTAAACAGAGATAAAACACAGTTCACCTCTCCAGTTAAACCTGTGGCATTTTAAGTAGTGAAGTCCCTCAGGGAGAACTACGTCTATGAAGACAAGCAGCACCCTAATCCAACCAGGAAGCAGAAAGACCTGAGTAGAGGCAACCAGTGATGAACAGTCAAGTCAGACACAACACATCACGCACCTCGGCTGAAAGACGCACGCGGAATCCATAATCAGACAAAACTCACAACCCTGTCCTCTACGCTACACGGCAGACAGAGCAATTCTCCCACATGCAGTATAGCACACTGGTGAAAGACACAAAGCAGACTGTGCAGAAATATGTAAATTAACACATTTCTAGAAGTAATCCTCACAGCCATGCAGAAATACAAAATGTTGGATAAAGGGCAGCCACTAAAACGCTGTCAAACCACCATTTTAATTTGTTGGCTTCTACACAGACCACAATGTAGAGCAAATGAATTACACCAGAAAGAGCAGTGGCTACACACCCTGAGAAGCCCTGCTCCACCATTCACTTGCACGTTACAGTAACTCATTTCAGAAAAAGCTTTTCTGTAAAACCCACTAACTCTGTCCTCTTGTGAATCATTATAATTCATTCAGCTCCCTTAACTAATGTCTCTTGGAGTAGGTGTTGGAGCAAGTAGCTTTACGGTACAGTCAAACTCCAGCAAAGTGCCAAAAAAAAAAAAAAAAAGATAACTTATTTGGACCTTCTACAGTCATTTTCAGCTTGAGCCAATTTTTTGGAGCAGAGCAGGATGCTGAGTGATGCCTCAGGACGAAGAAGGCGGGATGGGGTTAATAGCCCTGGATTTAATGAAATGTGTCAGATGTTTGCAAAGCTAGACAGGGCTTCATCTAACTCCACCCTCCACTGAGCACCCATAATCCACCATCACACAAGGGGGTCTCCAAACAATGCTGCTAATGGTGACTTCAATACACAAGCTGACCTTCTATGGAATGACCGCTCAAGGTGGACGATCGACAGTAACTGACGATGTTGAAAAACCGGAATGGAAAAATCCACTTATGATGGCCCCATGTGATCTGGATTTAAACTGGAACCCTTGTTCTTAAGCTGCAGAGACCTTTTATTGACCACACTGGTGAATATTCCCTTCAAAATCCCCAGAAGACATGTCCTCTCCTCTTCACATCATTGTACAAATTAGTGTGTAAATATTGACAAATTACAGATCTAAAGGTCTGGCTCCACCACGCAGGTGTTGTTATCATAACCTTTGGCTGTATGAACATTCACACAAACCAAACCCGACAAGGCAGACTGATTCAACTCGCTTCCAATGTGTTTACAGCTTGTGCGTTGTGTTTGAGATCTCGGCTATCGGTGACAAGATGATCAATGTTGCTCCTGATGAGCATTTAACAGGAGTTAGCAAAGACAATGTATTCTTTCTTCAGTCATGTTAAATTAGTTTTCATTTTAATGCATCTTTAAATGCATAAAATCATTAGAAGTATTACAGTGTAATTTGTTTATTTATTGCAGCTATATCCAAGACTATTACAGAAGCTACTTGGTGACTAAATCACCATCTCTATTGTTGTGCTTTTATTGATTGTGTAGATTAAAAAAAGGAAGCTGAAAGTGGCCAGATGCTGATGAATGCTGCACATTTACAGAATCAATCAGCCTACAATAAATAAGAGGTGTTAGAGGTGACATTCATTTTCAGTAAAGCTAACATTTTTAATGTCATTTCAACATATCAAAAGTTAATAAAATGAATCTTCCATGGCATGTGTTGTCTCAGGCCTAATGTTTCCAAGTCAGCCACTGGAGCACAGCAACCCTGCACTGGACAAGTGGCTGATGGAATAAATTCTTGGAGAAGATTTGTTTTTTCACAACATAATCTGTGAATCAAGCTTTTACTGAATGTGATGTAGTGAATTTATGAACAAACTGGGTTACCTGCAGACTTCCAGTCCAATCATTCGTAATTTGAGGACCCAGGGTATGCTGGTTTAAAATGCCCAGCAATGCTCCACTAAGACCCAGTTCCCGAGTCCATCGCAGCAGACAACAGTTAAGAATGGAAGGTCAGCGAAGAGAATAATACACTGCAGGCTGTTCAGGCACATTACAATGCCCACAAAGCGAGCGGCAGCCAGAGATCAATAGTGGAAATTGGAGAAACTTGATGTTCCCATGCGAGAAAAAGGCCGGCAGTGGATAACATGAGCATGGTAGAATACGGGCAGAAGGCAGCTGGGAGCACGCTGGCATGTAGCAGCTCAATCTCATTAGCGTGCAAAGCTGCGTAGCTCCTAGAAACACTGCGGCATTCAGAGAAAACACACCCACAGCGTTACTGACAGCCCCACACCCAAACACCCGATGAAGATGCATCTAGGGCAGCACTAGGGCTTTGGTGCCCCTTGGCAAGAATCAATGCAGCACCCCTTACACGTCTATCTCTAAATGAATAAATCAACACACACGAACAAATTATTTTTCTTAAAGATATATACAGATTATGAAGGGAAAATAAAATTTGAAATTATATTTACTTTTTATCTATTAATAAGATGCACGTGAACATTATATTTGTGCGGAATTTTATTATACACATTATGCATGCACACAAATTTTTTAAAAATAAACTTATTTTCTAGACTGAAGTTGGTTAAGGGAACAAACAGATATGTATATACTATTAACTGAGTAGAATAATGATTTGTTTCTTTGAGTGTAACGGGCTTGAATACTAGCACTCATGCCGACGGACTCAAAACACCATAAAAACCACTTCAGCCAAGCAATAATGGGCCTGAAGCAGAGTGAACACCAGTGCACCCTGTGGCCCTGGAGGACTGGAGGCGTGCGACTGCAGGGGTGAGACTGGAGAAAGGCTGTGCTGTGGATGGCGTGCAATAGTAGGGCACAAGCAAGCACAGATAGCCGCCCTCAGCATATACAATGCTGCGCACAAGCCTGTGAAAGTGACACTCTTCAGCAAATGTTCTTCACTGGAGAAGAACTTGGCAGTGGTGTGGGGGAGGGGTGCTAGCTCTAGACAAAGAGCTGATGTCCTCCGAAACACAAAGGCAGTTTCACTCCCACACCCACAGTGCCCACACAGCGAACAGCTAACCCTCTGCATCACTGACAACACATGGGGCACCACGGAAGCCCCACTGATGTACATACCTGTGTGTGTGAGTGGAGAGCTGTAGGACCAAGCTGACCTCCGCCCTGATGCATCACAAGTAAATCTGTGTAGTGAAGCTGCACAAACTGGACGTGGGTGCAGCAACAAAGAACAGACCCGCAGACACCAGAAGAGGGAGACCATTACCTCTTTACTAATTAAAATATCATCAAATATGCATGCTGCATATTTTACTGGTTACAGGCAAAACTATAGCAGACACGCCAACAGGAAATCGAATACTGTGGAAGGGATTTTTGTTTCAGTGGACATCAACAGCATGTCATGGTCCCTGAGCTGTGGGTTTGGACACCAGGTTAAAGCTTACTCACCTTAGGTAGAATTTGAATGTTTCTCTTAGTTGGTAACTCATACTAACAACACACAGTACTTGCATTTGTGCGTGAAAGTAAGAAACCTTCCTCTGATGGACTAGTGCCCCATCCAAGGTGTGCACTGCCTCGCTCCCTGTGGTACTGGAATCAACCCTGGAGTTCCACAACCCTACACTGGACAAAAAACTACACTTACACCCTAATATATGAGTGTAACTGGGTCCTAAAAATAACTTAAGTACCACAAACCTGGATCTGGAGAAGCTATTTTAATAATTTCTTACAAAGAAAATGATTTGCTAAGTCCATCAGAGAAACCTCACTTAATTTCCCCAAAATACCCCTAACACCCCTAAAATGCCTATTTCACACTTTAAACACCAGTTACCAAATTACCAAAAAGTTAATCAGCAAATTAATATATTTGTGTGCTAATGTATGCAGTTACTTTATTTAGTATCATGCATTACATTTCATTCATTAGCAGTAATAATTACAATTAATGTAATGTAGGAAAAAATAAGAAATGAAAACAACATAAAGTGGAAAAAACAACAGAATGTACCTTACAGTAATGGCTGTTGCCGTAATGAGCTGACTTACTAAACGAATAGAAGTGACGGAAATGACGATGCACAAACCGTGAATGAACTGAGGCCACACAAGGCAAAGACTGAGAACAAAGATCCTGGGCACGGTCACACTCATACTCATACCAACTTCCAGTATTTCTGTGATGTGCATCAGTTTTGTTCGGATAGAACTCATTATGGTGAGATGTCTCAACTCAAGATATTAATCTGGGTATTCATATTTACCACTTGTTATACCAGGAATTTGGAAACTGGGAGCTCCAATACTGGGGTATGACTGTATTAATTTATGAATTCTTGCTCCTAACAAAGTTCCTTGATTGGGTGCTAGTTTGCGCTAATAGAAAAACATGGCTAGTTCCCTGAACAAAGAGTCTATTTGCAGGTGAGGGGGGGGGGGACCCGCTGACAGTAAGGTATTCCCTCTTCAAAAGTCCATTGTATGTGAATACTACAGGAGTTACTGCAAGAAACAGAGCAAAAACTAAAAACAACACAAGAGCAGAGCAAGGCTGTAAGACCAAGTGAGGCTCCGATCATGAGGGACACACACCATATGCGGGAGGTAATCCCAACAAACTTCCTACAGTCCTCTTAGTATTGCCCCCTCATTTAAATAAACAACAACATCTATGCCATTTACCCCTACATTGTCAGCCAAGTACTACTGTATGTAGTAATCACTATAACACTGCTTTGTAGAAATAAATAAATGCCAATACAATGTACATACATACATTTGAGTGCAATTCTCGTCTAATAGACAGCTGGATGGTGCAGAGGGAATAGCAACTGCAAGAGAGAAACTTTGGAAGAGGCATCCGAGTTTAACAATATAAATGTGCCAAATGTGCTGCAGTGCACTGCTTCGCTCTAGTTACGGGTATGAACCAGATGGCTGTCAGTGCACCGTGTGTGCCTTCTGTCCTTGAAGCACCTGTGTCACAACAATGTCATTTAATACAAAAAGGAGGGGACTCTCTTATGTGCACAGAAGCCCAACATGCAATTTCATCAGGTTAATGGAGGCCCCACTCCTGAGCAAGGGGCTGCAGCAGCAATGCACTTTCACCACAGAAGTGTCATGAGCACAAATCATCAAGGGCAATAAGAACAGCCTCAGCATGTCCTCATGTTCCCCTGACCTCAACACCGCCTGTTTCCTGGTAGGCTCCATGGTATCTTCTACCACGTTCGGTGACTAAGCTCTTACATAAAAGTACAGTCTTACTGGTCCATAAACCAGGGGCTGCAACATGAAGACTGTGAGGAAATGATTCGGTCAATTTCCTTTTTTCAGTGTCTTTACTACAGTACATTACTGTGCAGTGCCATACTGGACACTGTTATGGAAACTGTGTAAAAGGAGGAAGCTGCTCTGTTCACTGGTATCGACCTTTAGATCTGGAGTCCAGCAACTCGCTGCCTAACCAGGACACAAACGCAGCTACGGAATTTAGTAAAACAGTTCTGCAGTCTGAAGGCTAGACATTAGTTTCTGAGTAGGAGACATTTTCAAATGAAATGAAAATGCATCAAAAACACAAAGTACATTTTTGGTCAAAAATATCCTTTAATCTCTCAACAAAAACACATAATATTCAAAAGTTTATCTGTTACCTTTTTGGTGCAATTATGATGTACAATGTGTAAAAATACCTGATCCTTTTGCATGAGGGTCATATCAGGCCAATTTCACTGTCTTCCAAGCCAGGAGGAATAAATGGTCTTAGGTTTTAATATACCATTATTTTCTTTCACTCGTCCTCACTTTTACGTTTCATCAAAGTTGGAATAAAAAGTCTACAACTGTAGACGACTTCTTCCCATTATGTAAAAGATTTTGTGGGACATTTATACTAGTATCCATTTAAGTGCTCTTTAAATGAACCTGACAAAACAGCAAGATATTGGGGCCCATTTCATTTCTGACAAATTTTGACACTTTCAAGTGAGACATCGTACGATATCTACATTATGATGGTAACTGTCATTTTGCATTAAAGTTCTTAATATTTTTATCTTAATTAATTGTCTGCCTCTCCACAGGTATCGGAAGGATTCTTTCTGTCCGACTAAAACAATTTATGAAAATTACCTGTTATAGACAGTTGGACAACACTTAGTGCTGAGTTCTGTCAAGGTTCTTACCCTGAAGTGACAAAGTGACAATCGTGCATAGAACCACTGACTTGAACAAAGACACCGACTAAACACAGGTTAATAATGATGATAACGTGGCAGAAACGGCAGGTGTCGGGCTGTGGGGAGCTAATCTCTGTTGACAGAAGGGAAGAGCCGCGGGTGGCCCACCCATCTGTTCCCACCCAGCAGCACCCTGTGTGCTGACACTGAAACTCCAAGGGCTTCTCTTAAGGCCCTCCTGGCTCCGACCATACAACCACTCAGTCAGTCTTTCCTCGCCGTTCCCAAGTGGCTGCTTGATGCTTTAAGACAAACGCAAACCATGTTGGGTACACCTGCGAGCCTCCGTGATTTCGGAAAACTGCCAAAACTAGGGCATGCGCGTGTGTGAACTGCCTGGACAGACACAGGAAACACTTAGAATGGCAGCAAACAAAGTGGGAGACAAACCACGACTGTGCTCTAACAGCCACAGCAGCTTGGTGAAAATCACAGCCTTTGTTTGCATTCAAATGCGGACGCTACTGTTATGTTTAAAAAATATATATTAAATAAATAAATAAATAAATAAATCTCATACCCCCGCCTCCCCACAGATGCCGTCTATGCAAATGGAGTAGCACTCAGCCACTGTGGTTAGTGTGTCTGTGCTGAGAAGAGTCTTAGTGTACAACTGCCAGCATAATGCAACAGCGTGTCAGCTTCTCCGTTTGCTTTTCACCTCAGCAAATGGGTCTATTGATAGAACTTACAGTGCACACTCTGACCTTACGTAAATGAGCACAAACTCAGTCACAGATGGGAGTGCGACACCTTTGACCTTCTCTCTGTCCTTCTAAACTGCTGAATCCCTCTCAGTATTCAAGAAGGGTCTCAAAACATCTCTTTCAGAACCATTTCTCTCCTGAGGTCTGCATGAGTTCAGTACTGTAAATATCTCTGCATCTGCTGTTTGAATGTAACTCCTATAGGCAGTCTGCCTGAGGGATACGAACCAGCAACATGGTGGTATCAGAGAAACTTTGTTCATGCCATGTCTAAAGCTCTATTGGCTGTTGGTACACTTTTGTTTACTCTGAGCTGTATGTCGCTGTTTAGGAAAGCATGTTTGCATAAGTATAAATATAAATGTAATTACAAGTAAGCGACAGCTAGGGAGAGGACTCCCAGCACAAGGAAAACGCAGTCACTACAAGTAAAGTAAGCATGATTCACAATTAGATGCTGTGATTTTATTGTGTCGCATAAAATGGCAAATCAAAAAGTTACCACAAGGACCTTTCTGATGAAAACTGTGCTATAAAACAATTAGAGCTGAAAAAATAAAATAACAGTACCTCACCATGATGTGATTTGGCCCTTGGGATTGTTGATGTGTTAAAGTTGTTTATTCTCTACACAAAATGCTTTCAGTTATATATTTATTAACCTCACTGTAATGGAACACTCATGTCAGCCACTTTTTTCTCCATGATTTCTCATCACATGTAGCGTTAAGTATTTTCACTTCCCCTCAGACAGTTCCCCATAAAAACAAAAACTGTTCATTGTTTATCAGTTACCATTATGAGCCTTACACGTTTGTCCAAGTGGAATGACAATGTCAGGATGTATATTCTAAAGGATGGAACATAACTGAATAATATTTCCATACATTTTAATAATTAACAAATGCAATAAATGCAAACTTTGTTCCTCAGTCTAATGTTTTTTCCCCTCACCTGGGATTTTCCTTTAAAAGCTGCATTCATTTCACAGTCCAATCCATTTTTATTCATGAAGGAGGTGAATAAGTGAACTCGGCTTTATGTCAGACACCTTTCACATGTAAATGTGAACACCTGGACCAAAAAGAGTCTCCATATTGAACCACTAAAGCCTGTCTGCACAGCAGTCCATACAGTGACCACTCACTGGCATTTTTACAGTGGACACTCAGGCACGTACCGCTATTATTCAGTGCCCCCATGTTGTTGTTAACCATGGGAGATCCGGTTGGTCCTCTCTGCCACCTGTGAGGGTCACGGGTCCCCAACACACATGGTTGAGTCAAACTTCCACACGCATGCAGAAGTGCCGACAGGTAACTCCACAGCTGCCATTTACCGTTAAACTGGCTACTGCTTCTAATATTAACTGATTAACTAGTGCCACAGATAATTAACCTCTGAAGAACTAACTTATTAGTAGCTACTACCCTGGACAGCACCTCAACTACTAGTCAACTGTGATTATAACTTGTCAAAGTGATTTCCAAATGTCAATACCGGATGTTCTGCAGGTTCACTTCATAACCTATTCACTATTATCAGTCATTTATTAACAAAACCAAAGTAACTTAACAGTGCTGCAGATATTAATTTGGTTACTACTAGCTACCACCATGGAGAGCACGTTAACTACTAATTTGTTAACTATGACCTGTCAGTGTTTTCTGGTTCACCTCAGACATTAGTGGATAATTTATTTTGTACGCTGCTGCCAGTGTACACTCCTCAGTGTTAACCACCACTAGTCTACTGTACTAACCAACCCCCACCCAAGGAATGGATGCTGCATGTCAACAGAAACTCGGAGAGAGCAGCAACAGTTTGCTGCAACTTTTGGCAGCTAAATGTAGCCACACTGGCACTGTCCAACGGTACTACTGTGGTACTGTGCACTGTACTCTGGTACCACTGTGGTACGCGGAGGCTGTAGGAACACTGGTGGAGTAAACGTGACTCGCCCAACGGCCATTGTGGTATAAAACAGAGTCAGGAAGGCTTTTCTCCCCAAGCAGCTGCTAATGGCTGTGCGCCGTACCGCGTTTTAACTGCACTCACCGCTCATCTCTTGCCGCCCGCTGAGGCGGTTCCGCTCGTCCGCGATGGCCTTCAGCATCTGCTGCAAGGAGCGGTCCAGTTCGTCCGCCCGCTCCGCGCTCCCGTCGCCCTTGCACTTACTCGGGAAAGATGCCATTCCCGCACTGAGACCATGTCAGGGAGGCGACGCGGACCAGCACGGCGGACGGGGACGAGCCTGGGCGTTCTTCGGCGGTTTCGACTCTTCCTCCGGCTGTCACTCGCGTATCGAGGCCAAAGCGAGCCCGAACCAAGGTGTTTGTGTGGCCTTCCGTGCGCCCCAGGCGGTTTAACTATAAAAAATGTGTCATAAATCCACACATATATATATATATCTATATATTACAACGCGTTCTTTCCCCGGGAAAGGCAGCTCCTGTGAGGCGAACTGAGCCCCGGCAGCACAATAAAGGCGTCTCGTCGCGTTTTCCGCCTATTTCACAACAACAGTCGTCGCGCCGCAAAACGCACTAATGAAGCGCCAGCGAGCCGCACAAAGAGAGCCGTGGCGCTGCGCACGACGACGACCGCCTCAGGTCCACGGTTCCGAGAGCGCCGGGAAGACGCACGGCCGCCACGCGAGCTCAGTCCAGGGCCGCATTACCGTGACAATGCGGCGTCGCTACAGCGATACGGGTGGCCGCGCCTGGTGCTGCGCTGAGGGCCGCCGCGCATCCCCGTGCCCTCTTCCCGGGAGCGAGCGCGTAGGCGAGGGCTGAACGCTTAAAGGCGCCGGGGGTGGGCAGCGCGATGAGTCCGGCGCTCTCCGTCAGCGGGGACGCGCACGCACACTGTAACTGGGGGACTGAGAGAGAGAGAGAGAGAGACGGCAGCACGTGGGTCTGATGATAACACACAGTAGTAGCACTCACAGTACTGACTGACTTAACTTACAAACATGTTTACTTCCTGTTTATTATTATTATTATTATTATTATTATTATTATTATTATTCGATTAGGTAGATCACTAAAGGTTATTAAACTATAAAACCCTACTACAGCCTCGGCACGACAGGTCACGACCATCGACTTCGCAGCCCTTCTTCTGGGGACCCACTGGCAGCACTAACTTTTTTATCATCAGGTTGACTTACAGGTAATGAAGCTCAACTGAAAGCATGGGAGTCAAACCTCTGTCCTTCAGGTGCAAAGTAGCAGCTTTAACCACTGTGCCATCTGCTGCCATATTGTAGCAGCCTAACATCTTTGATCTGCTTGTGATAGATAGCTAGATAGATAGACTGCCCAGCCAAAAAAAAATGTCACACTAATGTTTCATTGGACCGTCTTCAGCTTTAGTTACATCACACGTTTGCCGTGGCATCATTTCGATAAGCTTATGCAATGTCACAACATTTATTTCCGTCCATAGTTGCATTAATTTTTCACTAAGATCTTGTATTGATGATGGGAGAGTTGGAGCGCTGCGTAAAGTCTTCTCCAGCACATCCCAAAGATTCTCAACGGGGTTAAGGTCTGGACTCTGTGGTGGCCAATTCATGTGTGAAAATGATGTCTCCCTCATGCTCCCTGAAGCACTCTTTCACAATTTGAGCCCCATGAATCCTGGCATTGGAATATGAAGAAAAACTCCACTGATAGAAAAATCTGTTCATTCAGAATATTCAGGTAGTCAGCTCACCTCATTTTTTTGGCACATAACATTGCTGAACCTAGACCTGACCAACTGAAGCAACCCCACATCATAACACTAAGTTCAATCCAGGTTCAGACTTTTTTTTTGGCCAGGCAGTGTAGATAGATAGATAGATGCTAAATGATCTGTGCAAAAACAGGTAGCCCCACCCAACCCTACCCCTGGTAAATGTGAGGACACAGTACTGGGTGCTCTTTGGAAAACTGGACTGTTGCTGAATTATTATTATTATTATGCAATTTTATCTAAGATGAACTGGAGCGTTAGAGTGGTTAAACTTGCAAGCAAACATGCTTACAAGGTCACAAGATGAGAATGAAATGAAAACATGTTGGGATGAAATGCTATTCCGCAGCTTTCACTTGATCAGACTGGGAAAGGGTGGGACTGGACCAGACAGAGCCCCAGAGCAGCTGCCTGAAGGCAGTGGAGGTGCACCAGAGGAATGCGCCAGCAGGTCCTGCCAGAATGATGACAAGTGATGCAGAAGAGAAGATATTTACACAGTTAAATGGTGGTGAGTAATGGGTGCCCACCATCAGGCTGCTTCAGGCACGACACCTTTGCTGGGCCACAGCAGACATTCATGCAAACATTAACATCTTATGACAGATAAGGCCCTTCATCCTTATCAGGTTAGTGTTTTCCTGCAGAAGGTCATGTGTCTATAGTGACTGATATGTCTCCTCAGCCACCTCATGCCATTGTCCCTGTTGAGAAGGTGCTGTCACAGGTGACTTAAACATGCAGCCCGCTGTGTGGAACATCTACTGACGTATTAGGAATGAGTGCAAAGGCATCCCGTAAGGGTTTCTGGGTAACACTTCTAATGATAAACGTTTTATTATAAGAATATAACTCACTCCAGTGCATCTTCACATGTTTTTAATATCATCACTCCAGGACTTTTGGCACATTTTGGGAATGTAATAAAGTACAACCTTACTGGAATGCTGTTTGTTCAGCTGATGTATTTTAAAAAGGCTTTAACACAAAGTGTGGTTTGTGTCCCTCTATTTACTTGGTAAACCACAACCCAAATTCTTTTTTATAAAGTTATGGAATGCGGGCAAAGAAATGTATTTTATTGCTATTCTCCACACCTGGGGTCATCCAACTTCCACAGGGAAAAAATTATATGTGGAACATCTGCACATCTTTGTGAAACAGTTTAGACAATGCCCCATACAGTATCTGTAACCCGGTGCTGCTCTGTTCTGTTGTGAGCAATAAAAAGTGACAGGCTTCTTTTTATGTGATAAAATTTTTTTACTAGCACTAAGATAACTTTTACTTTATGCTTAATGATAATATATAAGCAAACCAATTTAATATGCAGCCCTTGTATTTAACCATTGTCTAATATGTGTCTATATAGGAAACACACATTTGAAGTTGGCATATTGAAATGTTTTCCAAAGGGAAACGAGGATTATCTTCAACAAAGCCACAAAAATGTGCTCTAAGAACACTTCCGGGAAGTAAAACTGCAATAAGCCTTGCTGGCTTTGGAAAAATATTTTGTAGGACTTACAGCACACCCAAGTGGGCACTAAACCAGTCTGCATTTTCCCACAGTAGGGTAACCTATTGTAACATTTACCTTTGATGAAGGTTCAAGGTTCAAAGTTTGCTGTATTCTCATTCTGCTTTATACAGATGTACAAAGGAGAACAAGATGTTGATCCTCCTGGACCACAGAGCTGTCCCTCTGCCTAGCCAATCGGTATAGGTCCTTTTCTCCCTCCAACCTTTCATACAATTCACCATACGCCTTTTCTTTAGCCTTCGCCACCTCTCTCTTTGCCCTACGCTTCATCTCCTTGTACTCCTGTCTACATTCTTCATCTCGCTGTCTATCCCACTTCTTCTTCGCCAGCTTCTTCCTCTGTATACTCTCCTGTAGTTCCTCATTCCACCATCAGGTTTCCTTGTCCTCCTTCCTCTGTCCAAATGTCACACCAAGCACCTTTCTAGCTGTCTCCCTTACCGCTTCTGCTGTGGATGCCCAGCACACTGGTAACTTTTCACTGCCACCCAATGCCTATCTTAATTGCTCCCTGAACTCTACCTTATAGTTTTCCTTTTTCAACTTCCACCATTTGATCCTTGGTTCTGCCCTCACTCTCCTTCTCTTTTTGATCTCCAATGTCATCCTACAAATCACCATCCTATGCTGCCTAACTACGCTTTCCCCTGCCACCACTTTGCAGTCTACAATCTCCTTCAGCCTGGCCCTTCTGCATAAGATATAATCCACCTGTGTGCATCTTCCTCCACTCTTGTACGTCACCCTGTGTTCCTCCCTCTTCTTAAAATACGTGTTTACCACAGCCATGTCCATCCTTTTTGCAAAATCCACAATCATCTGACCTTCTGCGTTCCTCTCCTTGACACCATACCTACCCATCACCTCCTCATCTCCTCCGTTCCCTTCACCAACATGCCCATTGAAATCCGCTCCAATCACCACTCTCTCCCTCGGGTACACTCTTCACCACTTCATCCATATCACTCCAGAATTCTTCTTTCTCATCCATCTCACACCCAACTTGCGGGGCATATGCACTAACAACATTCATCATCACACCATCAATTTCCAGTTTCATAACCATCACTCTGTCAGACACTCCCTTCACCTCCAAAACACTCTTGACATACTGTTCCTTCAGGATAACCCCTACCCCATTTCTCCTCCTATCCACACCATGGTAAAACAGTTTAAACCCCCCTCCAATGCACCTAGCCTTACTCCCCTTCCATTTGGTCTCTTGCACACACGATATATCAACCTTCCTTCTCTCCATCATATCAGCAGGCTCTCTCCCTTTACCAGTCATACTACCAACATTCAAAGTTCCTACCCTCACGTCCACTCTCTTAACCTTCCCCCTCTCCTCCTTCCTCTGGACATGTCTTCCTCCTCTTTTCCTTCGGCCTCTTCTCTTTCTTCGGCCAATAGTAGCCCAATTTCTGCCAGCACTCTGTCGGCTAGCAGTACTGGTGGCGGTCGTTGTTAACCCGGGCCTCGATCGATCCGGTATGGAAATTTGTATTTTTGTCCGCATATTTGGTTTGGCAAATTTTTACGCCGGATGCCCTTCCTGACGCAACCCTCCCCATTTATCCGGTCTTGTGACCGGCATGAAAAAATACACTGGTTTGTGCATCCCCTTGTGGCTGGATTCAAATCCATGCTATCTTACCTACACAAAAATAAACAGAAGTCAAGATACAAAACCACCTCCCTAACTCCCTAACACAAAATACACACAAACAAATGGCAGCCACTCCTTACACACTCTTCATCCATGGCAAAAAAGCTGTAGTGCAGTAAAAAAATATTGTTACTGGAACTGGAGTTAGACTTCCATGAAAATTCATGCAAAATTTATGGAACACTGTTAATAACAATGTCAAGGTATGGACTGGTATGTGATTCTTTCCTGCTGGTGGAAATAATATCAGACCATATATTTCATATAGAAGAAATGTACATAACTTCAGGTGTTGAGATAGAAGAAAATAGGAATTTTGGACATTTAGGCCTGAACTGCTATGAAGTATTTCAGAATTATCCAGGAATCTATTATTATTACAGTCTATTTCTGTACTGCTCACTGTCTCTATTTCATTTATTTCTATATTTTTCCCAGGCTAATTTTAATGTCTGTTATGACATGTGTGTTTTGTCTCTAACTGATAAATGTATCCTACAGTAGCGCTGTGCAATTACTATCTATCTATCTATCTATCTATCTATCTATTTTGTGGTTTGAAATATAACAAAAAAATCAAAATCAAAGCTTCAACTGTTAAATTATTTATTTGGACAAAGAAATCTAGTAATACTAAAAAGTCGTAATAACAAGCAAGCTGGTACACTACCAGACAATGTGCTTTTTGTTTTCAAAGTTTGCATTACTGTGAGGATAAAACTGGAATATACATATTATAAAATGATCTGTGACACTGAACAATTTGAAAAAGTGTGGGGAGTGGATAGGTGCTGTGCTCCATTGTTGAAGGGCAGCTTAGAATTAATTTGTAGTAACACTGAATGTCCGATATTGTGTAGAGAACTAGAGGAGCTGGAGTAATATTGAAAGATTTAATAATGTTGTTTGGTTGCTTCCATTAGATTTTGGTTGCTTGTATGGAGTTGTTTTTTTAAGGTTTCAAATTATTGTGGTAATTTTTTTTCATTTACTATATGTTACTTGAACACAAACGCTTCTTTTTTTGTAAAATCTTGTCTGTTTTGATATAATAAAGATTTTTTAAAAATGTCTATCTATCTATCTGTCTGTCTTTCTGTCTGTCTGTGTGTTCTGGAAACCAGAGACAGGGCACACAGAAGACGCGTTTTGTAATTCCCCCCCGACCCCATGACCCTTTCGCGACGCCGTACTTACGGTAATATAAATAGGCAGCAGCGCTCACGTTCCGTTCGCGTTCCGTTCGCCGTTATGAGTCGCGGTTACAATGACGAGCTACAGTTTCTGGATAAAATTAGCAAGAACTGCTGGCGAATCCGAAAAGGCTTCGTTCCAAACATGCAGGTTTTTTTCGCCGTTTTCAGTTTAAATAAATGTATGCATGTTTGTGAGCATGATGCTATTTGTTTTGTAATTTCACTGCTTTATATTTTCTCTGTCTAGTCCTGTCTTGGGGTAATTCTGTGTTGGTTGCTGTCTGCTGCGACATCGTCAACTGATAATAATAATGATGATAATTAGTAACAGCGGTTAGCTTGTGGCTGTAAGGCGGAGTCCCGCTCCATTTGAATTTCTCTTTTGCTGAGTTGGCTTGTTGCGGGTGAGGGTTTCTCTTGTTAGAAGAAATGTGTTGGACAGAACTGGCTACAGACGGTCCCCATTATATTCAAACAGCTCAATAATTTCCCATTAGGTTGGTTCAGTTTTTATACCTTTTTCCGCACCTGTGATGGTCATTTGGTTTAAAAAAAAAAAAAAAAAAAGTTTGGTAAATTGTTTTCCACGGCACTATATTAGACTGGCAGGAATGAGTGATGTGTTCTATTAGCTTGGTGACCAGGACCTTTTGCCAATGTGGCGCACAGGTGGAGGGGGTCTTTTACGTGAACGACCCTCTGGAGAAGCTGATGTTCGAGGAGCTCCGCAATGCCTGTCGTGGTGGAGGTAAAGACCATCCTCTTTTCTGTTGTGTGCACACCCACATGTTTGATGACCCAGCATCAGTTCAGAGAGGCGCTGTGTTGGAGCTCCTTCAGCACCTTTGATGTTTTCTTGTTTTCAGGCATTGGTGGGTTTCTACCAGCCATGAAACAAATAGGCAATGTTGCAGCGCTCCCTGGAATTGTACATGTAAGTTTGTCTTGGATCAAAACTAGCAGTAGCAGAACTAGTAGTATGGCTGAAAATGGCTTCTGTACTGAATGAAATACATGACTGATGCTATCATCTCGGCAGAAATCTGTTGGCCTTCCGGATGTCCACTCTGGATACGGCTTTGCCATTGGAAACATGGCTGCTTTTGACATGAGTGACCCCAAGGCTGTTGTTTCTCCAGGTAAATCCTCTGTGCTGGAAATGGGTTTTCCTTCTGATTTGCAGATTGAGTGCATCAGAGGCAGCAGATGTAGTCCTTTCAGTCACTGCCTTGTGCTCAAAGGATCCAGGCTTGAATACTACAACTGCCATAAAGCACCTTTGATCAAGTGAATTTTACTGAAGCGATACAGTAAAAATTACCCTGAACTATAAATAGGTAAATGTAAATTGCTTTTGGGGGAGGACATCTGCTAAATAAATATCATGATGGTGTGTAATGTAAAGTAAGGCAGTACAGCATGGCTTCCTCCTGAGGTGGGTTGATACAGATCTTCAGCAGGAAATGTAGCTATAGAGGCACTGAAGACACTAGATAGTAACTAAACAGTGTCATGATTGAAGCTATAGTGGAATTGTTCATAGACAAATGGCCAGTTTGTGTTTAAAGTGTGCTCATTTCCACATTCTGCTTCCACAGGTGGTGTGGGCTTTGACATCAACTGTGGCGTGCGTCTTTTGCGGACTTGCTTGGATGAGGGAGATGTGCAGCCCGTTAAGGAGCAGCTGGCGCAGGCCATGTTCGACCATATCCCTGTAGGGGTGGGCTCCAAGGGGGTCATCCCCATGGGTGCAAAGTAAGGAAGCTGAAGTGGGACACATGTTGTGTAGTAGTGTCAACAGTACACATGGATGTGTTTCATTGTGTTAAATTTGTCACCCAACATGCTTATTTGTTCCATATTGCCTTGATGTAATGACCTCCTTCCCTGTTAGTCTGCCATGGTTTGTACACCACAATTCCCAGTCTTCAGTGTGGAGAACTACATAGATGTAAAATCCCAGACTTCAAAATTTTACTAAATTACTGTAAATACAGCAAAGTGGTAGCTGTATTTGCAGTAATTTAGTAATACTCTTGGCCTTATGAAGGTAGCTTATTCTTAAATTCTTTGAAAGGTGGATTTTCATAAATCAATATTACTATTCAATTGTTATGCATTACATAACAATGTGTTATGCATTCGTAAGCCCCAAAATGGATACTTGTTTATGGTAAAATCATGCCAATTCCCATTAATCTGTGCACAATTACTATAATGGTTAATATTAGATATCTTAACATAACAAGGCACTTTTCCTTTATTAGTAGTCTGTAGCAAATTCTGTCCACACTCCTGATAGTATAATGTAGAACAAAATCAGGAATTATCTGTGTTTGGGGAGGGGGGACACACCCAAGTACAGCAGTTAACAGTCTAATTGTACACAGTTTGAAAACCTTTAACTGATGGAGCACTTGGGGGTGTACCTGCAGGGACCTTGAGGAGGCTCTAGAGATGGGTGTGGACTGGTCTCTGAGAGAAGGCTATGCCTGGGCAGAGGATAAAGAGCACTGTGAGGAATATGGCCGCATGCTTCAGGCTGATCCCAATAAGGTCTCCTCCAAGGCCAAGAAGAGAGGGCTTCCCCAGGTACCCAATGCCCCCCATGGAATGTGTTCCAGCTAATCCCAGTCAAGTCCTGATGCCCCTGGTATTAGTCACCAGCAGCTAGTTGGCCCTTGACCCCTGGGGTTATGCCTGCATCTGCCACTCGTAAAGAAGCCAGTTCCTCAGCCTTATTTTTCTGGAATTCATTACTGTGCTTCAGTTATTAGTAATAAATCCTGCTGGTCTTTTGTCTAGCTGGGGACTCTGGGTGCAGGAAATCACTATGCTGAGATTCAGGTTGTGGATGAAATCTACAATGACTATGCTGCCAAGAAGATGGGCATCGACCACAAAGGGCAGGTCTGCGTGATGATCCACAGTGGTAGTCGAGGCCTCGGTCACCAGGTAGCCACTGGTAGGCACTTGTTGTGGCCTCTCTGAAGACAGCTGTCCTTTATCTGCTTATGAGTGTAGGAAACCCTGCCTTTATCCATCTCCTATGAGATAGTTACTGGTTTCCCTGTAAACCAGAATTATTTATAGCGAAGCTGTGATGAGAATTAATGTTTGGTTTAAGGCTGAAAGTGCAGTGTCATCCAGTAAGAAATAGGATCTTAGGGTAGGTCTTTTTAGAACTGTTTCCTTGAATATTAAATGTAGTTAATGTAAACATAGCCATTAACCATACCAAGTGCATGTAACTCCTTTGGCTTTTGGTAAGAAACCTGGACCTTGACTGAATCTGCAGCAATGTCTTGTATAGATGCTCTGGTGGCCATGGAGAAGGCAATGAAGAGGGACATAATTGTGGTGAATGACAGGCAGCTGGCCTGCGCTCGAATCTCCTCACCAGAGGGCCAGGACTACTTGAAGGGTATGGCAGCCGCCGGCAACTACGCCTGGGTCAACCGCTCCTCGATGACCTTCCTGACCAGACAGGTGTGTGGTGCTGGATCATCAGATCATGTCATCTGTTGGTTGTGTTGTCCTTTCTTGTGTGGCTAGTTGGCTTCTCTTACAGCAAGATTGGTTTACATTTCACCTTATTCTCTAAATTTTCTTTTAATTTCCTCTATCTTTCATGAATAAGATTTTTATATTGTATTCTGTAAATCATCATTCTACATTTAAAGGTTGAATTGGATCTTAAGGCCTTACACTCAGGACTTTTGGTGCCATGTGAAGTAGCTGTTTGCTGTGGAAGCTGTTTTTGATTTTGTCTTTGTTTTACACCAAAGAAATTTTTTCCATTGACAATGAATACAGAATGAGTGTGGTGTTTGTTCTCTGTATGTTTTACCACTTTATCCTGACAGGGATGTAGTATATGGAGTTGCGTATAGTTGAGATTAGCTGCTGGCCTTGAAGAAGCTGCTTGTATTTAGTTTAATATTTTTGCCAAATTGCTGTGGAGTTCAGTGCTATAAAGCAGTACTGAAGCAGTGAGTGAAGAAAACAGCAGGGAACTGGTAATTATAAGCTGAAGAGGTGCTGAAGGGCTGTTTTGAGACCAGATTCAAAAGTGTTTTGTGATCCACAAAGGGAGGACATAGACAGATTGAGGCAGCGTTACAGGCTACATTAATTTCTATGGTGCACAACCATAGCCATCACAACTATTTGTCCCTAATAAATCTTATGCAATTAATCCTAAATCAGCAATGAGCCTTTTTAAATGGGTAATGGGGGAAGAAGTGAGATGTGTGCAGAAAGACCAATACTGGGTTGCCCACATCAGAGATGCCAAAGATGGTAAGTACATGGAGGACAACCTAGGACAGACTGAGCTGAAGGAAGTATGGAGGGACCTGAAGAACATCACTGTCTACAGTCTAGTGATCACTTACTGGAGGGTGGCTGTGGCAAGGTTAGTCAAACTGTTAATCAGTGGTTTCAAAGCTAAAGGCTGGCCCTTAGCTTTAAATGACTATTGGCCTGTTGCTTTGATTTCAAGCATCATGAAGACTCCGTAAAGGCTGGTCCCGGTGCATCTCGAGTACTTTGTCAGGACATTGTTCTGGACATTGAATTTTCCTAGAAGGCTCACAGGGGAGTGGACAATGCTGTCATCTACCTTCTGACCAGGGCCTACTCTCACTTAAGCAGGCAGCATGTTGAAGGTCATGTCCTTTAACAGCCTGGGAATTTTAGGGAGAAGCTTCAGTCCATGTTAGTGGCCCAATCCATTGCATTCTGGCTTCAGAACAGACTGGTAGACCAGATTGTGTCTCACATGTGGCTATGACCAGCACAGGGCTCCACTCCAGGGACAGTGCTGAATTCCTTTCTGTTGTGGTTGAACCCAAAGTAATGCCACCTACAAAAGATTTTAGATGATATGGCTGGGTGTGTCGGGGATGGTCGGGAAGATGAGTAGAGGCTAGATGAATTCCCCCCCCCTTCCTCTTCCAACCCCTCCCAGTTATTTCTGACTTTTCTATGTCTTCCTGTAGCCTGGAGTAGTTTCCTACAGGAGTAATGAAGTCTTTATCGGTCTCCTGTAGTATGAGAAATCTTCAGTTTTTGTTTTCAGTGGTGAGCCAGATGCGTTACAAGAAGCAAAAAGATGATGTCATGAAGGTACAAAATGTTGGCCACATCTGCAGGCTTTCGCTAAAGTGTTTGGCTCCACCCCGGATGATCTGGACATGCACGTGATCTACGATGTGTCCCACAACATCGCCAAAGTAGAGGAGCACATAGTGGATGGCAAGCAGAAGACTCTGCTGGTGCATCGCAAGGGCTCCACACGTGCCTTCCCACCACACCACCCTCTCATTGCTGTAGACTATCAGGTGATCTGTGGTCTCTTTACATACCATATTGCTGCCTGCACAGGTTGACAATTTCATTGTTGATTAAGCATTAATATCCATTTAAATTTGCTAGTGTTTCTCACAACTGCTAGCAAATTATTTTAGTTTGTTTCAATTTGAGATTCTCAAATGCCTACAGTAGCTTAAAATGCAGGTTCTTACCGCATTTATTTCATGTAAACATTTCTGTTTGATTGTAGGGCATTACTTTTATAGAAATGATTTGGCCCTCAAAAACGAAAGATCTGGGTTAAAAGGGGTTTAACAGCTGATCTTTAAATCGGAGTATCAAAATTTGTTTTTAATGCTGAATGGTGGCAATCGAAAAGCACTGCTTTGTGCCCCCCCCCATTTAGATGCATGTCTCAATTTCATTCTTTCTCTTCATCCCAAGCAGATGACTGGCCAACCTGTCCTCATTGGTGGTACCATGGGAACGTGCAGCTATGTCCTCACTGGCACAGAAAAGGGCATGACTGAAACATTTGGGACAACCTGCCATGGAGCTGTAAGGCTGCAAACACCCCCCCACCCCCACCCCAGCGCTAGAGAACTCCTCCAAGAGTTTAAATATGTTTATACCCCCTCCCTCCTAGGGTCGTGCATTATCTCGTGCCAAGTCTCGCCGGAATCTGGATTTTCAGGATGTGCTTGATAAACTAGCAGACATGGGCATTGCCATCAGAGTTGCATCCCCCAAACTGGTCATGGAGGAGGTAGGCAAGGAGATGTGGTGTTCAAATGTGTAAGAGTATAAGAATGTGCTAGTTGGTGTACTTGCCAACTATGACCTGTTTTGGCAATAGCTATTGATGCAAACAATATCCTGTGAGTATTGAATGTACATTAAAGACAACTGCATGAAGACAAATGTAGTTTAAAAAGTTATTTTTATCATATTGGTTTAGGGAGTAGAAAAATTACAAATGTTTCCTTTTTAACCAACAGGCACCAGAATCATACAAAAATGTGACTGATGTGGTCAACACGTGTCATGATGCTGGGATCAGTAAGAAGGCCATAAAACTGAGACCCATTGCAGTGATCAAAGGCTGAACAACTCTGAAATGAACATCTCAGTTTATGTAAAGATGCCCATTAATGCAAATGACCGCATGCACAGCCAGGCATTCTTAGACTTGGGTGAAAAACTTGCATTACTTGGTTTGCCATCTTTGGATCTTCTATATGCAGTTAAATCCTACTAGCTGAATCCAATGTAATGATTCTCACCACTAGGATAATTCTCTTCTCCTCCCCCCCCAAGCACTTTAACACAACCAAAAAGCTGGCATTTTGTTTCTGTGATGGTTTATTTATCAAATGGGTGCTTGAACTGCAATAAAAATATGTATAACACAACTTGTCATTGAACAGACTTCTTCAGAACATAAAACCCAGCTTTACCGATGTGTCTCATGCTGGGACAACAGGACTGCTTATATTTGTATGTTACCTTTAATGAAAGTTATGAAAGCAACTGAATGCATGGTGTTGTATAGTCATCTATTGCAAAATATTTCATCTTTTAAAGTATTTTTGATGACTACAGTTAACATTTTGTGTGTACTTTCTAGTATTTTTTTTTATGCTTGGCAACCTTAAGTACCCCTTAACTCTACAGCAGCTAAATGGGATCTGAGTTATTTTTTTTATTTTTTTTTAATCGCACTGTACAAGAAATCATACAAATCTATGATGAATTTAAACTTAACAAGGGTACGTTTCAAACCGGTAGCAAAGAATATCAATTAAATATTTAGTAAATGTTTGTTTTTGACTTAAAGCAATAATCAAAAATTTGAATTATGTAATTATTGCGGTTTAATAAACTTATTGTATTTAAAAAAAGAGGGAATCGTTTGCTTAAAGCGAAGCCGATTATCGTTCAGAACTGCCTAAGACTTGCACCAATGAGAAGTCTCATTTAGATAAGGGCGTTTCCGGTAAGTTTTGACGCACACCTATCGTAACAAATCAACGTCCAATACAGGCAAAGAATTCACCAATGACAGCGCTCCGTTAGATATCGTATTTCCGGTTATGCTTGACGTGAACTGGCCACACCTTTCCACTTCCTCTTTTTCAGTGGCAGTCCGCGAGACACACGATGAAGGCGTCCGGCACGGTATGAAAAGCGTTAAAAAACATTTTAGTTTGTCCAAATACTTTTCATTTGAACCCAAAAAGTTGAACATGAATACACACGTTACTCTATTTATTAAATTTAAAGCGAAAATTGCCCTTTTATCACTCTCTTTTTGGAGTAGTTAATTAGCGTGAAAATGGCGGCCGAGCGCTGGCAAACCATGTGGTGAAAGTGGACGCATTGGGCTCCTTAAACTCTACTTGCCGTGTCCCTAGTGGCTATATGGGACTGTATTCGTCTCAGGCTTATTTGTAAATGTAAATTGTCCAGTCACGCCATGAAGCGATCCGGTGCCCGGCTATGTAGCCGGAGGTCGTGGCGTTGTGTCGCGCCGCGCGTGTTGGGGTTTGCTGGGGGACTTCCACGCGTTCTCTCCTGCACACGAAAACCCAAAGGTCTGTATTCCGCAGTAATACGATCTTGCCTGATGTGCAGAAATTGATCAGAGCCTTGTCGCCTTTCGGACGCTGCTGTGCTTCTGGAAGTGAAATCAGGGCCCGACAAACTAGCCGCGCCTGGCGGTCCTCCAGCCGCAGCTCCGGACGGGAAGTGTCGTCTGGTGGTAAATGCATTACAATGTTGTTCTTTCAGCTTAGGGAGTACAAAGTGATTGGGCGTCTGCTGCCCTCGGCCAAGAATCCCACTCCTCCGCTGTACCGCATGAGGATCTTCGCCCCCAACCATGTGGTGGCCAAGTCCCGCTTCTGGTACTTCGTCTCCCAGCTGAGGAAGATGAAGAAGGCTTCCGGAGAAATAGCCTACTGTGGACTGGTACGAGGGGATGGGGTGCACTCTGCTCACTCTGAAAGTCTGGCTTTGGACTCCCTGCTTGTGCTTTAGTACTGCTGTGGTCATGGTATTTGCGTTGAATCAGTGCTATAAAAACGAACACTCAGCTGTACAGATGACAAAACTTATTGTTGTTATTCAGCATCTTAGTGGTCTGGTTGTGCTCCTCTGAGATGCCACTACTACTCATTTCTGCGTGCATATTTTGGGCTCTCTAGAATCCTCTCACCATCAGGGAGGTACTGAGCTCTATGTACCACCTTTTCACTTCTTTGAATTTTATATTTGCACTGTTTTGTCACAGTGTTCAGTTACTACATATGCACAAATTCAGAGATTTTTTTTCTCTCTCCAAAGTGACCTACAGTGGGTAATGCATTTACTGTTATTTACCCATTTGTACATCAGGATAAATCAGCATACTACAGCAGGAGGTCACAATTGAACCTGTGACTATGAGGTTCAGAGGTTACAGAGCTAAACCTTCCAGTACCTGTTGTCCCAAATGCAGGCCCCTGTGTTGTTGTGGTTTACACGACATGATGATGTGAGATTGTGGTTGTTTTCTGTATTGCTTTTGGAAACACAGTTGTATCTATCTATGTATGTATTTTAAAGATGTGTCGTTGTCTCCTGTGCTGCAGGTGCATGAGAAGACACCTCTGAAGGTGAAGAACTTTGGCATCTGGCTGCGCTATGACTCTCGAAGTGGCACCCACAACATGTACAGGGAGTACAGAGACCTGACCACCTCTGGGGCTGTGACCCAGTGCTGTAAGTAGCCCAGCTGGGGACTGAGCTCATGCTTCCGATAGGTTGGGGACCTCACAGTAAAATTTATATTGAGCTCTGTCACGTCCAATTGACAGATGATTTTTTTTTGTTTGTTTGTTTTGTTTTGTCCAGCAGGTTCCTGCAGCTTGTATAGATTGTGTGGTTTATACCTCAGCTGGCAGGTGGCACAGCTTAGCTTTGTGTTTTATCCACTCTGTGGCTCTTCAGTTTTTTTACAAAACTGTTTGCAGTAGGTAGCTCTGCATCTTAATGCACTCCATATTGTGTATTTACTTCAGTAATCAAAGGATGGATTTACTTGGGTAGAGAACTGGAGTTACTGCTGCACGCCTCAGTGGCAGGCACCGTTCAGCCCAGTCGGGGCTTCTGGTGACAACCCGCTACCCTCTGTTTGCCAACTTGCTGAATGCAGAACAGTAGTGGAATGATGGGTCCCATTACAGCAGTTTCCTGCTGAGCTGCACACAAACCCAAAGGTCATTATGAACCTGTATAATGATCTTGTCATGTGTGCACACATCAACAGAACCTCGTCGCCTTCCACAGGCTGCTGTGCTTGCGGAAGTGAAATCGTGGCTCAACAGCACCTTAACACTCACATCATTGACCTGGCAGCTCAAAATGATGGCTGTTTCAAGAAAGAGAGCTTCGGCTGAGCAAGTAATTAATGAGTTAGTATAGGGTAGCTCACCTGAGTAAGCTGACACCATCCTGTGACCTTCCGTCAAATTAACTTACTGCCCCAGAACTGAGGCCCATTTATGCTAAATCGTCACTAATTCCCATCAAAGTTGACAGTTACTTCAGTTGCTCCTTATTAATTACTTCATAATAATACTGTTTGTCCAGCTCTTTCGCACATGTAAAACACTGTACATCAAATAGTTCATGGGTGCATGTTTCAGGGTTTTTGGTGATACTTAAACATTGAGTTATTGCATGATCTGCAGTTCCCTTGAAGAAACTTGACATTTAGGTGCATTAAAAGAGTTTGCTTTGGTGGCTTGTCTTAGAATTGCTGTCAGGGTTGCTTCAGCAGGGCCCTTCAGTTTGTGTTTTTGCCTGGCAGACCGTGACATGGGGGCCCGGCACCGCGCACGAGCCCACGCCATCCAGATCATGAAGGTGCAGGAGATCGCTGCCAACAAGTGCCGTCGGCCAGCCATCAAGCAGTTCCACGTAAGTGAGCTCGCCGTGCACCCTGTGTTCTGGAGGTCTGCTCATCGGGCATGCTTATCTACTGCCCCCCCCCAATTCCCCTTGTTTCGCACCTTCAGCATCGATGCTACTTCCTCATTAAAAGCTACTTTCTCTTCCTCATTAAAAGCTGCATGCATTCTAACCTGATATTGGTTTCCTCCCTGTCCATAGGACTCCAAGATCAAATTCCCGCTGCCCCACAGGGTGCTGCGCCGCCAGCACAAGCCACGCTTCACCACCAAGAGGCCCAGCACCTTCTTCTGAGCACAGCGGCAGCTTTCTGTCCCGTTTGGTTCACAATAAACATGAGAAAAAGCACTCTTCTCTGTTTGATGTGTTTGCACGAAACAACACAGGCTTAAGACCTGAGGGCGATCTTGCTCTCGTGCACACACACTTGACTGTCTGTCTGCACACAAACTGTACTGCATTGGAACCTACAACCTAGGAGCAGCAAGGCACCAATAGACCTGACCGGTCAGCTCCCAGACAGCTGTGTTGTCGTACAGCTCAGCTTGCTGCACAGGGTTAGCATTCATACAAATGTGCAGAGCTGTTACCCCCTCTAGTGGCTGCTTGGAGGCCTGCATCTGTGCTTGTTCTCATGGGGCCCGTTAGTGTTTCAGTCCTGTTCAAGTATAAATGGAGACGCATTCGAAGGAGCACTGCCGCTGGATTCCTCAACTCGGGAATTGTATGTTTAAACAGGTGGAACAGGCTGGAATGCACACATGGGCTCATTGTAATATTTATAAAATGCATTTGTAACTGCCTGCAGTTCCATGCAAATGCACTAAGTTTTTTCAGCTTTCAAGGCTTGAAGTATGATTGAGCAGTTTCCTCACTGCTGCAGAATGTGCTGAACAAATGTACAAACTTGATGCTCGTGTCTTGTCACGGTACCATTTACTGTATAGCGCCACCTATGCTGACTGGCCGCAGTCCTCATTTAACTGCCCCATGGGCTCTACTATCGTGTGTTATGTAGCTTTTCACAGTACTTAGAGCCATGGCTGTAATGGGGAGTGTTATACACTTTTAGTAACATCTCTACTGGTGTTATTACTATCATCATGCCTTTACTGATTGGATAGGCAGCAAAGCAAGCTGAAAGTGGTCAGATGCTGATAAACGTTTCCAGCGCCCCACATACACACACAGGCTACTTGTTTAATTTCCTATTGTCTATCAAACCAGCAGCTCTTTCACACTTTGAACCTCCTCCTTATTTAGTCTGTAAACTCAGTTGGCCCATAATGTTATACAGAGAACAGCAGGTAACTGGGGGCTTCAGCAGTTAGTAAATGTCCAGTTTACTGTGGTAAAGTTGGTTTTACCTCAACTCGCTGTTAATGGGAGTGGCCAGTGTGGTGTTGTGCTCAGTCCTTTAATGGCCTGGGGAGGGGATCCAAACTCACCTTCCTTCCATCTGCTCAGAAAGGCCAAGCTAAAGTAGCATCATGCTGATGTCCTGGGGGTCTGGACTCTCTGTCTGTGTGTGTGTGGTGGGGGGGTTGCAATAATCCAGCATCTATTGCCAGTTTGTGCCCCTAGAATCCTGAATAAATAAATGAATTAAGCAGCACATTTTTAATTTGCTCTACACTTTTGCAGAGAATTTTCTAGAACCAAATCTGTAAGTAAATGTTCTGTATTATTAAGCTTTTCTTGCTTGTGTTTGCAAACAAACAGCTCTGGCCCAGGACCCCCCACACCCAGACACCCTCCCTGTTTTCACCGACTGCAGGATTAAATCTGTGTGGGAGGTCCTGTTGCTCCCAATTGTTTATCCTTCCTGAGGAATGGGCTCAGCTCAGGCCATCGAATGGAATGAAGGGGAAGAATAGATGGGAGTGGAATTTGTCTTCATCTGCTTCCCCGTCCAGAGAGGAGGAGGAGGTTTATTTGTGCAGGAAGCTGTCAAACAGGCTTTCCATGAAGCCGCCGCCAAGCTGGGCAAACTGCACGCTCATCAAGGGCTCAATCAGTGAAAACCTGCCTGGAATCCCTTTTGTTGTCATGGAACACGGAGAAAAAATGTGCAGCAGAGCCTGTTTTTACCGTTTATATAACAAATACGCGGTGCTGCCATTAGGGCCAACCTTCATCTGGGGGAATTACCACTGGAAAGAGAATTTGGCTCAACTGGGAGACACCAATCAAGTGGGAGAACAGCAGCCTGGCGAACGGCGCCGCTTTGGAAAACCACAAGACATTCACATGAGCACAATTAAAAAGCATAAACGGTTTAATAACTCAACAGTATGCATCTGAGTTCTGCAGAGGGGCTCATTAATGCGGCCAGCAGGGGGCAGAGTCACTAGAGTAGCCACCTAGCACGCAAACGGCCCGGGTTCAAATCCTACCTACTACCGTAGTTCTCTTAATTGAGCTACAGATGGTCCTTGCCTTACAATGGGGTTACATTCCGATAAACCCGTCCTAAGTCGAAAATATCGTAAGTCGAGAATGCATTTAATACACCAAACCTACTGTCACGCCTGTGGCCGCTTCAGCAACAGAACGTAGGCGATCTCTCCGCCCCCGTCTTCAGACTGACCGCTGATTGGATGATTGATTGGCGCAGGAACCAATCGCGGACGGGATTTAGTTCCCACCCGGACTTCCTGTCGGTGCTCAGTTCCCGCTGCCCCTTTGTGACCTCTCCTGCAAGCGCTGTCTTGCTAAGGCCTCGTATTTTGTTTGTTTTCGGTTGTGGTCTCTTCCGTTTTTATTTACTGCCAGTCGCTAATGTTTAGCGCTAGCTCCTGGCTAAGGGTAATGCTCTTTGTCGGAAACAATACTCAGTACAGAGTTTAACAGAACTTCAACTTATTACCTTAGTGCCACGTAATTGGTTTCACCCACGCTTAACACCTAGCGAACATCATAGCCTAGCCTACCTTAAAAGTCATTACGAGCATGCCACTTTCATGCTGCTTTCAGGAGACACAGACACAGAAAGATGTTCTGATGCACAAAAAAGAATGTAGATACGGGGGGGGGGGGTATCCAAAAAAACACTGACAACGCAGAACACTGTAGAGTATCAGTTGTATACACCGTATATGCTAGTGACTGCGTGGCAGACTAAGAAATGCGGATCACTGTCACTGCCTAGCATCACGAGAGTATTGTACTGCATATCACTTACCTGGAAATTTGAAGTATGGTTTCTACTGAATACGCATTGCTATTGCACCTTCGTAAAGTCGAAAAATCTAAAGTCGGACCATTGTAACTCAGGGACCATCTGTACTGCACTATCTCCTGCTGGACCCGTGCATCAGTGTGTCACCTCCCCCCTGGCTGTGACACATCTTGGTACTGTCCCTCCAGCTCTCCTTGTTCCTCTCTGGGGTCCAATACATCGTACTGCTTTTGTAGATTGGAAAAAAGCCACAAACCCACAACCATTCCTGCTTTGGAGGCCTTTAAATCCAGGCTGCAGAGCCACATGTTCACATTCCACTTTCATCTGACACACTTATCCATTTTTATCTCTTATATTAGTTATTTTGTTGTGTTGCAATTTAGCTGTAAATCTGTTCCTGGTGAATCGTTGTTATACATACAGTACAGTAAATGCAGTGTACATATATATGTTCTTACGTTCAAATGCTACTTTTAAAGGTGCTTTATAATATTTTCATACTTGCTGATATTTATATTTCCATCATTCATATTTCTTCTTTATCTTTCGGCTGCTCCTATTAGGGGTCGCCACAGCGGATTAAACGTTTCCATGTTTCCCTGTCCTCTGCATCTTTCTCCATCGCACCCACCACCTGCATGTCTTCCTTCACCACATCCATAAATCTCCTCTTAGGCCTTCCTCTTTTCCTCTTGCCTGACAGCTCCATCCCTAGCATCCTTCTCCCCATATATCCGGAATCTCTCCTCTGCACATGTCCAAACCAACGCAATCTCGCCTCTCTGACTTTGTCTCCAAACCGTCTAACCTGGGCTGACCCTCTAATATACTCATTTCTAATCCTGTCCATCCTTGTCACACCCAGTGTAAATCTTAACATCTTTAACTCTGCCACCTCTAGCTCTGCCTCCTGTCTTTTGGTCAGTGCCACCGTCTCCAACCCATAAAGCATAGCTGGTCTCATTACCATCTTATAGACCTTCCCTTTCACTCTTGCTGGTACCCTTCTGTCACAAATCACTCCTGACACTCTTCTCCACCCACTCCACCCTGCCTGCACTCTCTTCTTCACCTCTCTTCCACACTCCCCGTTACTCTGAACTGTTGATCCCAAGTATTTAAATTCATTTCAACACCTTCGCCAACTCTATTCCCTGCATCCTCACCATTCCTCTGTCCTCCCTCTCATTTACGCACGTGTATTCTGTCTTAGTCCTACTGACCTTCATTCCTCTTCTCTCTAGATCATATCTCCACCTCTTCAGGGTCTCCTCAACCTGCTCCCTACTCTCACTACAGATCACAACGTCACCCGCAAACATCATAGTCCACGGTGACTCCTGTCTGATCTCATCTGTCAACCTGTCCATCACCATTGCAAATGAGAAAGGACTCGAAGCTGATCCTTGATGTAATCCTACCCCCACCTTAAAAGCATCCGTCACTCCTACCACAGACCTCACCACTGTCACACTGTCCTTGTATATATCCTGTACCACTCTTACATACTTCTCTGGCACACCTGCCATCCTCATACAATACCGCAACTCCTCTCCAGGTACCCTGTCATATGCGTTCTCTAAGTCCACGAAGACACAATGCAATTCCTTCTTACCTTCTCGGTACTTCTCCATCAACATCCTCAGAGCAAACATCACATCTGCAGTACTCCTTCTCGGCATGAAGCCATACTGCTGCTCACTAATCGTCACCTCCCTTCTTAACCTAGCTTCCACTACTCTTTCATGCAGTGGCTGATCAGTTTTATCCCTCTGTAGTTACTACAGCTCTGCACATCACCCTTATTCTTAAAAATTGGTACCAGTACATTTCTTCTCCACTCCTCAGGCATTGTTTCACTTTCTAAGATTACATCCATCATTCATATTTATTATGTATTATTATTAAGGTGCAAACAGAGAATAACTAATAACTTATCATCATCATCATCGCCCGCAGTGACAGACCAGTGTGGGGGTCTTAAAATGCAAAGCGCTGCCTCTGACAGCAGTGCTGTCTACTGCCCTGTTGCACGACAGAAACGTAATTTAAATCAGAGCTAAATTAAGGTAATTTTCTTGATCAATTAATTAATTGACTAATTGAGTTTGAACATCAGTTTTATTAATAATACTTTAGAAATGCATTGCTTATGTTTCTCTCCCCCAAAGGATGCCATCAAAAGGTCCTTTGTCACACTTGAACCTGGGGGGGGGAGGCTCTTTCCTGGCCAGTCTGACTGCACCCTGTTAGCTGAATTTATTCCCGCTCATTTCCTGCGGGATTTTCCCGGGTTCGTGCTGCTCGGCCGGTCTGGCCTGGGTGCTCTGCACGGCTCCTCACTGCAATCTCAGCCCAGATGCCGGAATAGTTTATGTCTCAGAGAAGAATTAGAACGTGTGCTGATAACTGTGTTCAAGTTGTTTATTGGGAAACCTGAAAAAATCATTAACAAGTTTCCAATTAAACTGTGTCTGGATCTGGTGTGCAAATATTTATTGTAATTACGCTTCTTGGATTCCTCTTTGCCAGAGGCTCAAATGTACTGCGGTATCAGTTAGTAAAAGCGCTGTTTCTGGTTATGGGGAGGATGGAAGCAATTTCTGCATGGGGGAAATTCTTTCCAGGGCTGCAGATTGAGGGTCTGTGTGGCCATACAGAAAGCTGAGCTGCCGAGCGAAACGTCACCAATTAACCTGGCAAACACAAAAAAATTGTATCAATTAGTAAAATGCAGAGTGGAAAACAGCCAGGGTCTGGGGGGAAAACCTAATCTCTTCCTCCTCTGCCAGACTATTAATAGTTCTTAGTATCTGGAGATGAAAAGGAAAATATACAAATTACAATGTGTACATCTGTAGAGCTCAGATGCTACAATTTGTGACCATTGGAACTACGAACAGGACAAACTATTATATATATTTATATTATATAAACTATATAATATTTCATAGTTTAATATTTAATTTTATTCAACTTTATTTATTTTTTATTTATTGTTTCATTTTTTTGCTTGTCTATTTGCTGTGTGACTTAGATATCCTTTGAGTCTCCTGTCGATTCAGTCCGCATTTCACTGTATGGCATACCTGGTTACCATGTATGTGACAAATAAATCTCTTTAAAACTCGGTGTAAATCCAGGATGTACGTAATAAAAATGCAGCTGCTCAGGTCAAGGTGTCCATCTGAAACAGGTAAAAATGAAACAGGTAAATTGCGCTCAGCTGGTGTACTTTTGCCTTCAGAAGAGCTGAAAGTTGTGCTGTGGAGGTCGTTGGTATTTATTTTATAAACGCTTTTTTGAGGAAGAAAATTCTCTTTGCAGAGCAGTTTTACTCCCTATGAACAGTTCAGCTCACAGCCTAGCTGCAAAAGCCCTGAAAGATCCCTGCTGTGGTGAAGGACACAGAACCGATGTCTGTGGTGGGTTAGGGTCATCGGGGGTCACCGGCCTTTCCAACAAAAACCTGGGGCTTTTAAATGTACTTGTGAATATTATTTAATAAAACTTCACTTTGCCCTCTCCACCCCCTGCATCTGCGTGTTGCCAACTGGCACTTGATCACCTTATGAACTCGGTTTTTCGCTTTACTGTTGCCCCTAAACGTACAACGTGGCCATTTCCTGTAATAAATTGCAGAAAAGGATTCACTTTAAAAATAACTTCTCAGCCACCATAGCAAATGCGGCAGGCAGGCGTGCAGTCGAACCCCGTTCACCCTCCAGCTGCAGCAGCCGCGTAGCATAAGGCTCTTTACCCTGCGTCGATATGTTAAAAAATAACCCTTTTGGGATAAAGTGGTTTATAAGTGATAAATGAGCGTAAGAAGTGCAACACTGTGAGTCGACTTGGAGAGAAGTGTCAGATAAATGAAGAAATGCAAACGCACATTTGTGGGGGGAGAAACACAGGAAGCAGAAGGACGGATTGCAGGTCATTAAGGCAACTGGGAAAAAAACAAGGATGAGCAAAGGATTTTCTGCTAAATGTTTAATTGTTTCCCAATAGCGCGTTCTCTCAGTGCAAATCCTAATCAATACATAGCCATCGAGTCCGGTTTATGTACAGAGTGAACTCTGCCTTTGCAGGTGGATCCTGGAGACATGAGGAGAGCAACTGAGGTACGGTACAGGTACAGTACAGGTATGGTAGAGGTATGGCACAGGTACGGAACGGGTATCATGGAGGTACGGTAGAGGTATGGTAGAAGTATGGTACAGATATGGGAACAGCCATGGTAGAAGTATAGTACAGGAATGGTAGAGGTATTTTAGAGGTATGGCAACATGTACTGTACGGGTACAGTAAAGGTATGGTAACAGGTATGGGCTGTGAGGAACCCTCGGAGAACACAGTTTCGCAGGCTGACAAAGACCAAGCTGGGCGAGTACAAGGTCAGAGTATCGGCGGCGTTTTCTTCATCCAAATAAACCACATAAAGAGAACATTTTACAAGGTCAGTTAACAAAATTACTGATTCATATATTCATTATCTAAAGTGCAATATGTTACAAAAATATAGAAAGTCAGCAGCACCATCATACATTTACAAAATAAATACACCATTTAAAGAAAAATAAATTATGGCAAATCTGACAATTATAATTGGCGAAGTCCTAACAAAAAAAAAAAAAAAGAAATATTCACAAAAAACGAAAAGCTCCACCGAGCGATGCAGGACATTTTTCATCATTATCATAATCACTATTGTGGTGCATTTAAATTATTTACACACAATAAATATTTCCCCCCATTACCTTCCAAAAAAATCACTATTACAGAAAACTGCAGTGAGTCTTTAGGTGTCCCAGCGAAATATCCTTAGATTATCTGCAAAAGATCAAAGGTAAAAGAGGACATTAGCATAAAAGGCAAAGGATTCATTATCAAAAATGCGACTTGTAAACGCATCGGCTGCGTGTCTGAGCTCACAAAGTTCACATCTGGACGCGTATGAAGCGTTTCAGCTCGACTTTAACGACAATTTATTACTTGAGGTGACTTCACGTTCACAGCGTTTGAGATTTTGCGGGAAACGCGAATAATTCCGGCGTTTGTCCTTAATTATGCGCGACTGCGGTCGGCGATTGGCCAGCGGTCGGCCCAGTAGGGGCGGGGATTACTAATCGGATGAGTGACGCAATGAATGCCGAGTGGGGGCCTCGCTGTCCTTTCCGGTGTCAGGTGCGCGCGAAGGGGGGGTGGGTTGGGCTGAAGGTGCGCCAAAAAATAAAAAATAAATAAAAATAAACAGTGCACTGGACTCTGCTGTACATTCACGTCGGCCCCTGTTTCCTCACACACTGTAAATACTGTATTGTGCGTCTCCTAGGAAACCAGGAGGACGCATTGGCCCTACAAGGTGGCGTTTACCGCGTTTACCTGTGTCAGAGACTGACAGGGTCGTCGTTAGTGACGCTGCGCCCGCAGGCTGGACGAAAGCTGCTGCTGCTGCCGCCGCCACCGCCGCTGGGGGGCGCCGCCGCTTCCCGCCCCCGGCCCGGGCAGCGAGCGAGTCCTCCGCCGCTTCTTGTCGCTCTCCCTCCGCTTCCCGGCGCGGCTCTTCTTCTTCTTCTTGCTGGCCGCCTTGAGCGTTTGGTCCTTGTACGTCTGCGACTTGTTGGTCTCCTGCGGCAGGTGGGTGCCCTCCTCCTCCAGACGGAAGCCCATCGGGTAGTTCTTGGTGCTTCCGGCGGGTTTGGGCAGGACCCCCGCGACGGTGGCCGTGCCCCCGCCGGCCGCGCCGCCCAGCCGCTCCTGGAGCTCCCGCACCTCGGCGGTGTGGACCTCATCCAGGAGCTCCTGCAGCCACATGCGACGCTTGAAATCCTGCAGCGTGCGGCCCTTGTCGTGCATGAGCTGGGCGTGGGTCACAGAGCGCCGCCTGCAGGACGAGACACGCACGACGCGTTCATTCGCACGGGTTTGGCTTTGGGTTTGGGTTTAGGAAGGACGCAACGAACATAGACTGGGAAGGCATAAATAAAATTTAACAGCAACAAAACTAAGGCAAAAAAATGTAATAGAATAGAGATAAAAGGATTTCAAAACAAAGGAAAGTTGGGATATAAAAAAGGTTAATAAAACAAAAGAATAGTAAAATGCAGGAAAATAATGAAATACATGCAAAAGATGAAATTAGAGACAAGGCTCCAAGGTTTGTGTGTGTGTGTGTGTGTGTGGACTGTATTGCTCTTTAAACACCCGAGTTTTACCTAACTGACCAGGCTTGCGAATGCGTATTAAGCATCACAGAAAGAGACATTGGGCGCCCTTGCAGTTCCCCCAAACGCCAGTCGCACGCTAAACATGCGGTGCTGGCCGTTCCTGTCGCCAGGCATCTTGGGCCACCGTGCAGCTCCCTCTTGCTTAGCCTGCTCAGGGCTGTGTAGGTATTTTGAGGAGCTGGGGCTGCAGGCCTGTGGTTCTGGGTTCTGCTCCACCGTCTTGAAACGATTACCTGTCTTTGGCGAGCTTTGCAGGACGCCAACATAAATAAAAGTGTAGCAAAATTTCTCTGTATTTGCCTCAACATTTTGTTGAATTACGTTGTTCTATGGTTCAGCTGCACTCATTTTCCTTGTATTAATGGGTGATGGGATTGTTTTGTACAGTCACCTCTAGGTGGCGATATGCAGTATACAGTATGCAGTGTGCCATATACAGGAGATGTTTTCATCTTTTAAAAAGCGCCTCTTTTCCTGCTATGGATATTACGGTGTGACAGCATGGTAAAAAGAAGTAAAAATAATCAGGGCTTGGAGATTTACTCACAACAGGTGCGCTGTGTGACCGCGGTAATTACTGCACAAATGGCCCCAGTGCTCTGCAGCCTCCTGGTCTGGTGTCTAACTGTCCTTAAAGTGTGTCTGGCACTTTTCTGCATTGATTTACCCATGTACATGGTAGGGTAATTTTTACTGTGCTATTTCATGCTGAGTATTTCAATCAAACGTACAGCAGCAGGAGGTGGGGTTTGAACCTGGGTCTGTTGAGTCCAAACCACCGCACCCCCTGCTGGACATCACTTCTGCTTCAGCAGTTCTACAGTCATTGCCCCTTCATTGGGGGGGTCTACCTGCTCTGTAGATGTCTCCATGGAAATGGATGGGCTATGGAGCTGGGATATAATACACCCCTGCCTGGCCCACCTGGCCTACACTGCTGTCCCATCATGCACAGCTCCTCTGAGTTCGGGGGGGTCCGGCACTTGAGTGTGTGCCATTAGCACTGCGGTGCATCTTCGTATTACGCGATAATATTTTTATCGGCTCTGAACCAACTTGACCCTGACCAGGATAAGCGCTTGAATGCTTAACCATGATGGATGGATCGATTATTAGTATTAGTATTATTTTTATTATTAAATTATAAATTATAATTTTAAACACACGTGCCAATATTTTTTAAAGATCGTTTACTGATTTCAAATGAGTATTTCAACAAGTGAAAAATAAAGAGTTTTGTGTGAATGTGTCCATTGAAAAGGCTGCCCTAAATGCAGCGGCTTAATGAATTTTATTGATTATTAGTAATTCATTTCCTTTTAGATCTTGGACCCCAGTCCAGGCAGCTCCTTCCATGTGGCCCTAAGGGGGCCCAGTTTTGCAGGGCTTCTGCCTCCATTCTCCTCTTCTGCTAAGCCCTGTGATGTCCACCACCCTATCCGTAACGTAGCTGGGAGCTCGGACGAGAGAACAGGATGGAGCGGCATCCCCGTCAGGTCACCTGAGACTCGGCCAGGAGGCCGTCACAACCGAAGGTGACCCCTGTGGTGGACGCCTATCAGCAAGATGGCGAATTTACTGCTGAGTGCAAGTAGTAACAGAGTGGCCTGGATGGCGGCCCTGCGTCCCGCCACTCCGGCCCATCGAAGTCCATAAGGACTGGCCGTTTCAGTGCCACATCTCTGCTGCGGCAAAGTGCATCTCAGCGGCAACTCGGCCGTGATGAAATTCTGCAAATCTGCTCAGTCTCATTTATTTAAACGGGGAACTCTGGTGTTTGCCAAAGAAAGTGCTGGAATATTTAGGGGGGCTCCGTGTGTGTGTGTGTGTGTGTGTGTGTGTGTGTGTGTGTGTGTATGTGTGTGTGGGGGTGCGTGTCTCTGAAGACGAGGATGAAAAGCACGGAAAAGCTTGTAAAAGAAGGGGAAGCGGCCGCAGAGTCGGGTCCTGCCCCCGGGGAGGCCTTGCAGGGGGTCCCTGCTGCTTTCATTTCGCTGACTCAGCACTCGGGTGCCCAGCTGTGCCCCGGCGCCCCCTGCTGACAGAGGTGTGGGACACAGCGGTAGGCCCGGCGGTACCGAGCTGTTCCCGTACGTGGGTCGGACACTGCGGCACCATACCGCGCTTTACTTCAAGGGCACTCACTTAAAAAAGCTATTTACTATAGTAAACTACACTTTTTTATTGTTGTGTTAATATTTTACAATTACGTACGTATTGAGAAAGTAATTAACAGTTTATTTTAGTATTAGTATTTTTGGCAGTTATGCTTTTATTGTTTTAAACTTCTGCCTTAGTGCTCATGCCACTAAAGTTTGTTTGACTGAATAGCAGAGTAGAATGTGTGCATGTGTGTGTGTGAGACTGGAGGACTTGTACTCACATGCGGTTGTTGAGTGCCGGATCGATGGGGCGGCCACAACAGGACATGGGTGAGCAGAGCAGGAACACGGCAACAGTCCAGTGCTGAAACAGTCGTCTTGAGCAAAACATCCTGCACACACACAGTCTCCTGGAGAGGACAAGAGCAGCTCCGCTTTACACACAGACAAAGCTACACACACACACACTCGGCTCTTCTCCAGGTAGGAACAACCAGTTGCTCTGAGTGTTGCCAGTTAATGTTTTGCAGTTTTCTGCTCCTGCAAGAGTGCATAAAATCCACTAACCCGGCATTCCCTGTTGTGCTAAACATGAACCCCATCTGTGTTTCTCCATTTGCTGCTCTACTTCACCCCATTTGTCCACTAAAAGTGTCATAAATGAGGCGCAGCCCCTCTTCTGTCTGCCTGGAATATATGTGGGCAGAGCAGGAGTGCTAAAGCTGCACAGTTACTGCACTAAACATGGTACTCAGCCACAAACAAAATGGTGAACATACCAGAGTACAGCAAGCTGTCAAAAGTCCTCACGCCCTCATTGCAAAGTGACAGCAAATGAGCTGGAGCAAAGGAACCCCACGGAGAACTTACTTTCCCAAAAGTGACTCCGACAAAACTTGCGTCTTCAGGCTCCGAACGCAAGGATCTGCACACAGCTTCCAGGCTGCAGGGAGACACAAATTCAAAGCTCAGTCTTGCCGATTAAATCCCTGCAAAAATAAACTGAGATTACAAGTGGGGGTCTGGGGGGGGGGGGCGTAAAATAAAGTCCACTGTTGTCTCCAGATGTTGGCTTACGTTTAATCAAAGGTCCCAGTATGAGGCAAGAAAAGAAAGAGCAAGCGGTGGCAAAGCGAGAGCTCCAGCTTCAGAGCCGCTGGTGTCTCCTCCGGCCGTCTGGGGTGAAGTGGGGCTGGCAGCTGGACGTGAGGACCGCAGGCAACAGCAGCTGGGGTGGGAGTGGCGCGGGGCCGAGCACCATGCTGTCTGCGTGCGACTGCGATCGGAACCTCACAAGAATGAGCCTGCAGCCGGCCCTGCCCGGGGAGTCCACCTGGCCCTGCGGCACCCGCAGGAAGGGGGCGCTAGAGTCACACACAGCCCTAGGATCGGCTTGGCTGGAGGCCACAGAACAGACTGGCGTCCGCGCACGCATGTCTGTTTGTGGCAGACAGGATGAGGGTGGCAGTATTCCACTGCGCTGCGTGTTTTTTACACCCCCATGCAAACAATTATCCCCACCCCCCCCAGATACGCCTGAATGACATTTTCAACAATGGTAAAAGTCCAAAGAGGTAAATTAGAAGCAGGGGGCTTGGGGGTCGGTCCCATAACCAATTACGAAGCTATGTTGCTTTGGTTGTCGTTTTTTAGCAGCGGCAGCTGGGGTCAGAACCTGTTCCTCCTGGGACTCAAACCTACAACCATCAGACCGCAGTGCCGACCACAGACAGCAGGATGGCTGCAGGAAACGGAAGCTTTAATCTTCACGGGTGCGCCCCGCGCATTCCTTCTGGCGCTTTGAGCGTGAAGTAAATCGCCGAGTTTTCCTGTTTACATCAAAGCCGACAATGATTTCGCTGCCAATTAAACACATAAAACCCAAGCACACCGGGTGGCCGCGATGTCACATTTGTTAATCAGCAGAATGCAGATGTTTGGTGTCGGGTGCCCTAACAGATGATGACTTTGCAGATCTTTTCAGAATTTCTCACTGGACAAAGTCTGGGTGTTCACTAAAAGCGACACAATTTACAGAGCAGCTGAGGAAATAATAGTAATAACAGTGTAATAATAAAGTAATAACGTGCAGTAAAGCGTAGTAAAGCATGTTCCTGGACAGCATCGTGTGTACCGGTCTTTCCTACTCAGGCTCAAGGTCACATTTCCACACGTGGCCTTGGCAGATTTGCTCACGATGCCAAAGTCGCTCCTCCAGGCTGTCCTGCTGATGCCAAAGGAGTGGAAAGTTTCTCTTACTCTGTTTTTACTGTATTTACCATACTCGTGGATTTTACTTTGCCTCTTGTTTATGCAGTCCAGTATATTGGTTAAAATTCCCCCACGATGACCTCAGATGCATGCTAAGCAATTAGGAGAATTTTGTAATCGATCCCGTCTGCCTGACATAAAGAACAACATGAGGGAGACATGGAAATCAATGCAGCAACCTTTATATTTTATATATATATATATATATATATACTGTGCATATATAACTTTTATATTTAATACATTTTGAACATTGAAATTTAACACATTTCTAACATTGATGTTCAACAAACTGTTAACGTTGATATTTGACAAATTTTCAATGTTGATAATTAAATTTTTAATATTGAAATTTAACAAATTTTTACTGTTAATATTTGAGAAATTTTTAACATTGAAATTTTACAAATTTTAATGTTGGTATTTATGTTCACCAACAAAAACAGCAACAGCCAAACTAATCCCACTTCTGCCACCAGTGTGTTAATCACCAGCTGGCAAACAGAAAGCACCAAATTGTTCTCGAGGGACAGAAATGCCCCCCAACATTTTAACCGATCTCCTGATCTCACTGTGCATCTTCTGCAGGGCTTCAGAGACTCGAGCCGTTTTGAGATTCAGAGGGTTGCTGGTTACCTTTTGTACTGCTGGAACATTCAGCACACAAAGCAAACATTTTCCACCTAATTTGACTTACAGCTCTTGCCACTGGAACGCGTTCATAGGAAACATTCCTCTCTCATCCCGAATCATGCCTGAGGAGACACCTAAGAGTTCCACCAAAGCTTTGGCCCCCAACCAGTGAGCCTTGCTCAGCAGAATCCCCTCCAAAGACCGCCTGGCTCTAACCACACAGATCATCTCCAGGGTGAGGTGTGTTTTGCTGAGGTCAGACGTCCACTCGTCCTCCCTGCAGATACAAAGGTTTGCTGACATCACATTTCCTGCCTGTCAGTCCGATGGGCGGGAAACCAGTTTCCCACGGTCTTTGTCCTCTTTTTTGGATGTTTTGGTGCGCAGGTCCTCAAAGCACTATGAGTACGCTTCGTATTTGTCTATGGGTCCAGGAATGAGTCAAATGTGTGGAAAACTTTGAGAGCAGAAATTTGATTATTGTTTCAATCAGCGTGGCTCTATTGACTAATGTGCCCCACCTTCCATCGGCTCACCCTTGGAGAGCTGCTAAGACACTGGTGAAAGGAACAGCGGAAAATAGCGGAAAATGCTGTGGATTAGCCTGCCAGATCTTCCCCATGGATCGCCTTTTAAGCTCTGGAAACAGGCAGTGTTTCAAAATGTCACCAAAGCCTTAAATTAAAACATGAGTAATTTGCCCATGGAGAAGAGCCCACTGAATGCGAACGGCAGGATCGGGCGCTCGTATTGCGGGTGAGCAGAGGAGGCTTCTTGCTCCTTCTGTCCTGAGTCCAGAAGTGGGAAGGGGTGAGAAGTGACCTGGCCTGGCACCTGCATGCCGTGACCCATACAGGCGAATACAGGGTCCAACTGGTCAAACTGGATCCTCCACATGATTGACACATTTCGATTATTCATTTCCCAGCCCCCCAACTCTACCCACACGCTGTCGAATGACCCCGGAAAGACACGTGAAACTGAGAGGTTCCGTCTACAGCCAAGGATGGGAAAACTCCTCATTTAACTTCCACGTTACGCTAGTACCACAATTCCACTCCAGTCCAGTGTGAAAGTGCACTGTGCTCTGCCGGTGGTCAGAAAACCGGCACAAAGCCTGCACGGATTTTTTAGTTGACGCTGAGGACTGAGTCTGATGCCGAAACATGATGCTGGCTTTCCGGGAGCAAATTATCAACATCATCATCATCGATGACATTTTCTCCCAGGAGGCAATCGGCCATTTTGTGCTTTTCCATACTTTTGCTTCTATATTCTTTTACGGCCGATGTTTTCTTAAAGCAACTCCTCCCTCATTGACGGTAAGAAACACCCAAGGGAATTTTGGTTAAAGACAAATATTAATGCATACATTTCTTTATTTTTAGTCAGCTTTCAGCACAACATATGTAGCTGCCCTATGTGAACTATGGACTGCTTAAGATGTGTCCATCATCACGGGAAGAATGTACAACATGCTTGGCACTCGTGGCTGAACCACGTTTTGGCTCCAGAGAGACACAAATGGCGCCACTTCCTTGGTCAGCAACGCGTCGACATGTGAATGAGGAGAGTCTCAGGGTTCCTCTAGAGACCCTCGGTGTCCCAGTTAATGTTTGCTTGTATATAAAGGGGCCCAAGGGTTTAAATGGAAGAAAAGCGCAGTGGTATTTGGCCCGGTGGGTGGCGGCCTGCTTTCCAAAGGGCCCCCTGTTTTATGAGCTGCCGGGTTCCTGAGGGCCTCCGTTTGACGCTCAGCCCCCGAGGTCCTGCATGACGGCGGCAGGACGAAACCCTTCCCGTCCCGCCCCCACCCCCCGGCCGCTCGCGCCACTCCACTTTCCAGCCGCTCTGCCCTCTCGTAATGCAGTGCTTTCATATTGGGTAGGAAAAAAGCACCTCATATGATTCCATTCTGCAAAGTCTACTCTACCTGCACATAAACAGGTAAAAAAAACAACTTTTCCTGGCACCCGGGAGCGCGTAAGGACTGAGCCAGGAAAGCTGTTTTCGATTCCTAGAAAATTGCTGCGTTCTGGCAGAATGTGACACACACTCACACACGCGCGCGCACACACACACAAACGCACAAATGCACACACACACACACATAGACACATGCATGTTTACTTGGATTCTTACTGCTTTTCTATTTGCCCTGGAAGTGACCTCCATCCCCCCAACAAAGGCCGGTTCACTTTTGCTTTAGCCCCAGGACCTGCAGGTGAAGTACACGTGTTTCTGCTGAGGATGACAGGGCGAGTGTCCAGGTTTTACCATAGTAATGACCACTTTGCGGATACGTCACTTCCTGTCCAACTCCTGTCCACCTACTGACCTGCTCCACTGTTTCACTCCTCTCAGCAAGAATGACCGAATGGCTCTCCTTTACCATACAGGTCCGATCAAGCTGAGGTAAACAGCTCCCAGCCTCGTGTTCCAGCTTCTGCTCCACAGTCTGTTTGCTCTGGGCTAGCAGCTGGGAGACCTGATGTCAGACCAATTGAGCACAGCGCTCTAATCTGGCCACGAAAACAGTTGGACCCCAGTATAACCGGGTCAGATCCAGTGAAGGACCCATGTTCCACATTCCAGAACCAGCAACAAGGAGCTCCACACCTGAACAAGGTGAACCTCCATTGATGGACGGCCATTGCGTAATGATGGGGGTTGAGGTCAGGATCCAATCAAGGTACAACAGTAGTAGCACTGCCTACACTTCACCTCCTTAAGATGTTACACCCAAGAGTTTAACCCCTCTTTCAGCTACCAGCGACATTTCCTCAAACATCTAAAGCTCCAGAGAAGCAGTCAAGAGATTGCGGAAATGGGTGTAGCAGCAACAATGAGCAAGGAAACAGATGGAAACGTCGGTTTGACAAAAAACCTGCAGCTGCACATCTTGGAGAAGTTGCTCAAATGTGGAGGAAGGTGGCCCACCTTGAGGCGTCTGCAGGTGTGGAAGGACAGGTATGCTGCGCTCCCAGTAGTGATCAAACCATGTAAATGAATAAACGCTGCACCCTGGCAGCCATCTGTCACTGTGTCTTGTACACCATTTCTCTTGTGTGTGTGTGTGTGTGTGTGTGTGTGTGTGTGTGTGTGTGTGTGTGAGAGAGAGAGAGAGAGAGAGAGAGAGAGAGAGAGATGGACTGTTGTCCTCTCTGGGGTGCTGCTCAGTGGTTCTGGAATGTTCTCTGGACCCCTGTGACCCTGACCAGGATAAAGTGGCCACTGAGGGATTATTCATTCCTTCTTTTCAGTGAAATCAGAAGTTGCTCAGCATCTCCAATGCCTTCTCATCATCTTGATCTTGATTTTCTTCCCAGAACCCAGTTGACATTTATGAGATGCTGGTCAGTCTGTGAGTGCAGCATTTCAATAATAATAATAATAATAATAATAATAATAATAATAATAATAATAATAATAATAATAATAATAATAATAAAAGTGCAAATAAAAAGTTCTTCACTGCTTTCTTCAGTTTGGAGAACAGACTTTATTCAACAGATGTGAGAGGTTTGAGTGTTAAAATGGATGGGAGAGCTGAGCACAGAGCAGGGACACCTGCAGAGCTGCAGGGTCCTGGCAAACACACACCAAGGATTTGTCCTCAGGTCGGATACACACCACACACTTGTTCGCACACACCTCACACACACCTGTAGCTGTGTAGGTCACATGCATGCGTGTGTGCGTGTGTCTTCACATCTTGCCCTCAAACAAACAAACAAACAAACAAACCTCTGTGGGTCAGAGAATGAACTCTGTGCAGAGCTGGTGTGTTTCTCTCACTTGCTTTAACGCCAAACTCTGCCATATGTTAGGTGTTCGGCTAAAAATCCTGGCTTAGGATCAGAGATGCTGCCGGGATTCTGAGCCGAGTTCCAGTTTCCCAAGAAGGTCACGGTGTTTGTAAATGTAAAGTCTGCTGCTGTTTCCCTTTAGACACATCAGGTACCCATTAGCCAGCCCAGAGTCCCCTGTTAGGGCTGAGAGCAACATGGTAAAGCACTGTGTGGGGTCCACTGTGTGTGTGTGGAGAAAGTAGGAAAGTGGGAACACACACACACACACACACACACACTACAAACAAACTGCTTCTGCCCCTATTTTCCCCAATGAGTGCAAAGTCTTAATTGTTTTCTCACTTAATGTTCTTCAGCATCATCCTTCACAAAGCACCACATGAAGCTCCACATAGCTGCTTGTCAAGAACACCATGGCAGCACAGTTTTCCAACAAAGTTCCTCACTTTTCTTTAAAGCCACTGAAACAACTTTATAGGCCAGATGATGAACTTATACGTTCAGAACAGCTGGCTTGCTGGACCTGCGTGGAGTGAAAACAAGCAGAAACACTTACTGGAGGAGGAAGCGTCCAGATTCTTCTCTCTTGTATTTCCGTAACGGGTGAAATCCAGCAGGAGTGACGGCGGTAGGAGCGTAACCACGGGCAGGAGAAAGTGTTTGTTCACGGGTGAACAAAGATGATGCGGAGCTGACGGTGAGGTGGGATGTAGCAGCAGTGGAGCTGCACTCTGGGCCTGGATCTCCGCCTCACCATATATACAAGGTGAAGGTCGGCTGCTGACATCACGGGCGAGTCACCATCCCCGTCTTGTGGTGGCGGGACACACACTGCATGTGTGCTGTAATTGGAGGCACGCATGTTCTTACTCACTCACTCACGCTCTCTCACTCACACACACACACACACACACACACACACACGCACACACATTCCTCCAGGCACATTCAGCTGCTCTTATTTAGTCGCATCATCTTTTCATCTGTTGCTTTTCTCCAAAGCGACTCAGTGTTCAGCTACTTACACTGATTTACACACTTTCACAGTAATTTTTTAGTAAATACGGGGTAATTTTTACTGTTTCAGTTCAGGGTGAACGATTTGATCAAGAGCACTACAGGTGGAGGTGGGATTCAAACCTGCAAAGGCGCTGTGAACTCTACACAGAACTGGGAAGTATTTTTTTTTTTGCTTGACCGCTCCTCGGTGAAAGAATGTGTAGACTGTGCTCGATATACAATGATTATTAGCAATAGATAAATATATAATAGCAGTAATAATGCCACTGCTGTTTTACTTCACCTGGGCTTCAAATCCAGCTCAATGTGTCGGAATTGGCATGTTCTCCCTGTGTCTGTGGGGGTTTCCTCCAAAAGTCCAAACATGTGTGTCACTGGGGGGGGGGATAGTCACCCAGCAATGGACCAGCATCCTTTTCAGGGGTAGTTTTATGCCTCGGGTCCTCTGCTTCCAGGATGGGCTCCAAACCGCCGTGACTGCTCAGGATAAGTGGCTCAGAAATACATGATTAGTAATAATAATTTTAAAAATAACTGGAGGAAAAAGAAGAATCTTAAATGATTTCTAGGAATTGTGGCAAGCAATGAAAATCACACACAGCACGAATTGTGGCAAGCAATGAACATTTACAGCAAGAATGAGCGCTCATAGCTTATACAGTACATGAAAATGTAATGAAGATGGATCAAATTGCTGCACCTGTGCACGTGTGTGACGTGAACGCCGTATGAGACTGTGCTGCGACATGATGGCAGGCTACGCACTCAAACAGTCAGTGTGTCATGGGTTACAACTCACGTGACATACAAGCAACCTGCCCGTCAATCTTGAACTCAGTCGTCGGTCGAGGATAGTCCATGTTCTACAAGGTGAGAAGGGCTTTTCTTGTTTGAAACACATCTTTGACTATATTGAACCACACCAGATGATGAGGGTGTAGAAGCAACATTTTCATGCCAACAAGGTGGCCTGTGTAGTAGGTTTACTTCTGTGTGAGTGATGTGGTTCATTATTGCCAGCACTGTGTTTACCGTTTTGTGTGCAACACCTGAAATATGTTTACTGGTCACCGGGTCAGTGGGGGAGCACGGTCCAAGCCGCAGTGTAGTGGTTTTGTTCCACACACCACGCTTGTTTGTGCAGTGTCCCTCCTAATCTCGGCTCTTGGGTGAACTTCTGAGTTTCCACTTGTGTCGTCTGGCCGGGGGTTTTCCTGCCTTCAGCCGAGAGCCGCGGTTTCTGTGAGCCACAAGCTGGTAACGGCGCGGTCCTCCCACACAGACGGTGGCTCGCGCCCCGTCAGTCACCACGCGCTGCTCAGACTTTCCCACCTCGCCCAGGCGGTCGTGCTGGTCGTCCCCCTGCCGCAAGCAACCCCTGCGGAACTCGCCTCACCCATTATAATCCCATAAAAGGAACGTGTAAAGGGTTAATCCGTGCCCATTTAATGATGGGCTGCAGAATTCTTTGCGGTTCACTGGAGATTCGCCTGGCCTTTCTGAGCTTAACACTTTCTTTGTCTTGGAAAACAGACCCCACTTTACATAAAGTTTATTTATGCAACTCAGGGCCAGATTTAAACCCATCACATCTGGTTCTCTTTGGTCTAAAATGGTCTAAGACGGTCTGAAAAGGTAAAGTGATTGAATGAATGAATGAATATTGCTGTCATATGGTTCTGCTGGGGTTAAACATCAGACAAAACCTTGGGCCATGCGTGCTGAGTCACCCTTTTTGTCTGGTATTTCATCTTCCGTTTCATTGGGCCTTCAAAGCAGGAGAAGATCTGGCCTGTAAAATCAGATAATGCAGAGCCTCTGACCATCTTCTGACCTTCAGCACTGAAGCAGCCCAGCACTTTGACTCCTTGACCCTTCACGGATGTTGACCTTTCATGGATGTCGAGGTTTCTCCTGCACTGACTCTCCAGTGTGGTTTCCCCTGTGACACTTTGTGGAATCAGGGCTCTTGAACAGGACCTCCAGGGGGTTCCTGGTGGCCTCAGTCGTCCCCCAGCAGGAGCTGTGGTCTGCGGTCATGTTGTGTCTCGTGGCTCCATGCATTCCTCTCAGAATGAGGTAAACTCAGAGCCCTGTGTGTCATGGTGAGCCTCCCATTCAGTGGTCTCCATCTGTTTTTCTGCAGAGACGCAAACCTTTTCATACACGTCTTACCTGACTAACCTGAGCCTACCTGAGATCAGTGATTCATCAGTTTCATCATCATCGTTTCCTGTGGAAAAAAGTTCTCAAGGTGGGAAGTGTTGGTCCACATTTGAACAGGTTTCTTTCGATCTGCATTGCCTGTCTGGCATTTCATTGTTCAACGTGGCGCCACTTGAACACGAATGAGAGAACAGAAGATGGGAGATGTTTGAAGCTCCATCTGAACCTCCCGGGCACAACCGCCGACATTCGGTGGTTTAGATGGGTGGATCCAGACTGGTGGCCCCCAACCCACCTGTGTGTTCATGGCTCTTGCCACAGCACCTCCCATCAGTGACTCAGACAAGGAATAGACCCCCCCAACCCACACCCAGGTGTATCGCTCCCATCCATGGAGGTCAGAGCCACCACTGAGTCTGAAGCCACTGCAGCATCACCGAGCCTGATGTGGCCCACGGCCCCAGGATGTCACCACTGTCAAATTAGCAGACAGAAGCGTGCGGAAGTAGAGCTCCATTCTGGGATTTGCGGCTCGAGTGCTTTTTCTCCGAATGATCTTCTTCAAAAACATAAATAATTGGAATTCTCATTTGATCCTGTAGAATTTAATTATGTTTCAACTCGAAGTCTGTCACTTGGTATAACTTTTCCAGGAAACTTGCGGTGTGCGACTGTCTTAACAATGCTTAGATTCTTATTAAAAATAGATTTGTGCGTTCACAGTATGTGGGCATTGAGCTAATTAAAGCTTCATTGTTAGTTAGATTTCGGTTTGTTCGTCAAAGAATTAGGAACGGCTGGACTTAGCAAACTTAACCGCAGCTTCATTCAGGCACAACATTGATTCATCAACAAACTGCTTCCCAATATTCATTCATTGGACATAATGGGCAACGTGGGGCTGTGGGAGGCTGCTGAGAAGATGCAGGAGCTGCGAGACGAGGGAACATCGCTGAGGAACATCTGCATCTGCACCGGGGCCTTCCAGAGCTATAAATAGACAGAATGAATGCTTACCGATGGCCTACTTGCAAGATGAGGAGGAAAAAGCTGCTCTGCGTCACCCTGTGTGTGTGTGTGTGTGTGTGTGTGTGTGTGTGTGTGTGAACAAGTTGTGTTTGTGGTTTTACTGCACAGCTTCACAACAGCACTGGACAGGATTGTTGTGGTTAGCTGGTTAGTCCAGGTTAGCCTGGTTGTGTTGATGGCCATCACTCGTGACTGACACGCATTGTTTCCTTAGCAAGTGCTGACATGCCCAGATTTACACACTACTGTTACTATAACAGCAAATAATAATAATAATAATAATAATAATAGTAACAACAACAACTACTACTACTACTATTATTATTATTATTATTATTATTATTATTATTATTATTATTATTTCTATAGAAACCAGCAAGTAAACATGAGGTCCACTAAAAATAACAAAAACAACAGTGTAACAACACTAAAATAATCCCCTCAGTTTAATTTACAGCTGAATTTATGGGTTTCACCTGGTTGGTGTTAAAAACTGCAGCGTAAGCAACGTCGCATCTGTCGCCCAGCCTGGCTGCACTATTTTAGTGCCGATCATATTTTATTGTCCCGATTCAACTCAAATCGACTTGAGGCTTTCTGGTAATTTCCAGCTTTTTGTCCAGTTCTGTAAATTGTCCTTGGACCTTCGGTTTGGGCAGTCGGTGAGATCTGCGGTGATTGTGGATGTAAGTTGTCAGAAAGCAGCTGTGTTTTATCAGTAAATGGACCCAGTGCACAGGTCATTAGAGGTGCTATTAATGCTGTTAATAACTGCTGTGTGTGCATGTGTGTGCGCGCGCGTGTGTGGGGCATGGTCCACATGGGAACATGTGAGCAGCTTGTTCTGATCTTGATCCACACAGACGCCACTACAGTAAGGCTGCTGGCCACAGCGTCCCCCAGCCTCCCTGCCTCTCTACCTCTCTGGGCCAGGCCAACATGGACATCAGGCCAGCTGGGCCTTATGTCCACCATGAGGCTGGCAGCTGGGAAGACAGCATGGCTCCTGCATGGGTGTGTTTCAACCTTGGTTCCAGCTCCCTCTCCCTTGGTGCCTTCCTCCCCAGGAAAACTGCGGCCGTGGTGTCCCCAAAGGCAGAAGGATGGCCGGTGGCGAAACATGCTGGCATGAATTACACACGGCTGCTTTAGCGGGATCTCGAGGGACACCTTTCCAAAATGGAAACTGCAGTAAACCGACCGCAAGAAAAATACATTACAAAGTGATGGTAAATACTGCGAGGGGAGGCTTGAATTTAAATATTGGAGTGCAGATTCCCTGCTAATGCAGGGCTTTTTAAGAGAATTAAACAGAGGCCCACCAGACAAAAGCATCTGTTTTGGAACAAAGTTTTGCTGCCAGCGCTTCTGTGCTGTAGGGAGATGGGGGGATTGGGTCTTCATAAAGTTGGGTCAATTCTGCGTGGCTGCGAAAAAGATTGAGCTCGCGTGCGTTGTGCGCGCGCGCACACACACAGAGTTGATCCAGGTTTACTGAATACCACAGTCAGAGCTGTTGCTCCAGAGTTAAAGGTAAGCAAGCAGCCTCTGACATATAACATCTCCACTTGGGCCCACTGTCATGTGGGCTGCGAACCCATTCCTCCTGCTAATCCTGGGGCCTAGACGCAATTTATAGAATAATTCCATAATAACACAGGCTGCGCAAACCAGATCTGGGCAGCAGTGCACAATGTCGCCGCATCTCCCCTACAGGCGGCTGACGGGTCCACAGAGCTTATCTGCAAACACGAGATGAGCACCATCCGCTTGTTTTTCACTGCACCTCAAGCCCCCCCGGAACCCAGGCATAAGCCCCCTTTGCCTCAGGTGGGAATGCAGGCTTATTATTCCAGCAGCCTGGAGCTGCCTTCTACCCCCAGATATTTTCATTCATGATTTTCTCCGTTTCTTTATTTACTTTCTTTCTTGCTTTTTGTTTGCTTCTTAGTTCCAGTGTTGTTTTTATTTAGCTGCTTACTGCCAGCATATTTATATTCAGAGCGGGTGGGAGGGTGGGGGTCTGTTTTGTATAAAATTGGTCTGTATAGTTTAATCTTCCTCTGTGTGAGTCACCTTGATTCATTCCCTGTAAAATCTCAAAAATAACGTTTTATTTGAGAAAGAGAAATGGATGTTTGTGTCCTTACTGACCCGAGTCGCTGGGCTGCAGGAAGCCTGTATGAGACCCTGCCAAGCTTTACTGGCCAGCACAGCTTCACCATCGTCTGAGATGTTGTGTGGTCTTCAGAGGCCACGCCATGTCCATCAGACGTTTCAAACGCACGTATCCCCTCTTGTCCCCTCCGCATCCTGACATCAGGTTTCGCTCTTATCTGGTCTGAGAAAGTGAACGCCGCTTGCTAATTGGTCCTGTCTGAGACCGTGCGGCTCTGAGGGATGGTGGGACACGCACTGCATTGTGGGAAATGTGCCCACACTCTTATTAGTTGTCTGGCACCCTGGCATCTTGCCTGTGTGGGTTTGTGGTTTTGTCCTCTGTTTCACACTACTGTGCGTTCACTTTCTAGCCATTCCTTCATGTAAAGGTAACAAATTGCTTCAGGCTCCCGTGAAACTGTCCATGAGCTCACTCACAGTAAAGTTTACTTCGAGAAATCAGTTCATCTTTTAAATCTAACATATAATGAAATTAATATATTCAGATCAATTTTCTTACCTGCACTCCCAAGCAGTGGCAATTTCATAGCCTGGTGCCCATTGCTTCCAGGACCCAGGTTCCGGACCTCCGCCACCCTGCGTAGGAAATGTGGTTTAAGAAAATGAATGGATGGATGGAATGTTATTCATTTTTATTTGTTCTGTTTCACTCTATTATACCACTTTTTCTGCATGGACTTTAGGCACCATATAGGGTGGTTTTGGGGAGAATGTGAGATGGATGTGGAACAAATTTGAATTCATACATTAGGATTTTTGATGTTTTGTCTTTGCTAAAAAAGGAGGGCAGCGATGAGCACAATCCCTGAGGTGTTTCTTCATGGCCTCAAATTGACACTTAGACTGTCCCAAACCTTTTATGAAACAAGCTATGCAACAACTTGACAGAAACTGACCTCACACTAAACATTTGTCTGTTGCCAGCCGATGAGAAGAGCGGCCCAGCTGGGGCCTCAGTGAGGATTAGCAGCTCACAGGTAAGACCACCCAGAGCAGCATTCCATGTGCATCTTTGCGGACTGCGTCACACAGATAAACACACTTTTGACAATAGAGCCTGGGATCCCTCACAACTCTGCCATGTTGCTTAGCCATTACCAAATGCCTGGTCCAGGTTAGCAAAATAGGCTTTGCACTGAAACAGATTCATTTTACGCAAAGTACCTTTTCTGCTTGCTTGATATCCATGATGTTATTAACCAGAAGCATTTCCCATTCATGCCGCAGTCCGTCCATATTTTATAGACAACGCTAAGCTGGAGCAGACCAGGGGGCCACAATAAACAATAACACATTGTTAGACAGATCCTGGGCAGCAGGTGTAGAGTGCAGTTATTTATACTGTACTGGAAATCCCTTGAGAAATGTTAGTGGGGAAAAATCTGACAGTTTTATTCCGTGGAAAAAAGAAACAGGAATGAAAACATCAGTAGGTCAAACAGTGAGGGGGTTGTTCTTTGAAATAATTTGATTTTCTCTTAAAAGGGCCCTGGATCGGAGTAGGATGTTTTGTTGCAGAACAGTTGCTAAAGCGAGTGGAGGGCATTCTGGTTTGCTGCCCTCATATTATGCAGTCATGCCGAAAGACCAGCCAGAAAGCTGTACCTGGGTCAGACCTAATGGTCCTGCAGGGGTTCCGCCTCGATATGCTCAAGGCAGGACATACATGTACATTGTCAGGAAAAGGGATGCCTGGAAAATGAAAAGTTAGACAGATTACAGTAATTCCTCAGTATCTAATTAGCCCCTGAAAACACGTTTTATTCTGAAACCGTGAATATCAAATGCCTATTTTCCATTATTTTAAATGGGAAATTAATTAAATAAATAAGTAAACAATGTGCTCCCAGCCCATCCAGAACAGCTGTATACCTATTAACCCATGTTAAAACACTGTACACAGTAAAACACAGCATAGTAAAACACTGTAAACACCAGCTGCCTATTTAGAAAACACTTAATGTGGTCATTAATTTGCATGTCTATAACACACACAGTACAGTATGTACAGTAGACATTTTGGGTGTTGGTGCCACCCCTGTCCTACTCAGAGAGGTGAATGGGGGCATTCTGGATGGGAGGTCAGTGCTGTGGGATGTAGAAAAATATGAAGATGTGTGGCACAGTAACCTGCAGCATCACAACAACCAACATTTAAATAAATAGGTTTATTTAAAAAATTAAATGCACAATAAATGTGGTGATTCTGTGCCAGCACAATTAGACAAAAACAGCAGAAACAGCCGATAAGACACCAGCGCAGACGTCTCATTTTAGATAACTTTGCGACAGTGCGCAGTACAGTTTATTACAGTAAATACAATACTTTTAGTTTGGTACTGCATGGTATTCATTTATTGATTTTTAATTTATTCAAATTTTTATTAACATTTAGTTTACTCATTATGGATAAGCTTTGGATAAAAATATGTTAGAGCGAAAGTTTTTGTTCCGATATCAATGTTTATGTATCAATTTTGAAGTGGTGTTAAAGCAAAAATTTGGAAACAGACTGTTGGGATACTGAGGGATGGCTGTACATGATGTGCATCACCGTACTGTTGTTGTACAAACCTGACATTTTTGCACTGGACCAAGGTGTCCACTAAATAAAAGTTAATATTAGTTTAGGACATGCAGGAGAGCCAAAACAGGTTGGAGCAGTGTACAGCATGAGGGCATGGGAAGCTGGAGCAGTAGCTTTTATTAACAATATTCACATTAACTCCTATGAAACACAAGTCACTCCACTCATTTAAACTGGCTGGCAGCCTTATAAGCAGAAACAAAATTCAGTCTGAAATGGACGCTCAACACTGCTGTCTGCCCTAAGTGATACAAACTTTACAAACCCAAAATAGTGACTGTTGAAGCACAGCTGTTCAGTAGTTACCTTCAACTTCCATCTTTGGCTGACTCTCTGAATCCAAAATTGCTTGGCCTTCATTGGTTAATGCTTGGTCTGTGAGTAAATGGCTGTATTTGGTGCTTGTTGTGTCTGCAGCGAGGTGGTCCCATGTGCAATCCTTCATCTTGGGGAGCTTCCTTATTATTATACTACTTACAGTCAGTACTTGAAAGGAGCCAGTACTCACAAGTACTCAGAAGTACTCAGTACCTATTGGCACTTCTCTGTTTTCTTATGTGCCAGCACTTCTCACAAACCCTTGGTGCTCTTGTCTGCCCCTGGCTAAACACATGATCCTAAGTCATAATGGCCTTATAGCTTTCATTACCCAGAGTGCACTAAGTTAGATTGCAAGTTGGCTCACGCTGCTTTTCTAGCATTTGTTTGAAATTTGTGTGCTGTTTATTAACGAAATGTGTGTTACCAACATGAGAAACATTTCCAGCTGCCGTCAACGTGCCCATAAGAGGAGTACAGCTATTTATTTTTTCCACTTCAAGCCCTGCTTATGGTATTAATCACAGGTAGTCTTAGATTCTTTGCTCTCTGTGATTATTTACCATAAGTGTACATGCTCTGACCTTAAGGAAAGGGTAGTAGTGACGGCTCAGTGAGTAGCAGCATATTTATCACCTGCTTACTGAATATTTGCTCCACTCTTTGGCTTGTGGGTTCCCAGTCTAAGGTTGTGGGCTGCTTCAGGTCTGGAGGTTTGGGTTGGGGGGGGGTAGCTCAGTCTCCGTCCCTGCCCTGACCGCCAGCAGCCCGGCGCACTTTTCCCACCCGAACCTCCTCCGCACTCATTCACCTCACCTCAGCCGCGGGGCACGTGCCAGCTGGACCCGGGCTGAAACCCCACACAGACACGACACCCGGGCCAGCAGCTCTCTCCCAGCCCGGCCCGATCCCCTGAACGTCCGCAATTACCATAAATGGTATCTGCCATGCCAACAAACACATAGCAAGAGTCACAGTCTGCGTTTACTTTATTTCGTGTCCGCTCCATGGGCCCCAGTAAAGATAGCTCAGCTGTAAACACTGTGGACCAAGGTGGGATTCCACATGCAGGCTAAATCGGTCACGGCCACTCTGCTTTTTGAGGAGGCGGTGACGTCATTTTCTGTCTGTGGGGCTGCTTTCACCAGCCGCGGTGTCTGATACAGATCGGCATTATGGGTAAGCGCCCGTGTGGGTGAGAACGAAGCAGCACGCGGGGGGCCGGGGCCTGGCGAGTCCCAACGCTGTCTGATTGGGTAATTACAGGGGTATTCACAGCGCAAATGCTTTTCTCAGAATGTCTCACAGTTCGAGTTTACAAACATTGGACAGCGGTCATTTCTATTTCTGCTCAACCTACACGATGGGATGATGATGCCGGGGTACTTCTTCAACGCCTTCTGCTGGGTTCCCATGATCACAGCACTTTGACACAGAATTCTGACTGTGCGTCGAACCCCGGTGAAGGAGGTCAGGAGCATGTTTTGGACCCTGTGGGGGTTATATGATCACACTTAGGTTCTGACAGTGAATTTGTTTATTTCTGGTGATGTATGTTTTTACACTTCTGAACCTTTAGAAGTTACACCTACATGTATACTTTTATTTATCCCTTTTCTGCAAAGCAGTTCCCAGTGTTAAGCTGCTTACACTGATTTGGCCATTTAAACAGCAGGGTAATTTTTACCCTGTCATTTCAGGATAAATATAATACCTCGATTAAGGGTACTAGAGCAGGAGGTGAGAGTCCAAAGGCAGCAGCTATATGGGCTATGGCACCTGCTGCCCCCCAACCCCCCACTCCAAGAGCATGGCTGCAATAGCAGAGAGTGGGGCTTAAACTGGCAACCTGCAGGTTAACCATTATACTAATCTGTACAAGCTAGTTATGATACAAAGTTGGAGAAAAACCATCCATCTCCGATGTCAAGGAATTCAGAGCTGGTCCTGTTATTACAGGAGAAGGCAGCGGAGGCAGCAGTGCTGGAAAGCATGGCTGCGTCCTCTACCCCCCATGCATCATACGCAGGCCATGGAAACCATTCACACAGTCAGACTGACCGCTTAGAGGGTTACGGTCAACCAGTGAGTAACCAGAGCAGAGCCATTAACAGAAAAAGCTGACTGAAAATAACTCTGGGAGAAGAAACAAACAGTCGGCAGCGCTGTGAAGGAAAAAACAGGGTAAAAATCACTGCGATCCCCACGTTTAGTGCTGTGGGAAAGGCCCTGTTTCGAAACCAAGATGAAAAGCTAAATCTACCAACGATAAAGATGGATGATGCTCCTCCTTGGAGACTGTGTCAGGAGGATCTACCGCGCTGTCAGTGAGCTATTTGTCACTATGGAACTCCCGGAAGCCCGGGTGGTCTTTGGTTTGAGCAAAGATTGGTGGGCTGCAGTCTGAAATTCTGACAAACTGTTGACAGGGTTCTTCACAGGAGTGCTGCGCCATGGGGGCCATCTCCATGCCCCCCCCTACTTAATGGTGGCACCATCGCAGAGGTGGTGGGGTAGGGTGGGGTGGGGGGTGTAATCCTGGGCCATATGTTTTCACTATGACCAATAACATGCGTCAAGGCTGTGGTCGAGACGGCTGGTCACAGCTCTGGCGTGTGATGGGATCTCTCACGACGGTATCTTACTCATGACATCACATGCTCTCATATTTTTACCCTGGAGGCTTTTTCTCCACAGACAGAGCCGTTCCGGGGGGGAGGTGGGTGACCAGCAGGCAGTAATGCTGCCCCACCCAAGCCCTTACATGACCGACAGACGTTGGTTACACCCACTGGTGTGTAAGAGCGGAGCTGCTTAAGCTGCTCAGGGTTGCTCAGCTCCAACCCCAAAGAACCACCTGGTCCAACACACCACGAGCTGAAGGGCCAAATGCACCAAATGGGGGCCGGAAAGCCCCTGGCCTTGGCTCTCCACGTGGCCATGGTGTAACCAGAATGCAGTAGGGCTTTGGCTCACACATCACTGTACATCAGTGGCATACACCATATATACTAGTTAGGAATATCGAGCTCTTCTGTATGATGGCAGCTCCCAATCCTACCTCGTATCACAGACCATCTTGTCATCATCCTAGTAGCTCTATTTGCAGGGGCCTAGATGAATAAAAGGAAAAACTACTGCTGATCAAAACATCCGACAGCTTCTGAATGCATTTGTATAATTTCAGCTCACCTCCAAAATCGGTTTCCACAAACTCCGTCACCAAAGTGTAAATTGCCACAGAATAAGCGTTGCCTATCCCGCAGGATGATGTGTCGGGCGGCATTCGAAGCTCAGCCTGTGTGATATTTCCACGGATTAAAAGAAAATATGTGTTTATTCATTTTATTAATGAGCACCATTGTTTGTCACACAGATGTATGATTCCGGAGGATTCTGAGCTCAGTACTGGCACTGAGATTTGATCAAGGCCCTTACTGGTCTGCCTGGCTTTTGGCTTTAAAAGAGGGCTCCCATTCAGTGTATAGTCGCCCCCTCAGGTGTCTTATTTAAATGCCAGAAATGATGATATCCTATATCCACTCATGCATATTTGGTTAAGACTTTTCCCTTTCGCTTCCTCAAATATTCTCTGCGTGCATTTTTAAGCGCACTTTTAATGCAGCATTTTTCAATCTGCGCAAACTCGTGAAGCGTTCCACATGTGCGAATGTCTGCAAATGTTAGATCAGGCGGGAAACATTGCTTAGTGTTTATCGTAATATTTATTTTTTGTTTTTACAGTTTATGACGCTCTCTGTTAAACCGCCGCATTGTTAAAATATTTGAGAGCTACATTGTTTTCAACGCAATGTCGCCGAAAGTGGCGCACGCCGGCGCATTGCTGAGCGCAGTTCAACCGCAGCGATTTGCTTCCAGCCTTCTGGGTGTAGTTGGTCTAAAGCTCACTGCAGTCTATGAAAGAAACATAAACGGTTTAATTCCTTTACTTTTACTGTAGCTGAATAGTAAAATGTGCCGAGGAGAGTGGCGCTTTATAAACTTCCATATCTGTAATGAAAGAAATAATACTCTGTTCTTTTACAACTTTATGTCTGTGATAAATTACTGTAATTGCAGCCATTTTAATTTACACTTAGTCACTGATCTTGAGCTGTAAACATTTTTTATGACCAGAAGTTATTATTTTGATTTTACAAGATAATAGCAGCTTCTGGTGTTGCCACTACTGAAACAAAAACACGTACGCATGAAAATGCAGCAAGGAGTCCAGTGCGTCGTATAAATGCATAACTTGTGTGCCTTTTCGGTTCTGCAGCTTTCTGCTTCTGTGGGGTGGAGAAATACAATAAAATTTAATGAACAACACTTTCTCGTACACACTGTCTTCAACTTATAAACGCACACGACCGGGACCGGAAGCCTGCTTTTGATTTCAGTTGTTTGTCAATCCAGTCACTTTTACCACTGTGTCACAGTCAATAAAAGCTTAATAATACAAGCAGTTTATTCCCAGGTTTGCTTCTGTGAAAACCTCAGATGAAGTTTATAATGAATTTAAAAATTTGACTTTTGTTGCTTATTGTATTTTCATGGTAGTCTCGCCGTGCGCCAGTCTGTCCTGGAAATGCACGGCGGGAAGCAGGGAACACTGGATGGGATGAGAGTTCCGTGCGGGGCATTCGTTTATTTTGTTGTCTTTTATTAACCTGAAACGAAATTTCTGCAGCTTTATCGGTACGGTGGGCAAAAGCGGAACACAAGACTCGCATTTACTCACCCACTGAGCACATGCTGTAAAAAGTTAGATGTCTGCATATTAGAAAGTTCACAGGTTGATTGTTCACAACAAGAGGGTAATAATATGGCGGCCGGGTGAGATGAAGCAGACTGTGGTGAAAGGGGGATTTCATCAGATCGCCGCCTCTCTGCACTTTGCTGCCATTTCCACGGCAAAACTAAAACTCCAAGAGTTTGTTCAGCCCCCATGTTTTGATATTTTTCAAATCACGGGCAAGCACAGTTTCCACAGTTGTCAGCACAAATCATTGTTAGACTGAGTTGGCCCTTTAATTCGGATTTTACCCAATAATGGATGCTGATGTTACCGGCAAACGTTGCAGATGACGGCACCCCAGACAATAACAGATGCAGAACATCTTACTTTGAGGTTTATTTCTAGACATGTTCAACATTAGCTCAGATGTAACAGCTCAAATTATTCCATGTGCAATAATGCAGATGTTAAGAGTTTCGTTTAAAATGCAGCACTTTGTGCAGCGGTTGAAGCCGTTGAACTGCAGCTGAAGGACATGGGTCTGAATTACTCTTCTTGCTCTACTACATTTTCTCAAGGTACTGTACTTACCCCAGCAAAAATTTCCCAACTCTACAAAATGACGAAATAAATACAAGTAGCTCGGTGTACAAAAACAATGTCATTCAATGTGGAAAAGGGTGTTAAAGTAAACTACATGCATGCTTGTTATTTATTAAAGTGCAAAACATGAGAGAAAATTCTACTTCCTCTGCCCTGTGGCTAAATATCCATCCATCCATCCATCCATCATTAACTACTGTAGCCTGACTCTTTCCAGCAGCTATGATCGTTTCTTTAAGCGAATTTGGTGACTGACTGTAGTTCAGTCCATACCTGAATGAAAAACAAATGTTTTGGGTGCGGAATTTAAAGAAAGAAACACCAAGTAAAATGGCCAGGTTTGTTTGAGCAAAGGAAATGAACAGAAACTCAGGAATGGTGGGAATGTTTTATTTTTACTGCCCCACAGCTGAAAAAATGCTAATGTTACAGTGAATAGGCGAATCCAATTGCAGCTAATGAGTGTCTTTTTAAACCCATACTTCCCTCCATCCATCCAGTTCCTTTGAATTTTTACATTATTTTCAATTTTGTGTGAGGCATAGAGTTACTTTTAGGCCATGTTTTTCAGTATATACTGTATGTATGTATGTGTGTGTACGTGTATATAACCCCAAACAATTTATTTATGTATGTGTGTGCATGCGTGTGTCTGTCTGATGAATAACACATATATACACTGAAGGAAAATATATGAAAAGATGTATTTATCTACATTACCAGTGATTACAGTACTGGTTTTAAAGATGCCTGCTGACTAATAGAATTTCGCACTACAACTCCCATGATGACGCGGTGTCGACCCACTTATACTTCCGGTTCTCCCGTTTCCTCCTTCAGGTGCAACGTTTTTCTTCGCAAATAAACGCACCGGCGACGAATACGAGCTGCCTGTAGGTAAAGTCTTTCTAATTATAAACTTATTAATCGGCGTTTTAAGAAACCTTCCTCCACGTCTTTGCTGTTTGTACCCCGACAGGACAAGTCGTTTCACTTCGCAGTGAAAGTTTTCCGTATCATGTGCTTCTGAGGAGGCAACTTTCTCACTGATGAAAAGCCCAATTCACACTGTTCCATGTGTAAATAGGCTGCACTTTCATAAGCATGAGATGTAAAATGGTACAAATGACGTGATTTTACACATGAATTTATAGTGGGAGAAGTACAGGGGTACAAGTGCTGGCTGTGCAAAGCGCCGAGACTGCAGGACTGCGAAACTGGACCGAGCCTTAAAATGTGCACATCTGTTCATGCACTGCTAAACTCATGCTTTCATGCTGCAGCCTTTTACACAGCTGACTGTGTCAGGACCCTCCCTGCTCAGTGGCACTATAGCAGGAGGGGGATTTGAACCTGGGGCCCTCAGGTGGCAAGCCAACAGCCCAAACCACTACACCACCTGCTGGTTGAAAAATGAAGCTCCCATTAAGAGGAGGTTTGGGCTTGATCCTGAAATGCGGTACAAGAACAAGACTTACGAAGCCGCCCTGATGTGGCTCACACTGTGTACGTTTGTGTTTTAGTAACTCTTATTTATCAGGCACCTTTGCCCAAGGCTACTTACAGTGTTCGGTGATCACATTACTGTAATTTACCCTGCTGTATAGCTGGATCATGGTTAGAATATGCACAGAAGCATCACGACCGCCTGGTCTTTAACAGCCGCACCACCTGGTGCTTGTTCAGGTCTGCTTGCTGAAGTGCAGGTTTCAAAATGGGTCTCTTCAAAGACGAGCCGAGGAGTGAGTCAACCTACAGGATCGCCGCTGCCACCACAGCGACACACACAGCGGACGTTCTCTGTAGACGTTCTTCCACGGAGATGATTTTAAATACCTTCTTCTGCACAAACGGGCATAAAAATTGCAACAGTGCAGATATTTTATGCCGATAATCAGTCATCGCTTTTGATCCTCGTGTTTGAGGAAAGAAGAAATATGTAGAAAAACTTGATTTTGAGGGTTTCAGGTGTCAGTATTGATTCCGAGGAAGATGTCGATGCTGTGCTGCCGTGTCACGTGGGCAGCAACCTGGCCTGGATGGTTCGCTTCAGGTGTATGGACCCTTTCCTTTTTTACAGCAGCAGTGAATACGTATTGTGTGTTTAAAAAGGAGCTTCTTGACTTTTTGCTTTTAAATGCCAGCTTCTGGGTGTTACTTTCATGGCCATTATGTGATAATCAACATTTTGTGGCGAGATGCTTCTCAAAATCACGGAATTGCCCACCTGTTGACTTCATACAGAGTTTCAGTGGGGCTCTTTCTCTTTGCTGGTGGGACAGTGGAAAATTATGGCCATTTGTGGTAACCCAAGATGAGGTTTGGGGAGATTAGCTTTAAGTCTGAAGACTCGATTACAAAGCACCTTATTCTGCAGCAGGGACGCGGAGAAAAGCCGCTGGAAACCCTAGATGTGAGTGCAGATTATGTGCAGTGACCTGAGAGGGGAGCTGGTTTGAGGAATAAAGCTGTTCTGTGTGCAGTAGCGGCCGTGCGCATCATCTTTATCAGCTTTCGCTCGCTGTGTTGAGGCCGGTGTGTAGATGGCTTTCACCCTCACGCAGCTGGTCAGCAGCGTGTGGGTGAAGCACTGTGTAAAATACACACTGGATATGAAATGTGAAAGATTTTCAGCTAGATGGTGATGAGAACTTTAGGTACAGTTGTGTATGCTTAAACACTGCCACAGCACCCGTCTGCGTACGCAGGTTCCTGCTGTTTATTTAACAAACAGAACAACACCGAAATGACTGCAGCAAAGGACTACAGACCTTAACCATGGCCCAGGATGCACCTAATGCCCCGCTCAAAGACAATTTCATTAACGTCTTTTTGATGTTATTAATTCCTATGTCAATAGAGAAGGTGCTGGCACTGCAATGTGGACTTTTCTTTCTGTGGGGCGGCGCTCTGACGTAACAGCTTGAAGTGTAGCTTTAAGTGGCGGAGGGGCAAAGTGGAACGATGAAAGACTGGCAAGTTAGAGCAAACAAATGGCCCCAGGGTTTCGCAGTGGCGTGACCCCACAAACAGGCCCATTTTCCACACCTGCGCTGTTGACATTCACCGGGTCGTGTGTCCAGTCGATCCAGAGACCCCCTTTCGCTTGTTTGTTTTTGTTGTGGAATTTCAGCTATCCTCAGAACTTCCAAACCTTGAGTGAACTTTCCAGTCGGCCCACCGCAGTGTGTTTAGGACCACATGAAAGGGCCCTTCCTCACCGGGGTCCTCACGAACGTGTCGAACGAACCGCGGTCACAAGTGCACCTTGTGCCCAACAGCAGGCACAGGCCTTTCTCTGGTTTTCATTGTACCTGAGCCCATGGTTACCTAATTGAGCTGAGCGTGTGTTTGGTTGGACAAGGTTAACCCATTTCCTCGTTGTAAAAAGGCTTGAGGTTTACCGAGACCCACTGGACCGGAGCCCTGGGGGGCCGCTCGTGTGGACGCCATTAAGTGCAAAGGCAGGCTTTAATCACCATTGGCCCCCCGCACTAACAGTATCTTAACTTTGTGTGTGTTGTGGCTTATTCCTAAGGCGACAGGTCTATAAATTATGATTAGTGGACAGTTTATAATTCTGTTTCATTTCTCGCCAACATCTTCTCACTTTTTTAATGTTTGCCGTGCAAGAGTGGACCCTGGGTGTTTTCCACAGAAATACTCTACTTACTCGGTTTAATATTACAGCTCCCTGTAAAATGTGACTGTATGTGAAAAATAGTCAAGCCAGGAATATTTTTGGCTGCTTACTGCAGTTGCTCACTGAGGGCCAGTTGATGTTTGGGGGTAGAAGTCCTGCATACGGTTGTGGGAGGTCCTGTTCTTAGTTCTCTCATTCAGGTCTCATGTTGAGCTCTGGGTCTTGTTGCCACGCTGAACATTTTGGCTCATGTAAGGCACGATAGACAGCGTTCAGTTGAACAATTGAACATTGGGATATTTAGGAGCGAATGAAATATTCACCGAATTCATCATTATCAGCGCACTGAATTTTGTGTGTGTGTGTGTGTGTGTGTGTGTGTGTGTGTGTACACCTATGAAGTGATGGTGCTATAAATTTACAGCTACCACCTAGGTTGGAGTGTGCAGCCCTTCCAAGTGTCATAATCCGGTCTGTGCATTTTATGACTGTTAAACTAAGTAAGGTTCATTTTGGAGCTCAAACTTGTATTAAAAAGTAGCTGTCTGTTACAGTTAAGTCACTTGTTTTTACACTGTTGTCACTGTTAGATTAACATTTATTGGTGCTATAATTTTATGCCCAAGTGAAAGCCAAGGAATGCTGTTTTTATTCAATTGTTCCTTAATTATAACCACGCAACTGCTGCTTAAATGACTTGGACCTTTTTTACTGGCCTCAGGGCTGAGCTGCTGGGGGCCGGAGGGAAGTGTGAAATACACAGCCAGACCTGCAGACCTGATATATCAAGAACCTTGGGTCATGGTAGAGCAGTTAAACCCGTTCACACCGAGGCTCCCTTCCCGCTCAGCGGTGTCGTTCATTTTGTGTTTAAAGAAGCCCTGTGAATGGTACTGGTGGCAGACTTTGAAGCTGCCAGCATATCCCCTGCGATGTCCCAATGGTCCCACGCGTTGACCTGTGCCCTGGAAAGGAAGAGGGTCCAATCGGACTGCTTCGGTGTTAATGCCCTTCTGTACGGCCCCTGTGCGGGCAGTAAATTACGTGTGCAGCGCAGAATGGGCTCCTTTTACACACGAACCGGCCGCTAATCCTGCACACTCGGCTCTGGAGCAACGTCATGCGGTCATTTGTATGCTGGATGCCCATGGGTGTGAACTAGGACTGAAATCTGGTTCACAGGTTTGCAGCAGAAAGTAATGGGTTTGAGGGGGGCAGTCCTGATAGATTCTAGCATTAAAGCAGGGTGCGGCGTTCCTTTTGATAAGGAGCCAAAGCGAATCCCTCTGGCCTTCAACAAGCTCCTTGCCAGGGCTGCTGAAGCACACCACAAACTGCAGCTCCTCCATGGGGTCCTTGGCAGAGCCGCTCTGGTTTAACAAGGCCACTTTTGGTGTAGGCGGCCATATGGTGGCAGTTGGCCACTTAATCCCGACGCTGAGCATAACCAATGACTTTTTCACACACAGGAACCCTTTGCTGGTCTCATTTCTGGATTGTTCTTTAATAGCAACACGGCAAGTTGTCCAACGTGTGCCAGCTGTTATGTGAACTACTGTTCGATTTATATAAAAGTGGAGAGCCAACGTATAAAATGATTTTTATCATTGTTTTCCAAGGAGTTAATCTAGCGCTGGGGGGCAGCCAGTGCAGTTCTGGGGTCTCCCCAAACTGTGGCACCTTCCCTCCCCATGCAAAACTGTCTGCAAAACCACAGTAACGCACGTTCCACTTCTCTTCTCTAGCAGTAATGATTATAAACTCGGCTGAACACACCAGCTGATGGAATTATTACGTTTAAGAATTATATTGCATTTCAGAAACATTTATCTTGGCAGCATTTTGAGAATGCTGCCACATATGCTACATCGCTCCATCTGTGTAAAAGTGTAAAAAGTCTAAATTTTAATTTGCGTAACTAAACTCACGTAAAGTGGTTGCCCTGTGCGTGTGCACTTGGTCAAGAGGGAGTTCAATTATGATCATTTCTTTCAGGGGAAAAAAAAACTGTTGTTTCCAGGATGAAATATGTCACTGAAAGTTAATTACAATACCAAAATTGTTTTTTTTTTTTTTTTTTTAAGATGATGATAAAATCTACATATTTCATAATATTTGTAAGAAAGCTGTTTTTAGTCATGTTTTTATCATGTCTTTTTAATGCTACAGTTTCACCAATAATTACTTGTCCAATGCACTTATTTATTGGGCTCAGGTTTTTATTATATTTTAAACATTGGGGGAACCCCTTAGTTCCAAAGAGGAAAGCATGCTTTTTGTCTTTGATTTATTTTGTATGTTGTGTTTTCAAGAAAGCTGTTGTTTAAAGTGTTCCTGAACAGCTTATGTTTTAAACTGTGTGGTTCTCATTTAACACAAAAGTGCTTCACTGGTGAGCGTTGTGTTTTCCCCTTTTTCAATTAAGAAGACATTGACACAGAAAAGCACCTTTTCTGCAGCAGCTGTGAGACACAGTGTGCGTTTTCTCTGGGTTTTAAACGCTCCCTTTAAGGTGCTTTAGAATGTGAGGGGGTTTGCTATTGCAGCAGACATCTGAGGCCAATGTAATGTTTGTGAACCGAACAGCGGTCCTGCAAACACGCTCATGAGCAGAAACACAAGCACTGAAAGAAACTCTCTTCCCTGTTTTTGAATACTGCAGTTTTAATGTTTTAACTTTGTTTTTGCTAAGCTGGTCTTATAGCAGTTTGAGCAACAGCCTGGAAGCTGCACAGCAACTGCACTGCCCACGCAGAGACATGTCTCTAAAATCTGTTGGTTGAAGTAATTTGAGAGAGACCTGGCTTTTTCATTAACCATGTTGGTTGTTTGCATTTTTAATGATTGTTTTCCTCATTGAAATGCGTTGTACCTGGGTACGAGGTGGCCTGGAAGTTGCACAGCAACTGCACTACACTGGAACCAAATTGTTCCTTTTGAAAAGCTGCCCCTGGCTGAAGTGAGACAGAGTGAGGACCACTGCTGTGCTTATATCAACTCTTTCTATACCCACTACAAGTAAAAATGCCTGCCTACTGGCCAAAAACAGCTTTTGACTGAATAATAAGCAAATTGTATAAAAAAAAAAAAAAGAGTTATATATTGTCCTAAACTGTCAGGGCTGCTTTACGTTGTATGAGGGCTGCATTTACAGTTAGCCTCTTAACAGACGAAGTTTGTTCCACAAAAGTTCTCCATTAGAGGCAAACAAATCTTAAGTGTACACCCTGTTTCTATTTATTTCTGGATAGAAACTTTGTGTATTCGGAACATCGTGAGTAAAATGTTCTTCATGCTGACTTTGGCATCTCGACTGGTAACAGGACTTTTGCTCCAAAAATGCCAAAGTCGGCGATGAACTATCCTCCAAAGTCCACCTCCGGAGCTACCGTTCTTCTCCTCTGTCTTCTTTCTAATTGAAGGAACAGTTGTACAATTTTGTATTCCTCCACCTCAAAGTCCCCTTTTATTTGTGCTCAGGGTTGGGTTACTTGTTGCTGTAATCTCAGTAGCCTCAGCTACTGTTTGAAGTAGATTTTAACTCCAGGTACAGTGTTAAATATATATGTGCTGCTGTTCCTTTGTTTGCTTTGGCTGTATTGGGCCGCCTTAGGTTGAGGGGTCATCTTTGGTCACTGATGTAATTTACCAACGTGAAAGTGACCTGTTGGGTCCAGCTGCATTGTTTGGCGTTGTTCTGTTGTACTTTTGTGACGCAGGTATGTCACCTCGCAAGAAGGCATCAGCTAAATGCAGTGGTAACACAAGCCCGGTTTTCTAGGGGGCGGTGGATTCGCTTCCTTGTGCGCAGTGTGGCTTCTGTTGCGATTTCCTCTTTTACAGCAGTTGTCACCTGTGCAGGCCCATTTGTAGGCTCGGGTCAAACTGCTTCTCCGACTTTGGCGCTCATTAAAAGCGATAATTTGTTCCCTTTGCTGTGCTGTGTTCTTGGGTTTTTTCACTTCACACTTAACACCCCTGTTGGGGAATTTGGATGCCCTTTTTTCAGAGCACTTATGTGATGTAATAGTTGGCTAAATTTAGAAAATGATTTATCTTGCCCATTGCCAATTGCCCAGGGAAGTTTTATAAGGGCGTAAATCACGAGGAAGGTCTCCACGGAGCTGTACGTTGTGGATTTAAGACAACTGCAACTTGGAGTGTTTACCTTGAGATACATTCCTTGTGGGGAGAAGTACAATAAGAGCGGCACTCCGGTTGAAAGGTGCCGTGCAAACAGCCTCTCCGAGATATACGTTAGCGGCGAGCCCATGGCTGCGCTTGGAAAGAGACCAGCCACAGCTTGTTTTCATGCTTCAGCCATTTCAGACAAGGATGTGCATTAAAGAACAGGCATGTTGGTGTTTTTAATAGCTTTTCTTCTCATTTTTTGCCGAAAGAAGGGAAAAAAGAACATTAAATCAAAATCCCGAGAAGAGAGAAGAAAAAAAATTTGTCCAAAAAATGAGACTTAACCTGGAGTTTCCAATCGTCAATCCAGAGCGGGGCCAAGTGTTCTTTACCGCCTTGTAAGGGATCCATTCAAATGAGCTGGTGTCTGCCTCCTTCCTGCCCAATTACAGCTAACTGGCACTTTGTTTATTTATCCATTGCCTATTTTAAATGGATCCCTTTCAATGTACGATTCCTGGGGAGCAGGGAGCAGGTCTGTGCCCCCTTCGCCCCAGAGCCCTCTCTCGCGTGGGGCGTGGGGCTTGGCAGGCTCGGGCGGACGCCGGCGGCACCCTCTGGACAGTTTCACCTCGGGGGGGTTGCCACCCGCTTTGAGTGCCCTGGGCCCAGGGCGGCATGCTACAATTTCTTCCTCTATTTTTTTTTTCCCCCTTTCCTTTCCCTCTCTCTCTTCTGGAAACCATAGCTCCCATTTTTTATTGGAGCGTTAATTTACTTGGTATTTTCCCGAAATAGGCTGAGCCACCAAGAGTCTCTTCATGTTTTTTGTTTTAGTTCCCTCAACACACAAGCACATGTGGTTATCTAACATGGAAGGTAATCTGCAAGCCACCTTTGTGCCATTGGACTTCCCTTTCTTCTTTTTCGCCCTATGCTTTGTGAGCCACAATTTATCTTACGATGCCGCCGTAAAATATCTCCAGCTCTTAACCAGTGAGTGAAAGGTGCACCTGGGGTTTCTGGGCCTGCAGGTACTTTTGTGCTTTGCCATATACGGAAGGCACAGTCACACGGTGCTGGTCAAAGATAAGGTCACACTTTACTGGCCAGATTTGTTTCCATGTAGGTGTAGGTCAACATGGTGGATATTCATTTAGACACATTGTCATTGTCAAAGTAGAAAGATTAAGCATAAACAGATTTAATAGGTGCTCATCTGGATTATGAGTACAATTTGCACCTCAGAGGTCAATAAGGGACACTGCTGGAGGGAAAAAGCTGTTTCCGGCACAGAAAAAGGCTGTTTGGGGGGGATGTTGCAGGCGCACTTTCCTGTTCTGGACTTTGGGTGCCTCACAGCCAGTGACCCTCTGTGCTGACAGGCAGTTATTGTTTAATTTACACTTTGAGTGACAGTAGTACCATAGTAAATATCTAGTGAGCGTGAAAAGTGCTACGGAACCAGCAATACCGTACAATGGAGGATTATTTTTGAACATTGCTGGCACCGCATTCTTTGCATGGCTGTACGGTCAAGGTGAAGTTCAGTCCAGGTGTGCTCTCAAAAGAAGAAAGAAACAACACCTGGAACTGAATTCTGCTGAGGAGACACATAGTGCACATCAATAGGACAAAGCAGTTCTTATGCACAGGACCACTTCAAAAACATGGCTAACCAGGGTACTGTACCATAGCGATGTCTATGGGATACTGTGTTGATGCTCCACAGGAAGCTGCGGTGTCGGCAGCAGATGAGTAAGAGCAAATATGCTTTCAAGTTTGCGGCAGGACTGTTAAAAAATATTTATTAGTCCTTCTTTATGTCGGTACCTCTGAAAAACACTTGTGATGTCTGCATAATTTAAATGAGGTAATAAAAATTCTTACCTCTCGGCCTCTGATTTTAGCACAACATGGGCATCTTCATTAAAGATCTGAGCTAAATACTGCAACCTCAATTTATATATATATATCAAATTAAAAAAGAAAAATACACACATGGTGTCAGGCTGTAATAAAATTACCGTGGTGCATAACTGTGGTGCAGCACACATTTTCACAGCACTGTGTTAACTGCTAACTAATTTTTGGGATGCATAATCCTAATGTATTTACAAAAATACAGTTATGGTTCTTAAAAAGAGACTTTGCACAGACTGAAGTGTATTTATTAAGATCTAGACTACAAATATCACCCAGAAATCTGGATCTGCTAAAGGCTGACAGGGAACTGAGAGTTGGCACACAGAGACTTACAGTAGAGGCTACTGTACAGCGCTTATGTATTAATTCTACCCTTGTTCTTGCTCTCGGTTTGAATTACTGCACCGTACGGTGAACAGCTCACCCATTCGGGTGCGGGTGGGCTCAAGTCCCCTGGCAGGCTGCTGCGCTATTGCCGGGGTCCGGTGGCAAGCGCCTCCGCTGCAACAGCTGTAGATCTGCTCATTTCACCTGAGAATCACGGCACAGTTCGTCGCATCTTGTGGATGACAGCATGCTGCAAGTTTGCTGCCCACCCTGAATGGCAACATGTCAGTATGTGGGATGTGGGGCGGGGGGTGGGGGGTTTCCAGCCGTGGAAAAGGCGCCAGACTTTGAACCCCTGCGTGCGATGAAGCAGACCCCACCCAGCTGAGCCTTCTTCTGCTTCGTCTCAGCTCTTAAGCTGCCTGGAGACTGTCATCATTATACAGTGGAGCCAAGGCTTGGTCCAAGGGTGCCCAGCGTGAATTCAGTCTAAATATCAAATTTAAACCATCGCGCAATGTGGGAATGATTATTTTATTTAGTGTATAAATCTGTGTTATTAATCCTCGAAGACGGGGAACCCTGTTACACAGCACTAATCTGATTGGAAAGTGTGCAGTTATGCTAAGCTTTTGAAAATGTGTCTTGCGAAAGCGATCATTTGCGCTTGTGTGACGCGTTTTATGTCGCACGTCTACAGCGGGCCGTGTTTCGACACTGCGTGGGCCTCATTGTGCACCGAATGACGCACGCTGACTTTACGGCGGGCCGCCTGTAGGGAGCGCTGGCCGTGTCAGTCATGGAGCGCCCTATTGAACACATCCTCGTTTGGTTTTTAGTTTTTAGCCACAGGTCACTTCTCCTTGTGCCTCGGTTGTAATGTATATCTCTGCACCGTAGCGTACAACGGTTTCACTCTTGAGTGCATGGCTTAAGTACTCCCAGTTGCCCTTAAAGACTGTAAAATGAATTTTGCCGAAGCTCTTGTTTTCATAGCAGTGGGATCTTGCCCACTCTACTGAATTAATACTAATATTTTTTGGTTTATATTGTCATCCAAGTCGAAAATGAATATATTGTATTACAGTAATTGTCACAGTAATGGAACGCCGCTGGAAGTCCATCTGAGGGTAAGCGTTTTGCCTCGTTCCCAACTCCCCTGTGCATGGCCTCTGAGAAATAGAGTGACAGAAGGGCTCTTTGGTTCACTCCCGGATTTTTGAGGTATGACTATTGAAATTGCAGCTGATTTAAGTTCTTTAAGTACACTACCATCTGCACTCGGAGCATCCTGAGCTTTAACCTTGCGAGTTGCTCCCGTTTTTTCCACTTGATTTTATTTAAGTGACGCCTGTCTGATCCAAACACAGTTTGGTTCCTCGCGTAAAACATAACTTTTGTTTAAATGGCGTGAATGGCCTTGTACACACACTTTGTTTGGGCCACACTTGTCAAGCAATGCATTCAACCTGCCTTGCTGCATTTCCCTTTTCAGTAAAGGCGAGTTGTTGGAGTCTGGCGCACTGACTAGACGAAAGGCTGAGAACAAGCAGAGGATGATTGGCCAGGAGAAGGGGCCCCACGTCATCTCGTGGGCTCCCAGTTTGAGGCCTCTCAGCAAAGTGGCCCGTCTCACATCCCAGGGTGGAGTCCACCAGCCCGAGCTCACCCATCACAGCACCCGAACCGGAGCCGTATCCCACGATACAAATTGCTTGTAATAACCAAGGGCAATTACTGCAAAAAAAGGTGTTTTGATAACATTAATCCTTGGCTGTAGGTAGGCCCAGATCTGATGTGGGTGTTCAGCCAGAAAGTCCTGGCCATTCCAGGAGTTAATGGATCGCTTTTTCTTCAGTCGTAGTGCCGCATTTTGAGCGAACAGAAAAGTTTTGACTTCCACTCAGGAAATAATTAGTCTCATTTCCCACTTTATTGGTGATGCTTGGGCGGCCGTGCCAAGGCTGTAATGGAAGTTGTGTGTCATTCTCTTCTCCAGTGGATGCGCAAATCTAAGGAGAGTTCAGCGCTGGCGAATGGCACTTTTCAAGACAAAACTGAAAAACAGATCGGACTGAGCTTCGTAATTGAGAAATTTGGTTGTGATGCGAGTGGGTGGGCGTTTCTCGAGACAATGTTTTTCAGCTTCAGCGGTTATGCTTTGTGAAGGAAATGGCGCATCGATACGTTGAGTGGGTTGCTTGAACCATGGACTCGTTGTGCTTCTGCTAGATTTAAAATTTTTCTGTCCATATTTGGCGAGTTAGATTCAAACGAAATGTCGCCGAATTCCTAATGGTGTTTATTTCCTTGCACGTATTTAGCGATAAGTTTATTGGATTCTCGGGATTGAGTGTTTTTGTCGCTTTTATGGTGAGCATTGTGTTAAGCAGGTCCTTGCTGCCTGAGCGGAGAAGCTGAAAGGCTTTCTAGCCCACCTACTCAAGAATTTTACTGAAGTGTCATTCAAATAGCATCAAAGGCTGAATTCTGCGTGTGTACATCTGCTTTTCACATTTTCACCCACAGTGTTTAAATGAAGAACACGTGACAGTGCAAATTATCTTTAATGTTTGCGTTTTAAGGCCGCTTGGTGTGTGTCTCCGGAGCGGCCGTAAAAGCCCGGGTTCAAGTGCTCCGGCAGAATGCACTGTGACTCGCAGAAACCTGATACGCTTCCTTCTTGGTGAATGGCTTGATTGCGAGCACCAGCCACCCGGTGCTGTTACACGTACTTTTCCACGCAGAATGAACATCTGAGCATGCGCGAAATCCCTTATGCTGAAAAACCCGATGGCCTCCGGTTAGTCTAGAGCAGCAGTTAATGGGCGAGACAAACGGTTCCAGTTAGCTGTGTACATAGTGGCTGGTGTGTGGGAGCAGGAGTGTGTGTGTGTGTGTGTGTGTGAGAGAGAGAGAAAGAAGAGAGGGAGATTGTTGAAACTGCCAACATGTGAACCCTAGTCATTTTGGCCTCTATGACAGCTAAAATGCACTGAGCGCTTCTGTCTTTTGTACTCGCTGACCAAGTATGACTGCCGCCACCGTCTTCATCTCAGCTTCATGGCCCTGGAAGAGCAGAGTAATGGCTTACACGCTGACTGGAGTTTCGTGTTTTTATGCAACAAAGTGGGTTTCCCAAATCCACAACTTTGCTGAAAAGCGTCCTTAGTGTGAGGTTTTCTTCTCTTCTTCCCAAGTTTCTATCGCTTTGCATTTTTTTATTGGTCTCTTTCAAATTTGGGCAATAGGATCTGTCTCACATTTAAACATATTCAGTTACTAACTGTTGTCACTTTTAAAATGAAGTAACGACAATAAATACTACCATGTAAGGTGATTGGCTGCTAAGCTAGTTTAAGAGTTAGAGAGAGGACATAAGGCTCTATGGGACTTATGTAAAACATATTTAGACAAAACAACCAAGAATGTCTGAGAGCAGCTTGATAAATAGGAGGCTTCGTTTACTGACTGAATGACTGTTTTTTTCATAATTTATTGGGGCTGCTGTAAAAGTCGGGAGGGATATGGCAGAGAAAAATTGGTATAAATCTGTTTGTGTCATCTTGTCAGTGAACATTTTACTGTTGAGCACCAAGGAGCCCGAGTCCTGGTGTCTGCACTTTGCTTATCGAATCCACATTGTGCGAAACAAAGGCCACCAACACGATGCTTTTTCCCGCGTACGCCTAGCGCTGCCCAACAAACACCCCACACGTCCATCCACCCATCGCCCGTTTCCTGGAGTCGCCCGTATATCTGCAGAGGTTCGGGATGCCCAGCACTTCCTGCCCTTCTTCATTGTCCAAGGTGTCGTCACGACAAGCACGCAGCACCCCACATGTGGCCAGCTTGTAATGCTTCCCCTCCCAAGGCCTCAGTGTAGAAGTACAGTCAGCAGTGATGGTGCCAAGTAATCATGGGTAATGTGGCTGATCGCCCGCTTCCCTCTTCTCGGTTTCCTGAATTCCCCTACAGTCCACCATCTGGGCACTTATCAAAGGAGTGAACCCTCTAAATGTTGGGCTGGGTGTTGCTGGTCATTTAGATGTGTGAGCCTTTCCCCTCTCATTGTGTCTTGAGGTAACAGCGCGTGGCTTTCAGCTGCAGCTGTACTTGGGCATTGAAAAAGATGATTGATTATTAATTTTATGAATGCGCCGATATCTGGCTTTGTTCAGATCTGCGCCCATTGGGGAGACCCCTGCTAGCAATGGGTGATACACATGCGACCCATTGTACGAATATTGATTAAAGGATACATCTGTTGTGAATTTTATGCCTTTATTTGTAAATGGTCGTCTTTGTGCCAAAGAGCATTCAGCTGGTTTGCAAGTGCAGGCTCTTTCCATGACTCATATTATTCCATTGTAGTCCAGCACCAGTTTGGTACAAGAAACATCCCCAGATAACTTATGTTTGCCTTACAGTAAAAATCCCAACCCTGGGACAGCCTTTCTTTTTCAGTCATCCATTGTTGTTTTTTCAAGTCTGTGGAAGCCTGCGAATATGTTAGCATCTTTTTGTTTTGACCCACCAAAACTGTTTTAAAAAAAACCCACACTGTCACAGTAAATTTTTTATTTATGTCATGTTGTTTTTAATAAGTGTAGAAGAAAGAGAGAACCAAATTTGGAGCGCTAACTCAACCAGTACCAGACACGTGGGGGGTCCATGCTGTTTGCATGAAGGCACGATGGCTCGGATTAAACGGGACAAATAAGGCGGCCGATTTGTAGAGCAGCACAACGTGATGGAGAAAGAGGCCTGACTAGAGAAGATGGAAAAGCGAGCGGCAGAAGATGACACAGGGCTGTTGGTGCGACCCGCCATGGGAGTGCTCTTTGGGCTTTGTGAGTGCACGTTCCAGGCCGCACGACACGGGCAGCCAAACCCAGAGGGCCGTGGCGCGGGCCAAGGTCTGCTTTGAGTTTTCGGCCCGGTTCTTGTAATTACTTCGTCTCGCCTTGAAGAGGAGTCTTTAAAGGCGCTAAGAGCGGTGCCAAATTAGCGTTAGACTGAGAAAGTGCTTTTAAACGCGCCGCATTTTTTCGTACTGCGGCTTTGCGTTTGGAGTCAAAGAGAGGGGAAACGTTTACAGGGCTCGTAACGGCTGCGCTCGCGTCTCCGCGTTGAACGCCCGGCCACCGCCTCTCCCCCCCAAACCGAGACCCGGGAGTCGTTTTACTGCGACGGCTAAAAATAAACGTTTTTAAAAATTGTGGGTTTTAATAACGGCGGCTACAATCTGCTACGTGTTAACAGGCCTGTTGAGGAAAACCGAGAGAAACTCCCAAAGAGTCCCAAAACAAATTGGGGGAGCGTATGAGGAGCTCGTTGCTTTGGAGCGTGTGATGAAGTCAGTGGAGGCGAGCTCCCAGCAAGAACCGACCACGCTTCTGCCCCATTTTGAGGCGTGTGGGGGGACCGGGGGGTGCAGGGCATGTGCGCCTGGCCTGGCTTTATTGCCCAGCTTGGTTCGGCTCTGACGTCACCCCAGCGTCGTGTGGGAACTCTGAAATACGCAGTCTGCCCTTTGCAGCACACTCCTCAGACTCACGTCTGCTCGCTTGTGTGACAAGTGCCATAAATAACATTATTTCAGACATATCATGCATTTGATATTCTGCATAATGTCACTACGATCTTTTTCTTCACAACTTCGTGTAGAGTTCGTACCTTTATGGTAGGCTTGCGCTTACACCTGTTGTATGAGTGTGCTGTACTGTGTCCCTGCTGTATCTACATATTAGTGTGACTAGGCGTGTGAAACAGCACACTGATCTGTACACGTGGGTTACAAATGTTTCAGTTCCAACTTCACAGATGCAAGCATTTTCCACATTTTTAAAATAGCATTTTCTTTACTTATTGGTTTTTTACACTTCTGTCCATAGTTGCCAGTAAAACGCATTAAAATAGTGCAGGAGTGTGGGAACACTTTCAGCCAACTCGTTGCCTGTGTTTGCTTAGCCAGTGTGTGGTATTTCTGAGTGACCGTGACCAGTGACAACATGCCAAACCTGGCAAATGTATGCATTAAGTAGGAATCTTTTAATTTCAGTCATTTAAAATTATTTTAATTTTAATTTAGTGTAAAATTAGTAAAAATGTTTGTGTTTTTATGTCTTTTAGTTTTATGAGATTTTTACAAAAGTTAACCCATAACTAATTGAAAGAATTATTAATTTTTTGATTGGAAAGTTGAAAGTGTCCAGAAGCTGACAAACATTGCACACTTTTATTAGAATGGATCAATCATCTGCTGTGATTGATAAGGCGCTTGTACGCTTTATTTTAATTTAACCTTAACTTCATCGTAAGTTGAAAATATAATATAATATAAACAAAATGGCACGGCTACGTCCAGACATATTCCTGATCGTTCCAGGAAGAAAGAAAGAAATATCGTAAGGTGGAAATGCATTTGATGATGATGATGATGATGATGATAATAATAATAATAATTAATAATAGCTTAATAGTCCTAACCCTAACCCGCTGCCATGCCTGTGACCGCTTCAGCAACAGAATGTAGGCGATCTCTCCACCCCCGTCTTCAGACTGACCACTGATTGGATGACTGATTGGCGTAGGAACCAATCGTAGACGGGATTTAGTTCCCACCCGGACTTCCTATCGGTGCTCAGTTTCCACTGCCCCTCTCCTGCAAGCGCTGTCTTGCTAAGGCCTTGTATTTTGTTTATTATGAATTGTGGCATCTTCCGTTTTTGTTCATTGCCAATTGCTAATGTTTAGCACTAGCTCCCGGCTAACACTCTTGGTCGGAAACAATACTCAGTAAAGAGTTTAACGGAACTTAAACTTATTACTGCAGCGTCTCATAATTGCTTCCACCAACCCATGCCATAATGCCTAGCAAACATCATAGCCTAGCTTAGCCTACCTTAAAAGTCATTACAGGCTTTCTGCTTTCAGGAGACACAGACGTTTGTTTTGTAGACATGATGGATGCACAAAACACAATGTAGATATGGGGGGTATCCAAAAAAAACACTGGCAACACAGAACACTGCAGAGTATTGGTTGTATACATTGGTGACCGCGTTGCAGACTTGGATATGTGGATTTCCTCTGCTGCCCAGCATCGTGAGAGAATATTGTACCGCATATCGCCTGCCTGGGAAAAAAAAAAAATCAAAATTCAGAATTTGAAGTACGGTTTCTACTGAACACGCATTGCTATTGCACCATTGTAAAGCTGAAAAATTGTAAATTCGGAAAATCATAACTTGGGAACCATCTGTATTTGTTTATGATTGATTTGAAATAGCTGATCTAATTCCCTGGGCTGATCACCATAAACTATGCATATTTCACATGGATAACAGAGATGCTCAGATAAGCAGTTTAAGTAAAGTTATTCCGTTCTCATTTTCTCTGTGTTCCAGTGATTTATTTGATGATGTCATTCTGCTCATCTCACTTTGAAAGTGTTATTGTTTGCCAATAATTTTTGTGTTTAACCTCCACGCAACAGTAAGGAGGATCCTTCTTTATGACAAAGGTACTGACAGCATTGACTCAATAAATCACTGCTGTTTTGGGTGTTACACTCTACTCAGATTTTCAGATTCCAAGGCCCAATGAGTAACTTTTATTTCTCTGTTTTCATTTAGGTTTTCCCTTATTTAGGTGTCTGTGAGAATGGATGATGACGACTTTGGTGGGTTTGAGGTATGTATTTGTTTATGCAAAGCCTTCCTGATGGGGTACAAACACGTTCTCTCCAGAGCCGACACCCAGTGGTTGTCGCAGGTGGTACAGTTCTCACTCTGTGACTGAATCGGCTTCGACTAAGTTTGACTAAATTTGACTCATTGACTCGGACTAAATTTGTTAGCGTGTCTTCCTATCTGCGGACAAACAGTATTTGGTAGAGGCAGTTGTGAGCTGCGAGTTCAGTGTTTACACATTGATTCGCAGCTCAGCACATTCAGATTACATTGTTTCAGACACATTGTCTAAGGACCTGTTATGTTTATGTGCATGTCAACCAGGGACTTCAATAAATTTGGCTTCGGTGTGACTCGGATGAAAGCGTAGAGAGTGAGGCCTGAAGTAAATGGATTATACGTCAGTGACAACTAACACATCCCCCCCCGGCTTTAAATACATATATTTTAGATGTGACAGAAAAGCAGCCCGTTTGAGCTCATCTCATGAAATCTCTGTATTCATGTCATGTTTGATGTTCCAGAAAATAGTTGAAATTCCTCACCCACGTATGCGGGGGAAGTGTTCACTACAATTCATTTTCATTGTTGTGACAGGAGTTGCATTGCACCACTGGCATTTACGTTCTACACATCATGGACTGTCATTTTAAGAACTGTGGTTGCTATAGAAAATGCTAACGTGTCTAAAAATGTAGAGGTCATTTCCATCTTTTTTTTTTCTTCCTATTGTTTTCTTTCTTTTTGTCTCAAGAAGTGTGTAATAAGTGACACGGAGCCGGATGCATTGTTTCCTGGTGACTTTTAAAGACCACACCACACATGCCATTTTATATTTACCCTGCGGAAGATTGATAAATAGAACGTGCCGAGCGCCAGCCTGCCTACGGCTCGCGCGGGTCCTTCGGGACGAGTCAGCTGGAGCTGGCCGAGCGAGCATCCCACCAACAGAGCAGGCCTCTCTGCCCACGGGGTGACGCACTTCTCGAGGGATCAGTCCTCGTGGGCCTGTCCCGACTGCGGTGGTAGCTGAGACGTTTTGGCGCGAGGCCCTGGAAGAGGCTGAGCTGCGGATGGCACAGGGAGCGCCTCTAAAACCAACAAAACAAACAGACAGAACGTATGCCCCGGCACCAACTTTTTTTCTTACAGTTATATACTTTTATTCTCAGCTATTATGTGGTAACAATAATTTGCCAATACTTGGACCTTAGCTTTTATTGTCACGTTTTATTTTTCTGAGATGTATCAGGCTCATATGTTCAAAAAACATTTCTTCTGTTTTTGCTTACGCAACTAAAGGGACGTAAGAGAAGTAGGGAGATTAAGTCTATTTAAAAGCTTTACAACTTAAAGGAGCCTCTTGATCAGTGCCAGGTTTTCATCTTTGTGTTTTATAATCCTTGTTCTAATGTTAAAATGCTGTCTAATCCAGTTTAATACTGGGAAATTGAGCTGGGAAATTTTTTACTGGATACTGAATTTTTCGTAAGTTTTGAGTATGATTTTTCTTAATTAAAGGTAGAACAGAGCAGCTCGAGTTCTCATCTGCAGGTCATTTACTAAGCGTCTTTCAGAACAGCAGCCACTTGTCTCTGTGGCCTTGAACTTGTGAATCCCATCTGATAGTGAAGGGATCTATAACCATGGGCTTGGAAATGTGTGGTCTTGCACAGTCCCCAGCTTTGTTATGATAGAGACACTGGACCACAACAATAGAATACCCAGGAAGGGTGGGCAGCCACTGGTACTTTGTTTCACAGGGGTTTATTTTTCTCCCCTTCTTGCAGTTGGGAACTTTTTGTTTTCCTCTCCACAGTTGCCAGCTGGCACATTTGGATAGCCAATAGTCCGTTTGGCTTAACAGCAGGTAGCCTATGTCGAGTTTTTTCCCTACTATTGTTTATCCCTTGGACCTTGTTCAGCGCTGTGTCACACACACTGTGAAAAGCTCTATATAATAACAGTTATATAAATTTAATTGAATTGAAACTGAACTGTAATGACAATCAGTGAAAAATTCTATTTCAATTTCAGTTTTGGCAGAACAGTGGCCTTCTAAAATAAAACCAATGATTTTAAAACTAGTGAAAATATTGTGAGATTTGGGTGGCGCAGAGGTACAGTAGGTAGCGCTGGTGCCGAGTTTTCATGTTTCCACCGTGTTCTCAAGGGTTCCTCCTGTAGTCCGAAGACGTGTGTATCAGGTGGATTTGTGATTCTGAACTGCTAGTTCCCAATCTAGAGTGCACCCTGCCTCTCATCCTGTGCTTCAGGGATGGCACCAGACCACCACGACCCTGTCCTGGGCAAATGGTTACTGATAATGGACAGATGCATAGTGGGAGTTGAAATTTAATGCAGGCATCCCTCTTTATCCGAGTGCAATCTATTTATGAAATTGTGTGTTATAGTGAGTTTTCCCTTAGTGAAAGCCAATATGTTATTGTTTTCAATGGGAAAAATAATAATGCGTTCCCAGTCCGTCCAACCCCCAACCAGTTTCCCCGAGTACAACTAAAACTCTCTCAAACACCTATGTAACAGTCATAACTTCTTCTCAAGCTTGTCCAATTTTTACAAGACATTTTACTTTCCAATGTGGACAACAGTGGCAATGCACGTCATGTTGAAACAACACGATTCACAATCGCCAGAACAGCTGAGATATGACTGCAGCATGCGATTACAATCCTTCCTGTCCCCTTTCATGTGCTGAAAACTCCAGAGTTGGACTTGCTGCTCTAGAGTATTCCTAATTTCAATTTAATCAGCAAGATAAAAGCACAGATCTACGGAGCACATTGCATTTATTCTGAGCAATTTTATAACTGTACTTTGTGTCAAATGTGCACACGTGTATGTGTGTATATGTATATATAAATATACATATATCAGAAAAACCATTTGCAATGTGTTTTACCTCTAATTGCTTTGCTGCCTCCCATTTATTCAATTAAATAACACATCCAAAATGGCCGACAGAAACTCCTCTGGAATTAAACTCACTTCCCACAATGCCTAGCTCGATTAAAACAATACTGTCACATTCCTAACACTCTGCAGCTTGTACTGACATGCAACTTAAACATTTTTGCTAGCAGATACAGATTCTGAAGAGTGGGTTTTTGATTCAAATATGAAGTGTTAAAAACAATTTATGGACAAAAAGATACCAATAGTGAAGGTTAGCTATGTACTGCGTAAACATATTGAGAAAGGATGAATTGATGCACATGTGCTCTGGCCATATCTACTGATCATAAAATGATCATTTAAAGTCATGTTGTTATTCCTTACTTAGCTGCTGCCTTTGTCCAAAGTACGTTAGAGGGTTTTATTTGTACAAATTGAAAAATGCTAATAATATACCTGTATTATCCAAATTGTATTATTTGAAAATCTGTTGAAAATGTTTCCACAAAATCCTCAAACAGACATTTAGTAGGCATTAAATTTTGAATTATTACGAAAGGTACATATCCTGGTGTTTGCAAGTCACTCAGCAACATGTGGGAACTCGACTGTTCTTTTCCATTTAGCCTTTTGTGTAAATCTTTTGCCACAGTCTCAAGTGAATTGAACAGTGCAATACTTGTATGCTGTTGTTTTTATGATTTTTATAGCTTAATTTCATAATACTCACCTTAAGCAATGTGAATTAGCCTTTATCCACAAAGGATAGACAGGGCTTGAATGGCGGCACGGCCATTAGCTGAGAGAGGAGTTGGCGTAAATAATCCAGCTGTAGCTAAACAGTGCCATGTGAACAGCATTCTTAAATATCGCAGCCCAAGGCTGTTTTGGAGAGGCATTGTTGCATTCTTGCAGAACAATTTCCTCCACACCAAAAATTCACTGTAACTCAATTGTTATAATAATGTGGGAAGAAGCAAAGTGTTCTGGCTTAAATCACTACCATCAGGCATGTTTGGAACCTCTGTAGTTTCTGTGGGACTACAGATGGTGGTCTTGTACAGCATAAGAATGCTTTTCAAGTGCTAAAATGCTGTGCTTTTAATGTGTTTCCAATGCGCAACATGCTTATACTGTCACTGAATAGGTGTTTTACCTGTTTTGAGAGCATGAATTCTGGCCTCTGTTCTGCATTAACAGCATTTAACCATTAGCTTTAGAGCCCTTTTTTGTACTGTTTCCTTCATCCAACTCTGTGAGCTTCTGTTAAAAGTATTTCTTCAATTCTCTGTCAGATGCTTTATTTTAAGGGTATTGCACACTTTTGCTTGACCTCTGACTTTTGGCCTACAGGCAGCCGAGACATTTGACTGCGAGGAAGCAGCTGCGCAGGCCGTCGTGTCCCCAACCATCCCATGGGCAGCCTTTTCCTCAGGTACGAGCTTTAAACATCTACAGCTCACCTTGCTGATTACCGACAGTGTTAAGATGAGAGCTGTAAACACTGTGCAAGTAAGTTGAGTTCTGGTCCCCCGATCCTATTCTCTGTGTTTGTACGTGTGTGCATGTTTTTGACCAGCTGACATCTGGCTGAGAAAATGCATGATGCATTCACTCTGTAACAAGCTATTGAAAGCAAGCCAAGCAAAGACAGTACAATTAAAGATAAATAAACATGAAAAGGTTTGTGTCTTTGAAAATTCATGAGTATCCCGTGCATTGTACTGTATTTATTTTTTGCTTATTCGTGGCAGTTAGCTGTTCTGACTTGGAATCAAGTGCTTGAAAGTGTATTTGATGTTATTTAGGGGAGAAAAAGTAATGGACACCACTGCAGACTGGATTGCAAACAATGAGAAAGAGAGGCCACAAAAGCTGGGCCCCCGTGTTGTTTCTGCTGGAGCCTTCACCGGCGAGCTTTCAAAGGCCCACGGTTTGTTACTGGGGTAAAAGTGCAGGGCAGCATCTGGTGCAGTGTGTGTCACTGGAGAGATATATATATATATATATGGCCTGAAACACTACAATACTGCTGAGATCAGATGTTCTCAGACCTTGCAAAAGAAAATATCTGGCACTGAATTAAACATTCCTGAGCCCACTAACTACAGATTACAATAAATAATGAATTATGGAATGATACCGCCCCCCTCCACAGAGATAAATATACAAATTTGCTCATTTACTTTCTAACGGCAAGCAAATTAGATGGGTTCCTCGGCGCTGGCGCTCGATCAGTCCACACAGATGACAGTCCAAACACATGTGGGTGCCTCTAGACGTTTTCTCTCACATTGTGGTTTTCCAATAGTCTAAACCCATCATGCAAATGTGTTAGCAACAACTGACATTTTACCCCCCCCCCCCAACTTTTTATTCCCCTCATAAAGCTGGGACAGGAAGGGAAAGCATGCGGTTGTTTATCCTGTGCCATCCAGCTCCCTCGTCCGCCTTAACAACCCTTTAATGGCCATCCGGCTGGGGCTTTCAGCCGCCTTCTCACAAAGAAATAAGTGCACCACGAAGGAAAGTGAATCGGATTTTTAACGTGGGGTTTTGGAAGCGCTTAACCTGGGGGTCAATGGGTCCCTTGAGGGTCTATGAATAGACTTGTGTTGAAAAGAGCACTGTCTGACTGGATAAAACTGATTTATTTAAACCTCTATGACACTTTTCTCCAAAGCGAGCCACAGCCTTAAGCTACCTGTTCTGATTTACCCATTCGTACAGCAGGGTAATTTTTACTGTACCAGTTCAGGGTGAGTACCATATTTTCCGCACTATAAGGCGCACCTAAGAGCCTTAAATTTTCTCAAAAATCGGCCGTGCGCCTTATAATCCGGTGCGCCTTATGTGTGCAATGAGTTCCAAAATCTGTCAAAATGTTGTTGTGCGACTTTGATAAGCGCTCCGCTTGACTGACTGTCGGACCATTTCCTGTTGACACAGGGATGTAATACGTACACTGGCAGCGATAAACCAATCAGAGAACAGGACGTGATACGTACGCTTACCTCCGCCACACCTCCGGTAGGTATACTACCGGTATGCTGCAAAACAACATTTGTTTGTCTAAGGACCTCCGAAAATGGCACCAGTGAAGAGACATGCTTACGAGGCACAATTCAAACTACAGGCTATCAGTTACGCGGTTGTTCATGGGAATAGAGCAGCTGCGAAAGAATTCAACATCAATGAATCTATGGTACGGAAGTGGAGGAAGCAAGAAAATGAACTGCGCCAAGTTAAGAAGACCAAACAGAGTTCTGCAGGAACAAAGCGAGGTGGCCACAGTTAGAAGACCAACTTGAACAATGGATTATTGAACAAAGAACAGCCGGGAGAAGCGTCTCTACAGTCACCATTCGACTGAAGGCAACAACGATAGCACAAGACATGAAGATCTAAAACTTTCAAGGAGGTCCGTCTTGGTGCTTTCGTTTTATGAAAAGGTGTCATCTCTCCATCCGCGCAAGGACTACCGTGGTGCAGCAACTGCCAGCGGATCACAAAGAAAAGCTGGCCATCTTCTGCACCTACTGCCTTAACAAGATTACCGACAAAAAGATCCAGCCAAACTACATCACCAACATGGACGAGATCCCCCTCACTTTTGACATCCCCATGAACCATACTGTGGAGAAGAAGGGGACCAGCACGGTATCGATACGCACCACTGGGCATGTTTGATGGCGAAATTGCCCGGCTGTTCAATTCAGACAGAGAAGATGAGGACTTTGATGGATTTATAGCAGAAGAATGATAAAAAATAATGTGTGTATTGTTAAATAGAATAAAGTTCAACTAAACTCACTGTTTTGCTTCCGTTACCTTTTTTTTGTAGACCGTATGTTTTAGCATACGCCTTATAATCCGGTGCGCCTTATGTATGGGTTAAGTACAGAAATAGACCCTGTAATTGAGACTGTGCCTTATAATCCGGTGCGCCTTATGGTGCAGAAAATACGGTAGCTTGATCAAGGGTACTGCAGCAGAAGGTGGAACTCGAATGAAGAGCCTCGGATTGCCGGCGATGGCTCTAACAGCTGCAGCATCATACTGCCTTAGACAAGGTGTGTAGTTAATATACCTTTAAGGGTTGCTGTACAGGCAATATTATGATCATTATTGTTACGACCCAGCTCGTTGGCTAGGGACCAGCAGTAAGGACCGTAGCATTTTAAGTAAAAAAAAAAAAAAAATGTAGGTGGTAGGAGAAAACCCCTTTATCTGGATAATCCCAAGATATGGCACAGTTTTCCAATTTAAACAGTGACAAAGTGCAATTTATTTATAGTGAAACAGAATACTGAATTAGATACAGAACATGCAAAAACGAAAAAACCAAGCACCAAACAATAAGGCATAAATGGGCGGTTTCCAACTCAAAGAACAAAGTAAAACAAAACGGACATCCCGACCTGGGCCACCAAAAGAAAACAGATGACAAGCTAAGGCCCTGTCAACCTCCACTACAGAATTCACAAAAAAAAAAAAAACAATACAAGGGGGGGGGGGGGTGACTGTCACTTCGCCTGGTGTTCTATCATCCTGTTTCAGAACATACGTGTACAATGGATCACGGAGTGTTAGCACAAGGTACACCGAGTGGTTGGATGCTCGCCGGTGCTAACGCTTTACAATAAGGGCAGACAGCCAAAATCCCCACTATACTCAACCTCATAGAAAGCAAAAGCACGACCAAAACAAAGCTGCTGCTGCTCTCCTCATGTCCGTCCGCGTAGATAAGGATTCGCAGCGGTGACATCATCTGCTGGCGGTCCTATCACGTACTGGCTCTGACGGGCCTGTCGAATGCCGAACCCCTGCGGAGAGACTGCAAGAACAGGAACAAGGACCAACCACAGTTCTCAGCCCCAAAAAAACAATAACCGTAACAATTATGCAGTATCTGACACTTTTCTCCCAGATGACCTACAGTGACCAGTTTAGACAGTGAGGTACTGACAGTGATTTATCCATTTATGCAGCAGGGTCATTTTTACTGGATCAAGTCAAAGATGAAGGGTACCACAGCAGGAGGTGGGATTTGAACCTAAGTCCTTTGAGTGCAAGGTAGTGACTCTACCCACTTTGTTTGCTGAACCTTTATTTCAAATATAGAAAGAGATTATTTTCTTTCTGTTTTGGTAGTGAAGTTTCAGCAGAATTTTTTTCTCAAATTTATTTACCATAAATTTTCTAGATCTCATCAGATGCTTAATGGGGTCAGTAGCCACGAAAAGGGCAAGATCCCCTACCCAATGTTGGTGGGTTCAACAGTATTACACACACATTGTTTTGTAGGGTTCACATAGTTCTGTGTGTGTGTGTGTGTGTGTGTGTGTGTGTGTGTGTGTGTGTGTAAGTGAGAGAGAGAGAGAGTGACTGGAGGCCTGAACTGTGTTGATGTGGAACCCCACCCTCCACCGACTGGCCTGTGGTGCAGCTGGGTGTGGTGGGGAATTCCCACTGGCGGGTGGGGTTTTCCTTGATTCGCCATGGCCACTTTGTGCTCGAACCCCCACGTGCTCTATGTGTGTGAGAGAGAGAGTCCTCTGCTGCAGCCTTTGGATGGGCCTCTCCAAAGAAACACTACCTTAGGGACTCTTAACGTCTTCATTTTTATTTCTGAAATCCCCTTCTGTGACCAGCTCTGCAGTTTCTTAAACAGTCCTCAGCTTTCAGAAAAATATGGCAATATTATTGTGTCATCCAATACAGAATTTCAGAAAGATACACGGTGTTCTGGGTGTTCAGTTTATGAGCAGAATAGAGCCTGGAAGTCTGTCCATAATTCAGTTCCTTAGTAAATCCAAACACCACTGTCACAGTCAATAAATCCTTAATAATGCAGACATCCCTAGATTCATACACAGGTTTGGTTCTGTAAAAAGCTCAGATAAATCTGTACTGAATTAAAAATTTCCTCTGTTTTGTTTTCGTCGTTCATGTGTCCTACACAGGTTGCTGTGTTCCAGAGCCTAACCTGGAAACACAGGGCATGAGGGCAGAAACACAGTGGATGCGACACCAGTCTGTCACAGGACTTTATTATTATTTTTTTGTTATTAAGTTGAAAGAACATTTGAAACTTTTGTCAAAATCTGGCTTATTTCAGTTTGCTTAATATCTATACAATCAATAAACGATTAATATTGGAGATGGTCCCACACTTCTGCTCTGTTTCTATTTCCATTTCATTGCCAAATAATAGTCCAGAAGTGCTACTGGTTTTTATTCTCTGGCAGGGAAAATTTTGCAGCAAATACAGCACAATGCAGAAATAAACTGGAACCTTTTTTAAAGCCAGTATTCGTGACGCTAGGACCCGGTGTGTACATTAAATATTTGAGGAAGCAGGAATCATTTGTCAGAAGGTCGATAGTGTCACACTGCTTTACTACCTGTGTGTAAATGCCTCTGACTGTGTAGAGTTATTATTTTATTTCAATAAAAGTGTCAGTTATGTATTGACCAATGAGCAACGTTGAGTGAGAGGTGAGTGAGGCAGCGCGCATGCGGGTCGGCTCTGTGGCATCCCTGTCCTGCTAAATCCACTGCTGTATATTTGCTCAGCCTTTTGCAGGATGATTTAGAATATAATTTTTATTTTTATGTTACTACAATAAGTTGTATTTCTTGTAGTGCCATTTTTCCAACCATTGGCAGTCGTGCTAGAACAGAGTGTTGAGAAAGTTCAGTTGGTTCCATATTCTGCTGACCATGAAGTTCTCTCATCTTTCACTGGGAGGTACTCTTGTTTTGTAAGGAAGGTACGTTAGGAAATAGAAATAAATATATGTAACATATAAATGTGCTGAAACAAAATAAATCTGCAGTGTATTGTTCAGCTCTGTGGAATGTTTTTTCTTTTTGCTGTGGTTATGAATATCTCAGCCTCTTCATGTTGTGTTTGATCTTTTAGGAATTAGAAGTCCCACACCCACATGTGCGAGGGGGTATTTTTTAAATTTATTTCTTGTATGGTTCACATAAGTCGCTGCACCCCTCATATTTTGCCATTTTTTCTTATTGTTCTGTAGTAGTAGCTTCAACGTGGTTGTCGTTCTTTAAATGAATAAAATTTTAATGCGTTTACATTTTGCACATAAACAGCAGGTCCAGTGCTTGTCAGGAACTGGTACAGACGTACATGTGGAAAACGTAACTTTTGCCTGGTTTTGAGGTTATTTTTTGTTCTGTGATTATACTGTATGTTTATATCTAGATGGTGTAGATAATGAAAGAGGTGCTGCCACTTGTAGCAGTGATGTCACTTTTAGGGCTGTCACCTGCCGTGAGTGCGGCCATTTGTGCAGGGAATACTTCTTTGTAGGTGGGGCTGTGTGTTGTACTGCCTGCTGACGTTATACTGATAAGAGGAGCCAACATTTTGGTGGGCTGAAGATGGAGATCGGCCTGTGTCACTATAAAGCTCCTCGGCTGTGACCCACCCTGTTTATAGTTTGCTATCATTGGGGGGTTTGGGGGGACCCCTGGATTTATGGTCCCAGAATCCACTTCCCGTAAATCGCTGTTTTCAGCAACCAGTGCTGCCAAACCACGCCAAGCGCCGCTGTAATTAAAAAGGAATACTCCTGCTAACAAAAATAAATGTGTTTTCCTCCCAGTCAACTCACTAGCAAGGATTAAAGTTGGGCTGCGTTTCAGTGGGGAAAGAAAAGCACACTTTCCTTCGTCTACTTCGACCCTCTACCTTTTCACAGGTCTGGGAACCGCCCACCATGCCATCAATCAAAACAGACCCCGCCCTCTACTGATGCTCCCACCCACGCATCATCTCCGTCAGTAATACTGTTTACATCTCCTGGGTGGTTTCTCTTAAATGTCCCTGTAATCCACTGTAGGCAGGGATTATTTTTATTATTGTTGTTATTGTTGTAATGCTTGTTGTGCTGTGTGGCTCATGCTTTTATCCAAAGCGCTTTATAGTTTTTTTTCCAATTTGCACAGCTGCTACAGTTACTCTACTTAAGTACTTTTCACAGGGGTACGACTTGAAGGCGTCTTTATGAAAATACTCCTGGATGACCCCTCTTGGAAACATCCAGGTTGCAGATCCATGTTCTTTACCACCAAGCTTCCTGTTGCTTTTGAATCGCTCTCTGAAGCTGCTAAACGAAGGTTTATGTAATATTATTTGCACTACGCTGGGTCTTCAGCAGTTCAAACCAGAAGTCTGTTCTTAACTCTTGTTTGTGAACTGAACTGCACTCACGTTCAACGAAAGCTTGATAAAACAGACGTCCCTCTCTTTATTCCCCGGTTAGATCCTGTAAAATCCTCTGATAAAGCTATAATGAACTGAAATTTCACTGGGAGAAATTTCTTTCATTCATTCCTTTTTTCATCCACTGCTTGTCCCGTGTACTATTGCTGTATTCCAGAGCCTATCCTGGATCACAGGGTGTGGGGTAGAGAACACTGTGTTGGGATGCCACTCCACTGTGGGACTTTTATTACTTTTTATTAACTTGAAACAAAGTACAGCATTTGCCAGCTTTGGGCCACTTATTTTCTATTTTATCAATTAAACATAATAATAGCGATGTACCTTGATTTACACGCTCGGTAGGTTCTGTAAAAGTCTCAGATATACAGCAATAATAAATAATACACTGTGGGATGTTAACATTGTTATTAGCTTCAAGGTATCTTACACTTAAAGTTCATTTAAAATGGCTAAATAAAAATTGAATGTCTACAAATTTCAGTTTATTGCAGACAATTCACTGGTTATCCCTTCAACATCTTGTTACTGACCATGAACACTCAGCAACACCTGAGCTGGACAACGTGGTAGCGAGTTGAATTAACGCCACCCCACACTTTTACTCTTACTTTTCTGCTGTTTTCTGCAAACTGACAACTGGAGAAATAAGTGCAGAATAGGAATTAAAAATAAATCCATAATCAGCAAAAGATGTTTATCTAGAAAACTTGAAGCTTAAGCATTTGTCACATGAGGAGATGGTGTTTGCTCAGAATGCCAGCTTTAAGCCTTACAGGAAGCGGAATTACTGACTAAAAGAAAAAACAACTTGGGAAAGATGGTCTGACATGTAAATACTCATGTGTGAATCAGTGATCACTGAACCTCCTGTTTGGTGACCGCATTTGTTGTTCTGTGTGAGGTTCACGGTGTCTGTGTTGCTGGTACAGTTCCCGGGCTGAATGCTCCCCCCGACATCCTGCTGGACCAGTGCCCTTCCAAGCAGACTGACTGCCCTGACGCCGGACCCCCTTGCGGCCCCCCGGAGCAGGTGGGCCACCCTTCCTGCACCCTGGGCACCAAGAGAAAGGAAAACATGCCGGACCCTGGACGGCCCGCTGGCTGCCTTTTAAATCCCGGCCATATTTTAACTGCTCTCCTGTAAGGCTTCTCCCACTTCCAGTGAGTAACGCTGCTTCCCTGCTGCACAGACCCACCTCAGCGGCGACGCCTCGGCTGCGGGCCAGAGCTCAGAGGCCGGAGGCCCGGAAGGAGACGCCCAACTGCTGTCCAGCCTGATGGCCAAGCTGTCGGCCAGCGAGGAGGAGAAGGCCCACATCCAGAAGGTCGGCTCCATTACTGCTTAGAACCGCTTAATTGTGCAGATAACACTGTGGTTACACCGATAGACAAACATTGCCGTCTGCTGAAATGTTACGAGTCCTAAAAAATACAAGATAAACCACGAGTGTTTGTACTTAGCAAAACAGTTGCAGTAGTGCAAGTGTTTTTACTCTTCGGGCAAAGTAGGGAGCTTTTCTAATGTCATTAAGTTCTAACGTTAAGTATTTAAACATCTCCAAATGCTACGTAGAACAGACAGAAAAATGAGTCTTACATATGACATTTGGCACTTATAAATCCGTATTTATAAATAAACAACAGGTTAAAGTGAAATGTAAAACTGGACCCCAGCCGTATTCCATGTTCTCAGTTTAAGTGACAGATGCTAATGACACGCTTGTCAACGATTTGTATAAACATCACACAACTTGAAGTGTAGTTCGAAATGCGGAAGCCAAAAACTCACTTTAAGTTGACAGAATATAAAACCGCAGGACATTCAAACCATCGCGTGCTGATATCATCAGCTGTTTGTCACTGGTTGTTAATCGTTGCTTTACGTGAAGGCTGTGGCCGCAAGAGTGAGGCATGCTGGGAATGCTCGTGGTTGACCTGAACGCTGTTAGTGACGCGGTGGTGACGGTGCGGGGCTCTGCTTCCTCATGCCAGGAGCTGGAGGAGCTCATGGAGCGGGAGCAGCAGTTTGATGCGGAGAAGCGGGCGGACGCCGAATCCCACAAGAAGCGCTACGCTGAGCTGCAGGTATGACAGGCGTGGTGACACATGGATCTGCTGGTGAAAGTTCTGCTCTTCACCCTTGGCTCCCACCACTGCAATGTAGGAATTGTCAGATGAGTTAGTCCCTTAGGACTAAGAGGGCCCACAGACAACCCAGAGCCATCATTTTCTTGCCTAAGATATTAGTAGAGGGGTGAGGTACTGCAGAAAGTGCCTGGTGCTGATTGAGTAGGGATGTGGCCAGGCATTTGAGATGGGAAATAATCAGCCCTCTCCCCGCTGAACCCTTCCTTCTGCCACAAAGAACTAAGCTGCCTCGCCCCGACTAGGTGGGGTGTCCCAGGGTGCGTGACAGTAGACATGGCGTCATTGGAACGACAGGAAGGCTTCCCAGTGATGCAGCTCAGAACGAAGGCAGCAGGTGGCCTAGTGGTTAAGTACTGGTGCCTTCCACCAAAGGACCTGGGTTTTAATCTCACCTCCTGCTGCAGTACCCTTGATCGAGGTCCTAACCCTCAATCGGTACTGTAAAAATTACCCAGCAGTACAAATGGATAAGTCAGGGTGAGTAACTTTGGAGAAAATTGTCAGGTTATTATTATTATTTCTTCTTTCACAGTAATGCAGTGTTTTGACCAGTGTTGTGGTGGGTCTTCATGCTACACCCAGATGACTTACAACGTTAGGGTGATGCCAGGTGACTGGAAGAAAACAGAAACTAGATATGTTTAAAAACTAGGAATGTTGTGTACCTGTTTAAAGGATTAAAAAGTAACCGCCAGTATTTAAACAAATGTTTTCGTGTTTTAAAACATGCAAAACTGACTGACACTTGTTATTTCAGATTTTGGTAATCAGTGAGGTATTTGCCTCCAATTTATTAAGTCTGACAGAGCTTTGGCTTCTCCACAGTGGCTGTGCAGGAGGGATGGGATATTTCTGCTCTCGTCTTGAGCTTCAGTATTCAAGAAATGTGAACAAGAGTTTATTAATGCAGAAATTAGATTCTGAAATAGAAGTACCGTTCTTTGACTTAAGACGGTCAGCAGAAACTAAATTGTGTGCGCGCGTGTACGTGTGAGTGCGCACGCCTTTCAAGTTCTGCCTACGTGCAGCAGTTCAGAGTTTGCGGTGTCCTAACAGCTAAGGTAATTTGTTATTTTACTTTAGATAATCCAACAGCCTATATTTCCAATACCAAAAATAAACTTTGAAATCACCTTAGAAAAACATAGGCTGCATATTTTAAACAATTAAAGTCGTGGGTATCGTAGCCAACATTTGTGGGCGTGTCCTGAAAAGCTCTTGTGTTGTGGTCTAAGCAACTTCATGGTTCCAAACGTAGTTGTCAGGTAATATTTATGTTTCCTTTGCCTCAAAGCGTAAAGGAAAGTATTTAATGCCATTGTATGCAATATTATTGTTAGTCATTTCTCTGTTATAGCAAATTGGAATATCTGATGCTATTGTAGGATACGGTTTATGGTTCTGAAAGCGCTTTTGATTAAGAAAAACAGAAGTAAATGATGAAAGCAGTGTTTTTTTCATTACTCATTCACCAAAAGCTGTTATTAAACGTTATTAAACGTCTTGAGAAGCAATTTACTCACACAGGAATTGATGCTTCCTAGCAGCAACAGCTGCATGCTGAGCTATTTTAGCCACCCTGGTATTGACATGTAATAAAACTGACTGCACTAGTGTTCTGAAGATGAGAGCTCCTGGATTCCAGGTCTGATATAACAAGCAGTAAGTATTAATACCCGTCTTGGTATCCAAATTGAGATTCTTGCCGTAATGAGTTCTAGCTGAGCGAAGCTGAACCACAGCAGAGAAATGGGTGTGACACTAGGTGGCGTCACTGAGCCCAACATCTCTGTTCTCGGTCTTTGCTTCGTGTGGCCCGGGTTTAAAGGCAGTTTTCGCGTCGTCATGTCTGTCACTTCTGTTTAGCGTATCGGCCCTTCAGTAACAGTCCTTTACTGTAGCTCCATTTTACTGTTTTTCTGTTTTATGCTGTTTTTATTTCTTTATTTTTTGTTTACATTTGACTAATGTTCATTGCCATTACTACTTATAATAAAAAATGAAACAATGTCTGGTACTAAATAAAAAAGTAACTACAGATAAACGCACAAATGCATATTCATTAGCTCATTGACTGCTTGGTGTTTAGGCTGAAATTGGCATTTTAGGGTCTTGGCAATATTTTGAGGAAATGAATTGGGGTTTTTCAGATGGAAACAGCTTCCCGATATCCGAGTCTGTGGTATTCGAGCCATTTCTAGGAAACAGTTACACTTGTATTCCGGCTGTAGGTGTATTTATTTTCATACTCAGACCCCGAGAGACTCATTCGGATTGCGAGAATCCAGTCGTACAAGGAGTTCAGTTTAACTCCTCTTTTTTCGTTCGCGGGGCATTCAGTGCCTCCCCTGACAGCTGAGCTGTTGTAGCCCAGAGCCACCTTAGGTGCTCAGCTTCCATTTCCACTTGTTTACCAGTTTTACTTTTTGCAGTTGTTAAACTGTCCTAACCACATCAGCTTGCTTGGTCAGTGTAGTTTGTTTGCTTTGTTTTCTTTGATTTCTTTTGTCTGCTTCTGTCTTTTGGTTTTGAACTTTGAATACTATATGTATACATGTTTCTCAGTCCAGTCAGACAGTAACTGAGTAACTGCTGTGCTACGATAACTAATGTTGATTATTGCTATAGCTGTGTCCATTTTAATAAGATTTACCAATGTTTTACCATAAACGCGTATCAGTTTTGGGTTTCACGTACGTACTGTATAACATTGCTGGGGAGTTAATGGCTGTTCTGTCAGGGAGTTCTTGACAATAAGAAGTCACTTTCTTTTGTAAGTTAAGGGTGTCCACATTCATCAGAAAGTCTCTGGGCCCTCAGGAGATGTTCTTCTCCATGTTTGTGTTGGGTGCGCATAGTGGGCGGGTAGACAGTCATCCTGTAGCTGCCAGCTGCCCACATCAAACCCAAAGTTCTCCATCGCACTCCTCATTCGTTTGTTCCTGTCATCTGTTCGCTATGAAGGAATTTTGGTTTTCCTGGACTTAAAACAAATCCTTGCTGCTGGAGTGTAAATAGCTGCCTTCTTTGCCATTCCATTTGGTTGACAGTTTCCAAATTTAGCCTTACCGTATTCACTGAGGTCATGTTTGTCTGCTGTGCTTTTTGGAGTATTTATTGGATAGAGTTATTGGATAGATCCGCTTTAAGGTTATTTTCTCAATGCACATCATCCTTGATCTAGCAAATCTGAAGAGACAGAGTACAGTAGGTGGGTCTGCCACTCTGGAGGTAAAGGAGGCCAAAGCACTTAGTAGTTATTTGGGTTTTTTAAATGAAAGAAATTGTAAAATTGAAATTGTAAAACCAGAATTACACAGAAACAAAAATGTAAAAACATTGAAAAGGAAAAGAGCTGCTTCTGATTCAGCAGCACCATGAGAGCCTCTCCCTGATGGCTCCCCTTCATAGGCAGCCTTGTGAAGGTTAGCCACTGGGCTTCAGGGAGAGCAGTGAGCTCCCCGTGTCCAGTTTGCGCTCTCCCACAGAGCAGGGTGAATGCTGGCCAGGATTTTTTTTCCCCTTCTTTGCCTTACTGGATTTTAGCAGAACCTCTGCTTTTTTTCACCATTTAAACATACATGATTATTTAAGAACTCTCCCCTGCTTAGCTGGTGAACCAAGGCGGTGGCCAATTGTCATACAGCTGTTTGGCTTTGATGTTCACGTAGAGATGACCAGTGTATATTTTACTGCACGGTAGTCCTTCGTGTTTGTGGGGGTTCTGCGGTCTCACAAAAATCCAGTTTCCACAAATAGCTCATTGTTGCTATATTTTGTGGATTTATTTATAGAGCAGAAGAAATAGGTGAGCTTAAAAATAATAAGATTATTCTTACCAGAACAAGGAAGCTTCTTTTATATATATATATCTATATAAAAAATCTCTGTAGACCTATGTTTGCTGCTACAGCTGTGCATGTGTTTCAGAAAAGCTTTGCGGATGTGATTGAATAAACAAGATTAAATTTTGTTTGTTATTTTCAGAGTGGAGATGGAGGGTGTATTTAATTTATAAAAGAACATGTTATTTTCCATGGTCCTACAGCTCCTTTTTAGGCCATGCGCAGCCACAGAAACAGCTAGATGGACAGGATGGAACTCTTAAACTCACATTGTCTTCAAAAGTCTTAACTTTTTCTGCTGTGGGTTTAGACTAGTGAAACGTTAAGAAATGCAGATGATGAAACCAAAATTGTATCTAAGGTATGTAAGACCTATGATATGCAGAATATCCACTTGTTCTTAAAGAGATCCAAATGAAAATCGAACAACTTGGTCTTCAATTTGGAATGGGCCAGCAAGCTTTTGCTGTGTGACATGTGCTGCTGGGGTGGCTGTTTGAAGGTCTGGCCTGCTGGTCTTCTGGGGGAAGGGGCTTCTATTGCATTCCACCGGCCCATAACGCACGCGGCTTGGCAGGAGCTTAAAGCACGGGCGCTCTTCGAAGTGCCTCCAGGAGGAAATGGCTGCAATATCAGCTCGACCGCGGCCTCTGTGTGGTCTGCCTGCACTCGGTGTCAGCGGAGGACAGCGACCTGGCGCCCAGCGGGCAGCATGTCGGCTCCGTGCATCCACTTCCTGTCTGAGTCCCGAGTCCTCTGAGGCCGGACGTCACGCAGGGCCAAGCGGGTGAGCGAGTGTGTGCTCTTCAAGGATGGACCATGTTTGCAATGGCAGTGCTCGGACGTCTCACGGTGGTCTGCAGCCTGGAAAGAGGGGGTCACCGGGAAGTGTCCGGTCGACGTGTGTGGTTCTGCTGCCTTCTCTGGTTCTGCTGCGCTTTCAGCCTGGCTGGGCTTTGGCTGCATGTGCAGCAGCTCTGAGGATCATCTGAAATGTACAGCTGATTCTCCTTACATACCTTTTGGCTAATAAAAGTAATAATAATAACAATAATGACTCGAGTTGGAGAAAAGCAGGTTCCGGAAGGTTACTGACAGTGGCTCTGTGCCGTTGTGGGGGAATCAATGGTGCTATTGAAGCTTCTCAGCTAGGAGAGGCCTGGCGGTTCACGTTTCAGGGTTTCTGTTACTGCTCAACTTGAAGGGCAGGTTTTGGTTGCGTTTTGGCGCCAAGACTGGCTGCGCACCACAGTGGGCTCTTGGCATCACGGGGGAGGTTTGATGGAAGGGGCCCAGGTTCAGGGGCCACTGTGAAGTGCCCCCAGCTAAACTTGTGGGTGGAAAGGTTGGGGATCACGGAACCCCTTAGTTTTGGTGTGATGTGCGTCCCCCCCTCCCCCAGGGTGTGGACCTGAGAGGAGCGAGACACACAGACAAATTGACCCTGGAGAGATCATTCTTCTAGTAGTTTCTGGAAACATAGTTCACTTCAAGTTTGATTGGCAGCTTTTAAAACCAAGCCCAACCCGCTATTTTATTTTTTAGTTATTCAAAGCCATATAATGGTTAATGTTAATATTATAATCCATATAAACACTTGGTTGAACATTAGGGTTCCACTGTTGGCATCCACCTCCTAATCAATCTCAGTACAGTTAAGACTTTGCTGTAGTGATATGGTATATATATCCGAAATTAACACAAGTATATTTTTACATTACATTATCTATGTACATAATGTCAGCATTTTCAACTATTTATATTTAATCCCACTTCTCAATCCTCTTTTCACTACTTAAATATGTTCAAACACATCCCTGGAAATAACTGTACTATTTGTACGGTATTGGATTTTATTTAAATGCTACTACTTTGTACCCTCTTACTTTCTTATATTGACACAGGAAACAACTTCTGGTGCTTCACATCAGCTGCGACCCATCTTTTTATTGATGGCGCAGATTTAAATGTGTTGAAATGTGTTAGTCAGGGTAAACCGCTACAGGATTGACCGAATTGTCCCAAAGTCGTTCGTGAAGAACAGCTTGTTGAACATTGGGAACATTTCCTCATTATCGTTCTCACATAATTTCTGGTCTGTAATACTTTCAACACACGAGTTGGTGTAACCCATGAGGCCGGGAGACTGTGGACTGCTGCCGTAAAACGCCTGAACGTGTGTGCTGAAAGCTAACTTTGCTCATATGCAATTCAAGGAGGAGACTCTCAGATGCAGGTAGTGTTCACTCTGCAACAAAGTGTAGTTTTTGAAAATAGACAAGTGACGAAGCTACAACTAAAATTAAATATACAGAAAAATTTGTAACACAAGGACCCATTGTAATTCACCCAGTATATTCTTACATTATATGTTTAATTTGTTTTCGTGATCTTCAAAATCAGGGCAACAACGTCCAGTAAAACCCCACAACAAGACTGACTTTTCTGTAAAGAGATTGGAAATTGGCTCCCATCCTCCTTCTCCCTTTCCAGTCATCAATATCCTCTCCTGACAGCAAATAAACAACATTTACTGAACACGACGTAAGTTTGGGTAAAAGTGTTTATTAATGCTATTAGTGTTTTGGCAGCGGTGGGAAGACCTGTGGCTCTCCCATAATACACTGCTGCTGCATGTTGTAGACAGTTGTGCCTAACCGTTGTGGAGAGCTATAGGTGGACTGTTGACACTCTCTGTGTACGCTGTGATGACTGAGAAATATTGTTTTTCAATAATCTGCAATAATAAAATAACCTTTAATAATAGAGGCCGTGCATTGTAAGCAATAATATTTTCCCCCCCCCCTTTAATTGCGCTATGACAGGAGTTCACTGTACTTCAGAGGTCACCAATACTATGTCATGTAGAAAATACAGTTTTGGTGTAAAATTTGTTTTACGGTGGGTAACCGTTTTCTTATTATGCCCACATTCAAAGAGCACCCCGCTGGCTGTGACACCGCTCTTTTTCTGGAAGACCGTCCAGGTGAACGCCGTGAGGCTTCCTCAGTTATTCCACAGACGGCCAAAATTAAGATCCTCGCTTGAAAAGCAGCCAGGTGAGCTGCAGTTTTATAGCTGGGAATATTAAACCACAAACACGTATTTGACGATGTTTTCAAAAGCGCGGACACTAGCGTAGCTTGACCGCAAGGGCCAGGAAAAACGGGGCTCTTTTGATCGCTAATTCATTACTAACTGCTAAATGAAGAAAGTGGCTAAGGAAATTGAAATTTATTTCAGCGGTGAAGCTGGCTGTGTGTTTTGGACTGTGCCGCTGTTTTCTAAACAAGACTGTTGCATGTTGGTCAGGGGAGAGGTGAGCTGCGGACTCTTGTGGCCCAGCTCAGAGTTAACTTTGTTTGGCCTTGTGGTTTCGGAAACCCTCTGGTCGGGCAGCCTGCAGATCGGCACTGGAGATACATACACAATGTGGAAGGAGTGTGTACAATAGCAGCGTTCAGCGGCGTTTAACGCGAGCGCAGTTTCTCATGATGTGTTTATGGTGGATTTAAGTTGGCAGCGTGGTGTGTAGTTTTAGCTGTAGCACTGTTTTTAGCTGTCAGTCACACTCGACGACTGCCATGTTTGGAACGATCTGAATTTGGAAGAAGGGCGCAAAAATTGCAGAAGGCATTTGTTAGCGAAACGAAAGCCTCCTCTTTCTTCTGCCTGCAAGTTACATTGTTTGCTAACAAAGCTCTGTGGTTATGCTAATGTGCGATAACACTGGTGACAAATGTTGTTTTAAACGTGAAAAAGCTTGTGTTATTCTGTCAGACCTTAATGTTCCGATTTGGTAAACGTGTTTACTGTCTTTGAAGAGCAAATTTAAAAGCAAATTTAGATGTTTTTTAGCAGTTGTTCCCGAACCCTGCTGTCTGGTTTCTTAATTTATCTAAAAGTACTCATGTTCACATGATTCATGCCTTCGCGTTTACTCATTTAACCAACATATTTTTCCAGAGCAAACTGCAGTGTTAAGTAAGAAGTTTGCTCATGGGGGCTGCGGCAGGGGGCAGGAGTTTGAACCCCGGTTGTTTTCCAGAGCTGGGCAGCAGCTCTAGCTGCTGTGCCACCTGCTGTTGCGTTCGGAGAGGCAGCGTCAATTTGTATGTGTAGCAGCAGCGGCTGCCTTTTCCAGGCAGCTTCCCTATGAACCAGCTGTTTGACCATGCTTCTTCAGAAGACGGCAGTCCCTACAGCTGGACAAGGAGAAGCAGACTGGAGCCGCTGTCCTGTCCACGCCGAGCGAGAGCTTCAGACCAGAAGGCATTCGCTAGAGGTAGCCAAGACCACCCTCTCATGGAAATTGGAAGGTTAACCCTGAGTCATAAATATTCCCCTGCTGGAACATAAAAAGAATAAGAGCCATGAAAGCGCAGAGATGGGATTTCAAAGTCCATCATTCAGTTTGAGGCCTTGACTCTGACCTTCAGGTGGCTGCAGGGAGGTGTCGCCATGTGGCTCGGTGAAGGGTGTAAGGAGCACGCGACCCCACCGTGGCCCGGAACGTCCTGGCTCCCGTTTGCGGAGGTGAAGCACGGACCCAGAGCTGCGGCGCTTCCTGGCTGCCCGACGGCCCCGGCTCCCGGTCGCAGCATCGGCTCCGTTTTTCATCCCAGCGCGGTTTGACGACAGGCAGGGGCTCGGTGGGCATGCAGAGAACGTTTTAATGCAAGCCACATGGTTTCCGAGCTCATAGAGGGGGTCCAGGGGCCCACACTGTTAGAAGATCAAAATGAAAACTGAAGCGACGGACATAACTTTTTTCTGCACGTTTAAATAATGCCAAAAGAAGTAACCACAACAACAGAAAGCAGAAGAGCAGCGTTAAAGCAGCTGTTGCCTGCAAAGTGGAGATCAGAAAAATAAATGATGAACTTATTCACACTACAGGCAAGTTAAAATGAACAGTCTGCCTGAAACACACATCTTTGGACCGTGGAAGGAAACGAGAAAGAATGCAGACTGAGCCAGATTTAACCGGGAACTGTGAGGCACCAGTGCTGCCTGCTGTGCCACTGCACACCACACCCAAGCACAATGCATGGCTGATTTAAAAAAAACAAAAAACAAAAAAAAACACATAACACAAGTTTGAAGAAATCTGCCTTAACAAAGCTCGGTTGAAGCAACAATAATTGATGTCCAGGGAAACAAGGTGATGAGGAAGACTTGGATCGCCGTGTAATTTAGTGCAGCAGGGATATCTGGGTTGCAGTTTCAAATCTTTTCTTTTGTTTTGTGACATTTTTTCATAAACACGTGAAGGATTCCACAGAGTGAGCAAAATATGTGAGCACCAGCTGAGGAAACCTTAGCCATGTTATCAACAGTCTGGTCTGGAGAGGAACCCACAAGGAGACTGGAAAAAGGGATGCGTCTCCTCCAGGTGTTCCTCTAACATCGCACCAGATGTCTGGTGGGAAATAATTGCCTGCTTGGGTATTTTTTTATTATTCCTTGAGCGGATGCGTTTGTCCAGGGCTGCTTACAACGTTTTTGATCCGATTTACGTTTATTTACCCATTTGTATAGTAAAGCATTTCTACTGTATCAGTTTAGGGTGTGCACCTTACCCAGGTGTTCTACAGATGGAGTGGGCTTAGAACCCGGAGCGTTCTGGTTGCAAAGATGAAGGGTGAAACACTACACTACCCACTGCCTTTTTTTAAACATATGTTGAAGACTATTGATGGTGCTGGGGATACACAAGGAAAGAAACATCAAATTCTTTTTTAACATTTAATTTATATCAAATATGCATTTACTTACATTTTTCTTAGCAGTCGGAATGCCGTGTTTACAGACTAAGCCAATAGGTGGCAGTAAAAAGCACCCAAACAGAACGGGTGTAGGGCCGCCACGATTAAACTTTGTTCCTCGGTGTTTACAGCTTCTGTTCATTGTTCACATGTGCTGGTGATTGTGATTCAGTTTCAGTAAGAACATTTGAACATTGTTACCATGGAGATGAAAGTGTACATTATGGGCCATATATTACATGTGCTTGTTGGAGGAATTAGTCAACGGTCAGCGTCAAACAGGAGGCTTGTGCATAAGACATTTCTGTTGTCATCAGTTTTAATGCAGTTTTGATTTTAATGTAAGGAGTTGAATACTTTCCTAAATTTGTTACTCATATTACTTCATATGAACATGTTCTGTGGACCAAATTGCGGGTACCCTTAATTTTTTTTCCCAGATTTTGGGACATTTCTGTAATAAACTTCTGAAAGTTTTTGAATCACCCTGTATAGCAAAGACAGTTTTGCAGAATGTTTTTTTTTTTTGGTGATTTTTACAGAATTTAACCAGAGTACAAACAGAGGGACACCTGTGTTTTTAGGCTTTTATTCAATGTGGGTTGGTCAAGAAAGGGGCTTTGGAGTTGTGCACAAAGTGGCTTATATGCCGACTTCCCAGAGCATCCATGTGTGCGTGCGTGCGGACAAACTCAGGAGCTGGTGAGTTCTGGTCTTTGTGAGCGTTGCAGTGAATGTCCCCATCTTCTCCCTGTCCCGCACTCATTCTGCCTCTTTGTGGCTTTTAGGAAAAGCACAGCAAAGCTCTGGAGGACATGAGGAAGGCAGGACAGGAGTCACTCGCCATCATCGTGGAGGAGTTCAAGGTGAGTGTGTTTGCATGTGTGCAGGAGCTTGCCTATGGGCTGATGCACTATACTTTTACCACGGGTAGTCTGGGGGAAAGGGGACCTTACATGGCACAGTATGAGTTAGTGCCACAGGCAGTAAACCATTTAAAGTGGACCCCCCCCAAATAACATAATTTTTCTCCAACTAGAAAGTCAAGTGCAAATAAGTGAGTGCAGACAGCTCAGAACGGGGTGATAAATGGATGACCTTTTCTACACCGGAAGCTATGTGTTACCCACTGGGCTGCTGTAGGGCCATTTTTCTAGACTTTTCCATTGGCCTGCAGCTGCTGCTGATAACTTCTGACAGTTTTATAATCAAAGCTGCAAGCATATTGATATTGGAAAAGGCAGAGAAACTCCTGGATAGGCTCATAGTCTTTATCAATGCAGACAATGATTTATTACTTATTTGTTATGGAATAGAACTTTAGACTAAAAATAATAATCAGTTGTAATTCAGAGTTTGGTTCAGGGTTCTTCTGTTGACTGACAGCTCTTCCAGAAAACTTGTTAGGAAAATAAGTGGTGTTGGGAAATGTGTAACAAGGGCAAATCTGAATGTTCTGGCACTTTTTTGTATATTTTACCCATTTTATATGAGTTGTGTGCATATTTTATTTATTTATTTATATTTTCAGGAGGTTTTCTATGTGCTTGTGGTTCATCCTAGATTTGTCTTTTTCTCAGATTTTGTAGCACATTGCAACCCCGATTATGGAATTATTGAGGCACTAAACTGCTGCACCGACACAGCAGCCTTGTTTGTTTCAAGCTGTCATCTTCAGGTCTACTTTCTTTTTGAGTACACTGAACATTAGACAGAAATTTCAAACATACAGTATGACCAAGTCCAGATTATTTAGTATTATTTATTGTTTGTACACCTGTACCATAGTGTTTGAGTGTAACTGTTTCCTAGAAACGGCTCGAATACTACAGACTCGGATATCGATTAGCTGTTTCCATTATTTCTTAAGAAGAAAATTATGATTCATTCCGGATTCATGTGAAAAACCCCGATTCATTTCCCCCAAATATTCTATAAAGCAGCGTAAAATGCCCATTTCGGCCTGATAAAGAACACTTTGCACACCAGTACCACTTTGCCGGTAATTTTTTATACATTACATTTTTTTTTCCTTATAAGTATAGAAGGTCCCTGAGTTATGATGCTCTGACTTATGATTTTTTGCCTTTACGATGGTGCGATAGCGATGCACATTCAGTAGAAACCGTACTTCAAATTTTGAATTTAGATTTTTTTCCCGGGCAAGCGATATGTGGTACGGTAGTCTCTCATGCCACGTGGTCACTAGTGTATACAACTGATACTCTACAGTTTTCTGTGTTGTCAGCAGTTTTTTGGATTACCCCCGCCACCCGTATCTACGTTCCGTTAAACTCTTTACTGAGTGTTGCTTTGGGCAAAGAGTATTGCCATTAGCCAGAAGCTAGCGCTAAACATTAGTGACTGGCAGTAAATAAAACGGAAGAGACCACAATTGAAAATAAACAAAATACAAGGCATTAGCAAGACAGCGGTTGCAGTGGAGTTCCCAAGGGGAAGCGGAAACTGAGCACTGACAGGAAGTCCGGGTAGGAACTAAATCCCGTCCGCGATTGGTTCCTGCGCCAATCAATCAATCAGTCTGAAGACGAGGGGGCGGAGAGACTGCCTACGTTCCGTCGCTGAAGCGGCCACAGGCATGACGGTAGGTTAGGCGTATTAAATGCATTTTCGATACAATATTTTCAACTTATGATGGGTTTTTCGGAATGTAACACCATTGTAAGACGGGGACCATCTGTAATAATAGTGGTCAAATTTGTGAAGAAATGAAAATGATATAAAAACAGTAAAACGTAGCTACAGTAATATTACAGTACAGGTGCTGGGGGTCTGACCCACAGAATTGAAGTGGATTGAGTGGCATTCAGTTTTCTGTAACTAGCACCCGTGGAGTACACAGTCCTAAATGTTGGTTTGCTGTAACGCTGCGCTTTTTTTTTTAAGGGTGAGGGGGGGTTAAAAGCTGACATACAGGTATGTCCACACAAATTGCACTCTCCTCACATAAAATGTGCTTCAGTCGTACCTTTGTAATATGCTGCTGTCTGCAGTCTCCTTAAAATAACACGGGGTTATAACAGTGCTAATGACGGGTGAGGATTTTGTCTCATTTTGTGGGCTGTTATTCTTCATGCTTGTAGCTTTGATTCCCTTTGGGCTTTGAGGAGCTCTGTTTTACAGACTGAAATCAAGCGAATGTGAACTTCCTTTCACAGCTATTTTATTTTCCCAGCCGTTGACACCCTTACCTGCAGGTGTGTGGTAATTCTGGGGCAATGCTGCCAGATCTGTGCACGTAATACTGCTGTTTAAGGTGTTCCCGTGCCTCACGTGGAGCTCAGGCCATTTAGAGTTATTCAGATCCGTGATCCACAGTAATCGTAGCCTTTAATTTGTGCTGAACTACCAGAGTGCTCCCAAGAAGACTGGTACAATATTACAGCATAATTATATTATTTGTGCTTAGCTTTGGTTTTATCAGATGAAGTGTGCTCAGTTTACTCAGCTGGATAGTCTCTCAAACTGCTCCCATTAAGGAATTGTTTCTTAGTAGTGGGAACCTGCAGCCCAAGTGCACCGGTGTCTTCATCGCAAACACATCAGCTGCAGCTCAGACACATTTTTGTTCTTTAGGCTTGGATCGAACATGAAAACCGGCCATAGAAATAGAAAATTTCATATACCGTATTTTCCGCACTATAAGGCGCACCTAAGAGCCTTAAATTTTCTCAAAAATCGGCCGTGCGCCTTATAATCCGGTGTGCCTTATGTGTGCACTGAGTTCCAAAATCTGTCAAAATGTTGTGCGACTTTGATAAGCGCTCCGCTTGACTGACTGTCGGACCATTTCCCGCTGACACAGGGATGTAATACGTACACTGGCAGCGATAAACCAATCAGAGAACATGACATAATACGTAAAGTACGTACGTTGGCAGCGATAAACCAATCAGAGAACAGGACGTGATACGTACGCTTACCTCCGCCACGCCTCCGGTAGGTATACTACCGGTATGCTGCAAAACAACAGCCGGGAGAAGCGTCTCTACAGTCACCATTCGACTGAAGGCAACAACGATAGCACAAGACATGAAGATCGAAAACTTTCAAGGAGGTCCGTCTTGGTGCTTTCGTTTTATGAAAAGGCGTCATCTCTCCATCCGCGCATGATAAAAAATATGATAAAAAATAATGTGTGTATTGTTAAATAGTAGAATAAAGTTCAACTAAACTCACTGTTTTGCTTCCGTTACCTTTTTTTTCTGTAGACCATATGTTTTAGCATGCGCCTTATAATCCGGTGCGCCTTATGTATGGGTTAAGTACAGAAATAGACCCCGTAATTGAGACTGCGCCTTATAAGCCGGTGCGCCTTATGGTGCAGAAAATACGGTAAATTCATATTTAACAGTTTCATATTATCTTCAGTTGATAATGTCGAAGTAGCAGTTAGTAAACAGCTACAGGAGCAGCTTTATTTATTTATTTATTTATTTATTTATTTATTTACTTACTTACTTACTTACTTACTTACTTATTTATTTATTTATTTTTACATTGGCAAGGTGATGCAGCAGGTAGTGCTGCCTCCTTGTAGGCTGTGGGAATAGACATGGGTTTGAATACACTTGGTCTGTGTAGAGTTTGTATTGGTTTCCACCAGGTGCTCTGGTTTTCTCCCACAGTCCAAAGACACGCGTTTAATTTCGCCTGGTGACTCTAAATTGCTTGTGGTGTGTGTGAAAGGCTCAGGTGTGTGGCTGCCCTGTGAGGGACTGCTGACCCATGAGGCCGAGTCCCACTTCACACCCTATGCTTCCAGGACACCGCAGCCCTGCAACCATTCATACTGGTAAATTATTATTTTAGCTTTAAATTATGACATAGTCTTTAACACTGACTGAACTGATGTAGGAAAGGATGGCATGTCTTTCTGAGATGGATATTGTATATAAGTATGAGGGTGGTAAGGAAATTACTTTCCAGACTGTACATCTCTCCTTCTTATAGTCTGAGGTTGTTATGATCTTTGCCCAGCACCTCTCTGTGGACGCACAGACGTACCTTTGGGCCGTTACGGTGTTTAGGGTGCGAAGAGCCTGTGGAAGAGGAGCCCACCCCCACTCCCATGCCGCCTGCTCTCTGGGAAACTATTTCAGTTATGCTTTTGAACCGATGCAGCCTTCTGGAGTGCAGGGCGGAAGATGTGAGCAATGCCTGTACCGGCGTAGCACAGAACATCCATGTGGAGCTGTTTGTGGCCTAGCAGCCTTGTTCTCATCTTTGCTTGAGGTCTTTTTGCGTGGTAATTGGCTAGGAATTTTAAGAAATAACATTTTTTCCCTAAGGTGGTCAGGTTATGTGCAGTGAGTAAACCACTACAAAAATCCAAGATAAGTCCTGGTGTTGTTGGGGTGGTGCTGACCTCTAACTGCCCGAGTGGCACTGAGCTGTCAATGGTTATCCTGCTTTTCAGTATTTTACTTGGTGGCTGCCATTGTCTCTTCTGGCACTATTGTTGTCTGCCTGCTTGCCTGCCTGCATGCCTGCCTCTCTCTCTCTCTCTCTCTCTCTCTCTCTCTCTCTCTCTCTCTCCCTCCCTCCCTCCCTCAGGTTACCTGTCTAGTCTAGGCTCCAGGCCCTGTTACTATTGACAGTAAATTATTCAACAGTTTGGCATTTATAAAATATTCAGTCATAATCAGAGAAATCAATTTGTTGTTGCTAACAAGTATTCAAGAATAACTGTGCAGGTGATGCTCCAGTATGTTGTTCATGCACTCGGAATGTAAAATGCTGGATTAATTTGTCACAAAAGCATCTGAAAGTAAAACCACCTTGTGTTATTCTAGCCCTAACCTAATAAATAGGTAGCAGGTAGTGTAGGTATGAGCTGAAGATAGAAGAAGCTCTGGTAATATTTCTAGCTGTGTTAATAATAATAATAATAATAATAATAATAATAATAATAATAATAATAATAATAATGACTGGCTGTTATTAAGGAGATAACCTGCATGATGCACAATGGAATGGTGCTGGTCAGTACCAATAGTTTGATCAGTCATTCGAGCCACGAAGCTTGCTTTGCCTTAGCTGCCTTCTATGTGATTCTCCTTCCCTTTTAGTCCAGTCCAGATGGTAATACGTTGTAGCCTGGAGTTGGGAAAATGTGTTGGCCGAGCTTGGAACTGCCCATGGGAAATGAAATCAATAAAAGCAATTCAGCCGTTTTAGTTTGGAAAACAGACTCAAGCTGAAATAACTGAGCAGCTCAGTTCAGTGTCCGAATGTTGTGCGTCGGCTGTAAAACTTAAATTGTGACCCATATACATTTTCTGCTGTTCAGAAAATAAATCCGTCTTCATTGCTATCGATTTATGTGCTTTCAGCGAATGTGGACACGTTAGATGGCCAAGACTCTTTCTCACAGACTATGTCTAATATGCAAATACCTTCCAGTTAAGATCATAGCTTAACCTTTAATGGATATCAGGATGCCTGACTGGTGTTGTTTTCAACCTTTTTAGCCCTCCGTCATGCTGCTCAATATGGCTTCATGTTTATTTAAGATTTTATATTTGCTCTGTTTTCTTTATTGATTGATTCCACTGTAAAAGGGCTTACAGTGTAGTCACAGTGTCATATTGTTGCTGTTCTCATGCCGTATGTTCACTAACACGTGATCACATGTGAACTTGTGATGTCCTGGTTTCTGGGCCATACAGGTTAACCCTACAGTTACTGTGCACTTACGATCTTACATGCTGAGGAGTCCCCAAAGCTGAGCCCAGGGGCTCTGGCAGTCCACCCTTGCGCTAGCATTCTGTGTGCTCATCTGCTTATTGTATTTTCTCTAGCTGCCATGGTCTCATTGGGTAGCAGTGGTGTTGGTTTCCACCTACAGATTGTTGTCTGCTTCCTGGAGGTGGTTCTGGTCACCCTCGTTCTGCTTTAGCTCATCTCAGATGAACTTGAGGTAGTCTGGCTGGTTGCCCATCCTCATGTGGGGAAATTGCCACAATTACGGCCCTTTCATGACAGCAGGTCTCTTCCCCTCTAGCGAATGTCTGGAACCATGTCTGTAGAAGCAGGATCTGCACGCACTTCATTCCATGGATTATTAACAGCAGGCCTCTTATCTTTGGATCGATTTCAGGAAGCAGGAACGCTGGAAAACCTTCCCTGTTCTCCAGTGCTTGGAAGTTACCAGTCAACATAATGGCAGGATCACAGTGGCTTTCTACACACTTTTGTGGAAACTCCAGATTCTGTGAAAAGCTCCCTAAACAAAAACATTTGCCAGGTTTGGAAGCTTGGAATAAGTATCGATATCCAATTTTTTAAAACTCATTCTGTCCATTTTCTTTAGGAGCTTTGTAGCATAAGTGCCCTGGGGGGTCTGGGGATGGGTTCCAGGAGGTCTGTGAAGCCGGGCTTGTTTTGAAAATAACGTTAAATAAAAGTTAAAATAAAAACATTATTATGCTATTCTAATCTATGACATAAGTTTTTCTGAAGACGATCAAGTTTCAGGGCTATAAATTGCGAGGAGTATTTTCTTCCAATTTATTTACAGCCATTTTTCTGCAAGGAGTCCTCAACTTTCATCAGATTATTAAGGGGGGTTCTGGTCTACAAAAGGTTCCGAAATTTTGACTCAGAGCACATTTTCTCCTCCGACAGAATATTTAAATACCTTACTTATACCACAGACTCCGAAGTTCAAAGGAGTTGAGCCATGTTTGAACCAACTTTTTCTAAGAAGTCTGTTAGTTCCACAGCAGCTTAGTGCCATTTTATGCGTTCTGTAGTCTAAAGATGTTCACATTTCAGGCTCCACTTTAACAGGCTGGAGATGATGCTGGCAGGCTGTGCATCAGTGGTTAGGAAAACTTGCCTTTGGATTTTTAAAAAGGCCTCGATAGCATTTGATCTGAAACTTCTCCCTGTGCTATTGGATGTAAACTTGGTTTGCATTGTGAGGTGAAGCATGGTAAATATTCCGCTTGAGCGGCTTGTGTGTTTCCTTGGATGTATGGATCGGGAAGTGATTCCTGTCTGCAGCTGTTTGCGCAGCATCCCAGGGGTTCTTGCTAATGTCCAGGTGCATGTGCACAGAACGGCCCTTGCAGGATCACCCAGAATCCTCCAGGATGCTCAGGTAGACACTCGTGCAGTTCCCTCCAGGATCAGTTTTTACCTCCCCGTCCTGTCCTTTCTGTGTGTGGATGCATGCAGGGGAAATGTCTCAGCTCCCCATGAAACAAATCTCCATTTTCAGGTATTTTTGCCAGTTTTGTGTCCTGTTGTGTATCTTTCAAAAATAAACAGGCTGCTGAAAAGAGCACTGTGGGCCTAGCTGAGCAGGGAGAAAGATCCAGCAAAAACAAAATTGTGAGCTTTTTGGTGAGCTCACAATGCTGTCAGGGAAGAAACAAAATACAACTAAGCAGGAAATGTTGGCACTGCATTGTGAAAACTTGTCCTTCGTAAGGAGACCCGTGTGCTGCACTGGAGTAGACTGGGAGTAACATTCCCCATTGCATGGAGACTGTTTTTTCATAAACTTAGTGTCACAGAATACTTGAAAGCCCTTGAATAGACTGCCAATACTGATCATTGGTCCAGAAGCCACTAAGCAGTGGAAGAGTGAAGGAGCGCTAGATGCTGACCTTCTCTGTCAATAGCAGATCGTCATGGTGGGCCGTGCGGTAGCAACACAGATTAACGCAACTCCTTCCTGAAGCCCAGACTAGAGGTCAGGATGTGGTGCCTGGACTCATAGGTGCTAAGGCCATTCTATCAGTTTGGATGTTCAGGAAACACCAAAGAGGTATTTTGCACACTTTTACACTAGACACGGTGCTAGCTCTGCTGCCTGGGCTTGGACGGGCACCGGATTGACCTGCCATTTTCATGCCAAGGCTCCCAACCCCTGAACCCCTGTGGCCAAGCTCAGGTCTGCCCAGACTACAAGGTGCTTGTGCTGTGAAGAAGTGGTTTAGTTGTTCTTTTCAAAGCTCCAGGACTGCAGGATGAGAAATGGCTCTCCTGCTTTACAAGGGTTTTCCTATACTTTGTAAAGTTTTATTACTTAAGAGAGATTTACGTGGAATTTATTGAAGCTTGGGCTATATAAATGGACCTCTTGATGATCCAGCTGTGTGGCCTCCCTTTTGTGAATAAGAAGCAGGGTCTGGAGTTCCCCTCCAATGCTGACGCGTCGAAGCATTTATCACAATAGGGAAGTATATTTCATTGCTTAAATGTGTGTTTTGTTAGGCGTACTTTGATTCTTTTGGTTTTATTGAAAGGGGCCGCTGTGTTTGGTTGTTTGGCATAGATGTGTTGTGCACACACGTGGTGGTGATGTAAAGAATGTGAGGAGGTGCCCACCGGTACGGTCGGTGCTGCTGTGAAGGTCAGTACTGCGGCAGGGAGGCCTGAGGGAACACCTGTGCGCTCGGCGGCCCCATGTGCACGTCGCTGGCAGGTTCTCATCTGGACGTGTCCACCAAAGGCGGCTTTCTGTTTGCTCTAACAGATCCTGTATAGTCTGAATGACCATGAGAACACGCTTGGACAAATATCCTTGCGACAGACTTGGCTCTTTGTGCACGATGATGTCTTCAGGCTGTTTATCTTCTGATTCTTTGGAGTACTTTTCTTCTTGCCGAGAGGAATGGTTCTGCTTCTCGCTGGGTACACGTCTCTGGAATCCAAAAGGCTCTCAGCACCCGTCTTGATTTCCTTTCTGTGTCCTTGTTGACATGTACATTTACAGTTAAATGAAAGAAAATACTATCTTCATTCATCATCATAAGGTTAAAGATTTTTCTGTATGTTTTTCTATTAAGTCTTTTTCCAGAGGTCATCATACCTACTTAGTGATGAATGTTTTCTGGAGGGAACTAACGTTTTTAGACTTTATAGTACCGTGGATTAAATGTTTTCTCTTTCGCTCTTAAAACCTCTTATTTTTTCAGTTTAATTGCAATATAATGAGCTTATTCTCCAGAGAGTTTACCTTTTCTCCGCCTGCCTGCTGAAAACCTGATCACTCCCCACTCCCCAGCAAGAGCGCTGTGCTCTTCCACCTCTGGCCGCTTGGTGCTCCCACTTGCAAGGGGTCCAAGAGTGAAAGTCTGTAGGTTTTCCGTTTTGGCTCCAGCGTGGTGGAATGAGAGCTCAATGCTGCTGAATCCCTTTTATTGTTCAAGGAGGACCTCAAAATCCACCTCTTTTGAGACCAGCTTCCCTCTTGATCTCCTGAGTGTTCCATGAACGTCAATCACACCATCGATCATGCTCACCTTTGCATTTCCTGTCTGTTCTATATATAGCTGCTGGTGTGATGTGTGCATGCAAAAGATGTGGTTTTCTTTACTCTGGGTTGTCCTTCAGTGCTCTGTAGCTTGTATACAAGTTCTTCAGGTGGCTACCGTGGCTACCAAAGCTCTGATGATGTCCAGCTTCTGAGTGCTGTAAGCTGGGTGTGTGGCCCCAGTTGGTCCGTGTCACCTCGTCACCCAGGCAAATATGGACGGGTCCGTAGGAAAGATCTGGGACACCAAATCAGTCGGCCCTTGTTGGTCTCTCCAGTTCCATCTCCCGTCATTCCCACTGACTTGGTGAGCTTTTTGGGTGAACCTCTGGTCTTTGGTAGCAGTCAGAGAGATCACTATTTAGCTCTTGCAACCCTTTTTTTCCTGTATAAATTAAAAATAATGTTTTGGCAAAATAAATATATGAAGTTCTTTGAATATATGAGATGTTTTTGGAAGTGGAAATGCACCAGTTAGCATTATTTGTAAAGTAAAAGGCTTTCTGCAGTTTTTAGAGTTTGGCAGCCTTTCCATTCTTTCCCTTACAAGCAAGAATTATATTTCATTATATTTTTTTGTGTTCATTCATTATTGGTGCAGTCTCCACTTCAAATGGGTTTTTGGCCTTAATGTAATAAAACTCTTGAGTGAGAAAAAGAGGTTCTGCCAGTTTTTTGGCAGCTTTTGGGTTATATATTTTAAGAGCAAAAGGAAAAGTTTATATAGAGCCCAGCCTACTTCTTTCTCCATTATGTACTGTGTCCTTAAAATTGTTAATGGATTTGAATATGACAGTGCTGGAACTTGTCCACAAATATTTGAAAAAGTACGTATGGATTCGAGACATCGGAGTCTTACTGAATTTTATCAGGCTATTACTGGAAACTATAAAATGAACAGTGTAGCAGTTTAATGTTTCATGTGGAAATAGACAGCAGGTCCAGATCCATACTTTACATCTCAGTTACATCCCCTGGGTGTCTTGTCCAATACTGAGTGTGTGTTCTTCCTCTGATGTGTCCCACTTCGCAGCTGTTTTTTTGAGAGGGAACGTTTCCACGCTTCTGTCCAGAGCCACAGGCCTTGCTGCAGGCTGCAGCGTCCACACAAATCGCACCAACCGTCCAGTCGTACAAGCTGCTCTTTTTCGGTCAACAGTCTGTGTTTATACAGCTTTGTTGTTTCATGTTTTTCGCCATTCTCTTTCCTGTTGTCGCTGCCAGTTCTTAACCGTCTGCAAAACAGGCTTCCAACTAACTCGTTTCCCAAAACTTCCTGCTCCTTCCTCTAGCTGGTGGACATTTTTCACAGTGTAGGTCACAGCATGAAGAGCGGGCACCTTTTCTTAGACTCAAGCAGGTCCGTAGTAATGCTCACGGTGAGAGTTGCACACAGCTGGACACAGCTGGCCCACAGATTTCAGGGTTTTCAGTGGAACGTAGCATTTAAACAGATGGACAAGACAGATGATACGGTGACTGTTGTTACATGTCGATTCCACTTTAGCGAGAAAATGTTGAACTTTATTTGTGGAAATTATACACATATAATTATAAGTCTACAAATGCACAATTGTCCTACCATATACTGCGCTCTTCTGAATGTTTCTCGGTGAAACCAGCGTTTCACAGGCCAGTTTGACACCCAACGCCTTGACTTGTTGCTGTGCTGAATTTCTCAGGCTAGCTCAGGCCCCCTCCCCTCAAATGCATTGCCACACCCTGCCCCCTCCCCCCCTTGTGTTTTCTGTCAGCAAAGGAGAGGTGACCGACATTCCTCCTTGCCTCTTCACTTCTTCCCTCCCTGTGTGGTCCGTCCCTGCAGGCCCACTGACAGGCCCTGGGGTCCGAGCTCTTTTTTTTTTCATAAAGTGTTATTTGTGCAAAGCGACTGCAGTGCATATTAGCTGTACTGTATAATGCAGACACGTTTTACACTTGTATGTTTAAAAAGAACACTCATTGTATACAATGTGTTTTACAGTATTGTTCTGTACGCTGTGAAAATATATAATCTTTTTTCACGGACCAGGATTATTATTCAGCACTGAAATTCCATAATATCCAGTGGACAGTACGACCACGTATGAATGTGCTCCGCTGTGTACAGCTGACTCTGGTCCCCAGTTAATATGTTTCTGCTAAGCACCTAAGCCCATAACAGAACATACAACATGGGTTGGGTGTGAATTCATTCGCCTACAGAGTGTGTGAAAAATGAATTATGCTTGGTACAGGGCAACTGCAGTCCTACCCTGGGTTAAGTTCCTAATCTGTACCTGAAAATCAAACTTAAAATGGGAAAGCCTCAGTAGGCAGATCATTTCCTGTTATTTTTAATGAGAAAAAAATTATAATCGGTTTCAACCCCCCTCTCGCCCACGAAAAAAATCCCAACTAGTTGCCCCAAGTATCATTGTAAAACACCTATGAAACTCAAAAACCATCCGCACTCTCTTTGCTTCGTACAGCAGTGGACAAGGCCCTCCTTGCACAGCTGACTAGACACAAAGTCGCAGCAGATCCCGCTCGCTCACGCTTGGACAGCTGTTTAAAGTTTCTCCGCTTGCGGTTCGAATGTTATGGTGAGTTTTTGGAATATGAGCGTTAATACTGTGTGATATTATATGCAGACACAAACAAGGACACGAGACGCAAGAACAATACAAGACAATCATTGTTGTGTTTCGAAATGACATTGCAGATGGCAAACTTTTCATTACACAGTTCAGCTGGAAAACGTATTAAGCATTCGGAACGTAACAGGATTTTTTTGAACATGGTTAGGCCATGTACTAAAAAAATTGTTAAAAAACCTTTATATGGGGGTATTGGAATGTAAACCATATTTTTGATATAAAGAAAGAAGAGCGCTTTTATTGGAGGATGTAAACCTGGGTATGACTACTTTCCACTTGCCATCAGGTTGATAGTCACAACCAGTAAGGACCCCTGATCAGTGTAAGGCTAGACTACATATTAAGTAACAGGTTCAGTGCTATTATTATTAGTTGATTTTAAGAGTTGGAAATGTTAGACTGGTTGTGCATTTGAATAGGTGTTTGGTATACAGTCCATTGGGGCTTGGAGTCCCCTGGAGGGCTCGGACCTGCTATCACAAGAGAGGTTGTTGAGCCTCCCCTGTGTTGCGACTCTTTGAACAATATGGAAGTGGCAGTGGATTTGTGAAAACAGCACCTGCGGAGCGGAAGCAGACGGGTGCTTATATGTGTATGTCTGTTATTGATGGTGAGGTGTGACCAGGAATTTGGTCTATTACTTTCCTCCTGAAATTACTTTTTATTCCAAACTACATTTAGCTTTTCTCCATATTTAGAAGTTAGGTTAAAACTAAATAACTCCGTCCTTCATACCATCCATCCCTTTTCATGTACTGCTTATCTTGTCCATTTACACAGGAGGGTTTTCTTCCTCTGTCAAATCGCGCTAAGTGCTGTTATGGAGGGTACCGGAGCAGAAGGTGGGACTGGAATCATGCTCCACTGCACCACCTGCTATCACCACACAGCACCTCTGACTGCACGGTGCTGCCTCAGTTTGCTGCATAAAAGCGATAGACGGTGAACAAACATGTGTAAGTCAAATTATTTGTCTCACATGCTGTGCTTCCTCTGCTTCTTGGATGGCCTCCAGACCTCTGCGACCTTGTACTGGACAAGCAGTTGTCAATAATGGATGAAGGAATGAAAACATAACATTAAAAGCTAGAAATAGTTATTGTTACACATATAAAATGTATTTTTTACAGGCCCACTGTGCCCAAACATATTATTACTATGGTCACTTTCCCCAAGCGTGTTATTATCATGGCCACTGTCCCCAAATACATTATTTCTGGGACCACTGTCTGTTCGGGTCTGCGGAGGGTGGGCCCCACACGGTGGTCCAGGCCCCCCGAAGAGCCACGTCCCAGTAGGGCAGCTAATTAAGAACCACACGGAAAAGGGCGGTAATGCGCCGAAGGGGAACTCCTATGAATACGCACTTTGAAAGGTGCCATAATGGGTGCAGTGATTCGCAGCAAGAGGGAGCAGAGACACATTTGCAGCACGCAGCCCAGGGAGGGGCCCGTATTCTCCCAAGCCTTATTATCCTGGAGGTGATGTCAGCGTGTTGGCCCAGGGTGCGCGGCCTCCCTGTCGCAAGGTGACGCATGAGAACAGTGAGCGCATTGATAAACACACGCCGAGGGCATCGATCACCAGCTTGTTCTCCACACTTAATGCGCGTTTGAACTGAAGCGATGGCCGTGGAACGAGCGGCAAATTCAGACCTCTCACAAAACCAATATCTGGTGTGGACCTGTGGCTCACAGCGGGACATTTGTGACGTTTTAAAACATTTGAGCGTCTTAAGAGTGCTGCCATGTGACTCCTTGTGCGTTTGTCACCCTCTGTCCACACCAGGCGCTCACCAAGTCAGCAGTCCTGCAGCAGCTGGAGGTCAGGGAGAAGTGTCTCGAGGCAGCAGTTCACAAGCAGCGGGAGAAGTGCGAGGAGCTTCTCAACATCCAGGTAGCCTGGCTCACAGTGCCCCCCTGGTGGCAGCTGGAACTGCGGGCGTATGTAACAATTTTATAGTTAGCCTTTACTTAGCTCACACTTTTATTCATTTATACTCAGTTAACATGCATCTATTTAGCAGAGATTTGCAATATTAAGCTGCTTACAATGAGTTTCAGGACTGGGCTTTGAACTGAGAACCTTCAGTTTACAGGTGGCTCCTCACCTCTGTGCTACCAACTGCTCTGGTTTTTTCATGTTTACGTATAAAACTATTAAAATATGTAGGAAATGCTGATCTAGGCAGATGGTATGGTATATTTCATTTTTGCTTCTTTAATATGGAAAATGAAACTATTCTATATCATTTCATACACTTGCCAAAATCACCCAGACTGTACATTCCCACATCATCTGTTGCGTGACTGTGGCGTGTGGAATAAGTCAGGAAGACCAGCATTTCTAGCATCAGTTAGTGTTCAGCTGAGTGTTAATGACAACCCTTTATAGGGCACTAACTGAAATACTTGGAAATTCTAAATTTCAGCCCTTCGCGGAGAGGCATGGGGGGGGCATTTTGGATGTCCGTTGCAGTTACCAAATATGGTCATTCGCCTGATTATTAATGACACCGAACAGAACATGATAGTTGGTGCTATGAGTTCCAGTTCTAGCATCTCCTAAATGGCTGTTGTCCTGCACTTTCCACACTCAGCTGTGTCAAGGGTTTACTTGAGAATGGTGTGAAAAACAGAAAAAAATACTAGTGATCCTCTGAATGACAACAGCTTGTGGATCAGAGGGGTCAAAGAAGACTGGCAAGAATTGCGCCAACACACAGGCCACAACCAGGCGAATCACATCCACATTCAACACTGATGACTTTTTAATAAGTGGTTGTCATCCCAGAATGCACCACTTGTTGAACTTTGTCTGAAATGGGCTACATTTTACAACAATTGAAAACTATCCCAGGTGCTGATATTTTCAGTTCAGAGCAAGGAAGTGCATCCCAAGTGGGCACAGGAGCAGCAAACTTGAACTGATAAGGAGCAAAAAAAAGTTGTCTGGTCAGATGCATTCAGGTTCTTTTTGCGTCCTGATGATGGAAGGATCAGAATTTGCCAGAAGCAACATGGCTTCACGGAGCCGGCCTGTTTGGTGTCTGTACAGCCTGGCGGTGGCAGCGTGATAATGGAGGGAGTGCATTCCTTGCACACATTAGGACCCCTGATACAGACTGAAGAACATCTGAATGACATGGTGTAGCTGAACGTCACTGCTGATCAAGATCACCTTTTAATGGCTACAGTTTTCCCACTCTGATGGGTACATCCAGGATGATGGTCCACCATGTCACACTGGGTGTATCCTCACCAAATGGTTCCAGGAATACACGGACAGTGAGTTCATTGCTTCACTGACCCACACAGTCCCTGGGTCTCAACACTGTCGAGCCTCACTGAGGTGAGGTAGAAAATTTGCAGCAACTACACAACACAATCATTTCCACATGGTAAAACATTCCAACACAAGACATCCAGCATGTTGTAGGATCTATGCCAGGACCATTTCATGCTGTTCTGGAGGTTAAAGGAGGCGTAACACAATGCTGGATAGGTGTATGTAATAAATTGGAAACTGAATACGCACAATAAATGACATTGCGGAGAAAACAGAACACAGTGACAGTAAAACTCATTTCTATAAAATACATGCAATGTACTGTATTCATATTGGTTATTCGCATTAGAATCTGCAAGCCATTATTTATTATTAATAGTTTTGGTATTAATAGTTGATTTAGTTATTATGTAGTAAAAATAAATTGCACAAGAATGAAAATGTAACAACAAAAGTCCAACATTTGAGTGACATTCATAATCATTTTTTTTTGGTACTATTATGGCGGTAAACTGACTGCTTGATTGGTTAATGATGTGTAGATGTGACTTCAGTACAACCTGGTTGCTGAAAGGCTGTTCTACTTTCCCACAAACCCGGTGGGGCACTTAAAAACCACATGACCTTCATTTCCCATTATATAAAAATGATGATCGCTCTATTTTATCTCAAATTCATCTTCCCTTTGGGGGAACACGCTGTGCTTTCAGTTGATTACCCACAGATTAAATGGGATTGTCCATGTCAGGTATAAAACATCGGTCCTCTCGTGGCCAAGCCGAAAGTACGACGCTGCGCTGCTGCTTTGGAAGACAGCGGACCATGGCAACGTATCCATTTTGGTTCCATTTATCGGAACAACATGAATGGTGAAATATTTCATGACATGTGTGGTGGGTTTGGATGTTTTTTAATGGATGGCATATTCTCCTGCTGACATATCTCCTGAAGAAGAGCCCAGCTATACTTGTACATCACGTGGGTTCATGCAAGACCTCCTTCCCACTCCCCTGGGCACGGACCAGAAGGCCAGGCTCCCATCCACTGCGCACTCCTCACCACCGCATTGGGACCAGCTCCAGAACCTCGTCACAGATACGCGGGAACGCCCCCGTTCCAGCAGCAAACTCGTGAGATTGCCGTTGCACTCGAGTAGACAGAATATCCATTGTGCTCCATGGGCACCCCGCCTTTGGCTTCCTCCATAAACCTGAAAGGGATGATAGAAGACATGGGAAAGCAGCGGGGTGAGGGGAGCTCGCTTCCGTCTAGCGGATGTCGTGAAGAGAAATAAACACGTCAGGCAAGCGGTTCGGAGGCGCGGTCGGCGCGGTGGTCCGTGGAAACACAAGCTGGGTGGGAGAGCGAACGCCTTCCCGCCTTCGTCGCTCGCTTTGGTCCCGTTCCCAGGTAGCCGGAGTGCTGCTCTCACGGAAGAAAGGAAAGAAAAAGAAACAAAACAGCAAACAGTGCTTTTCTCTGAGGATCTCTCGTTCCCACACACAGTTGGGCCCTTTGAAGGAGCGAATGCCCGTTCGTCCGATTCAGTGCGTTTGCTGTCCGGGTGGTTAAGACTTTATGCCCCTGAGTCTGAGTCAAAAAGTAATGCAACTGGACGCCTTTCATTTGCTCCTTGCAGGACGTCCCGACATTTGGAATTACTCCGATTGAAAAGGTGCTCCGTATTTTTTGGATGGCGCTCTGTGCCCCTGTCAGTCACAGCTGAGCAATAGGACCCTTGAGGCAGCTGTGTCTGGCACTGGACGACATTAAACATAAAGGTTATATCTGCGCGTGGGTCCGGCTCACGTGGACGGCATCGACCGCCACCATGGGCTGACCCGGTGCTCACCGCTGTGCTACTGCGTCAGTCCTTCCCCAGAAAACGGGGCCCACTGCGCTGACCCTGCTCTCTAAAGCTGACGTTTTCCTTGTTTTTTGGGTTACTTACAAACAGGGTTACAGTGTGTTTGGTTGCCGGTTGACACCAACCGTCTCTGTGACACAGGCTCATTAATGGTGCTTGCCAAGCCAATGGGGGGGATTTCAGTACAGTTACCCTGCTTTTACCTGCAATCCTTTACAACTGTATATCAAATGCGCATGTTAGTTGTCACCATGAAATACGGTTGCCCCGATTACAGTGGGTTCTATCTACATGTTGTCTTTCTGCAGCACCAAAAGCTTCTGGATATTCTAGATGCTGAGAGAGATGCCTTAGAAGAAAAGCTGAAAGAAACGTTGAGCCAACAAGGAGAGCATCAGAAGGTACTGCTTTCAATAAAGGAAATGTTTACATTGGCCCTGTTTGAGAGGACTTGCATGTGCCCGGCTCTTTCTGTCTGCCTCAGCATCGTGGCAGGGAACTCCGACGCGCGGTGTAAGGCCATGCACGCTGCGTATGTACACACTGCTCACTTCGCAATACACCCCTGGTGTTTATTTTCAGGGCCTCAAAAACTGGAGCAAAGGCAGGAAGCAGGAAACACTGCTTGTGTGAAAAGAAGACCTTTCACAAGGTGTTTCACATTACCCATTGGGCATTGGTGCCAGTACAGTGCATAGAAAGAGTGAGGCCCCGCACTGTATGTGCACACTCGTGTAATGGATACCTGAGAGGAAAGTGTCTTAATTCTGTATGGCCATTTTGGAAGTGTGAGCTTGTCCTTCATTTAATAATTGTAAGCCTGGTTGTTCAGCTCTACTTTGAGTACAGCATAAACTTGTGAAGAACTCTTTCGCTGGTAGCCTAACAAGGAGGACTGAGGTGCACTGATTTACCACTGTTTGTGCCCCCTTTAAATGTATGGCTGTCTCAAATATTAACTTAAGTATTCGCTTCACATATGGTAATTATTTTGGGTTTAAAACCTTGACGTCCGTCTAATGAAAACTAATGAAATAAACACAGGAGGTGCATGAAGAGCCAAAACTTGAGTGGTTCTCCAAGCAGTTTTACATACTTTCTGCCAGGTGACTCTGCTTTCCACGTTAGTTTCCGTGGCCCTGCACTCTTTTGCTGTGTAAAAAGGCAGCGTGCCACAGGCATCGAAAGTCTGTCATTTGCGACGTGCCGAATGTGCTGAGGGACACACTTTCGGAGTGGTGACGTGCCTTTCTCCTTCTCTTGGGCAACAGGAACTGCTGCAGAAATGCATGGAGGAGGAGAAGCAGAGGGCCCGGGAGGCAGTCGAAGCTGCTGTGAAGGTAGAAGGAGCTCAGTTGTCTGTCAAATTGTGTCTTTCATTGTGTTTTGGCTGCACTGTGTGTAGTTGGTTTCTGTTTATGTATGTGTGTTGATATCCATGCCCGTGTGTCTCGAAGGAAAAATTCTTAATTGCCCTTTCTGCAGTCTCATTACCTTTGCGGTTGTGAGATGAGCACTATATTCTAGTACAGTGCGTATTTGAAGGTACTTTAAAGAATAACGTCTCCCTCTGCTTTCGGAATCCTCTGCTGCTCCCGCCCGATAGTGACAGTAGGCTTAATATGGTTGCAGGCCCAAGAGGAGCGTATGAAGGAGGCTGTGCTGGAAGCAGTGCAGGAAGAAAGGAGGTGGGCAGAGAAGCAGTGGGTGGAGCAGCGGAGCGAGTGGGAGGCGGAGCGTCACAGAGACAGAGAGGAGTTGGCCAAGGCCATCCAGGAGGCTCTCACAGACCAAAGGAGAATCAGCAAGGTATGTGGCCTAAATTCAGTCTGCCCAATTGTGATGCTCTGCATGAAGGAGACCTTGCACCTGGTTCCCATAGAAGGTGCAGATGTGGAGGTGGAACAGTCCTTCAGGTGCTTGGGGGTCCAAATCAGCAACAAACTGGACTGATCTCATAACACTGCACTTTAAAAGTAGGGATGGAGCAGAGTGTAGTTTCTCAGGAAGCTCAGGTCCTTTAACATGCGCAACAACATCCTCTACCTGTTATGCCAGACTCTAGTCACCACTGTGATCTTATACACCCTGGTGGGTTGGGCTGGGGATCATCACTTCTGCCAAGAGGCACAAATTCAGCACACTTATCAAGAAAGCAGGTACTGTTATGGGTCAGAGGCCTGATTCTGAAGAGGCCGTGGCAGAGGCCAGGATAAGGAGGAAGCTACAGTCCGTCGTGGACATTGGTTCACATTCCCAAAATGAAACGATCACCATTAGCTCTTCAGACCACTGGGTTATCCAGCTTAGGTGCAGTAAGAAGAGCTTCAGGGTCCTTCTTACCAACAATTGTCGAACTCCATAATGACACACAGAACCTGTCGACTGTTAGACTGCTCTTTGTTGTTCCTTATTGACTATATCTATCTGTCTATCTAGCTATCTATCTAGCTATCTATCTATCTGTCAGTAAATTTAGTTTGCTTTTGCTTTTGTTATTTATTTATTGTTATTTGTCTTCTGTTTTGTATCCTATGTGTCCAGCTGCCATAGGGATCAATAACATTGTACCTTTTCCTGTGAGCAGATGTGTAATTTTCTTATAGTGTCCACTGGGTGACATATTCTACAAACCGTTTTTTTTTTTTTTTTACCAGAGGAATATATCAGAATTATTTCAAAGCGAAATATAGCACTATATACAGTATGTGTAATACACATTAACAGCCACTGGCACAGAGGGCACCCTTTATAAAAACCACTTCCCCCAGAGTACCAATGTTCATGAGGGAGCTGTGTTATTACAGTTGGGCATTTGGAATAATAATCAGCTTTAAATGTACACACTTTAGATGTATGCTCACACTGTGGACATATACGGATACTATGGGTCTGTACCCTGTTTGTGTTTGTAACGTACATTCACATACTTGTGCTCACACTGTTAAGTACAGCACATGAAGATTTTAAATCTCTGCTAAACAGGTAAAATGTAAATGCTTTGTCCATCACTTTTCGTAAATTTTTTCAATTTTTTCGTCATTAAAAGACAGTGGGCCAGTCTAACAAAGCACAGTGATTCTGTTGTCATCCCACTACTGACACCAGAATGGATTGTCATTCTGACTTCAGCAAGGAAGCATTGTTTGGAGGAGAATTGTTTACTACTTTACTAATGGAGTCAAAAGTATGTGTTACACAACACAGCCAGTTCACTGGCTCCCTATTTTACACACTGTGTACATTTACATAAGTATGAATCATGCATACAGTATAATACATATCATTACAATGGTGTGCCAGAATACTGCACTGAGGTTTTTGGTTGTGCCTCCTGTCTTACCCACGTTTTTGCTCTCTGTTTTTAAGTTGAATTTAATTTGACTGGAGGAGTGTCATAATGCTGGCCACCGCAGACCTGCCACTTTCTGACGGGTCCCAAGGAGGGGGCTCCTGCAGCGGTTAGCTGAGACAGCTTGGCCAGCATATCCCTCCTCCCTGACAGAACAATTCTTGTCACGGTCGGCCTCTACAGCTCTCAGAGTCCCAGACGGCTGATGACATGGAATAATGTAACTCCTGCTGTAGACACTGATTGAAAGAACATACAGCTAGCAGGTCCAGACACACTTCAATGTGACGGTGGAAGCTGCACCTCCGGGCTCCTGTCTGCCTGGGACTCTGCTGAAAAGGCTCTGAAATGGTGGTTCAGACTTGAGTGGATCACTTTTCTGTAGATTACCAGCAGTACAGATGACTGCTCTTTTTGTAATTTTCCTTGTTTTTTTCCCAGGGTTGTTTCAAAGGCCACGCAGAGGTTAAGTTTATAGTCCGATACCAGTGTCTTTGTCAGTACATTTTTAATAAACACATTATTGCTTTGAGCTCTGAGCAAATACACAAATGTTATTATGATGCCGTTAAATTGTTTTTTAAATTGTTAATTTAGACATTGAGCCTAAGCCCTGTCTTGAATCAGTCACTTTGTCTTGACTCGTCCAGTAGCTGTCTGTTATCCACATTGTATAACATCTATAGACAGTCCCCAAGTTATGATGTGGTTATGTGCTGATAAAGAATTCGAAAATATTCTAAGTAGAAAATGCATTTAATAGCCATAAATAATAATATTAATAATAATAATAATAATAATAATAATAATAGCATAACGGCCCTAACCTACCATTCAGCCTGTAACCGCTTCAGCAAAAGAAAGTAGGCGGTCTCTCTGCCCCCATCTTCAAACTGAGCACTGATTTGATGATTGATTGGCATAGGAACCAATTGTGGATGGGATTTAGTTCCAAAACGGACTTCCTGTCAGTGTTCAGTTCACGCAGCCCTGTGGGAACTCTCCTGCAACCACCGTTAATTGCTAAGACCTTGTATTTTGTTTATTTTCTATTGTGGTAATTGTGTTCCGGTTTTGTTTACTGCCAATCACCAATTTTTAGCACTATCTCCTGGCTAACGGTAACACTCTTTGTTGGAAAAAGCAGTCAGTCAAGAGTTTAATGGAACAAAGTTATTACCACGGTGTCTCATGATTGCTTCCACCAACCCACACCATAACACCTACCGAACATCATAGCCTAGCCTACCTTAAAAGTCATTACATACACATACACATTGCTGCTTTCAGGAGACACAGACAGAGATGGGCGTTTCATAGACATGATGGATGTACAAAAGACAAAGTATATATGGGGGGATAAATCCAAAAAAACGTTGGCAACACAGAATACTGTAGAGTATCAGTTGTATACGCTAGCGACCGCATCAAAATTCCACGTACGGTTCCTAATGAATGCGCATTGCTGTCACACCATCATAGAGTCGAAAAATCTTAAGTCGGACCATGGTAAGTTGAGGACCACTTTTATATGTGGATCAGTAATTTGATGTCCATTTGACACAAAGCTGTGGACTAGATGTATTGATTAACTTCTTTCAAGACTGGAGCTATACCCCCTCTTTGCATCAGCAATGACATTGGCTGTTCTTTAGCTCCAGATTATGAATATAGAGCTTTTTAAAAAAAACTAATAAATTATAACTCTCAATTTTGAAAGAGATCAGGAAGTAGCTGTGCTGGAAGCACAGCAGAGCTGGAACTGAGTGCCGTTTGTATGTAGAGCAAAAGAGCTGAGCGGAGCAGTGTGTTCATGCTTGTGGTGGTTGCTTATTTAGAGAGGACGGCTGTGGGGACTTCAGACGGAAAACATGCACACCCGTCATTATGTTGTCAAGTTTTATGAGCGGGGTAAACCAGCACTCAAGCGATAATTACAGTGTAGGGTATTTTAACAAATTATTTTCATATTTGTTTGCACGCTGATGAAACCAGCAATGCCAGTCCCTCTCCGAAATACTGTGAGGTCTGGTAGCTGCTGGATGCGGATTTGGTGGACGTCCGTCTGAAAACTGCCCGCATTTCCCAAGGAGAAGGATATTTTCTCCAAAGAACATCTTCAGAGATTCATAATGAACCTTTTAATTCTGAAGGCACGGTGGCACGAAGAGTAGCACAAGTTCCTTCTGGGCTCTGGGTTTGGATGTAGGTTTCCTTTCACAGTTCAAGCACATGTTTCAGCTGACTCTCAACTGCCAGTAGTGTGTGTGTGTGTGTGTGTGTGTGTGTGTGTGTGTGTGTGTGTGTGTGTGTGTAAGCCACTGTATGCTGTCTTCCAACCTGTCCTTCCAAGGTTCACTCTGGACCTCCATGACCTACCAGGATAACAAGTTATTAATGATGAATGAAGAGATGTACTTTTAACCTGATGGGTGCCAGTTCACACCCCAGGTTGGGTCTCAATCTGATTCTCTGTGAAAATGTTCAGCTGTATAAACAGAAAAAAAACTGTAAAACTCTGAAATAATACCAACATATTAACGCACTTTGCGTTGTTGTTGTTTCAAAAGCGCTGCGCTTTTCTAAGCCATTCACTTGCTCCTCCCTGCCTCCAAGCAGACATTCTGTTGATGCTGCTCTCAGATTTTCTGTCCCACCATACTGCACCCCAACCCTCTGGCTGTTTAAAACACTCTGTTCTTGGCAAAATGTCTGATTTTAAATCCAGGATGGTCCTGTCAGCCTTAAGGCCTCCAGTATTTACATACTTTATGAGCGTGTCTATATCCCCGAAAGTAAAATAAACACACCAGAGTATCTAGTCTGTTCCAGCACTTACATCGACTCTGACTGCTTCACGTCCGTATTCATGCTTCTGTCTGTCTTGTTTCGCATCTTTAATGTCATTACTTTATGCATTATTTTAAAGCATCCATAATGTGCAAGTAGCTCTTCCATCGGGAAGACACTTGATGTCGAAACACCGGAAGCAGACACGTCTGACGGGCGAAGCCGCACGCATCTGTTGACAAGTGTTAATTGTGGCTCGCTGCTGCCCTGGGGGGGTGTCCCACAGCTGTTCCAACAGCCGTCACAGCACCGAACACTGGGCCTCTATCTTGTCTGCAAACCGATGCCTCGAGGGCAGGAGTGTGGTTAAAGCCCACAGAACGCATTCTCACTGCAAATGTATTAAAGCTGATATCCACAGCAAGGCCAGTGTTTTTTTGTTGGGCTGCTAAATGTCGGAGATTTATCATTCAAACATCCCGGGGGTTTGTGTAGGTACTTTTGGACGCGGGTGCAATGGGTTTGATGCCGGGCCAGCTACAATATTTCGAACTTGCCAAGAGCGCGCACTGGGGTTGTGTCGCCGGCAGTGGGCTGTGGGTGCCAGCCTGAGAGCTGCAGTGCTTTCCCCTGCCCATCCCCATGAGGAGCGAGAAAGTCAGGGCGGCCCACAATCCCCTGTGCCTTTCCACGCGGATGAGGAGGCTACACACCTCGTCCAGGGCGTAACCTCTCCTCCTTGCGGCGGGGTGCTGGATGTGTGGGTGAGAAGATTGCTTTGGCGTGTACGGCAAACAAGGCTGCTATTTCTAATGAGTTAATGCAGTTGTATTGGAATGAAGGCGGCTGCAACTAAATTCTCCTCTACAGCCCCGGTCGCGAGCATTCGGACTCTCCTTCTAAAAAAAACTCCCTTCCTTGTTACAGATTTGTTTTTTGATCGCTTCCTAAATCTAGAGTTATGGATTTTCCAGGTATCCAGGAGGAAGTAGCAGCCGTCCAAGCGCAACAATAAAACGCCTGGTCTGCGTAATGGGTTTCGAAGCCTTGGCCTTTGTTTCCTCTCCCCTTCCTACTACCCTTTACGTCGAAGGGAGTCAAAGGCTTCAGCGGGCAGCCGTGGTGGCCGAGTCTGAACCAGGTTGCGTCCTATATGGCGAAGTGTTCAGGCGCCATTTTCATTCTGACCTCATCGCCCGTTTCCGCTCGTGTAACGTACGCCTGTCTGCTGTTCCCCCACCGCCCTTTTTGCTTTAGTCCTTAGAGCTTTCCTATTGTGGAGCACGGAGATATTTTGCCTAAATAAATGTATACACGTGCCTTATTCTTATGGTTAACCAAAGATGTAAATGCTTTTACCGTGGAAACCGCTGAGCGTCTGAAAGAAATGAAGGCACTGCTGTGAGTGATTCCAGAGCCCAGAGCTTTAGGGAAACAAATGAACCTACCATTAGCATATAGGATGGATAACGGATTATTGCTTTGAGGGAAACAGGTAATGTGGGGACTGAGGAATAACAGTGTGGTGAATTGGACTTTTAACCTTGATTTCGCCCTCGTAAAATATACGTACACTTAGCGGCCACTTTATTAGGTACATAGTGCCAGCACAGACTGGTTGTGGGGGTTGTAATGGTTTTCTTAGCACTCATTAAGGGTTTTAGGTCCCGCAGACAGGATGGTTTCAAGCTAGCATGCACCAAGAAGGCCGTGGAGCGTGTCCTCTACCTTGTTTCTCCTTTCATGGTGTTCTTCAGCCTACAGAGGAGGGTCTTACTTCTTAGGTGTACCTGTTAGTGTGGCCAGTGAGTGTGTATTTATTCCTTTGAAAGTTACTTAGAAGAAAACTAATGTTTGTTACATTTGAACAGGTGTGTGATAGGAATTAATTTCATTTTCATAGTAAAGAAATGGTCATGTCTCGTATAGGAAAGTGGGTTCATGTAGATCTCTGGCTACGTGAACATGCTCACCCTTTGTGTAGACCAAGTCAAACACTTGAACCCTCTTCGCTGAAGAATTTGACAAGACAAGGATGAGGGTGAGTCTCACCAGGCCCCTTACTGGTGCCATAGCTGATTTTGGCAGTGAATTCCATTATGTGTGACTGACATTCTAGAATGTGATGCTGGTTCTGCTATCTGTGGTCAGGGTGCAACAAGGTGACTCTCACACTCTTCTCTCTCAGTATCACTGACAACAGGAGAGCAAAGTCTATCTTAAGCTGTGTGGAAAATAATAGTAAAATGGCTCTGAGGTCCCTGTTCAACAGCAGTGTTTCCAGTTCTCCACTTTAAGTATTTATTTTTATATATCTTTTAATAGGATGCAGTGAAGGAGGCTATAGCAGAGGAACGACAAGCTGGAGTGAGACGACTGGAAGAGTCCACAGCGATGGTCCGAAATGAACTTATGGACTTCATGAAGGAGCAGAAAAGCGTGAGTTTTGCTATCAGTTTATGTAAAAACACTGAAAAGTATGAAAGAATAAATAAAAAGCACTGATAGATGAATATCACTCAGAAAATAAGAGATCAGTACCACCCTGAGAACCAAAGGACTCCTTATAGAGCCCACAGGTAGCAGTGACCTCACATGTTGCTCCCTGGAGCAGCTCGAACGCACCAGTTGCTGAAGGTGTTCCTCGCTTTAGCCTGGGTGCTGTGCAGGGTTCAAAACCAATAACAGCAGTATTTTCAAGACTTTAAATATTTGTTTCCCATAGAGTAACCTGCAATTCTCATAAACTTCTTTCATCCTTTCAATTTTTGTTTCCTGTTAAACAGTGTGATTTTGCACAGCTTCAACACAGTACGTGGTACAGTCAGTAAGTTCCAAGTGTGGCCATAGCGTGCTGCTGCTGTGTTTGGAAGCCATCGGTGCTTGCTGTTCAGGGCACCACATGACGTTTGGTCTTAGAGTTAATGGATGGGCAACCAGCTTGGTTTGTGTGAACTTAAACGACAGAGCAGGTCAAAGAGAGAGCTGAGGTCTGCGCAGTGCAGTTCCCTCAAAGCCAGAGGTCTTACACTCGATGACCTGCTTTCGAGGAACCATCTCCAGCTGTGGGTCGTCTCATGAAGCTTGACTGTATTAATGCAAGTGTGCCAAGGACCAGAGAAAGAGGCCTTTTGGTCAAATCTGATTGGAGGCACTTAAGCCCATTTAGGTTTCTGTTATTTCAGTAAACTGTCTTTGATCCCTGCTTTATGCCTCTGTTGATTTTGCCCTCCACCGCTGGATGGCTTGGAGTGGAGGGGGGTTAGTGGGATTGAGCAGGTGTCCTGTCCACGTAGTTGACTCAGCTTCCCAGCATACTGAGTATAACAGCCTCATTTCCCACCGTGCCCACGCAGTCCAAACCCCCAGGAGGGCAGCGGTTTTCCTTCAAGTGGACACTCAGCTCCTCCTTCGCGTGGGCCTGTAGGCTCCTGTTGACCCGAGACGTTGAGAAAAGTGACGCCTTTTTCTGTTAAGTTGCAAAGGTCTCATTCTGTGGCTTTCCCTCCTTTTGGTTTTAATTGGAAGGACAATTTGCTAACAGGAGTCCACGTTTGTTACTGCATCTGCCTCAGATATGCAGCTTTGCAGATGCTGGTTTGGGAATCGCATCTGGGTTTGTCGGTGCGGCGCAACATCGCATCGCATCCGTGCACTGCTTATGTTATTTTTTCAGATCTTATCTATCATTGAAGATACTGTGTATTATTGCTATTGTGTATAATTACAGTAGCCATATGTATTTGTAAAGGTAGTGTTTGTGGATTGAAATTGCAGCAGCAATGATAACGATTTATCGGGGAGAATTATGAATGCTTTGAAAGCACATATTTATTCTTATCATATCTAGATGGTACGTAAAGACAGACGTTATTATTGTGGTCCAGTTCTGCACAATTTCCCCCTTTTGTGTGAATGTCCTCTGTATGACTGCTTTCTAAACCTTGCTAATATGCATATTCGTAGGATCATTCTGCCATTTGCTACAATTTGCTGTTTTCCTTTGAGTGTAGGAAGTTCATGCCAGGTTTATGTCCGCATGTTCTCTGTTCCTGTGTAGTAAGACTCATAAATGCAGAAATGAATGTTTTCCCTCATGTTATCGCTATTAAGCTAAATGTCTGGCTTTGAGCACGCTGGTCTAAATGAATAAAATCGAACATGCCTTCGAGCTAAATAGGCGACGCTTTGAACAGAATTTTAACACGTAAACATTTCCGCACATAAGAGAAAGTAAAGCTTATTAAAATACACAGAAACACATGTTTGAGACCTAGCTGGGCGCGTGTAACAGAAAACATTAAGGAAAGCACGGGGAGGCTGTGCTGCACAGCTTAGGACTTCAAACATTGGATTTGTCATGGCTGTCATGCTAATTTGCTGTTCTGAAACTGTGCACTGAGCGCTACAAATATTCTGACCTACTGGATGGATGAGCCTTCCTGGGCCCATCCTCCTATAGCCTCCCCTCAGGTCCTTTATAGCTTGCTGTGCTGGAATGCATTTGGCCACGGGAGGGTTGGTTTTGTGTGGGACCGGGAATGTTGGGAATGAAACCCCGGTAGGGACGGCGGACACATCATCTCCTCGATGCAGACGCAGGGCAGCTCCTTGCGACATGTAGCCCTGCATGCTAATAGTACCTTTAAAGCAAATTTCATTCATTGTAAATGCAAACGTCAGGGTTTTATGAAGTGGATATCTAGTGGCAGTTTCCCACGTGAAAGGAATGGTAAATTTACCTCCCACTTTAAGGTACAGTTATTTCCACAAGAGGCTGAAAGGCTTCCTTTGTTCTGGGGCACAGGGGACATGGTCACAGTCAGTGTTAGTAGGAGATGAGCTCTGTAAGAGGCACACCAGTGCACTGTTGACTCGGATCCCTGCCGCCCAACACATGGCCATCATGATGGACCCAGGACGAAGCCCTGTGTTTCCACTTAAGATTTATGCCCGTATCACACTTTCTGTTGAAGCTCCAGCAAAGAGTCCCTGGACTGCTCTGTGAATTCCTGGGTGAATAGTGTCATTTCTGGAATGGAGCACAAGTCATATTTCAGGGCCTGGAATTCGACCGCAGTGTGTGTCGGCTTCCATTTTACCAGAACACTTCGGCACACAATGAAACTAATGTTATTTCCCTCACAGAGCTAATTTAGTGGTCGCTTTTTACGCACTTCCATGGAACCGGAGAAACCAGTCCTATTGGGATTCAGGTGTAGAGACATCGGGGCAGTCCGAATGCAGGAGGAGAGTGACCGCAGCGACACAAAGTCCACGCAAATGCTGGGGTGTGATTTTCACAGCTCAGGCTGAAACCTAATGAAAAGACTTCTTTGAATTGTATCCATTGCTTTAGTTTTACTGTAAATCCTTTACATTATGAGCAGGCATTGAGCAGGTGGGTTTCACAATGAAGCTTTGCGTTGTATGATGACACTTGCCATGGACGTACGTGTGTAGTCGAAGCATCAAAATCCCACGGACTGGAATAATTATTGCTTTACAACGAACCGAACAGCCAAGCTCTTTATTCCCGATGACACACACTGTTTTTGTGAATGATGCTGTTGAAATGCAGTCTATTGTTAGCGCGCAATTCATCTTACAGGAACGTTCGGGTATAATAGTCAATTGCTTGATCCTCGCATCTGTTGTGAAAATGGATTAAAAATGTCTTAAGTTGCCCACGTCAACAGCATTTTCTGCGGCTGACGAAAATTGTTCTGGGATGGGGATCTTATGCAAGAATATGTTTAAAAGGACATCATCCGCAGTTTGTGGCTAAATTTTTAGCACTGTCGTTTTCAGTGCAACACAGAAACTTTTAATGTTATTTTTAAATTTCTTTAAAAAATATTCCAAAGTATAACGCAAAGCAATGCATACTTTACAGTAAGTTGTCTCACTCAGAACCTGGCCAACCTGTAAGCACGTCTGTAAATCTGTAAATGTGAAGTAAAGGAAAGTAAACAATAATAGAGGAAAATACTAAAAACAGTGCATGGATACATTTGGACTGATGACAGTTTTTTAACACTGGTGTGGACAGATTTTAGAGCTTTTTTCTTAGCAAACCCCGTAGATGACAATAACGGACTCAGTGTTTACCGTCACTTTTCCCTCTGCACTAACTGGCATGTGGTTGCGTTTTCCTCTCTTCTGTAGGTGTTGATGTGCGTGATCTCGAGGTGTTAATCCAAACCTCACATCCTTTGTTGTCATCACCCTGGAGATAAGCATCCCCTGGTGCCACTCAGTGCTATGGGAGCTACAGGGAGTCAGAATTCCCATAGCTCTCCACTGCTCCACTCCCACACCTCCTGGGTGCAGCTCATAAATAACTGCAAGTTCCGCACAGTATGCAAGCGTGTTTTACGTCAAGCACCCAAATTGGTCAGCGTAGCACGTAGCGGTCAACAGAGGACAGGTGTCTCCCGTCTTGCAAGTGTAATGCATTCCTGGAAATTGGTTCAAAGGTGAAGTGTCATAATTTACCTTTAATTTCAATATCAAGTTCATGGGGCCACAAAGTCAGTAACATTTTGGGTCAAAGTGGCACCCAAAATGGAGGCAAATAAAAACATTCATATTAAAAAAAGACATTCATCAATAATATACAGCGATGTAATAATAATATAGCTGTAATGCAGTACTGTAATAATAAAATTTGCTGTTGGGTACTCATTTACAGTGGATGAGTGGTGGGGGGAAGGTGGAAGAACAGCAGCAGTCAGTTGGGGAGACAGGAGAAGGTGATGGTAGCAGAGAGGTAGGTAGGAGAGATGAGGCAGTGCACAGGGGTAGTAGCAGCTCTTGCTGCACAAACCATTGAAGATGACAAGTTAGGGCTCACTGTCCTCTAGATGTAGTAGATCAGCTGAGATGAAATCACGTGATGGCACACAGGAATCGCAGAGCACAACTTGAAACAGCGGAGACAGTGACTGCGAATGAGAACGGGCGGCTGCACCACCAGCCAGCATTTAAATAAATATGTTTATTTAAAAAGTAAATGTGCAGCAAATGCTGTAGTAAATGTTGTTGTTGTGCAAATGTGGTCAGACAAAGAAAAACCAGCAGAAACAGCTGACAGGACACCAGCACAGGCGCGTCTCACTTTGGATAAATTCGTAACAGTGTGCAGCACAGTTTATTGCGACACATTCTTTTTATTACAATGCAATGTACGGTATTTGTTGATTTGTTTAAATATTTTGATTTTTATTCATATGTAATTTTTTTTAGTATTTAGTATTTCTAGTTTTTTAGTTTTAGATAAACGTTGGATAAAGTTTTTGTAGCAGAGGTTTCCGTTTGGGTACCTAATATTTAGGTATTATTTTTCAAGGTCTGTTGTAGTGAAAATTTGGCTATGGAGAGTTTGGACACGAAGTGATTGCTGTAATTCATTTTGATGAAAAGGACCGTTTGATTTACGTCACTGTGAGTTGCAGTCTGTTTAAAGGAGCTGTAAGCCGAGGATCAGCGTAAATGAGTTGTACGATGAGCAGGGCAGTGAACAAAGGTGCTACTGACGGAGTCCCGGTGTGAGCCGAGAGCACGTCTCTGGGTATTTGGGGCCTTTTCTTCATGGCTACACTGGCATCCTGAGGTTGAGCTCCTGCCACTTCCCACCAAAGCCTTCAGAATGACGTACACCTTTGCTCTGAGTCACATGTTTTACATTAAGGAACCGAGGGGGGACGGGCTGTTGAATCTGCTGCTGGGTTGCGGTTCCACAGTTGCGGTTGGTCTTTTCGGTCGTTTCCCTCCTCCGCACAGGTAGTAAAAGTGGCGCGAGGCCTTTATTGTTTTCATTAATTTACATTCCACAATAGTCCGAGTGCTGGTTGCTCATTGGGGGCCACTTTGTCACTTCTGGATGCTCATCAATCAGGTGGCACTGAAGTTAAACCCCTCTCTCCCCACATCCAACCCCTCCAGGCTCATCTCTCCATACCACAAGCATAAGGAAGGCTGTTGCTGTTAGTGTTACATCTTCAAATCCTTGCCACGAAAATCATTCAATCTTAATGGGAAAGAAAGTGGATTTAACATTACAGTGCTGTGACAGTGCTCGTATAGGGTGAGCTGGTGTCAGGAAGAGCTGCAGGTTTATCCATGCCTTGAAACGCCCCTGGCAGGTGACTTCCTGTCATAGTGGAGCTCAGTGACCAGTAAAGCAAGAGCTCGAATAGCCGCAACTCCCCTAGCGCTGTATGGCCATAGTGCTCTTTTGTTTTACCTTTTGACTACTTTATTGCAATAATTTACCATATTTTCTGAAAAATGAAAAACTTGTACATTTTATAATTGTGTTCCAAACAATAGAATGCTTCCTCTGTTTATTTGCCCCAATTTGTTTTGTTTTGCGATCAGAGCACGAGCTGTTAAACGCCCGGCTGTAGTTTTGCTTTCCAGCTTTATTCTTCCCAGTGTCTTCTACAGTGTCATGATGTATTCTTTCAGCTCATTACTGTGCAGCCACTTAAATACTGTGCAGTGCTGCCATTTATGTGTTTATCATAAAAAAAAACTTGGTCTTTAAAATAAGACCAGTTAATTTAAGAAAAATGCATGTATATGTGTGTGCATTTATGCAATTTACAGTATTGACCTCCCATGGTGATTTTTCATTAAGCTCCATTTCTCAAGAACACATCTAGAGCTCTAATACAGGTGCTACTGTGTTTCTTATGGGAAAAATAATCAGTTTCTGTGCCGAAAATTTCACCTAAACTGAAATGCCAAATGTATGTGATGTTTTTGCATGACAAAAATGATACCGGTGTTTCTTTAATATTTGCAACAGATATGAGCATTATATGTGCTGCAGTATGATATCCTGGAGAGATGGGGCAGGGTGGCGACCTGGACAAAATTGATTGTTGACAGTTTGAGTCACTTGTTTTATTCCACTTGCCTGCTGCAGTGTGCTTACCCTGAATTACTACAGTAAAATTGCTGCACAGTTTAAAACAAGTAAATCATTGTAAATTAACAACGTCCAAGTTGCTTTGGAGCAAAGTGTCAACCGTTGTGGAAGCAAAGCAGCTACATATTTGGGCAAAAATGCCGCTGTACCGCATAATACGTTTGTTGTAAAAAGGGCGAATATATATATTTTTTTGTACCCTTTTTTTTTTCTTTTTTTTTTTTTTTTTTTTTTGCTGTACGGCATCCCGTTGTGCATCAGGACGTTGCAGTGGCAAATTGTTCACAGTTCTTAAATCCCAGAGTCTAATATAGTTTATTGTCAAAGAGCTGCTGAGTCCCACAAACAGAAATTAAAATAATAAACAAATCTGTGTCCAACAGCTGCTCTCATCTCAACACGGCACCCATTTTCCAGACTGCAAAATCACCAGTGAGCTGTAGCACCTGGGCGTTTTTTACGACTGAGGATTTCATTCATTTTTCAAATTATGTGGACTACAGCGCAAGTCTGGCTTTGCTCTCCTCTTCAGCTAAACTGTTTCCAGAATGTTTGATGTTCTGAGCAAGCACTTTCATGCGTAATAGTTTAAATAAAATGTATGCTTCATTGTGTTAAATTGTTTTATGAAATTGTGAAATTACTTGTATTAATTGCTGCTTAAGCTTTACCATCACAGTTTCATATTAGCTTCTATTTCCGAACTGCTTTGCGAATTTTCTGCTTCCGGCAGTTGAATCTTAAGCTGACAGCAAGAATCCATTAAGGTGTCGCAGAAGCGTTGACCGTGGTGTGAAGTATCATAGCGGACTTGGATGAAGCTTTGCTTCATGCCCCTCAAAAAGATTTCTCAGTTTTGCCAACGTTGTGCTTTGTGGTTATCCTTCATGGTCCCGTCTGACACCTACTGTTGGGACGGGCAAGATAGCAGCAGTTTATTTACTCACCCAGTTACAGAAAACTTAGTGGATGCCGATTATTGCCAAAGAAGAGCATGAAGAAGATAAATAGGGTTCTTGTTTGAATGTGTGAGACGTGTCCTCTGGTGAACCGCCCGTTTGCCCACACATCCTGTGCGATTAATCATTAGCGTGACTGCCGTTGCTCGGCGGCTGCTTGCGTGACATATTGTTATTGCGGTTCGCCGAATGTAGAAGCACTGTGTTATGTAAATGGCCGGTTCGACCGCTAACACATGGGCCCTATTTAACTTAATGGCTTCGTGGACCAAGTGGAGCTCCAAATGTGCGTTCAATTTGGGTTGGGGGGGGGGTTGTAATGGGAGTGCCAGTGAGGGTCCCCAGTACACCTCATTGTCGTGGATCTGGGATTCCACATAGTACACTGGAGCAACACTTTCGTTGGTGGAGTGACTTATTTTTACAAGGAAAGGTCTCCGGTGTCTTTTTAGTTCTATTTAGCAGTTCTAGGCAACAATGCAGAGGCTTTTTAGTGTTACTGAAGTCAAGTAAATGTAGAAAATGGCCTCTGTGCACCCGGGTCTGTAGATAGCAGAGAGCTTGCACCAAAAAGTCCATGGTTAAATCAAAAGTGCTTACACACACCGTAGTATCATTTTGTTTTATTCTTTATACTTTTTTGTATCGCTGGAGTTGTAACACTAAATCCCTTTGGTAAAAAAAGTAGAGTAAATGTAAACAGCTTCATTTTACTGTACTAACAGTGGAGGCCTTTAAACAAATACGTATGTGGCTGCATGGCATTCCGTTGTGGGGTCAGTGGGGTAGAGATCCTCATACGGTCACAGTGTGTCCCTATGTGGTGGGGTCACCTTCCTGGTGCCCACCTAACAGCGGGACTCCGGCCTTCACATATTTACCCTGGTTCCCGCTGCAGACTATTGCTCCTCTGTTCCCGTCCAAGCAGCCCTTGCCAAGTGTGCTTTAGGACTCTGGCCTATATGTAAAAAAGAAAAAAGAAAAAGGAATTTCAGAAGCGGTGTTTATATCTCCTCAGTGGTCACGTTTGCTTTTGCCCAAACCCCGGGACTCACTCAAACCACTGTGGTGTTATTGTAGTCGGCCACACTCGTGACCCATGCAGAGTTAATGCATTTCGGTTACATCTACTGTTATTTACTCTGCAGACCCATGTCAAGTTTTTATTTTTCATTAACATTGTCTTGTTGTTTCTTTTCTGTAGCTTTTAACGGGTAAAACAGTCGTGTTTTCTTATTTTGCACTTTGCTGCATTGTAAGACTCTCCTCAAGGTTCAGTAAAACTTTCTTATAATGGACTCGGTCATAATGCATCCTCGGCTGTATCATACCAATTTCTTAGGCCTGGCCGAAAGTCTGTTTGTTTCTGTAGGAAGTTTTACGGTTACAGGCACGGATTTATCATGTTTTCACTCGTAACGTTCCAATTCTTCGGTCCATTGAGCAGAAAAGGACACTGGCCAAGACATCCCATCTGTCCACCCGTGACCGTAAACCCAGCCAGCTGACTAACCCTTCACCCGTGGACATGGAGTCGATACGGTGTGACATAACTGTTCGGTTGCCGTTTTGCCGTTTTGTTGTGCGGCAGGAAGTTTGAAGACCTTGCTGAGTCTGTCCAAAGCTGTCAGCAGGGCAGGGTTACTGTCGGCGTTGTTCTCACGGCTGCCTAAGCTGCTCCCAGCATCATGAATCCCGTCATCACCTCAGGTTCCAGTGCAGAACGCTTGGTTTTCATACCGTGGAAAAGGATTAAACGGAAGTGCATTGCGATACAAATCTCTTAACAGAATTGTTTATTCTCAAAAGGCGTCTTCATGTGAGCAAATGAACTTTTGGTAACCATACTGTAGTGTGCAGGTTCACTTGTACCACCCAGCACAAACTGCCTGAACAGAGTAGGGCTGCATGAACGTACTGGACCCTCCAGACTTAAATGTGTGCAACGTCTGAATTCATGAGCCCATTTGGTGATGTTGGTTATAATGCCCTTTGCTTACAACTTACTGATTTTTATGGCCCCCAGAAGTTGTTCTGTATGTAAATATGATGGATTAATGACTACATTTATGAAGCAAGTCTGTAGAATGCCTTGTTTTTACGGAGGTCACTGCCTCGCGTGGCTGAACATCAGCGCCCCGTGTTGACCATTTTCCTTTTGTGTGTATGAACGAGAGCACCGTGGGACAATGGCCGTGCAGTTGGCCTGCAGGAGCAACTTTGGGGAATAACTGTAGCGGTATGAGTTGGCACATATACTGGCGCTTGGAGTCGGAGGTCAGTTGCCGCTCCAGGTGGGCCTGTCATCGAGGAGCTCAAAGGTACCGAGCGGCGAGATGGAGGGGAAAGAGTGATGGTCAGGGCCCTGCTGCTTCGGCTATGATTCTGGAGGGACTGGGAAGCAGCACGGGGGACTTTTCAAACAATCTGGTGCCCCATCACTAGCAGGACCTTTCCGCAGCCGCCTAGTGTGCTGGCAGTATGGAACACCACATGGTTGTTGGGAAGAATCCCACTCCAAGCTGTGAGTTCAAGGCTGCGCCCACAACCCTGATGTTGCTGTTGTCATCGGTACAAGTCGAGAACTGAACGTCACTGTGCAGGAACAGTGCGGCTGCCTGCTTTTTGTTCATTTACCTGAAGCGGGTGGTAAAGCAACAGTCAGAGTCGGACGTGTGCTGGAGTTCACTCAAAAGAAGGGGATTGTAGAAAGTGAGCCCCCCCAGCAGGGCGGCATCAGTCGTCCTGTCAGTGGCTCTGACGCACCACGCTTTCATAAATGTGTGTGTTACCCCCACACACTGCAATGTCTTTCCCAGCCTCGCTGGCGCCACACTGCTCCTCCTAGGCTGGACGCTGCAAGCAGAATTTGGCCAAATCTACCGGTCCCACGCTGCCAAATTAGCCCATTTTATATATCCCCTCAGAAGGTTTGCTCTGCTCCAGCTCACGGCTTTCAGCAAACACAAGCAAGATGAGCATTGGTGCCTTGGTGTCGATAAGATCATCAGCTGAAGTGTGGGGACGTGGGAAAGACAGGTGTCAGGCATTAGGAGGGAGTGCACATGCGCGCACACACACAGATGTGTGCTGGCGACCCCGGCAGGCAGTTGTTTGATGGGACTTCAAGCCCTGAGATCCCCACTGAAGTGAAATCCCATGCTGAGCTGTGGCCTCAAGCCTAAGATTGAAACGAGAGCTTCCAAACACCTCACTTCTTTCTCAGAAAGTGAAATCGATGCGGAGCTTAGAGGCGTTTTTGTGGTAGAAAATGCCAGTCTCAGGTTCAGAGGTCTGCAAGGAACAGACTTTGAGGAGTCTCCTGTCAGAGAGGATAACATCCAGGGATACCAGCGTGATGGCTTTATGGGACAGATAGAGGGCTGTAGGCACCCTGGAGGACCATGGTAACGGTGACCTCAGCCACACCGAAGGCCAGCTGCCCCTGCTATGTAGCTGTTGTTTGAAAACCCCATCAGCACAAAGACACTGAAGAAGGACTGGCTCATGAATAAGCAAGTGGGTGGAAGTTCTCGTCACACAAACCCAACTTCATTTCTGTTCCAACTTTTTGTTTTCCTCGCTGCTATTGCCAGCTGCCCACTTCCTCATCAGGACACTACCTTATATTTTTTAAAGAGTCCAGTCAGTGATCAACTTGTTTGCTGCAGTTCCTGATATTTTACTATAAAGTGTCTTCTTCAGGTAGGCTTACTGAGATGTTTGTATTCTGTCTTTATCTTGAGAAAACACTTGAGAGAACAAAGATGCTAATCATAAAATATAATGAAATAAAAAGGAAATTCATTGTTCTCACCAAGTATAGGCTTAAAAAATCTGGCAAGGCAGCTTTTTATATATAGGACTGTGTTTGCTGCTACTTCTGTGTGTGCAATTAAAAAATACAGACTTATTTTATGAATATATTTCATTTTAATTATTTTCTGTAGGTGAGCCACGAAACAGTACATTCATGTAAATTTAAAAAAAATGCAAACAGGTATGTGAGAATTGGACCCGTTTTAAAAAATTGTGATTAAAACGATTCATTTGATTTACTCACGAAGCGTGAAAGAAACCAAACTTTTAAAAGAACTGACCGCACGTAACTCTTTAATATATACAGTTAGCAACAGTGCTGATGAACCATGTTTTAAATCTAGATTTATCCAGCTGCTTTCCACATTTATGCTAATGCGATACTTGCGAGTGTTAAGCTACTTTACAGTGATTTACCCGTTTGCGCAGCTGCGTCATTTTTACCGCATCGGTCTCGGGTAAAGTACCTTGATCCAGGGCACTGGAGCAGGAGGTGGGATTTGAACCCAGGCCCTAACAATTGTAACTAGCACGCCCCCTGCTGAGCAGCTTCGGCATTCCGATGGAGCAGGGCGGTGAAGACACGGTAAGGGCAGCTGTCCGGGAACAGGGCCACAGCTATGTCCTCCTGGGCCTCCAGGGGCCCTTAACACAAGCCAGACCATCTGCAGGAAACCAGAGATCTAACCGAGTCAACCACGATGGGAGTCTCGTGTGTTGCTGACGGGGGTCGGGCGCGGAGACCATCACACACACCCGCAGCACGCCTCCCAGTGAGACGCACTCGGGACCTCGGCTCCTCTGCCTGCCAGCTTGCTTTATTTATACGTCTGCAGCAGGTGATGCCATTGTTCAATGAACTGGACTCCAGAAAGTTCCAGGTTCAGATGCCTGGAGGCAAACTGCCGTGAGAAACACACATAAACCAAACTGCCTGTACAAATAACTAAGTGCATTGAGGAATCAAAGTCTAGACCAAAAAGGCATGCAAGGAATTTGGGATAAAAGCCAGATATCAGTCAAAAGTAAAGATGTAATGAACAAAATATACTGATTTAAGATTATAAACTGCTAATCATTTGTACAGCTTTGTGTTTTACGAGATATTTACGTTTATTTATTTATCGCATGCTTTTCTTCACTCACTCTTCTTGACTCACAGTGTTAAGGATTCATACTGGTTTACCCATTCATATAGCAGGGTAATTTTTAACAGTGCAGGGTAAGTAGGCCGATGAGCAGGTAGGATTCAAACCTACTCCTCCTTTTTGAAGGAGGTGACAGTAAGGGCCTCTGGGGGACATGAGCCAGCAAAGTTCACATCACGCAATCCCTGGGCTCCCGGCTGCCATGTTGGTGGAAGATGCGATGCGTTCCACAGAGCTGCTTTGGGGTGGGATCTTCCATGCCAGTGCCAGTTTTGAAGTTTGGCAGCGATGTCCAGTGCTTTGGTGTACCCATCTCTCTCTCTCTCTCTCTCTCGATCTCTCTCTCTCTCTCTCTCTCTCTCTCTCACACAGAAAAGCCAAAAGGCTGCTGGTGTCAAAATGGGGAACAAAGTGAAGAGGTTGGAGTCACAGCCTATGTACTCCAAGCACTGGGGTTCGAACCTCTGACCCTGACGTATAAAAGCGTGTTGAGTCTCCTTTAAGGACAGCATCTGCTAAATGAGTAATGGTAAATAAATGGAAATGTAAAACATGCTCAGAGGAGTGTGTAACGAAACAGCGTAGGTAGTGCTGCGGAGGGTACAGCCCATGCGCCCTTTGTGCCTGTGCCCACATTCCTCTTTCCAGATGTTTCACAGACCACTTGGATGCCCGACTGCATGCAGAAGGACGCGGAGCTCTTTGTGGTTTTCGCGAGCGTTAGCCAATGCTGCCCAGACAGGAGAACCTGTCTCCTTCAGGTTGTTCAGCATCTCCTGTGGCCCTTGTCTGCACCCCCACCTGTGCATCCAGCAGGTTTAGGTCTTTACGCCGCTCACACACGCAGCTTGGTGAGAAGCAAGGCTCCAGGATACCATCCCACCCCAGCTCATCTTTACAAGGTGGACCATCTGTAGCGCATTCCTGCTCTGCCATTGCCATTGCACAGTTTGGTCTGGTGAGGCATCAGGCATGGACAGTAACGTGGCTGTTTGGAGCTGCTTGGCTTGCCCTCGCGGTGCACCGCCTGGCATCGTTTATTTACCCTGTTCTGGGGAAGCCCGCTGCAGCGCCGGCACGTATGCCTGCCGCCACTCCCTGGGCACCCATGGGAAAACCGGCTATTTCGAACCACAACAACAACAGCAGTGACACCTGCGTTCTAATTTTAAACGTTTTTGTGTGTTTACACAGAGAGCGACACATTTGGGTTTTTCCGTCCATGTTCCCGGGGCCGTGAGCACCGGCCTGCTGCCGTGTCTCAAGGGTGCAGGACAGGCTGGGATGAGCGCCAGGCAGATGGGCCCTTGCTTATTTTCCTAAACGCAAATTTTTCAGGGGCCTTGGCCAGCGGGGGCCACGGGACAAGGCCCCCGGTGGCCCGTGTGTGACCCGCTGCTCCCTGCCCTGGTAGCCGCACTCTCAGCTAGCTCATCTGTCAACTAAGTGGAAGGTGTGTGACGGTCGGGGGGGAATACCCATTTAAATCTCATTAATCAAGTGTGCGCTAAAGTTAGTTAGGTGAGGTCAACTGCCAGTGGAGCAGCGACCGCGTGGCCTGGTGTGGCCATGATCAGCACTCCATTATACAAACTGGGCCAAAAAGGTGGCCAGTGAAGAAGTCCTTGGTCAGACTGTGCTGCGGTTCAGCTTGTTGGTGGGGGGAAAAAAATCTGTTTATTAGAATTAAATGAGCGAATGTGGCAAAGTGCGCAACAGCGAAGCGATGCTGTGTGAAAAATGAACGCCTTTTTGCCATGCAGAGCCATTGTAGGGAATGGAGCAAGAGGAGGTGATGCAGCTTGTGGTCCCATGGGGTCCAACAAACAGCCCGACAGACTGCTGATGGGTTAAATCACGCTTACTTCTGTAAGGAGGGAATGATTTCAACTGTTTTGTTTCACACTGATGACTGAAATGCAGCGTGTGACTTGGACGCAAGTCCACGGCACCTCACAGCGCTTTGGTTCTCAAGATCCGGGCCCCGGACCTGGACACACGGTTCATGAAAGTGGACGGATGGGTGGATTTCTGAAGAAGGCTTCTTGATGGAGGTATAGCTGTATTCACATTTTTATCAAAGTGGAAAATCCAGTGCTGTCCGTTTTGGGGTCTTTAAAGGAATTATTTTAGGCTTCCTGATCCCTCCATCTGCAAGACACCCTGAAGCCAGTTTGTTTTTGTGGGACGGGGCGAATGTTTCGAGCAGCTGTGAATGCGTTCATGTGTGTCTCACAGTAATTTACTTAAAATAAGACGTGTGTTTACAGTGGTCGCAGACCACCGCGTGGCTAATCTCCTTGCAGGATCTCTTGAAACCATTACGCACTGGATCAGAAGGCGGCCCTGCGGAGCTTCCAGGTAACCCCATTTTGGGGCTCGGCGCGCCAATTCCCCAAGCGCCATCCTCAATCAATGGACAGAAAGTCGCCCCCCCCATTATTACAGCTTCCTCTTTCTTACATGTGTTTCTTATTTGGCCCTGAAGCAAAGTGTTTTCCTTGGAAGCTGAACACGCTGGTCCCCAGCACCCCCAGTTACAGCCCTTTCTGTGCTGCCATCCATCAGCTTGACTCGTACACCTTGTCCACTCTCGTTTTATTTCCTCCTACATGTGGGGGCTTTTTTTTTCAGCACAGATTGTGACCTTCCTTTCCCCTATTTCACATACAGCACACAGAGCTCTGCTGTGTCTCAGGCAAAGCACAGTAAATCATGGTCCTGTACCTCGGTGTGTTTGTGTCCTCCTGACAGTGCAGGACAGCCAGTCTGCAGATCTGCAGAGCATCTTAGTTATTTTAAGTTTACTGCGGTACACTTGAAAGCGTGCAGAGTTTAGCATCGGACATTACTGATATTGATGTTATTGTTGGTGTTGTAGTGGTGGCGGAATTAGCTGTGGCTGTCCTATAATGCACTGCAAATAGTCGTGTCCAACCGTTGTGGGGACTATCGGCCCTCTCTGTGTTCATTGTGATAGGGAGCTTTGGGGCAGGCGTGTCGTGTGGCTGTGAGTGCCGCTTATTGGTAGGGTTTTGGTACTATTTCACCGTCTGAACTCGTAAGGAATTTGTACGTATCTACAGCGAGCTGCTGTGGCCTTGTACAGTTTCTGTCATTCAGTCAAGTTTGATGTTTGTAGCTGAAGGTGCAGCACAGTTATTTACCGCCAACTGCAGTCACTCTTTCCTACCTACGATGCACATTTCATTACTTCCCTGCACTTCTGGTCTCTACCCGGGCCTCAGTTAATACCTGCGTTGCACGCATGCAGCGGACATCATGCTTGTACACGGTGAATGCGGATGTCTCTGGACCCTCCCTCATGCAGCAGTCCCCCCAACCCCATCCCCAAAACCTGCTCCGCTTTAGTGACCTTACAGATGAATAACTCTTCTGATCAGAGGAAGTGGATTCTGTTTCCTTGAACATGACTCATTTGCCGGGGCCATAAGGCTAATGCAGTATTAAAAGCCGACAATTGTAAGAGGGTAAACAGAAAACAATCAGCTCTCTTCCCCGGGAGCAGTTAGCGGCCGCGCTGGAACGTTCTCGAACGTCCGCATTTCAGCTGGGTGATTGCTTTTCCATGCGCAGGAGATTAACTTGATTCGAGGTCGGGCTCCTATGAGGGCGAAGTCTTCTGCTGAGAGAGGTTTTCGTTTCTCCGCTCGAGCGACCCGATCAGTATCTCTGCTGCGAAAATAAATACCATGCAGTAATTGTCAGTTTGAGTTCCTGTGCTTGGTGACTCGCCAGCAGCAGCAGGAAGGAAAAAGTGAACGTAGGAGTCGGAATGAAAATGAAACTGTAACCGCAGCCCACCAAGGTAAGGGGCTGTGTCACCTTCAGGGTGTGAGGGACGGCTGGTGGAGGCCCAGGAGGGACCTCGCCATCTCCATGGTGGAGAGGAGGCAGGTCAGCAGCGCTTGTGTAGAGGTCCTGAACTCCTTGCTCGTCGGGTTGCCGTTGTGCAGGGTCGACCCTGGAAGACCCAGCACTCCACAGCCTGTCTCAGGGCAATGTGATCAGAAGCTTGCAGTTTGCTCCTTACTGATAAAACAGAACGTGAACATTTCAGCGAGCGGTCTCTACGAGTGAGAATGTTAAAAGCGTGCAGTACAACAGTGTAAATGTAGGGTAAAAGGATTGTGTTTAGGGTAACGAGTGTAAATAATGCAAACAGACCCCACTGGCAGCTGTTTCTGAGCTTTTCAGCTCCATGCAACTTCTCCTGTCGGGTGTGTGAACTGCATCCTGTTGAAGTTTGGGGGATAGAGGAGGGACAGTTGAGCACAGAGGAGGAGAGAAGTGGACAAATGAGGGACACGGGGACAGAGCCCAGAGGAGGGAAATCGGCACCATACCAATGTTTTTGTCCCTCAGTCGGCTTTCTGATGTATTTTTCATGGCTAAAGGACAGAGGTCAAGCATAAGACAGTGCACACCAACACGGGTGGGGGGTAGAGCACCACCAGCCTCCAGATCAGAGAGGTGCAGCTGTTCTTGTTTGGCTTCACAAGTGATCAGAACAGATTTTGTTCAACAGGCAGCCAACACTTGGATGGCATTCATCATCTAATTGCCAAAGAAAAAGTTCACATTTATTTAGAAAATGAGATCACGATTCCTTTGAGAATAGCGGGTAAAAATAGACGTGAACCCAAAATAAAGTTTGTGTTCTTCTTTTTGGCTTGTGGCTCGGCTGCTTGCAAAGGAGATACCGCGTGTACTTTCGTAAGGGGAAAAGTTGGTAGTGTGGATCCCAGTGGGCCACAGTGGGGCACCGCAGGCCTCGAAAAGGACCCCGTCGGCAGGACAGGGGGTCCAGAACTTCATCCACCCACCTTCCTGTCAGATGTTTCAGACCTTCCTCTGCGTGTAGCCTCCTGGCTCTATGGGAAAACTGCACCTCCACTCAGGCCGTACAGCCAAAACACAGGGATTCTTTATTACTGACAGCAGTACAGCTGATGTCCAGTGATGATTTTGACTTTTTTTGGTGTCGTTTGCCGTTTAGCTGAGAAACAGAATGCATCTGGATGTGAGTTTTTCCAGGCTGTTTTCAGACAGTCGGTTGCTTGGGAAACTGATGCTTATAGTGCTGGATGTTGTGTGTGGAGTTGCTCCAGGCAGCACGGACTTATCGACTGTATCATGCAAAAAGCTAAACAGCTACCGGCTATTCTGATCTCTCTCTCACACACACACACACACACACACACACACACACACACACGCAAAAAGCAAGCACTTGGCTGCAGGAAGCTTTTGTTTTGTTTTGAGTCCAAATCCAAAGGTGTAATGCAGCGTCCATGTAGAATTTATGCCATCGCCATGCAAAAAGTACAGTAACAAGAGAAGGGGAAGCTGTATTATGCCGTTTCTGGACCTTCACCTGTCAGGCATGTTTGCATATTCCAACAAGGTGTGCTGTGCCGTGCCATGTTGAATGTCACCGTCTTTTCATGTGACCCCCAGCTGGACCAGGCCATGCGACAGAGGCACCTTGCCAGCCTGGAGCTTTTCCTGTCCTGTGCACAGAGGCAGGTGTCAGGACTCATGCAGGATGGTCCTGTGGAGATGCCAGGAGACCCAGATTCTGCTGCCGGCAGGTCTACGCTCTGACCGCATGCCCAACTCAGTGGAAACCTCTCCATAAACCACTCTTTAAAGCAGGCAGATGAGCCACGTCAGCAGATTCCCACCAAGGACTGAGGACACCAAGATGATCGTCTTCCTGGGTCTTCATGCCACCATACCGGCACTGCTTACACAACTACATCCTGTGCTGCTGTACCTTTATACCGGCCTTTTTTCCTTCTCATGCTGTTTGAGCTTCACCGTCTTCCATCCATCATGTAGCTTTTTGGCTTCACTATAACAAGGGTCTATCCATGGCAGAGTGGGGCACCCAACTTTGGGACCACCGCAGTCACCTAGGAATCCCGGCTTTAACCTGCATGATTGGTAGGGCTGCCGATTGTTACCATGTTTACTTTGTTTCTGCTTGTGTCTGAGGTCTGCAATGAAGTTAATTTTTTTTTTTTTTACACACTAAACAAATGTTTCCAGTCAGTTTTCAAATGGGACTAAATGATTTGTATGGAGCATTTTTGATGATGTGGATGATACTAATGTTGTTATCCTTCTTCCTGCTGTGGGTAACACAGTCAGTACCCAGCCGCGGTTTCTCAGGTTGTTTTGGGGACAAAACACTGCACTGTCTGTTTTAAGCACAAATAAATATTTTAATGTAACCTTAAGCCTGCAGTGTTATTTGGACAAACTTCCAGGACTTCATTTCATCCTACATCCTCCTACCAGCATTTCAGATGTCAAAAGTTATTTCCTGTCTTCTAATTTTTTCTATCTTTGGAGCTTTTGGTATTAAATTTGATCTGATCTTTTAGTCAGTTTTAATGGTAAAGGAATGGCACCTGAGAGAGAAAAAATGACCTTGCCTCAGCTCCATGATTCTACAATATGAAAGGCAGAAACCACTTCTCATGAAATATGAAAGCTCATCTACAAATGGCCAAAAAGCACCTGATGTCTCTTTAGACTTCTAGATGAATGGTCTGTCAACTGATGAATCAGAAGGGAAACATTTTGGACAACATGGGCATTTCACAACAATAACTTTTGCCAGCTTTCAGCCATGGTGGTGGCAGCGTGATGCTTTGGGGATGTGCCATTACGACAGATCCTGGTTGCCATCCTTTCATTGAAGAAACGTGAGTTCCTCTCTGCATCAAAAAACTCTAAAGGAGAATGTGAGGTCATAAGTCCATCATACAGTAAGGTGATGAGCCCAAAAATACAAGCAAATCAACATCAGAAAGCTCAAAAAACAAAATTATGCAACATCCCAGTTGATATCCTCACCTGAATATGCTTGAGATGTTTTAGCAAGACCTAAAAAAGGCTGGTGTTGTTCAAAACCTGCAACTGCTGCTGCGCTTGGGCAACTCTGCATGGAGGAACAGTCAACTACCCACCAGTCAAGTGAGCTACAGGAAGCGTTCAGTCACAGTCGTTGCAGCTAAAGGTGGTATAACCAGTTAGTGGCTGTGAATGGGCAGGGATTTTTCCACCCCTAGAACTGCATGTTTATTATCTGCAGCACCAGGGCAATGGCATTAAAAAGTGACACTGGGGTCACATTTTCTCTCTCCAGCTCCATTCATTTACCAGTAGAACTGATTCATGAGACTTAATGTCGAAGCTGCAAAACAGAACAAATTTTAGTCCATAGTTCTGTGCTGTGTGTACAGATGATCCCAGACTTACAATTTTTTGACTTTACGATGGCAATAAGCATTCAGTAGAAACTGTACTTGGAATTTTGAATTTTTCTCAGGGGAGTGATATGCGGTATGATACTCTTTCATGATGCTGAGTAGCGGCAGCAATGCACATCTCCTAGTCTGCCATGCGGTCGACTGTATACAGCTGATACTCTACAGTGTTCTGTATTGCCAGCATTTTTTTTCAATACCCCCCCCCCCTCGTATCTATGTTGTGTTTTGTGCATCCATCATGTCTACGAAATGTCCATCTTTGTTTCCTGCTTCTGCTGAGAAGGGAAAGAGAAAGGCAATTACTCTTCAGCAAATTCTCCCGTAATGGCCATAATGACTTAAGGTAGGCTAGGCTAGGCTATGATGTTTAGTAGGTGTTATGGCATGGGTTTGTGTAAGTTGCATTAAACTCTTTACTGAGTGTTGTTTTGGGCAAAGAGTGTTGCCATTAGCCAGAAGCTAGCGCTAAACATTAGTGACTGGCAGTAAATAAAACGGAAGAGACCACAATTGAAAATAAACAAAATACAAGGCATTAGCAAGACAGTGGTTGCAGTGGAGTTCCCAAGGGGAAGCGGAAACTGAGCACTGACAGGAAGTCCGGGTAGGAACTAAATCCCGTCCGCGATTGGTTCCTGCGCCAATCAATCAATCAGTCTGAAGATGAGGGGGCGGAGAGACTGCCTACGTTCCGTCGCTGAAGCGGCCACAGGCTGGATGGTAGGTTAGCGCCTTTATGCTATTATTATTATTGCTATTATTAGGGAGTAAGGGACCGAGTCGGCAGGCACGAGGAATCACGGGTTAATTGTTAGCAAAAAAAATTTTTTATTCCAAAAATGTAATTGTCATATCAACAAAGGATAAGATTGGGCCCATAAAAAGGTGACTAGAACATAACACCAAACCAACTCTGCACAACTCAAATCAACTAGATGTACAACTGACCTAACAAACACTCAAACAATAGAGCTTAAATAATGGCTGATCAGACCATTCACATAGAACTACATACAATAGGGGAACACCAGGACTATACAAACACAAGTCAGCAACAAAATACAGCACACCGATCGGTTAACTAAATCATATACATAACAAAATCCAGCAGAATCAAAATACTATTAATAAAAACATAAATCAGGAAATTAGGCTTTTACACTAATATTCTCTCCCCCATCCATGCTGTAGCAAAGGTTTGTCTGCCTTGGATCCACTTCCTGCTTTCTAAGGCCCGATTTCTTTCTTCCAATCCTTTGTCCAGATGAGTATCTGGATGGGCCAATCCCCAGAGACCACCAACCAAACCAGCAACTCAAAAACAATTTTCATTTAAACCCCAAACAACAAATTCAAACCAAACATCTCACCACCCAAACTCTCCAAAGCAAATAAACACAAACGGAAATTCACCAAACAAAAAATATGCATAAACTATGCACTCGTCTTGTGTGGCTGCTGGAGCAGCCATCACATAGGGCTATTAAACACATTTTCGACTTACGATGGGTTTATTGGAACGTAACCCCATCGTAAGTCAGGGACCATCTATACTTGGATACGGATATGAGTTTTTGGGAATTATTCACACAAAAATAATTTCTACTTGTGTAATCCATTTTCACTCTCAGATCTCACAAAAGTGGATGTTGAGCTCAGGTCATCAGTCTCAGTGAAGTGCTGTTTGAACACGATTGTCTGACTGATTTTCCACATTTGTGTCCTACCTCCATAATGTCACCCTGAGCAGCTTGACGCAGTGCAAGTCGTGTAAAAGCCAATTTCACTGAACACGGCCCACGGCCACAAAAGTTCTCATCTTCTCCAGCCACATAACCAGCGGCCACCTTTACTCCTAATGTAAGCCCTCCGCCAGGTTAACATACATTTAGTGGCACAGCGTGATGGTGGTCGGAAAGCAGTTTGGGATTCCAGTCAGTAGGGGGGCAGCATGTGGAAAGTCCGCAGGAAGGGATGTACGTTTCACAGCATTTATTTAATTTAATCCCTGATTTATCTCCTCCGGTCCAGTCGATGGGCTGAATGTTGAACGAAGCCTTCAAAGGACCTTAATGTCCAACTGTACGAATAGACAAATGTGCATCTGGTAGCGCCAGGGCTGTTGACAGGGCCCACAAAACCCCAGTGCACCTTTTTTCCTACTGAATGAGGTGAAAACAGTGGGGCAAATTTGACATGATTCTGCCCGTCAGCAAGTGTTGGTTCAGCTGCTGCTATAAATACTGACCCCTGAGGTTGGACTGGCCTGGCCTGCTGGCCCCAGCGTGGACCTCACTATACCTGGACATGGCGGCACCAGGCAGTTTTGCCACATCTCCAATTAAAGAACCGCTTTTATTTTACGTGTCAGCTGATGATTTGCCGCAGTTGTGTTTGCTTGAAACTGGACACTCGCTTAGCCTGTGTCCCGCTGCACCAGGGGATGTGGATCCCAGGATGAATTCTGCATCCTTGGCGGAGCTTCGTTTTGCTGCTCATGAGAAAGCAGTGGTGCTGGGATTAAAAGTGCTGTGAAGGGAACTCCCCTGTAACTTATGGGCTTTCATCTGTTCTCCTGGACGCCAACTGATTTGTGGTTTGAATCCCATCTCACCCGAGATCCTTGGCTGCTCTGTGCTGTGGTGGGAAGTTTACCCTCTCTAACACATTTGTCCTCCCCGTCCTCTTCATGATGCTGCAGATAACTCCCTAATCCCACTGTCCGGGAGCCTGGCGTTCGTCATGGCGACGGGGTGGGACGTCCTGCATTGCCGAAACCAGCGGCCTCTGTTTTGCTCGTCTCCAGGGCAGGGTCCCCCATGGGCGCCTGAACAGCGCTCGTCTGCTTGGCCATTACTTCACCACTGAGGGTGGACTGTGTGTTTGTGTGTGGGAGTGTCACATGGTGGTGTCCACAGAGGGCAATTGTTTATTTCTACACAACAGAAGTCATTTTTTCCATTTATCTGGCTTTTCACCAAAGCAAATTACACTGATTTATCCATTCAGGGTAATTTTTACTGCATTGGGCCAGCATAAATACAATGATCAAGGGCCCTAGGTGTGGTGTAGCTGTGCTGTGTGTCTCCGTGTCACTGTGCTTCAAACACCTCCCCAGCATGCTACTCTTGGCTGTTGGAACGCACGTTCTCCACCGTCTGCATCCGCCACTCTGATGCACTGGGCAGCCCAGATCCGGGCCCCGTGGGGGCAAACGTCCCCAAGATCCTCAGCATACCTCTGTTTCCCTGCTGCAGTGGCCCAAATCCCAAATCCATACCAGATGGTTCCTTTCCCTCATCTTCATGCAGGACTTCAAGCCTCCAACAAGAACCCATGATTTCCTGGCCCAGTGCCTTCTGCCACCTTTTCTGGCACCTCCTCAGGTAGTCGCAGCACTCAGTCAGTGTGACGCTCCTGAGCACTCGGTCCCATGAAACACATTCATGCCACAGCATTTGGATGAGCACCATCTTCAAACCGTATGGAGGCCAAAGCTGAATTTCCCTGCAGTGAAAATTACAGTTTTCCCACCCCAATACAATTCCTATACAATAAAGAGGTTTGCATGAAAGAGGTTCCAGACCTTCAAAACAACGGCAACTTCATTAAATCACAGCAGTACTTCAGTTGCTGTTGCAGGCGGACGTTTATGACCCTGGTGATCCACTGACAGCAACCCTGCCACAGGTGTAAACCAAAAGTAAATCCATTGCACGTCACTCCAAAAGTGGACTGTTTTTTTTTTCCCTAGAAAAAATTAAATGCTAATTTATTCCGTCCCCCACGTGCTCAGTTACCGCAGTTAAAATAATCCGGAAGCCCCAACTTCCGCCTTACTGGTTTAATAAGATCTTTATGGCGAGGTGGGAACTGGGGGAGGAGGAACCGTACATCAACCTGACAAGTTTCCTCCTCGCCTCCATTGGCTCGCGTTTGACATCTTTGGGAAGTTCTAATTGTGTGAATGTGCTGAGTGGGGCCAATCTAACAACCGTGTGCCATTGTTCATATTTTTTACTCTGTTGCTACATTGCTTGTGTGTAAACTGTACGTGCTGTTTTGAAGAAGTGCTTCACTGGTGAGCGCTCGGTTTCCCACTTTGCCAGTGAAAACCCACATGACCAATAAAAACCTCCCTCTGTGCAGCGGTGTGTTTTACCTGGGGCTTTAAACACTGTGGAAAGTTTAGCCTTTTTTAATGTTTTAACTCTGTTTTTACCACGCTGTTCTTACACCACCTGACACAACAACCATATGCCATAAGCCCAAAAGATACAGATTTCCAGAAGCTGTTTGTGTCGCAGGACCCCATTACATGAGGACCGAGTGTATATTTTGTGCAGAACCTGCTCCCCAGGCTTGGTTCTGGACCGGTGTGGATAAGTGGGGCCTGAAGACTTATGAGCCTCCCAAATGCCCAACCTGCGTGTTTGTTTGACCTGTTAATGTGGCCGCCGTCTTTTTGAGGGACACTGGGAAAATATTGCCGGGCATGAAAGTGCCACCTCTTGGGAAGGACCTACATGTGGGGGTAGAGGAAAGTGCCAAGCCCCCTTCCCAGCGTGCGCCCAGGGAGAACAGTAGCCTCCATTGACGGAGGATGAATAGCGACCGCGCTGCGGCCTGTTCCAGAGCAGGAGAAGCCCCCTGCACAGGAAGTGATTTGTCAAGTTCTTATTTCTCCGATGACAACTGTCGGGTCCGCTCTCCCGGTGCTGCAGGACGGGTCCAGAGACAGAACTCGAGTAGCACAGCGTGCCAAGCCCAAATGAGGAGCTGTGTCTGCATTAAATGCAAGCAGTGTTGCTGCTCTGCTGGCGATCAGTCAGAGTTAACGTTTGAATTTCATCCAGAATTAACTGGCTTGTATTTGCATGAAATATCAGCAACTACGTCATTTTGCTATGCAAAGCTTATTAAAGTACTTAAAAATGTCCATTTTGCTACTTTTGGGGGTTTTATAAACTAATTTCAGTAAGGAAAATGGGACAATCCTGTTTTTGCTGTGTATTTTTGACCACCGTGTTTATGTGTTAACTTTAGGGAACCCAAAGTGTAAATCTGGCAGCTCGGGTTATGCAGTTGCTGTCATTAGCAGGCCTGCTGCCTCAACACCCCTGGACCAACAAAGCGCCGCTGTGCGAGCGTGGACCTGAGCGCGCCTGCGGAATGTGGCGGGCCTGGACCGATGGCGAGCGGCACGGGCCACAACATGCTTTCAGCGCAGCGCCAGAACCACACAGAGGTAGGACACAATGTACCTTTGTGTCTCCGTCCACGGAGCTGATTCGTGTACGTGAAGACAGCCTGAGAGGCTTTCTGAGGGGCTGAATGGCAGGAGATGGCTGCTGGGGATGAGCACAGCACAGAGGGCGCAGGATGAACAAGGCCAGAAGATCCACCTGGAGGGCTCTGCCATTGTCTGGTGTAGGCAGCCACCTTGCTCGAGAGTAAAGAAACATATTGAGGAGAAGAAGATGCAGCAGGGCTTCCGACACAGTGGACACATGGCTTCTTCTGCATCTTCTTCTCCTCAGTATGTTTCTCAGTATGTTTTAAATAAGCGCAGCACGGGCTGAGCATAATGCAGAATAGTGCAGCGCAGGTGGAAGTCTTACCGTCTTTCTGCTGGTTAGCTGCTGGTTAACTGCTGGTTAACCTGACCCCACCCCAAGCCACTTTAAACCTCACTGTCTGTTTTGAGTACTCATCATTTTCAGCCTCTCCCTGCTAAGCGGTCAATAATCTTCACCATCGGCAAAACGTGACACGACTTTTGCTTTACTTACTTTTTACTTTTACTTTATAATTCTGTCGCTTTCTTTGCAGGGATTGTTTATGACCCCACAGTAGATGCGTTTTATATCCTAACGGATATTTATTGTCAGACAGGGTTTGCAGTTGGATGCCTGGTCAACAAGCAGGACGGTGGCTGTCCGACAGAATAACAGGCATCAGGTGCGGCTGTTAAAAGGGTTTTACAAGAGTGAGAGATGGGGGGGGCTCTGTTATGGGGCTCTGTGGTAAAGCCTGGTGTCCTGAGTTTATCGTCATGGGATTTTGAGGTTCTGCTTCCTGAGGTTTCCTCAGATGTCCCAAATCCAGCTCACCCTGTAGGCCGACAGGTGAGTATCTGTTGTGGAGCAACTCAGAGGTTTGTCTTCTCTTGAAGGTTTGCGTTGCCTCTGGAACACAGCATGAGGCGTAGTGGTAGAGCTGCTGTGCAGAAGAAAACACAGCAGAGAACCTTCAAATGTTCATGTTCAACCACAGAAGAACACAGTGAGAAGATCTCACCATTGGCAACATCAGCTGTAAGTTATGGATCCACTGTTGTTGACCATAGGCTGTGGATGGGTGACTGAGCCCCTAATAAAGCATTGTGTGTGCGTGCATGTGTGCGTGTGTGTGTGTGTGTGTGTGTGTGTGTGTGTGTGTGTGTGTAAGCAGTAGCGGAGCTGCTTGCAGGGTGAGGGCCACTTAAGTGGTGGCAGGAAGCGGCAAACCCAGAACTCCTTGGAGAAAGAGCGTCGTGAAGCAGACTTTGTAGTTTGTGGAAAGCCGAATGAATAATGTAGCACGGCCGCCACAAAGTGGACTGCAGATCCCACAGAGGAAAGGCAGGGCGGTGAGGCGGGAAGCTTCTAGTGTGTAAAAACACCGTGGATGTTGCTGACTGTAATTTTTTATTGCATTCAAAACACACAGGGATGTTGAAACAAAGCGGCGGTTGTCACGCTAAAGGGTCCCACCGCTTAAGAGGTGTCGAATTATTGTACCTCAGCTGGATACGTCGGCTCAGGGAGCCAAGAGGCAGGAAGAGGCCAAACCCAGATTACTTTGGCAGTGCCATGCTTTCCCCCCGCTGGCACAACAAGCCACGGCACACAGATGCTGCGAAGGTGCCCCCGTTGGGGTCACCGCCCAGTGCATGGCTGGAGTAAGAGCCCAACGCGCTGCTGCCGCCCAAGTAGTCGCTCAGCACAATGAAATAGCAGCGCCCAAGCGTAGGACACACAGCCAACCTACCTCCCTGGAGCACCGCAACGGAGTGCTGCATCTCCCGCTAGCAGACACATCAGGTAGCGTCAGGGGTGGCAGGTTGCAGTACAACACTCATTCCGTCTTTGAACAAACATTTGCTGCGTAAAAAGGCCTCCGTGGTGAAACAGTGAAGGAGAGAGTGAGCGATAACCAGACCTTCGCACAACCCAGTTTTCCACGCTTCACTTTTCTGTCCCCCTCTATGAAATATTTTTTCCTCCCAGCTTCATTTTTTGTGCCCCAACCCCGTTATTCAGTGTTTCCTTTTCAGTTTATTTTTTCACTCTGTCGAACCTGAGTCTAACGCGCGGTTCCTGACTGCTGAAAGAAAGTTGGAGTTAAACTCAATGTCAGACTTCACGGCCGTTTTTTTGCCGTGAAAGAGTAACTGGAACCTTGAAAAGGGCTCCTTTCCATGTAAAACGTACCGGCGATCCCCCCAGCTGCTGAAACGCCCCTCTGTCATCTCAACTTTGTTCTCCTATTATTACTGTGGCTGTCCTGCCAACATCTCATTAATATTAATGTCCCATTGCAGATATTTCTTTGTTTATCTGGCACTTTTCTCTGAAGTTACTATGGTGATGCAGGGAGATTCCCTTTATTTATTCGGGTGCATCGATTATTGATGAGGTTAAATGGAGGCACAAATACGACTTTACCTGTAACTGAACAGCCACAAAATGCCGTGATTTTTTTGGACAGCCAAACTGGGGTCACGTGTATGAAGCAGAAACTTCAGCAGCCATATCAGACCTGTTTAATGGAAACTTTCTTTGCGAATTAAATAGCAAAACCCTGCAAGGCTTTTATGTTTGTCTGTCCTTCATCTAAAAGTTAGATGTATTTTAAAGTTTAAATATATTTTTTGAAAGGACAAAAAAATGTTCTTGCATAACATAATTATGGAAACAGTGCCTCAGCATGTGCAAAATTTTCCAGCTACTGCACTATGGGGAATTAAAAAGGTAAAACATTAAAACAAAAAAGGATGAAAATGTGCAAACAAAAATGTCATTTTCTGAGCTGTCGATATATGAAAGTTGCCTTCAGCAAGTGGAGGCCACCGGTGCTGCCGTCACACCTGGAGGACAAGCGGAGAGGTGGAGGTGGCACCCCAAGGACCCCTCTCTCCTCACCTGTCTGTCCCAAAACTACAAATACTGGGTAGTGAACAAGTGTCCTATTGCCAGGCGCCAGCCTTTTCTCACACTGCTTGATTGAAAAATGGTACGTGAGCCTGGCCAAGAGCTACAGAGTGGTGCAGAACACACGGGGTGCTGGCGTGTCCCCACTATGGTGCGTGCGTGTCCGCGCGCGCGCGTGTGTGTGAGACTGTTCCTGATCTAGGATTCTGCTCGTTGTTTCATGCTGATCTACTAGGTTGGTGGAAAGAAAATGGCCTGCAGAACAGCAACCTGTTTCTGTGGAGCCAGGATGAGCTCAGAACTGGGCCACCTGGTGCTGTGAGATGGGATCTGTAGAATCTTCGGAGGTCAGCTGCTTCTGGAGTTGAGAAGACCAACTGCAAGGCAGGGTGTCCGAGTGAAACAGGTGCTGATATGGAGAGGTGTCTGATTTTGGCTGCTCGTCCGCACCCAGCAGTCCTGTAACGCCAGTAGCCGCATGCCGGAAAGATCCTGCAGGCTGCTAGACCTTTGAGGAAGGTGTTCACCTCGAATTGCTCTAGGAAAACATCAAAGTGTTTAAAGAAGTAAAGCTGGCCTTTGATTAAAACTCTTGGATAAGCAATCAAATTATAATCTTTCAATAATATTTAAGCTTCAAAGAGATCCAAAACTCACAGAATAAATCCCCAAATGGAAAAGAATTAAATCACTCCGTTCAGACGGCAAGCTTGTGGAGGAGCCAACAAAGACGGTTCTGTTCCTCCTTTATCTGAAGTTTCTCTTCGGAGTCACTGAGTCTCCAATGTAACTGAATTCCCAAAGGCTGATTTCGAGCTGCCAAGACAATCCAGTGTCTCCCTTTTACAGGTGAGGCTTCAGCATAGGAATGTTTTTCTAAATGGACTCACATCCACGTGGATACGAGCTGCTTATTTTCTTGGAAAAAACACCACTTCTGCCACCAAGTCCCTGGGGCTGGTGCACTGGTGATGAACACTAGGCTGGGTACCTGTGACCAGAAGCCGGCAAAGTCACCATTTGTCATGACACTGCACGTGGAACTCGTTGGCAATTGGGATTTTAAAACGAAACCTCGAAATAAATGACGGATTTGCAGCGTGTGGTCTTGTGTTGTAGCTCGAGAAGCATCTGCCGGAAGGGAGCCGATTGCTGCTGACTGACGTTAACGGTGGCTCGGCAGAAAACGCCAGTGTCACAGCGGAAGGGATGAAGGACTGGCTGGCCCTGAGTGGGGCAAGAACCTCAAACCACTACCTTCTCTCGACCCCACTGAGTGCATGACTCTCCGTGAAGCCTGGTACCTGGGGCTGGGTCACTCTGTGGTGCTCCTTCTTGGCCAGTCGTAGTTTAGCCCGCACCCAGCGGCACAGGTGCCAACTATTCAGCAGCGTGGAGCTGCCGGGAGAATTTATCCCAGGTTCAAACACACTAGATACACTTAATTATGAAGTTAAAATATGAATTATGAAGTCTTGTCTGTAAGACGCAGTGCCGCTAAGAACGCGCTGCCCAGGTCATATTTATGGCACCGCTACAAAGCATTTCTGCTAAACCCCACTGAACAGCTGAGACAGTGGAGCACTCGCAGCTCACAATCCCCTCCCAAAGTACAGTGTAATACATTTAAGTCGCAGTAAAATATCTCCTTGGGTGTGTATTTTTATAACACTTATGTAGTGCTGTAACAATATACGTTACAGTGTTGACAGTGGGCTTTGCCGGAGCAAAGTGCTCTTGATGGTGAAATTTTAAGGATGATGGAATTTCAAAGATCCTTCTGTAATGTTTTGATTAATTTGCCACAGGTATTTCTGGCCGTTTAGCTCTTATAACAAATGGACGGCTATGCGGACGAGGGGATGTTTCCATTTTTTTGAAAAGGGTGGGAGGGAAAAAAATAAATTTTGACCATGTCCGCGATGAATTTGTTAGGAAAACATTATTTTTAAAGGGTCCTAATTGAATAATTCTCTTTAATTCACAGTACAAACATACATTTTCACGCCGGTTAATAGGATGACCGATTTGCACTTGAGCGCTTGTTTATATTCCTGCAGACGCTGAGATTTCCAGCTCTGAGTCAACTTCCTCTACCATCCAAACATGCGCTGGGGCAAGGGCCTCAGGCATTAATATACAGTTGTCCGTAAGGGCCAGAACATCACAGCACAGTCCATCTGCTTGCTAACAAACCATGGCATCACCCTGCTAACCATCCACGTGCACTTACCTGTTGGTTACCTCTCAGAGTTCTCAGAATTTTGCTCGCTGTGCTGCATATTCACAAAATTTTTCCTCTTCTTCTGTGTTTCCCAGATTTATTACCATAGGAGGAGTGACTGGCCAATTTTACATATCGGCAAACACGTCTGGAAGTCAAGGAAATAACACCTATGTCCGTTTGGTCTTCATCTGCATTTTGGGTCAATAAAATGGCATTGACACTTGTTGGTGCTCGGCATGTAGCCCCTGTATAGAATATTTTGCACATGAGTACTTTCTCCACCTCTGCCCCAGCAAACACACCCTCAGAACCATGACTCACCGTCCCGCTTGGTAGAAATGTTCTCGTCCAGGCACTGCAGCTTCTCAGTAGAAGATGGACACTTTAGTGTTGTAACTGCATTTCATGTGATGTCTTCCTGCATCGTGTATTTTAGGAATTGGAATTTTACTGACAAACACCAGATTTACAGGAATAAGCAGAATTCAAATACTTGCACAGCCATTGTTCTGATTTTATTCTTATTATCCTACAAGCTCAAGTACTAAACTTTTACCGTGAAATAAAGTCAACCGTGTTTTTGTGAAGATTGCTTGGTTTGTGTGTGGACCAGAGGGGGGCAAATCAAAATTCTTCTTGGGGTCTCTGGAACAGTTGAATGAACATTGCTGCAGTAAGTTTGTTGATCATGTTTCAGGAATTAATGCGTCAAAGTGCCCAGCGTTGCCTCACGCTTAAACCACATCTGAGATGAAGCAATGAAGGTGTTCTGGAACAGAGTAGATTGGGAATGAACTTGGAGTGCAAAAGATTCCATAAACCACCAAGTGTGGTTTGGTGGTGGTGCCTCACAAGTGCCTGGGCTGGTGAGATGTGGGTTCATCTCCAGTTGCAGCAGTTTGTTTACTGTCAATCGCTAATGTTTAGCGCTAGCTAACAGCAACACTCTTTGTCGGAAACAGCACTCAGTTAAAGAGTTTAATGGAACTTAAACTTATTACTACAGTTTCTTGCAATTGCTTGCACCAACCCACACCATAACACCTACTGAACATCATAGCCTAGCCTAGCTTAGCCTACTTTAAATGTCATCAACACTTACAGACACAGCTCATGTCTGTAAGTGTTGATAATCGAGAAGAAAGTATTAATCGTTGCTTGTATTTATGGGAAATATCCAGTAACAGTCAATACCGAAGAAGATTTTTATCTTTGGTTATTCTAATGCACCTTCAAGTTATTGACTCTGCAGGATAACGGTTTCTTCCCACAGTCCAAAAACTTTTTGGGTTAACTTATCACTATAAATTGCCTGCAGTGTATAGTATGTGTATGTATGACTGTGTATGTGGCTGCCCTACAGCAGAGTGGTGTCCCATCCAGGGTGCCTCTTCATAGGCTAATGATATGCTGTCAGTGAAGAACAAGGAAGCTTATCTCCAGTGAGCACAGGAGTATCAAACCTGGACCCTTGGAGAGTGTAAAAAAATGTCAGCTGGTGAGATGAATCCAGGTTTCTCTTTCATCCTGATGATGAACCAGAATGATCAGAATTTGGCAGAAGCAACATGACTCCATGGAGCTGGCCTGTTTCATATCAGCAGTACAGACCGATGGTGGCAGCATGATTGTGTGGGAAATGTTTTCCACATTAGGGCCCCTGATACCCACTGAAGAACATCTGAATGTATCTGTATCTGGTGTATCTGAACATCACTGCTGACCAAGTTCACTCTTTCGTGGCTATAGTTTTTCCACTCTGATGGATACGTCCAGCATGATGGTCCACCATGTCACACTGGGCGTATCCTCACCAAATGGTTCCAGGAACATGACAGCGGGTTTTCGTTTCTTTGGTGAACTTCACAGACTCTTGGTTGACATCAGATACTGGTACCCTATCGAGCATCACTGGGATGAGGTGGAAAAGGCTGTTTGCAGCAAGACTGTGAAGCTGTGCAATTTGCAGCAACTACACAGCACTTTTATTTCTGCATTGTACGGCATTCCTGCACATCCAGCATGTTGTAGGATCCATGACCACATGAATTCATGCAGTTTTAGAGGTTAAAAGAGGCCCAGCCTGCTGCTAGATGGGTGAGCCTAATAAATATAATAAAGCAGCGTCTTAGTGTGGGCAATGAAGCAAACTGAAAGTGGCTAGATGCTGACAAACTGCATATTTATGTCACAAATCTGTCAGAAACCAACCTTTAGTAGGAGGTGGTGAAGATGACCACATTACTTTCAGCAATTTCAGTCAAAAATGAATCTCCATATTGATAGTAGTAAAATATTAAGGTACAATTTATAAGCTGTACCCTACCTTGCAGTTTCTAGGAGGGGCTCTGGACTGCCATCACCCTGCACTGGACAAGTGCATGATTAACATTAAATCAATAAATTAAAATGTGAGATATATTTTTAATCCATTTGGGTTTTATGTGAGTTTTATTTAAGCAGAAAATGTGAATAAACTGAGGGATGCTTTTATTTCTAAACTTTATTCGTTGTAGTCACATGGTGATCAGTTTATGAACAAATTGAGACTTCCAGTTGTGGGCATAAGTTTACAAGAAGAGTGTGTGTGTGTGTGTGTGTGTACAGTACCCTTAGACAGCAGGTAACCACAACCCTCATCTTCCTCATATGCACTTTGACTGTTTTTGTACACTCGGTACAATTTAATGTATTCATTTTTTACTGTGTCATTTGCTCATTTAAAAAAAATTATCTTGTAATGTCATCCCAAGTCTCAGGGAGCAACATATGAACAAGAAAAATGAGCCACAGAGTTCAACAGTCTCCACAGTTCAACTGGGCTTTTCCTCCAGGATGCTCTTCTGAGGCCCAAAAATCGTCCTGCAACAAACCGCATATTACAGCATTTTAACATCTGCGTAAATCCTGTCAGCTGAGCAGAATGTCTGATGTAACCTCCAAGCGGCTTTTAATGGAGGGCATTGTAGATGGAGACCGCAGAGTATTTTTAGTGATGACGAACGGTGAGGTTCTCCTCTGCTCCCTCAGCCTTCTGTCTCGGGTCCTGCCCGTTGGCTCCAGTGGTCCATGGCCTCTGTGGAGGAAGCGTCCTTCTTTCTTGCTGTGTTTCTCTAACAAACAACAATTACATTTTATGTGATAAATCAGTCACTTTTCCCGCAGAACACGGTGTGTTGGCAGGGCGCAGCGGAACCAGGTGCCAAAGTCAGGAAAGAAAAGAGCGCAGCACAGCAAATGGTGACATCACTCCCCAGCTGGTGGTGGAAACGAGTCGCAACCCAACACCACTGTTTCTTCTGCTCTGTGCGAGACGCACTGGCATTCTTGAAGGAAAGTGATCACAACAACATGTCTTCTGCCAATGAGGCTGGAATTGCCAGGGGACTCTGCAAGCACCACCCATTGTTTTCAAACAAAGCAACAGTATCATTCGTGTCCAGGGACATGCGAGACTGCGGCGGTGGCAGCAGCAAACAGAAACCTCATGTCAGAGTTGGCACACAACCTGACCCAGGAGGTCTTTCCCTCCATCAGGGATCAAACTGGTCCGCAGGTCCTCTATAAGACACATATGGGCACCGATCGTATTAATTCCTTGGAATTGCGGCCCTAATTCTGCTCCTATGTTCACAGTAAATCCGGAAAAAATTACTCCTGCAGCAATTTACAGCCGCATGTTTTTTCCCGTGAATTATGAACTGTTTATGAACTTTTCTTCCACTGCTTGCTGCGACAAACTCATGTTTTATGAGACGCAGTCAATTCTGCTTGGAAAAACAATCGATTTGTTTAAGCCGAGCACATTTAAGGGAGCAGCGTTGCCCTTGAGCGTGAAATGCACCAGACAGCAGCTGGGATGAAGTGAGAGGCAAGCTGGTATTCCTGGGTCTCCAAGGCCCACCCTCCTTCATCAATGTAGTGTGAAGTTACGCAGAAACCAAATAAGTGGAATTCAATATCTATTACATTTGCTACATTTAAAAGGCCAGGATTAATCCATAAAGTAATTTGTCTTTAACCCCAACCCCCAAGGTGGACCCCGGTCAAACCCCACACCTCAGTAAAACAGTAATTTTAATTTTGAGGTTTTGGTTAGGCAAAGCTGTGGCATTGAAAAGTTGGTAGCTGGCGTTATTTATTTTCGGCTTCTGCTTTTCTCCCTTTTTGCTTTTATTCAATAACAATTTTCTGTAAACAAGAATTCATTAAAATGTTTAGATTGAAAATTAAAAGACACTCTGTCTCAAAATATCTTGAGTCTTTGCTTTTAGTAATGAAAATAAAATTCTGCTGTTGCTGAACACAGAATGGAAATGTTTTTATTTTTCAGTTCAGTCCTTCTTCATGGATTTCAGGTTGCAGAAGATTGGGTGTGAAATAAAAATGAAAACCAAAATTAATAAAATTTCAAAGTTTACACAGTTCAACTCATCCCACTTTCAGACCTTAAAATCACAATTGGGACAGCAATGGGTCACAAAAATGTGGACCCTCCCTCCCCAAGAATTGAGGCTTAAAATGTTTCCCACAGGTTGGCAACAAAAAAAAAACAAAAAAGTTTTCTGTCTTGATGGGTTCATTTTTAGGAGAGAAAGTGACGCCCTAGTGGCCCAGTAGTCAGCATTGGAGACCTCAATGATCCTCCGTTGGATCGGCAGGTACTGATGGGTCAAGGAATGGTTGGAATTAACATTCCCAGTTGTTGGGCAAGAAGTGGCTGTGAAATACGTCACAAAGCCACAAAAACAGTTTCTGACTCCTGGACTCGCGCCTCTTATACAGAAGCGAACGCTGTGGCACCACTGTTTTGCACCCACAACAGAGCTCCTCCACCTCCTCTCCCTCTTTGTGGGGCTTCTCACTTACCTGAACTGCCTCCTTCCAGCCTCAGGGTCCATTCCTTGGCTGCAGACTGTGTGTGGCTCCCCAGTTCTCTATGCTGCAGGGCACTGACCTTCTTGTCGCCCCTCAGAAACCACACCGTTTGTGTGGCCTCTTTTCCAAGGGAATCCCTTCTCAGATGGACCTCATCCAGCCAGCTGTCAGTTAGGTGCTGATCGATGATCCTTCTCGGTTGCACGTGTAATTGGATCGCTGATGTGACAGGTGGCCAGTGGTTAAGAACTGATATGTAACCGATACAGTTTCTGTTCAGGTCATCGGAGGGCCCTGTTGTTGTACCCTTGAGTGTTTATTCTAAATTACTTTAAAAAGCCGCCAGCTGTAAAAATCAGCTAGAAAGCTTCATCATAAACTTCCTTCAAGTGTCCATTCCTGGCTGCATGGCTGTGTAATGCGGTGCGCTGTAGCACACATCCAGCACCGCTTCAGGGATGATCATCTAACGTGTTCACTGTGGTCTGTGGGCAGCACCCATCAAAAGGTTCAACACGTCTGTCTGAAACCAAACTTGTCTGAGGCCATGAAACAGAAGCATGGAAGTCAGTTGTGTAGATGGATGAGCCAAAATTTGTGCAAGAATTGTGCATGAGTCACTGAGCTCTGTCTGACTCCCTATGTCCAGCATAGATGGGGCAGTATAAGGTGTAAGGTCACTTTCCTGGTGACATGGATGGATGGATTGATGCTGCATCTTCATATCTGAGTTCCAGCTGCTTTGTATCACTTCCCAGAATGGAGAAACTGGAATATGTGATATCTGGAGTGTGAAGACTCTCCAATGATGTTACTTGCACCCTTTCTGCTCATGGAACTGTAGAGGTCCTGGAGTGTGGACAGCCCACAGCCAACAGTTCATGCTGAGGACTGGATGATGCACTCATGGTGACATTCACCAAGTCCTCGGCAATCTCAACCAGCATGGCTGTTGTAGCACAAAGATAGGGTTGCCTTTCCATCAAGGTTACAGCTGAATGAGCCTTTGTTCTCCAGCAAGCTGCTAACCAAACCTGTACCTCAAAGCTGTGCAAGAACTATGCGGTAAAGAGGAAAAGTGATGGACAATTCACACATGACCTGGATGTTGTCAGTTAGTTTTCAGCAAGTGCACCCAAATGTTTGACTGGCAGGGCATGGGTTCGAGTTCTTGTGTTCTCCTGTGCTTTGTTGGGTGTAGACTGGTTCGGTGAGGGTGAGATTGTGTGGGTGAGCAGCCCAGGTCCTCACTAGGAACACGGGGCACTTTTCTGCACAGAATGTGCTGGCGATTTTGCTTGGCTTGAATGTTTGGCCCAGGCTGAAGTTAGTGTGCGGGCTTCACTCCTTTAAATTAACCTTCAGCTTACAGATCCTTTGGTAATAATCCGGTGATAATAACAGTAGCAGATGCCAGGAGTCCTCCTTAACCACTGCCAATAAAAATGCTCAGGTAAGGCATGTTCCTGTGGTCCGAAAACACTGGCTCTGCTGCAGGGCGCACCCAGTCACGGGTTCAAGAAGAAAGTCAAGTGTTGACAGAGCCAGGGAGGAGGTTGTGCCCTGGATTCCTGTTAGCTTCCTGATGGGAAATGCAAGGTCATGGCCAGGTTTTCTTCAGCATTGACATCCGACTCGAGCTGCCTGAGAGGTGGACTGACGATGGGCAGCAGTGCCACGCAGGTGGGTCGTGTTCCCACCTTGCACCTCATGTTCCACCAAATCAGCTGGCTGGCCAACCTAGGGTCCCTGGGTCTTCAAGGCCCACCCTCCTTCATCTGCTAAGACATGGTTGCTGGTGAGACGAGGGTGGAAGGAAAATGCCGGAAAAACAGTCTCACCGCCATAACAATGTTTACTAGACCTGTGGGGAAAAAATAAATTCACACAAAAATCTACATTTAAAATTCAAAATCCAAAAAGTAGTGTTTTTTACTTTCTTGTCTAGGTTTTCTCTTTTCTAAATAACGCTGCATTAAGAGAAAAATGATGCTCATGCACCCATGTGCACGCACACACACACACGGTTCTGGAAAAGACAGAGTGCTGTGAGTGTGTGTACATGTGACCAAGTGTATTGTGTTGTCACGACTGCAAACTCTGACAGCATTAACTGTGATGGCGTGAAGAAAATTTCATTTGCATTTCGGATTCCCCAGTCCCCCAGAGAAGAAAGAACTCGTCATGGCCTACGCAGCGTGCAAGTTCAGCAAGGCAAAAGTGAAGCGCTTTGGGAAAACTGCAGCACTAACATTTGAGAACTGGCTTGGAATCCTATTGCGACCCCAAGAATTGAAATCAAATCGAATTGCGGGATTCCCAAAGGTCTCCACCCCACCGTTTGCGCGAATCTGGATGGTCTGCGAAAAACGCGGTCGGCTGGTCAGAGACCGCTTTCACAGGTATGTAGAAGGAAACACGAGGCGCATGGAGCCCATGGCCACCGTTGCCACAGCAAATGTGGGTGGAACTGAGCCTGGATCACATTAGCTGGGTGTGTGACAGCTTTTGCAGCGACAGATCACACCACAAATCAGCCATTTATTAAAACACAGCAAATGAGGGTCACACACCGGCAACACGTCACGGCACACGTACGCAGTGTTGAACACGTCCCCGTGTCCCGGCAGAGGTGGCTCTAAAGGACTGCAAATACCAGAGCTCCTTTCAGGGTATAAATAGAAGGCGACAGTGAAAATTGACAGCAGCTCAGGTCAGAGGAACTTTTAAGACACGTCGCATGTGGAGTGTAAAACACACTTATGATTTCCAAATGAGGTGCACGTGGAAATCCCTACAGTGGCGTCCATAAATATTTTTTCACCTTTGTGTCACGGAGGGCTGGAACAACCTTCTCAGGACTTTTCCACATTGCAGCTTATGGTTCAAATGTGTTTTTTATAATGTGATATATAAAAATATAGAATAAAAATGATTCTTTCTTGCTTTCATCTGTTCCGTCGGCCCTCTGGGTTTCTCCGGCATGTGAGCGCCAGCTGTGAGACCCGAACTGCCTCAAAGATCCACTGCTGCGTGAGGGCCCCTCTGTATTTTTTACTGCGCTTACACGGGCGAGATGGAATCCAGTGCGCAGACAATCAAACTGTGTCAGAATTCGTCTCGCAAGAACACCTTTCTCATGCCACTTTAGTCTGCAGCCCCATTAATAACATATATAAGAGGTTTGCGCTTACACACGATGGCTAAAAAGTCATATTTCTCTTTTTTGACAAATACAAAAATCTGTAGTTGATGATATTGCTGATTCTTCTCGAAAATGCCATCCTTTTTTGTCCCTGTGGGCTGCAAATACAAGCTAACTGCTGCAATTCTATACAGAATTTCTCAAAACTACAGGGTTGTGGGTCAACCAGCACAACAAGTGAAGGAATCGGACTGCTTGTTTCTCAAAAAGGTTTAAGGCATCTTTGGGGGGAATTTGTCATTGTTTCACATTCCTTTTGCCAGCACATGAAGGACCAGCATAAAGTGTAAAGTGTAATGTTTACCATGGTAAGAAAAGGAAAATGAGCTGACAAACTACAAAATATGTAGCTTGTGTTACAGTGGTTAAGGACACAACTTTAGCTACCAGAGACTTCTTAGCATAAACTGTGCCTTAACAAAATTCGGCTACGCGAACACGGTTTGAAATTTAAACACTTTCATAATTTATACAGTCAACTGCTTGAAATATTGGGGGTGAAAGAGACATTTATGATGTGCATGACTTATTTAATTATTGCATCTGGAAGTTATGCGACTGTTAGCCGCTAGCCAGTTCGCAGGGCAGCCTAGGCTAGGCTAGACTAGGCTAACATGAGTCAATATAGGCAGTCCCTGGGTCATGAAAGAGATCCTCTCTTTAAGTTGAATTTGTAGGTAAGTCGGAGCGGATACATATGGTTCTTATTTAGCATCACTTAGTCAAATGTCTGTCTTATATATTATATATTTTACCTTTCTATGCAAAAAACAAAGTTACACACTCAACACAAAGTTAATGGTAATGTGATCTGACTTAAAATGCTGGATGGTGTTCTCCTTCCTCGAGCCGACAAACTGCTGAAGTTTCGCGATGTTTTCATGAGCTTCGCAAAATACACTGCCTGGCCAAAAAAAAGTCACACACTAATATTTTGTTGGACCGCCTTCGGCTTTGGTTACGTCACACGTTTGCCGTGGCATCGTTTCAATAAGCTTATGCAATGTCACAACATTTATTTGCGTCCAGAGTTGCATTAATTTTTTGCCATGAACTCGTGTTCATGACGGGAGAGTCGGAGCGCTGCGTAAAGTCTTCTCCAGCACATCCCAAAGATTCTTTCTCAATGGGGTTAAGATCCAGACTCTGTGGTGGCCAATCCATGGGTTAAAAATGATGTCTCTCTCATGCTCCCTGAAGCACTCTTTTACAATTTGAACCAACCCGATGAATCCTGGCATTGTCATCTTGGAATATGAAGAAAAAAATCCATTGATGGAAAAACCTGCTCATTCAGTATATTCAGGTAGTCAGCTGACTTCATTTTTTGGGAAAATAACATTGCTGAACCTAGACCTGACCAACGGAAGCAATCCCACATCATAACACTAAGTTCAATCCAGGTGGTGATTTTTTTTTGGCTGGGCAGTGTAGTTTGTGATTTTGTTCTTAAGTGCGAGTTTTCTGTAAGTTGGACATTTGTGACCTGTATGGTGATGGCACAAATATGACAAGAATTGTTAATATTGTTACTAACCTTTATTTTGCTCAGTCCTTAGTCCAACCTGCGGCAACAGATCAACCTACCCTGCCGTCATGCTCAATGTCTCACTTTTGGATCATCTTAGCAAAGGTTACGCTTCAAAATATTTAAATTTGACCCAATTTCCATGTGGTTCTTGCTGGGTTGTGCTGTTGTGGAGCACATATACTCGGCCCCGGTGTTATCGCTGTTCTGTTGTCAACTTCCACCGAAAGGCATTTTTGAGTGGCAAAAATGTGCAAGTCTGAGAGAAACATTGTGATTTTTTGCAGGTGCTAATTTGGCAAATGCAGTGAAATAACCAAGCTCAGGGTCTTCTTCTCAGAAGGTGCAAACATGAAGCACTGTTTCATTTTCCAGCTTGTTGCTCCACTTCTGAATTAAATTTACTGCATCGTAAACTGTACTGGGAACCATCACTCATTTTTCCAGCACTTTACCGTCTTTTACAGCTGAACCCCGCAGCACCGCCAGTGTAATTGATAGTAGAATATTTTCAAAGCTGAATTTGAGACCCACTTTTGCATCCACAAACTGGGGTTTATTGGACAGCCAGGACCTGTGATACGGCATAAAGACGGTGACAACCTGCCCCGTTCCACCACCAGCTTCTGAGCCCTGCTGATGCTCTTTGTTTGAAAGATGATTTGGATCATTTCCTCCGTCTTCCTACACTAGGAAACTATTCGCTTTTTTCCTCTTGCAGTGTTTTTTGGATGCGGCATCAGGGCAAATGTGTTGAAAAGCCAGGGGCTGGGTGGTATTTTGTTTTTTTACTTTGCAATTTATTTTCCCCATGGCATGCAAAGGAATAAAATTATTTATTGTCCAAATTTTCAAATTCGGGAGTCCTCTGTAAATGAGAAGTGAACTGAGAGCAGTGTAGGTTTACCTGAACTTCACTTTCAGAAATGAGTTTTTCTGCAGTGGACTTACTGGGCGAAAACTGCTCCCGTCTGGCACAATGGAATTGTTTTTAATTTTATATCTGAGCTTTTTGTAGCTATGCTCACCCCACCAAGCCACAGTGCACCTTAGTTACCCTTAAAAACCTGCACCGCTATTTACAAACAGCTTCTGGGAGATTTGCTAAAATACTGACTTTCAAGAAATTATTCCTCTCTTTTGCTTTCCATTAAAGCTGTGTCTCTTCCTTTTAAACAAGATAATTCATCTGGTGCTTTTTTAGGGCAAACATGTCTAAATGCTCCACAGAAGTTCTCCAGTTCAGGAATGTGAACCAGCACATTTGTATATTTGTATTTGTTATATTTGCAGTGCACGTTTTCACCCGTCTTAACATCTATCGTATGTTTTTTTGTTTTTTCTTTTTCCCGCCAGTGGAAATTGATCAGCCGACATATTTCTCTGGTTAGTAAACGTTAGTCTAAGGCTAAAGTTTTCCTTTGCTCCTTCTGTGGTTGTTGCCGTACAGATTCAGGAACACCGTTTCTGCTGAGCTTTCTTTTCCAAGATCAACCTGACTGAGAAGACTGCCTTCAACATGTTTTAATGGATCAAAAATCCCTTTCTGAAAGGACCTTGGACCGCTCCGAAAATTAGACTTTGCAAACATGACTACTGTATCCTGCTCCAGTGCTCTCAGTCAGAGCTGAAGTTGCTTTATTTTCTCATTTTTAGCCACCTGCCTTGCCATGGACCCATGAACTTCTGCGCCCTTTTTGAAATGTAATTCATCTGGGTTTTTTGCCGTGGTGTAGGTGTCCGTGTTGCTAACTGAGGAAAGACAAGCACCTTCACCCTGCAACATTAAGTTAGCCAGCAGACGTGGTTCTCCTTTCATGTCCATTTCATTTTCAAGTGATGTGCAGTGTTGTGTCATTTGTCTTGTCAGACCTCATGTCAGACTGGATCATGACCACTTCTGTTTCAACAAAGATCGTTTCTGAAAAGGACAACCAGAGCTCGTCTTGCTGATTCCTGTCAGCTCCATTCATGTCACCTCAACACTCTTCCTGCCTTCCTTTTTCATATTTTACTTTCTACAAAAGTTTCAAAGTACATTAAAAAAACACACTGAGGGTCTCAAACCCACCTCCTTCAGACCCATTTCTCCCTGATCTCCTGATAGCTGCATAACTGAGTTCAGCACCATCTGCTGTGATTACCTGTGCATTTGCTGTTTGAATGTCATTCCTACAGGCAGCCTGCCTGAAGGATGTGAACCAGCAACATGGTGGTGTCAGAGAAACTTTGATCATCCTGTATCTAAAGCTCTTCATCTGCTATTGATCCATCTTTATTTACTCTGTGTTGTACGTGGCTATAGAAAGCTAAATGAATAAAGGTACAAGCCCCCCAGGAGATTTTTGGGAAGGTTAATTAAATGCCTCCAGTACCAAGACGGTGCCGAAATGGTGCTGCGATCTCATCTACTTTCCAGGATCCTAGCTATACGACTCTCTCGCTCCAGCATACCTACATGGATTCCACATTTTGTAGTCACACTTTTCAGGGTCTGAGCTGACTGAATGTGAGTGTGGCCCTGTCTGTGTGTGTGTGTGTGTGTGTGTGTGTGTGTGTGTGTGTGTGTGTGTGTGTGTGTGTGTGTGTGTATAAACTCCAGTTTGTGCCAGATTGCAACCCTGAGGCCTGTGCAGTGGGGCACTATAAAAGACACCAGCAGGCCGTCAGTTCTAAGGGGTGTCTTTGGCTCCACAGGAATCCATCACATCCTTTCCCACTCAAAATAATGGTGTCTCTGTGCAACCTACCTTTCTGTCTGCCAGGCTGTTGGTGGGTGGTTTGGTGACCCCAACAGCCTGGCAGATAGAGACACATGGTGGATAAACATGGGTGCGGCACCCAGTGAACCACAGTCAGAGGTCATCAGCTTTGTGCAGTGGGGTGGGGCTGTAAATGTTGCTTTCCTATCACTGGCCTCTCTTTGGCTTCCTCCCTTCCTCAGAGGCTTCAGCTTCCACCATAGAGCTCATAACAGGTCTGATGGATGGCCTGAGAGCAGCAGGTAACCACAGCAACAGCAGCTAATATATCTTTTAAATTCCCCTTATTCTCCAACATTGTGTCCTTCAGCTGTTCCATAACCACACGGTCATACCTGCCCTCAAAATCCTGAGCTTGGTCATTTTTCTTGGTTAGACAGCATTTTTGGCAGGAAATGGTGCATAATTATAATGCATGACACAAACATACATAAACAAGGGGAAAAAACAACCTTGCAAAAACTTGACCCCAACCAATTGTGTACAGCATGATTTATACACTCTCATTTTAATGTCATTTTTTCACATTTTGCAGCATTAAAGGTGAAGATGCTTTGTGGAGAAACAGAAAGAAAAATGCACGCCACCCATTTGACACTGGCATGAAATAATAACTGGTGGGGTTTTTACCTTTGGGTCTTGCCGCTGTGTGTCTCTGTGTGTTTAGATGGACAGCGGCTATTTAATCCTTTCGTCCCACTTTATACATCTTATACATTTTCCTTATCGACCAGTGTGGTTGAAATAAATGAGCTGTAACAAATTTTGACAGGCAATCTCCTCAGAAGAGGCGGTGTTTTCCGGAACAAATCTCAAAGCGGAGAAAGCTGCAGTGAGAATGTGAGGGAAGGAGAAAGTGGTTCCTTGACCTCTGCAGGGAAGGGGGCTGAATGGGACTCCTGTCATGTTTTATGTCACCTTTTGGGGGCGCTGCTGTTCAGTCAAAATATCCTGTTACTTTTGTGACCTGTTGCCCAGTTTTTTCAGGTACAAAAACCTAAATGCAGGTTTGGAGGACTCTGTCCAGCTGTAACTGTGGAGCGTGACCTCCAGAAACCCATGGCTGGCATGTTTATGCTGTGGTCCACAAGAATTATTCTTTCTAACAGGAAAATGGCTGTTGAATGAGAGCAGCTACACTTCATCCTTCAGCAATGAGGAAGTTCTCCTCCAGCCCTTATGGGCCTCAAAACTGACTCATGTGAACACAGTCTTGATGTCTTGGCTTTGTGAGGCTGTGTTTATTTTTAGTAAAGTTCTGTGTTTCCTGTAGTTTAGTTTGAAATCAGGTTCAGGTTTAGCAATCCCGTGTGCAGAAGAGGGACCCGCAGAGCGAGGGGCTGCTGGATGGAACAACTAGGACAACCGGCAGTGGGGCAGACAGCCCCCTGGGGGAAATAATTCTCATTCCAGGCCTTTTCATGAGTAGCTCCCACTAACTTTCACATAGTGTGTTTTTCGGCATCTACAACTCAGACGCTTCTTTAAACAAATCATACTGACCCCTTTTATGGTGGATAAAAAAAGCAGTACACGAATATGAATATTAAATACAGACAACACACAGCAGCTTTAATGTTGTTCAGTGGCCTTAATGTAGTGCTTGGCTCTGCTTCCCTGCAATAAAAAGACGGGTTTGAACCCATGGTCCTGCCGCAGTTGCTTTGATGCCAGTATTTACCCCGGTATGACGCCGTAATAAAACTGTTTACATGGATAACTGCAGTAGTTCTGTACAATGTTAGTCACTTTGGAGGACAGCATCTGCAAAATGAATAACAATAATGCATAAATTGTTTTAATTACTATAACATTAAAAGGACATAATCCATAGGTTTTAAATGAAACTGATGTCCTTTAGTGAATTATAAATTCAAGGCAAATGACAAAATGATTCATAAAATGATTAATTAACATTAACTAAGATTTAAAAAATTAAAAATGAATAACAAAGATTAAATTAAGTAAAATATGTTTAGAAATACATCATCTAAAAAACAAATATTACTTTACCTATGGTTGATGGATTAACTTAGTTTAACTTTAGATTTAAAGACTGCAAAAATACATGTTAAAGTTAAGGTGAAGCTAAGCTCATAAAACCTATTAAATTTACTCAATTGAAAACAGGAACATTTGCTAAAAAATTGTATTATATTGTTTTGATACTAATTTGTTCAGTATATTCTGTTTCTTTTTCATAGTCAATTTTACCCTTCAAGTGTTCTGTTCTGTTATTCTGTTCCAGAGTCAATAACATTTTTCTGGTCATCAGTAAATCTTTTTTATTTAAAAATAAAAAATTTTATTTTAATGAATTTTTGTAATTAATTTTTTTGCATTTTTTTCTGTAAACAAACAAAAAAAGTACATTTTTTGATACATTCAAGGATATATTTTAGCCTGAATACTGGATCCCTAGCCATACAAAAAAATGTGGGAATTTCTTTTTTCTTTTCATAAATGAAATGTAGTACCCCGTGAAATGAATGTCAAAAAATCAGCTGCATTATTTTCCCAAATACAGAGTAACTTTCACATTAATAATTAATTAACATTTCTTCAGTTATCAAAATATAATACATTGAACTGGATAAAACAGCCGTGTATTTATTTATTGCTTTTATCATGCAGCTGTCAGATGTCAGTTTTATCCTCGTTGTCTTTACGTGCTCCTCTGCTCATGAGATGAGGAAACCTGCAGTCATGTTACAACCTCAGCTGAGCAGCTGTATAAACCTCGGTTACACCTGTGAGTCAGGTGTGCAAGAGTTTACTGCAGTTTCAAAACATGAGTGCAGTAAATTCTCCGTCTGCACCTGCATTCCTAATAAATCAGCCTACAACAATCACTGCAGTTCATTTGGAAATGTGGAAAAATTAAACTCTCCCACATAAATGTAATAGTGGAGATGCTACAGTGTCCTGGGAAACATCAGCAATACTGTGGTATAAGAAAAGCGATCAGGCTGAGATTGCCACCTTGTCCTACACCACTGAGATGTCCTTACCACAGTATGAAAAGTTCTGTATTAACTGTAAATGTATATTTAAAAATATATATATTCTGTATTATCATGGTCAAATACTTGGACCAAGTGAATTACATTACTGTAATAGCAATTTTAGTTACTAACAGTACATTCACTATTTTATTTTCAGTTATTGTAAGAACAGAATAAAAACTGATGGCACAGCTTAGTTTAGTTTAGCTCTGGAAGAGACACAATCCTTGCAATTTTTAACACAAAAATGTTCATATATTTTTCACATGAATCATGCATTTCTGTGTTTAAATACTTGTACATTTGGGTTTTATTGCCTTTTTAAGACATAAGGGCATTGTTTAAAATACTTTTTCATTTGTATCCATAGTTTTTGCATGATGTCATTTTGGTAAAAGCAGTCCTCAAAATCATAGTCCAATCTTCTTAAAAAGTAGAATTCATCTGTTTAAAACACCTAAAATGTACAAAATATAATATGCATGCTGCCTTTCATTGTACTTTTGATTTTAAAAGCTATAATTTATTTCATGAGAACTTTAACAATTTTGTACTTATCGGAAAACGTAGCCCCAGGCTGATCTCCGTTCATGTTACCCAGGTTGTGAACACATTGCAGTACAATCTGCCAGTTTATTTCACTTGGGCCCCATTTCATTCTCCAAGTTCCAAAATTGCAGTTTGTGAAAACATAAAACATTGCCAAATACCAACTGTTCATTTTAAAAATATATTTTGTACAATGCAGTCCATTAATTAAATTCCCCCTTTCATCTAACCTGGCAGGTCTCTCTCCTTCTTTGTGTCTTCACAATTTGTTCCTGTGTCCACTGTAGCTATCAAGTATGTTTTTGCACCACACGAGAAGTACATTAATACATTATAATCAAAATTATTTAGCTGTCACAAAGTCAAAGTGACCCAGTTGGGTCTCTCCCTGTTCCTCTGAGTTGTTCAAAAATTATTATTAATTTTGCTAGATGTTGGTGCAGCATTACAGACAGGCAAGACTGCAAACAGGGGCTCAGTGTATCACAGGTATGGCCATGTAGGGCTGTCTAATAACTTCCAGAAGGGTGTCCATACATTCCGAAATTCCTCTGAATTATCATGCAGATCAAATGTTACATTTTTTGAGCTCTGAGTTCTGTACATGTGCAGCTTGCCAATGTTAAGCAAGAAAACAGCTTCACACTCCTGTGGACTTTGCAAAGTTATTTTACTCTTGCTTATAGATTGATGACACTTGCATGTCACATCTTAAAAAAAACTTTGAAGAAGCCCTCTCAGTGGCCAGAGACCACCAGTGTACATGCAGGTAAACATTCATAATGTACATCAAACACTGCTTGTTCGCTTTACATGATTTACTGGACGGTAGCGCCATCTGGTGAACAGACTGTCAATTACAGCTCTGACACATTTCAACGTTCGGTTGATGGCGCAACGGTCCCAATTCTGTAAGCAACACTGACACCTTGTGGTCTCGGCTGGAAGTGACAGCAGAGCGTTTGTCTTTGGCTCAGCGTGTTACAATTAGGAAAGTTAACCCCGCCTTCAAGAAGCAATTGAGTTTGGCAAAACAATGGACATATGATCTCCGAGTTATGATAGTTTCATTTAGATATTTGGGCTTTACAATGGTGCGATGATTCAGTAGAAACCGTACTTCGAATTTTGAATTTTTCACGGGCAAAAGATATGCAGTAAGATACTCTTTCATGATGCTGGGCAGCGGCAGCATCTCCCAGACTACCATGTTGTCTAGTATACATGACTTTTAAGGTAGGCTAGGGTAGACTATGGTGTTCGGTAAGTGTTATGGCGTGGGTTGGTGGAAACAATCATGAGATGCCACAGTAATAAGTTTAAGTTCCTTTAAACTCTTTATTGACTGTTGTTTCCGACAAAGACTGTTGCCCTTAGCTGAGAGCTAGCGCTAAACATTAGCGATTTGCAGTAAACAAAATTACGGGCTTGGTGCTTTTATGCCGCTTTCAGAAGACACAATGCCTATTGCTATCGCACCATTGTTGAAACATTGTAAGTTGGACCATCGTAACTCGGGCACCACCTGTACTTAAAATGGTTAAAAACTCATGTGCTCTATGTCAAACAGCATGGAAATAATACATATGCACTGCACCTGAACTGGAAAATGCTGAATGAAGTTTGACGTTATTTATTTATGAAGCATTAATGCATTATTTAAATATCAGAATAATGAATATACAACCCCCTAATCAGAAAAAGTTAGGACAGTATGGAAAATGCAAATAAAAAAACGCAGTGATTCTTACATTTACTTTGACTTTTATTTCATTGCAGACAGCATGAACCCAAGATATTTCATGTTTTGTCTGGTCAACTAACATTTCATTTGTTAATATACATCCATTCCTGCATTTCAGGCCTGCGACACATTTAAAAAAAAGTTGGGATGAGGGCAATTCAGAGCTAGTAATGGGGTAAAAAAAAAATAATAATAATGTGATTTCAAACAGGTGATGTCAATGGGTGATTGTAATCATGATTTGGTACAAAAGCAGTATCCCCGAAAGGCTAAGTCTGAGGTGCAAAGACGGCCACGGGATCTCCTGGTTTGTCAAAAAAAAAAAAAAATGCAGGAGAAAATTATTGAAATGTTTAAAAACAATGTTCCTCAAAGAAAGATTGGGAGGTATTTGCATATTTATTCCTCTACAGTGCATAATATCATTAAATGATTCAAGGAATCTGGAGGAATTTCAGTGTGTAAAGGGCAAGGGTGCAAGCCTAAGCCAAACATCCATGATCTCCAATCCCTCAGACGGCACTGCATCAAGAATCATCATTCATCAATAGCTGATATAACCACATGGGTAAGGGATTCCTTTGGCAAACCTTTACAGTCACAAATGCCACTTAAAAACTTTACTGGGCAAAAAAGAAGCCTTACATTAACCACGTCCAGAAGTGGCGTTGACTTCTCTAAGCTCGGAGGCATCTAGGATGGACCATCACACAGCGGAAACATGTATTGTTGTCAGACAAATCAGTATTCCAGATCTTTTTTTGGAAGAAATGGACATTGTGTGCTCTGGACCAAAGACAAAAAGGACTATCCAGAATTTTATCAGCAACAAGTCCAAAAGCCAGGGTCTGTCATGGTATGGGGTTATCTACTATAATTCAAGATGGCGCCGACACGATGGCTGAAAATATAGTGAAATGTACTCAAAACGTACTCTATGAAGTCTGACTGTCTGACTGTTTGTTTTGTTGTTGTTCTTTACTCTTAAATTTTTTTCGAGTTGTTCTGTACTCGTACATTTTCTTCTTTCTGGAATATAACCACGCAGTCTCCTGTTGAATCAGGGTGCATTTCGTTACATGGTATACTCGGTTGTTATGTACTTGACAAATAAACTCTTCTTGATCTTGATCTTCTTGGCAAAGGTAATTTACACTTCTGTGATGGCAGCATTAATGCAGAAAAGTACATTGAGATTTTAGAGCAACATATGTTGCCTTCAAGACGACATCTTTTCCAGGGATGTCCACGCATTTTTCATCAAAACAATGCAAAACCACATTCTGCACACATTACAAAGGCATGGCTGCGAAAGAAGAGGGTAAGGGTACTGGATTGGCCTGCCTGCAGTCCTGACCTGTCCCCAATAGAGAATGTGTGGAGAATTTTGAAACAAAAAATGTAACAACGAGGACCCTGTTGCACACCTTAAGAAGTGGTTGCACACCACTTCCTCGGTCCCATTATTTGCTGGGAGAATGGGACAAAATAACATCTGAAACGCTTCATTGCTTGTTACCCTCGGTGCCAAACCGTCGAAAGACTTAGGGAAGGAATAGCAACATTACAAAGTGGTAAATGCTTTGTGATTTGGGGTTGTACTTTAAATGCCCATATAAAGAAATAAAATGCACCACTTCCTCGGTTTACAGTCATATTTCAGAAAACAGGCCTGAAACTGAGAAAACTTAAATAGGGAGCCTACGTATTTCCCATTATTTCAAATGGGAAAATGAGAATCTGCTGTTAAATACTGTTTGAGGTCAGCAAATGTGCTGTGCAATCAGAATACAGCCACAGGTAAGGTCAGCTTTACTGCAGACCAGGCTTTATGGGATCCCTGCAGACACAATGCAAACAAACGCATAATCAGCCATCTTGTTTCAAAATAAAAATACTTTACAAACGATGAATTTGCATTTCTGAGATATCTGACCACAGCCAGAAGCAAGTAAAAGTAACAAAAGTGCACTGCAGTCGTATCTCAGCTGCTCTCCTTATAGCATCAAATCTTGTGCTTGCGTGGCCTAAATCTGTTCTGGAATGTTGCTATCATTTTCCCCATATTAATAAGTGACAACATGTGAAAAGCTAGTGAAGAAAACTATGGTAGACTGCTACATAGGTACTTGAGAGTGTTTTGCTGATATTTGGGGAAATTGATCCCGAGTTTTGGGATGGACTGGGAATGCATTACTATTTCCCCATAAATAATAATGGAACGTAGCCCCCTGCTATCCAGGAAAGGATCAATTCGAATATGAAGGCACAGTTGATTGTCTGAGTATCACGGTTGGCTGCCATATGGATCACTGGTGCAGGTTTAGTGCATGAGCAGTCAGTGTTTGGCTATTTCTGAACCTGGGACACTTTTTGTGCTCTAGAGCAACATTTCAACTGTAACTCTGCTCCCATTGTTGTGGTAAGAAACACTTAGAAACGTCCTTACAGCCCCCCTCAGGCTCACCTCCCCACCATCCTGCAGACTAAATTAAATTAAAAAATACGCGTTAAATTCGTTTTAGTAAGAACACAAAACGCCCAAGAAAAAAGAAAGCATGCAAATTATTGGTGCCTAAAGATACTCCCCCGTCCAACACTCTCTCGTGAGTGGACAGTCATTTGTTATTGGCAGAAACCGTAGCCAATAATAGTGTAGAAACGTATGTTACGTCAATCATTGCGAGCCAATGGCTGAAAACCGGAAAAGGCGGCACATGTTGGAGTAAGCATGGCACCAGGCGGTAGTATCAACAGACCGAAAACCGTAAGTTTAACGGGTTTTAAGTTAATGTAATATTAATTTTAATGCTGCTTTTCTTTCGAAATATACTGAAAAATAAATTGGCAAAGATTTTCAAGTCTTAATTTATATATACACCGATCCAAGGAGACTCTTGCTACCTAACGTGGATGTGTGCAAATTTCTTTTCTTTAAGCGATTAAGTGTTAAAATAAATCTAAAATATGTAATATAATTTATTCTAGTGGATATTCAGGTACACGATCGTGAATATGTTCTTTTTTTTCTGGTGAATTTCATACCTTAGTGGCTTACCTTACCGCCGATTCAGTAATTAGTTATGCAGCTGTGTTGGTCAGTATTAGCCTTTACCCTGAGTTGCCAGTTTATTAGGTCTCCTTAGAGACACGATAGTTGGCACTAAGAGTTCCAGTTCTAGCAGTTCTCCTAAATGGCTGTTATGTGGCACTTTTCACACTCAACTGTTTCAAGGGTTTACTTAGCAGTACAGACTGATGGTGGCAGCATGATTTTCCACATTAGGGCCCCTGATACAGACTGAAGAACATCTGAATGACGTGGTGTATCTGAACATTACTGCTGATCAAGATCACCCTTTCATGGCTACAGTTTTCCCAAACTGATAGGTACATCCAGCATGATGGTCCGTCGCACTGGGCGTATCCTCACCAAATGGTTCCAGGAACACACGGACAGTTGATTTTTCATTGCTTCACTCACCCACACAGTCCCTGGGTCTCAACCCAGGCGAGCGTCACCGAGAAGAAGTGAAAATTGCTGTTTGCAGCAAGACTGTGCAGCTGTGCAATTTGCAGCAACTGCACAACACTTTTAATTTCTGCGTTGTACAGCATTCCTGCAAATCCAGCATGTTGTACGATCCATGGCCAGAGGAATTCATCCTCTTCTGAGGGTCAAAAGAGGCCCAGCACAATATGAGATGCATGTATCTAACAAACTGGATATTTGTCAAACTCCTTTGTCCAAAATGATTAAGACTCCTCAATAACTTTACAAATGACTTACTAATGAGTACAAGTAGGTAATGTTTACTGTCAGTTCAAGGTAAGTACTGTACTTTCTGATCATGTACTGCAGCAGGGACCTTCATACTGTAAGACAGCAGCTGTAACCACCACTGTCCTCAAGCCTACTGTGTTGTTGACAAAGGGGTGGACAGTACTGTGTTCAGTACCAGTTGTATGTTTAACATTCATGTTGTCCTTGTAGGAACTTGGAAAGAAACTCTTTAAACGCCGACGAATGTTGTCAAAGAAGCGGAAGCGCAAGATTGTAGGAGCAGTGGTTGACAAAGGACTCATCACAGTTCATCACCTGAAGAAGAGAAAGTAAGTTATCTTTCCAAAGGAGACAGAAAACACTGCTGAACATCACTGTCCTTTGTGTGTCAAACTCAGATTCAGAAATTACGCAGTTTATTGAATTCTTACCGAGCTGAGCCAAACACTGCATTTCTGTAGTAATTGCTGCAAGTCGAAAATATATTTACATTTATTCATTAAGCACAAGTTTCCTTCAAAGCATTCTGCAGTTCAAACCAACCAGTACAGAACCAAGTTTTGCCTGTGTGCAGGAATCTTCTTTTAAAATCCAGTAAATACAAAATGAAACAGTTCAACTGAAGATACCTGTAAGACAAGTTCAGTCACACATACTTTTTCAGACTTGGAAAAAAGTTTTTTTGTTAATTTGATGCAGAAGAATGATTTTTATTCTTGCTATGTGGCAAACTAGCTTACTATTAACAAATTTTACTGGTTCTGTTTCCCCACATACAAAAACATTCTTCCAGTGAGGCTTCATGAAGATTCAATGTTGAACACTAATTATTGTTTCACTGTAGACTACCATAATGTGCTGGGATGGAGTGCTCCAGTGGGTTAGCCAAAGATTATCATTTTTAATCTTCAAAAATGAAACATATAACCTACTCAGCCACTGTACACAGTAGTTATCTTGTGAGCAGAAAAATGCCTAAATTCTCTGAAATTTTACTTTTCCCTTAGTTTCAGCCCACGAGCAAACATCACTCTGTCAGGAAAGAAACGTCGTAAGTTGATCAAACAGCTGCAACACATGGAGTGTGAGAAAATAGTTATGGAAGGTGAGTCCAGCTCATACTTTACATGAGGCATGTGTAGCCAGTCACCTCCTGTGGGGTAATGCTCCCCAGCCACCACAGAACTTAGGGTGTCAACTTAGTTCTTACTAGATAGTGTGTAGCTCCATTTGTGACATTTGCCCTTCAGATGCCCATTTGTTAATCTTGTCTCAAGAAGCCATTTTTTCATGAATTGCTGCAACTGCCATTAAAATTTTGCATTACATTCTGGTTGAATGTGTTAAAATATCTCTAGCACATCAGGAGAAGTCTCTGCAAAATTTGCTTGATGAAGAAAATGGAGAACATTAACAGGCAAAGCTTTAGTGCTTTTGAGTGATATACTGGATAGTGCAAGGTGATGGTGTTCCATTGCTAATGGTTGGCTGATTCGTCCATAAACACGCTTCATGGTCCTCGTCCTGTTATTGAGCACCAGCACTTAGAAATACCAGACACGAGCTGTAAACACTGTGGAAAAAAATGAAGTCTGACCAACACTCCTATTAGGTTTGTGTGTTCCTCGCTGCCAGCTAAACCCGGGTATCTCACGCCACAACAAAAATGTTATAAACTACAATGCTGAAGAAAATACAAATGAAGAAGCCATTTTTGAATATGTGTAACTGGAACAGGACACAATGTATTTTTATATGTTATATGTACAGAAAAAGTAACAGAATGTGCATGTTAATGATTTTTTTTCCTCTTAAACACCTTCTTGATACATCTTTTTTTGATAAAACATTTTCTTATTTTATTGTTTGTCATGCTCTGATCACATCACCATTATTTACACATGCCAATATCCTGTTCTCTTCCGTAACAGTGGAGGCAGCAAAAGTGAAAAAAGTCCAATCTACTGCACCCACCAAAAAACGCAAGAAGACTGCAGCTGACCAGGATGTAGAAATGGAGGATTTGGAAAATGTTCAAGGAAATGTATAAAGCTTTTTTCTTCAGAAACACAGATTTTTTTCTTTTATCGCTCAATCTGTTCCCGTTCATAATTTATTTCAGGAGAATTATCTCCTATGCTGGGTCATGATCCATTTAAGATACGCATTGTACATGTGGAATATATTTTCAGTAATGTTCTGTATGCATATTTGTAACTATTGCACTGTATGTGCCTTGTATGGAATACACATACATTGTTTCCCCAAATATTCATTGTTTGTGCTGCAGCAATACAGTTTTTATCATGACTGTGACAGCAAACACCAAACACAGACACCTGAACTAAACATTAGATGGATAGGGATCATTCTAGAATGTATGGGGGTAGACAAAACAAAGGGGACGTTGCATGAAAAGGGGGTTTAACTTTGAAGTTAGTTAACTAAATCACAATTCTAGATGCACAATGAAAGGTCAGACATTTGAGATCTGTGTCCAATTCGCAGTGTGGGGTCTGGCACTTTCTGTTGAGTGTTCAAAGCAACAGGAGCCAAGTAATGAAGGTCCAAAGAAGTCACATACACTACCTGGCCAAAAGAAAGGTCACACACTCTAATATTTTGTTGGACCACCTTTAGCTTTGATTATGGCATGCATTTGCCATGGCATTATTTTGATAAGCTTATGCAATGTCACAAAGATTTCAGAAGAAAGGACTGGATGTTACAATCCCTAGCATTTCTACACCACAATTGTCTTATGATGGGGTTGTTGGGAGACGAAAACTAAGACACATCATCAGTTGTGCACCTCTGCATCATTGGGTGTTTCGGCCTTTTATCACAAGATACCCTCCGCTGAGGCAGGCCCACCACAGGCTGATCAGACCTGCGTATCTCTTGGTCCGTTGGTCACCTTGGCAGTCCAGGTGGCATCTTTCCTTCTCAGCCACAGCCAGTGGCTGCTCCTTTCGGCGATGTTGGCCAGTTCTTTGGTTACTTTTCTCAGGGCCTGCCCTCTAACATCTACTTCCCTGAGAAACTTTACTGTGGAACTGGCCACAAAGCCCCTACACCCCACTTCCACTGGACGTACTTTCACCTTCCATCCTCTGAACTCTGCTTCAGCTGCTAGATCGGAATAACGCAGTTTTTTAACGCTCCTAAGCTTCATCAACCGCATCCTCCCATGGGACTGTTAGCTCAATGACGTAGGCATGTTTACTGGAGTTGGACCAGAGGACCAGGTCTGGTCGCAAGGTGGTAGTTGTAATCTCTGATGGGAACCTGAGTCTCTGACCCAGATCGATTTGTATTTCCCAATCCTTGGCTACATTCAGTGGTCCTAACCTATGAAGTGAGAGCTTTTTCTTCAATTTTTCCCCCTCCCGGATGAAGGATGTAGGTTGCTAGGGCATAGTTTCAACTTCCTGAGTCTCTGACCCAGATCGACTCGCATTTCCCAATCCCTGGCTACATTCAGTAGTCCTAACCTATGAGGTGAGAGCTTTTTCTTCAATTTTTCCCCCTCCCGGATGAAGGATGGAGGTTGGGAGGTATAGCATTGGTGGTTACTTGCACGCTTATTCAACTGCCAAGCACTTTAATACTTGATTGTGTTGCCAGGTGTATCTGCCTTGTTTTAAGCTGGTCTTGCATCCAACAAGATATGTTTGAGTGTCGCTGGAGCTGTACACAGCTGACAAGTTGGATTCTCTCCAAACCAAAGATTTAAGTTTGTGGGAGAGGGCAGGACGTCATAAGTGGCCTTGATGATGAAACTCAGCCTATTTGACTCCATGCTCCACAGGTCGTTCCATGTGAGTTTCCTCTTCTGCACACCCTCCCACATTGTCCAGCGGCCTTGTCTCACTTGACCTATGGCTTTGGACCACCTGGCTGCTTCTTCCTGTCGGCGTACCTCCTCTATTACCATAGTCCAGCATTCATTCGGGGTCGCCTTCTACCAGGTAGATGTTTTTGTTCTCAGACCAAAGTCTCCTCTACCTTGCTGGACATGGCCTATTATATCTCGGTGCCGGAGAACAGATTTAGCATCCAGCACAGCTGCAATTGGAGTCCACTTTTTCCCTGTTGCTAGGGTAGGAGCAACTCCTCTTACCACTGGGTCCCGAGATTCTGTGAGAGACATATCCAGTCTTGCCTTGGCACATTTGAATTCTTCTACTAGGCTAGAGATTGGCAATGAGAGGGCTCCATTCCCATAGATTCCAATGCTGCTGAGGCACCTTGGTAGTCCAAGCCATTTCCTTACTTGTGAATTCACCAGTCTCTCCAAACGTTTGGCATGTGATAATGTGACCTCGTACATGGTTATTGGCCACATAAGTCAGGGTAGTAACCCAAACTGAAAACGCCATAGTTTCAACTTCCCTGGTAGTGCGGTGTTGTTAATTTGCTTGAGACCGTTGATTGTATCCTGCCTGAGTTGTTCCAGTTGCTGGGAATCTTTGAGGTCTACATTATACCACCTTCCAAGGCTCTTGATGGGTTTCTCCAGGATTGTTGGAATTGGTTCACTATTGATATAGAACCGTTCATCTGTAAGTTGGCCTTTGAGGATTGAAATACTGCGAGATTTGCTTGGTTTAACTTCCATTCGTGCCCATTTGATGTTTTCCTGGAGTTTCTGTAGCAGGCGTCTGGTGCACGGTTTTGTTGTTATAGTGGTTAAGTCATCCATGTATGCTCTGATTGGTGGAAGACGTAGCCCATTCCTGAACCATTCGCCTCCCACCACCCACCGGGATGCGCGAATAATGAGTTCCATTGCAATGGTGAATGCCAAAGGAGAAATGGTACAGCCCGCCATAATGCCTATCTCCAGATGTTGCCAGGTGGTGATGGTGTTGTTCAGTGTTGTGACACAGAACTGGAGGTCCCGGAAATACGACTTGACTAACTCTGTGATGTTCTTTGGGACATGGAAGATGTTAAAAGCTGTCCATAAGATCTCATGAGGAACTGATCCAAAGGCATTAGCGAGATCTAGGAAAACCACATGTAGGTCTCTCCTTTCCTTCTTGGCAGTTTGTATCTGATGCCAGATCATGTTGGCGTGTTCCAGACATCCTGAAAAGCCACATCCCAGCTGTCTGGATTGAAATGTCAACAAAGTTGTTTCTTTGCAGGAATGTTGAGAGCCTTTGGGCTAGCACACTGAAGAAGATCTTTTCTTCCACATTCAGAAGGTTGATTTGACGGAACTGACTGATGGATGATGAATTTTCCTCTTTTGGGATTAGGATACCCCCCACCCTTCGCCATGCCTTAGGTATTATTCCTTTCTGCCAACCCACCCTCATCAGCTTCCAGAGATATTTTAAGACTCCAGGAGTGTTCTTGTAGAGCCTGTATTGAATGCCATTAGGCCCAGGAGCTGACGCTGACCTTTCCTGTTTTACAATACTCTCAACCTCATTCCAAGTGGGGGGGCCTTATGTCCATGTGGTGTTCAGGAGGTTGAATTGGTGGCATATCATCCGGAATGATGATTTGTTCATGCCCCCGGTCATCAGCATAGGTCTTCCTCAGGTGCTCCTCCAAAACTTGTACGGGTATTTTCAGCTTCCCACTCTTCTTCTTACTAAAGAGGCCTTTAACAAAATTGTAAGGATCCCTGTAGAAGCGGGTCCTTGCCCATTCTTTCCTCTTATGTTGTTTTCTCAAATATTCTGCTCTTCGCAGTTTTGTCAAATGCTGCTTTACCTCAGCTTACAGTGCATTAATACCTTCCCTTTCTGCTTTTGTGGCCTTCCTCCACTGCTTTCTTGGTTGTTTTCTTTCCTTCACTAGCCTTTCAATCTCCCACTGCCTCCTGGACTTGGGTTGAATTGTAGAACCTTTATACATTTTCTGTGTGTTTTCTTTCGCTCCAAATCTCTCGATGCTATAGTCATAAATGATAGTTTCCATTTTTTCCAGTTTTCTTTCCACAGGTCCTTTCAGTTTTTCTAGCAAGTGGACAAGGTCTATGTTGATAGTCTCCCACTCCCTCTTCTGGCTAGATTTGGGCCACAGGATTTGCGGTTTTCTCTCTTCCATCTTCCCCTCTGTTACTGGCCATGGCTGATTGGCCTCCCAGCTGGAGTCCACCAAAGGGTCTGTGCTATGTTGAGCTTCATTTGGGGTGCTGATACCCTGAGGACTGTGGGGGTTCTCCTGCCACCGGGCTTCACTCGATTGATCTAACCTACTTTTTTAAGAAGTACTGGTCAATGCGAGGCCCCTTGCCAAGCTCACCAAGGCACTTCTTTTTGCCTTGATGGATCTTAAGACCCTTCTCTGATGTTAATTTTACCCAGCCACAGATGCATCTCTGCAGCTTTTGTTCTGCCAGTGTCAATGATCTGTCAATTGCAATGCTAGTTGTCTGATTCGTACAAATTTTCTTTCCTTGGTCTATTCCCGTGTAGTCTATCCGTGAGTTTTCTTGCGCCTCCGCTCTTGCAGACTCTGGGTATTTTTTGTTTTGAAGTTTCCATAGCAATGATGGGTGGAACCAAAAATGCTAACTAGCATTGGGTCCTGCTGGCATGAGTCGCTAGCCCATGCCAGCCCCGTGGGGTCTATTCCCTCCTGGCAGCAGTCTCTCCAGGCCGTCACCTGGTCTTTCGCAGCAGCCACTGGATCATTCCAGATATTCAGATTTCAAAAGAAAGGACTGGATGTTAAAATCCCTAGCATTTCTGCACCACAATTGTCTTCCGATGGGGTTGTTAGGAGACGACAACCAAGACACATCATCAGTTGTGCCCAACATTTATTTCCGTCCAGAATTGCATTATTTTTTGCCAAGATCTTGTATTGATGGGAGAGTTGAACCGCCACATAAAGTCTTCTCTAGCGCATCCCAAAGATTCTCAATGGGGTTAGGGTCTGGACTCTGTAGTGGCCAATCCATGTGTGAAAATGATGTCTCTCATGCTCCCTGAAGCACTCTCACAATTTTAGCCCCATGAATCCTTGCATTGTCATCTTGGAACATGAAGAAAAAAATCCATTGATGGAAATACCTGGTCATTCAATATATTCAGGTAGTCAGCTTACCTCATTTTTTGGGCAGATAACATTGCTGAACCTACACCTGACCAACTGAAGCAACCACACATCGTAACACAATGCAACTTAAGGTTTTATTTGATCGTTTTATCTATCTATCTATCTATCTATCTATCTATTTGTTGTTTGTTTATTGTCTTCTTTGGTTGTTTTTACTCGTGGAATGGAACCACACACAGTCTCCTGTTGAATCAGGGCACATTTCACTACATGGTATACTCGGTAACCATGTATATGACAAATAAATTCTTTTGATCTTGAGCTTCTTCAAAATTAAAATCAGGAGGGGACTTTTTTTTTTTGGCCAGGCAGTGTAGTTGGTGTGTTGGTCACAAAAAGTGCAAAATTATTTAATGTATGAAGAATATTGGTGTGAAAAAGAACATATGGCAAACATGGACAAACTGCTTCAACAAAGAGTAGCGGTTGCTCAGTGACAGGAGCAGATAAGACAGTTACAGGACAGTTGTTGAATGATAAAAGAATACAACCTCAGAAATGACCACAGCTGGATCAGCACCTTTGTGACTCAACCTCAACGCAAACTCCTTTGTGATCTTCGCAAAACTGTAAATTTTGATAAAGCTGCTGTTCAGAAGCCAATTGTTTCAATGGCCAACGCAAGAAAATACACAGGTGTGGTGTAAGGAATACAAACCTCAACCCCAGAACAATACAAAAAGAGCAATATGGTCCAATGAGTCTTCTTTCGCCCCATGGTCCTGCATCTAATCAGACTTATATGTGAAGGAAACCAAAGGCCACAGTCTGTATAACCAACTCACACGAGTTCTGTTTTGTTTGTGGACCAATGCAGACAGACGCCATTTAATGGTGATGTCGCTCGAAGACAAACATGGCAGCTGTCTGATACAGCGTGCGCTGAGCAGAGTCCGCCAAAGGCAAATCTCAGAAACTTAAAACGTGTGTAAACCGTAAAATGTGCTCATTAAAAATTGTGGGCATACATGGCAAATACTAACATTTAAACGCACAATACTGACAAATCAGCACATTTATTTTAATTTATACCTAAATGCAAACTCAAAAATAGGCGGGAGTCAGCGCCTCAGTAGCACAGCAGGTGCAATTGTCCCTGCCCACCGTGCTCTTAAAGTGACGGCGCCCCTTAGACAAGGTACTGAAATCAAAAAATAGCAGCAACCTGCCAAAATTATACAAACAGGGCATAAAACTGTAATGTTTCCATTCCCATCAGTCCTGTTTGGCCTTGTCCCCTTATTTCAGGATGACAATGTCCCCATACACACCGATAAGTTCAGCAGTGGTTTCATGAACATCATGATGAAGTCAAGCATCTTCAGTGGCCTCCAGGTCTCCACTGAACCGTTGCAGTAAATTTTGTAGTGCAAAATGTGGAAAAACTCCACCTCTTTATCTCTCAAAGAACTGGAGGCTTTTCTTGACGAAGAGAGGTCACAGACAGGTGACAACCTGTATGTCGGCATTCCAACAGAGATGTACTGTACTGATAACCCAGTGCTTTCCGTTATTTTGCTCATCTTCTTGTTCGGTCCCAAATGAATAAGGTGTTCTTAAAGAGCAAGTTTGTAGAGAAAGTTGCCTGGGCACATGCTCCTCTGTCTTTGTTTTCCAGCTCTTTGTTCCGGGACAACAGAAGACAAAAGGAAATACGGGGCTCCTACACACTTGCACAATAGAAATCGAGTCCCTTGGTGAGGACTTTTATTCTACCCGAGGAGGTGGACACGTGGGCGGGCCGGGGACGAGCACATTGGAGCAGGAGGAGGAGAGGTGGGAGAGGTGGAGAAGCTCATCGTTGGATCGGTCGTAAACCGCGACTTCCGGAACTCGGACAGATTAGGACGCTGCTACACAAACACACACGCACGCACGCACGCACGCGGTGGTAGAGTCAAAACAGTGGCGAAGAGGCAGCGCTCACACCTCGAGAGCAACGTCGCATCACGGTCAGTGCAGTGTGCAGTTTGTCCCTGGGCCTCCGCTCCCCTGCTGCTTGTTGTTGTCGTCGTCGTAGTCAACGCAAGGGCGGCACAGGTAGATTTTATTATGGAGAATAAAAATTGTGGGGTCGATGGGCTGTCACTGTTCATGCGCCCCTGCGCGCTCTATACAGGTAAAATAGGTTAATTCCGTGCATTCATGTTGAATACTGATGGGGAACCAGAACAATTCGATATTTTTCAGACACGAATTTACCAGCGTGTTTCGGTGTGCTTTTACGAACTGGCGAGGCGATCAGAAGAGCCGGGGTTTATTGTGCGGAGCGGACTGATCGCCACACAGACGCCGCGTTACACATTTAGGGAATTTAGGGCTTTTCTCCAGAAAGCTTGTGGACATCCGAACATCCGTGCACACCGCGAGAGAACGCTTTCCAACACCATCTGCGGCAATTTTGTCACAAAATCGAACCACATTTGATGTTGTGGTTTCACGGCTCCATTTAACGTGTCGAAATGACCGCCGTGGCTGACATTTACAGCATCGACGAGAAACAACCTTTATGCAGGTCTGAAGTCATGTACAGGACATCGTTTCATTTAAAATGAAAATGTCATCGGTCAGTGTTGTGTCCGTAGGCCTAACCGCGATTATTATGAATATTATTACCTTCATCATTGTCAACAATAAATTGTCAGGTTCTGAGGGAGCAAATATAAAGTAAGCAATAGAACTGAAGCTACATATACTGTACTTAAGGGGGCAAATTAGGCCAGACTGAGCATTAGGGCTCATATCACAAATGTATATTATTATTATTATTATTATTATTATTATTATTCATAATAATAATAATGTCATCATGACGATTATTGTTGGCACAGTTGTTGTTGTAAGCTGTGCTCCTCATTTGTTAGAGAAGGAGAACAGAGCTTCATGGAGTGGTGCAGAAGCTGGAGCACTGAACTGTAGAACCGGCTGTGTGTACATCCCACCCCATGGAAGACTGCTGATGAGAAGCTGCCCTTGGTGGGTACACAAGCTGGTTGTGGTCCATACCCGCAGGCATATCTCATACCGGTCAATTTAAGCTACACTACATTAAAATTAAAACTCATGTAAAATGGCTGAAAATAAAAATGGGTCATTGCCACAGCCTCTTATTCAATGCTGTAAACCAATTTGTCACCAAAACATGTCTGATATTTGTCAGCTTCTGACCGCTTTCACCTTTCTTTATTATGTCATTAATGGAAGCGCAGAAAAAACATCCCTTCATCGATTTACAGGAAAGGCTGTGCAAAAATGTCAGCTATAATGTTAGTAAATGAAAATGCTTTGTAAGACTTAATTTTAACATAAGTTGAATCTTGATGAATCCACCCATTTTTGTTATTTGCTGCTCGAAGCTTCATTATAACTCATTTTATTAAAAAAAATACATTTTTTTTAATGCGCGACCATTCAACGAAGCGTTATCCTGTCAACACTGATAACCGTCATCATGTTGTTTTTGATCCCCAGAGTCAAGAACTCCAACCAGGAGCTTTAAAACAAGGGTAAATGCTTGGGGAAGTGGTAGAAGAAATGCACTTCTTTGCTTCTGTTGTGTTTGTGCCCTCTGAGTGCATTTTTCCCTCACCTAACAGCTGGATGAAGCAGATCATTTTCGCTACTCGATAAGAGTTTTTGAAGATAGAAAGTCAAAGAAAGTACGATAAATAAATAAACTGGACGTTTGCATCTTTGGACATTCATAGCATGATCCTCGTAACACAGGAAATTAGTATATTTTTGGCCCCACCATAGCTAACAAATTGTTATATTCCAGATTCACGTGTATGACCTCTGTTTTAGAACTTATGAAAGGAAAACAGTGTTTCATATCAGAAATGCTGAAGTGGACTCTGTTCCTCAGGACCCATTTGGATCTACTTGCTGTTGTGACAGCCCGTGAGAGGGAAAGTGTGGCCCTTGCTGTGTCCAGCTCCCAGGCCCAGGCAATGGCAGCGAGCCTGCTGCTCCACGCAGTTCTCCTGTGGGCTTCTGTCTCCTCCTCAGCAACTGCCGAGCAGTGCTTCTCCAAAGCTCACACCGACCTGATTGTCAACGCCAGTGCGGCCTTCCTGGCGAAAACAACAGTCTTGGATGCACATGCTAGTCCATCCCAACAGGCCTGTCTCCTTGACTGCTGCTCCCAAGAAGGTGCCTCAGTGTTTCAGATAAGATAACATTTTACTGGCCAAGTATTTTTACACATACAATGAATTTGACACCTTTGGAACTCATTCAAACACCCTTAGCATAACAGAACCCTAAACTAATGGAGGAAGTAATTTGAAGAAAATACAACAAACGCTACACAAATAGTACAATTATTTACAGGGATGTGTATGAGCATACTGAGGTGGACATTATAGCTGGGCTAAATAGGTGTTATTGGTGACACTTAGGGTGACGCTAATATGTACTTTGTTGCCAGTACAAACTCGTAATTGTAGCATTTGTAACTCCTGGAGTTGTAGAGGTCCTGGAGTTTGGACAGGTCAGAACCAGGAACCCTTTCTGCTGACTGGATAAATGGGATTATCATCTACATGACCAAGAAGTGGTGTAAGCAGAATAACAAACGTGACCTGTTTGCATGTCCATCCAGTTGTAGGCCCCACTTACTCAGTCAGGACCACCACGATGAGGTCAAACATGAGCGACATCATCAGAGCCGTTTACTGATCCCCTGTGAATATTTTCAACAAGGATGGCATAGGCTAAGCCAAACCAAGGTGGCCTACTTTAAACGCAAAAATAATTCCCCTGTGAACTTCTCGTTTCTTTCAGGTTTTAAATGCAACTGGGCTGTGTACAAACCCGACAAACCAGCTGGAAGCGAGAACTGCTATTTATTCCACTGCGAAAGAGAAGATGACTGTCCTCTAATTCCAATGCCCGGAGTAAACACCTACAACATTTTAAAAGGTAAAACATTCTCTTCCTGCACAACACACATTTTACTTTGGTTTACATGCACTGTGTTTTTACTCTTTTCAAGCTATTTTTAAACAATTTTCATCATATTGCATTAAGCAGGTGTATTTTTTTTACAGTCCTGTGTTATAACAGCAAGTGTTGGTAGGTGACAGTTGGTGCTGTCGACTGGCTGTAAATTTATCCATGTGTTGTTCCGGATGCCTCCGGTACTTATGTTGCACTTATTCATTTTATTCGACTTGAAAGTGTTATTTTATTTAGCAAAAACACATTATGAAAAGAAAACAAATGTAATGGAACAGCTTTCCATACCCAGTGTAAATGAATTCAATATAAATGTAATTAAAATACAATTACCGTAATAATAAAATTCCTTCCTGGTTATACCACCGGGTATCCTTGAGACCTGTAAGATTTTCTGAAGATTAATTATTGTTTATTGTATCTTTACTGTGTAATTGCTCTAAATATCAGATTTATAGCAATTACACAGTAAAGATATGCTTAAGCTTTTGTACCTTTCTGTGTTGACGTAAGTATATACCATTAAATTCCAGTTTTTTAATATTGTATAAATATGAAATTGAAATGTTTAACATTGCTTCTCTGTGTGTTGAATGTACTGTAGAGGTTTTCCTTTTTTGTAGGTGTGGATTATCCATCCAAGAACCATCTAACAACTACAACCACTACAGTCGTACAGCCAGCTGTTGTTGTGACATTATTATCAGCTAGTAACACACAACAAACCGCTAGTATGACATCATCAGTCACTACTAACACACAACCAGCCATGACCATAACATTACTTTCTGGTGTTACCACACATCCAGCTACCACTACCATACGACCATCCACCACTGCTGCACAACCAACCACCACTGCCGCACAACCAGCCACCACTAACACACAAGCATCCGCTTCCATGACACCACTAGCTCCTGCGTCCACACAACCAAAAACCACTATGACATCATTATCCAGTGTTACCTCTCAACCAGTCATGAGTACCACACAGTCAACAAGTACTGCACCCAGAACTACAAGTGCTACACAAACAACTTTTACTCTTGCTACCACTACCACGCCTTCTGTAGCTACTATAACTACAACACAACCATCTGCTTCTGTTACTTCAGCTCAGCAAACCGCTACTGCTGTTATACAACCAGTAACAACATCTACTGCTTTTACAAAACACTTAATTTTGTCCATAACATCATTAACACTGACTACATCTACTGCTACTATACCAACAACTACTGCTACTATTACTACACAGACAACAGCTTCGTCACAATTAACCACAGTTGCCACAAAACCCACTACCATTTTTGCTCCTATGCAACTAACAAGTAAAACTGTGGAATTAACTGAGCTTCCAGTCCTCACAACAGAAGCATCACTATGGACTCCCCCAGAGAAAAGATTAACAGGTAAAAAAGCCCACATTACAAACCTGCCTGCTTTCACAACAGGGACCAGTCCTTCAAAAGCAGAAACGCAGACAGTTATGGCCTTAAGCACCGCAAAGTCAAGTGTAACCACCAGGAGCCACAACAAAGCTGCAAGAAAGCAGACTGCAAAGGTGGTGAATTATAACACAAGAGCAGATACGGCTGCTGGGGTGACCACGCAGGTGGCCCGACGTGTGTCAAAATCTACAGCAGCCACTTTGACACAAAGTGCCTCAGCAAGGCCAGCTGGGACCCCACGCAAAGCGGTGAGCAGAAAGCCCAAAGCACACGTGAGGATCCCGACAACCGCAACGCAACCGGCAACCTCCGCCGCGAAGCCCCCGACAGCGACACCAGCTGCAACTACGGCGCAGCTCACAGTGATTCCCACTGCCCTGAGAAATGCGGCCAAGAAAGCTGAGCACAAGGCGACAGGTCAGTCCCACGCAGTGCCTCCTTCGCCCAATCCTGCTCGTGTAAATCCTCCCAGAAGGCACGGCAACCATCAGGGGGCGCTGAAGAGCAGCCTCGAGGTGACTGTGGTTGTTGGACTTGTGTTCCTCACTCTGGCCATTGCACTGGTGGGCAGGAAGGCGATGGAGTCGTTCAATCGACGGCAGTACACGCGCCTGGAGCTCAATGATCTGTACTATGATGTGTAGCGACACCTGCCTGCCCGGGGGACTAACTACCGCGAGGGAGCACAGCCTTCACATGCAAAAAAAAAAAAAAAAAAATTGCACCCTTTTTTTATTGAGATAACCTACTTGGACACTTTTCGACCTGTTTTTCAAGGTTATCGTACATGATTTAGACAAATCTGTTAATGAGACAAAGGAGAGGAACTGCTTAGGAGGGCCAAAGAATAATGGAATAAAGACGCAGCAATACCTCTTCCCCTTAAGCTCAGGTAATTTTTAAAATCTGGTAAATAAGTGGAAAATTGGGTGACTTTAGTGAAGTACGCCATACTGTATGTCCCAGTTGCATAAAACGGAGTAAAACAATTACACTTGTAGAATATGTCATATAGATAAGCGGTGAGTGACCCAACAGGGCATTGTCATTTGTGGCTTCCGGGTTTATGTCATTTCATACTGTGAAATTGGTGTATTTTTTTTCTTTTATTATTGATGTTTTACTAAGTTATTCACAGATCTTCAGTGGGCACTGTAACAGCAGAAAAACACAAAGGAGAAAGGGTTTATTAAGATCTGACATACAGTTCCCACAAAGTGTATACTTGGTTTTAGTGTACTGTTCACATAGGTAGCGTTCACTGAGCCTCACTATTTTGCTGTTGGTCTTTCGCTCTGTCTGCATTTGTGTGTTCGCGTGAGAGCACCGAAACAACGATGTAAGATTTGCTGTCCGAACAGGTTAGACGAGAATCCTCTCGCGTAGATGTAATGTAACCTTTGAGCACAAGATGGCAACAGGCACCAGGAAAAGCGACCGGTGACTGTGCGGTCAAGTCAGTGTCCGCACAACAATACAGCAACGATTTTTTTTAAAGAATTGCACAATCACAGTTTAGGATGTTTTGATAAACTCGAGTCTGGTCTTTAGAGCATGTATAATTTTATGGATGCTGTCAGAACATGAACGATCACTTACAAGTTTGGTGTCTTTTTGTTGAATTTTAAGTAAGGAATAGTAACTGTTGTAAAACGGTAATATGCGTTTTTACAATAAACCTTTTCATAAATGTACTTTGTGCATGTTTTAAAAGAATTAACTGTGGATGAAAAAGGGGTCTGCATAGCGGTCGAGGGAAATGGACTGGTGGTAATGGCAGCCATCACCACCAGAGGATTCGTCGTCACCTCCGCTCACCAGGTACATCAACCATTTTTGGTAAGCGGCTACTCAACTGAGAGTCGTGGCTGTCTGGAACCTGTTCAGGCTGGTAGCGTCTTGGCGAATGACATTCAAGTCCGTCTGAGGGTACTAATGCATACTCAGCCACACGCTGTGAGCAATTCACCGTCATCAATCCACCAAAGACATCTTTGGGAATGTGGGCGGAAACCAAAGTACCTGAAGGAAACACGGGGTGAACAAGCAGACTGCACACAGGGTGTCACAGTCGAGCCCTCATTCCAGCCCAGAGGCACCAATGCTATCTGCTGGGACTCTCACGCAAACCCCTAAGTGCGTTCAGGTAATCTGATATTAGTGCACTTGCAATGACCAGACATGTAGGAAGTCCTGGAACGTGTTCATTGTGGTCAGGAGCACTGCCCTTCCTGAGGCTCAAACCTCAAAAAACAGGATTTTTTTTTAAACTTCTGACATTCTGCTTTTCATTAAAACTCTTTTGAAGGGTATTTGAAGATTTGCGGTTCAACAGCATAACAGGAAACAAAGGTGCCCTTGGACTGGGAGACGTGTGAGAATAACCTGTGCTCGAGGAGATCGCCTCCCAGATGAAGACCTGCTTCTCAGGCCTTTCATCTGGGTTTGGAATTGTCGTAATAAATCAGCACAAGGAAAGGTTGAATTCAGGTTTGTTTGGGAACGAATGCGCACGGTGCAGTCAATAAGTGCTAACACTGGCCACCTTGTGGCGCTGCTAAGGCCGCAAAACATCGGTACAACAGGCCGGAACTTTACGACTAACCATTAAATAAAATCGATGTCACACGGATATTTTGCAGAAGACAAAACCTCTTTTATTACCTCCGGTCTCCGTGTGTGATTTTAATGACCTGCAGCAGTAACTTATTATTATTATTATTATTATTTTTGGGGATGAGGGGTATCATATATTAATTCTATATCTTATGTATAACTCTACTTCCGGTCATCCAAATACTTGATGTGCAATAACTCGTTTGTTGCTTCCCGTGTGAATAACTTTGGTATGCAGAACGTGTGATATTTCACTTATATGAGTAATATTTTGAATGAGGATTTATTGTAGTTTATTTATATTCTGTTTTATTTAATATGTTCATCGTTATATTTGCTCTTCGTATTATTTGTGTCTTTGTCTATTTGTACAGTTGTAACGTAAGTAATTTCCTTTGGGATTAATAAAGTTTTTCTGATTCTGATTCTTAGCCCAGGTGAACGGTGAGACCAAACAGCCTTTACTAAAAAAGGAAGAAAAAAAAGTTACGTTTGTGTTGTTGCAGATTATCCATTGCTGCTAGCAAATACAAACTTTGTACTGGGAAATTACGTAAGTTTACACGTTGGAGACCACCGATGGTGGATATAATGCCATCATTTGACTAGTCAGCCAAAGCTGAATCCGGACAGCTTGTATGATTTCGTCCCTGCCATTCGTACGGCGAAGCTTTGCATTCTGTCTGAAATAAGAGAGAAAACGAGAAGCCGAGCGCGGTGCGCAAGCGCTTTATTTCGCTACTCGCGCCATTCGCGCTGCACTCCTCCGCACAGACCCGGGGTCACGGGGCTCCTTTTCCGAGCCGCACCACCGACCGCGTCCTCAACAAAATAGTCCCTTTGGAATGCGCGTCTTCCCGCACGGACTATTGTTGTCGCGGCCTTACTTTTTTCTCTCCCGAAACGGCCACCTCCCGCCGTGTCTTCCCCTGCTTGATTTACCGCGTTATGGAATGAAGCGACAGAGACCCCCCGCGCAGAGGTTGCGTGTGTGAAGGGGGGCGGGAGGAGCGCGCGCGAGCGCCTGTAACAATAGCACGCGCACGGAGGAGAATAAGGGGGAAGGGGTGTGTGTTTATGTGCGCGCGCCCCCTCCTCCTCCTCTCCAGCCGGCGGAAGGAGACGGAACGGCGAGGCTGTGCGTCGCTGCGCAATGAGGCGTTTGGAATAGTAGCGCCAGCGAGAGGCGAGGGCACCATACGACGAGCGAAGCAGCAGCGATGGGGCCCCGAGCTGCTCTGGCTTCTTTGTGACGAGCTCTGGACGAGGTGTTGCGACCGCGGGACAGTGCCGGTTCCTGAAGAAGGGAGGCGGGCGGAGAACGGAGCCGCGCCGCGAGCAAGCGATGAGATCCCCGCGCTGAGCGGGAGGAGCGGCGGCGGCGCGTGCGGAGAAAAGGCTGGAAGATGGGCGCCGGAGCGCTGCTTGCGCTCGTGCTGCTCGTGACGGCTTGCCCGTTAATACGAGGTGAGTTTGCGCTCCCCCCCCCCCGCGCCTCCGCCTGCTTCACGGGAAAAGTTGGAAAAGACGCTCGGCGGCTCAAGTGGCCATTTTATTGTTTTGTGGAGAAGGCCTTGTGTGGGGCCCGGAGCTGCTATGGGGACCATCGATGGCCCGTGCCCGGGTGGCCCTTGCTAGGCTCGAGTGGGTCATTTCAGCCGGTCACTTTGCTGTCCGAGTCGTTCGCTCCGCTAGTCTTCGCCCCCGCTCCTGCGCGCAGTTTTCACCCTGTTTACAGCGACGCGGCGAGCCAGAGCCCACAGGGATAATTCCTTCGTTTCCATCGCCAAACGAGAGGCGTTCAGTTAAATAACCACAAAGTTGTGCATTTTAGCGCGCCTGTGCCTGGTTTTTCTGAGGCAAATGCTCACTGTAGCGCGAGCTCTGGTTCTCAGGTGTCGTGTTGCTTTGTCTCCAACTTTTTGCTCCTACGGAAACGCTACAACTTATTTGGTTAGTCTGCAAATGGAGATGGACGTTCGTTTGGAGTTATACTAACGTTTGCACGTCTCTTTCTCCTTCTCGCCGTTAAATACCCTTTAAAATGTTTTGTTCTACACTTCGTAGCCATGCTTTAGTAGTAAGCCCCCCCCCCAAAAAAAAAACAAACAAATGAACACAGAGCTGCAGATTTACATCGACATTTAAGTATGTGAAACATTTCAGATTTTCATTCGCATGTTATTAATGTCATAATGTTAACTTTGAAAAGGAATCTATGGTTGTACTGTGGATACTGTGTCCGAATCAGGTTGGTGCACTCATTGTACAGTGATCTCCAGAACTTTCTTCCTTTAAATGTCCAGGTCTTGTACTTGTTCTTTCAAACTGTGGAAAAGTCTTTCTAATCTTTTAGCTTCTAAATTGGGTGTCAAAGGTCTGTTGTAGGTGAGCACTGACCATTGCCATGCACTTTAGGATCTTCTACCTAGGACTGCAGGCAGTGATCTGAATTAGGCCATGCTGGGTTTGAATCCTCAGCTCCTTCTGTAGTAAGGTAGGTTTCTGAATTAGTCCAATAAGAATACCCTGTGGTTTGAATCAGCAAAATAGTGTAAAGCTGCTAATAAAACATTGTAAGTTGTCCTAAACATATGCATCAGCTATGAAGAGTGATACTACCTGGTTAGATGTCTTATTGGTTCACTTGTCATTTTGGTCACTTCAAGACAACATATTGAACAAAAATTTCATTGGGCATTTCTTTCTGTTCACCATGCATACAGGGAAGATGAAAAGGTTACCTGACAAGACAAGTAACATCTGGAATAGCTTGATTTGTGCAAATTGTCCATACCAGTGTCCAACAGATGAAGCTCTGGTTATGTTCCCCATTTAGATGCAACTGCATGTCTGTTGTATAGTTGCTGTGGTCCAGAGCCTAACCTGGAAGCATGGGGCGCAAGGCCATTGTTGGTCTTTGGTTCAAGTTAGGTTAACTCGGGCTTTGGGGAAAACTGTAAACCAGTTGCAAGCATAACAGATAACAGCTGTTTGTTTACACAATTGCCTTGCCTTTTCTCCTTTTGTGTAGTCTTCATCTGTATGGATTTTATATACAAAGTTTCTGTGTTAATCAATAGTAGGTTTGCATAATGGAGGAATGTAATCCATGCTTTTGTGCTTGGCATGCACAGAGAAAAATGCTTTTGGTTGATTTAGTATAGAAACTATTGGATTTCAAGATGAGTCAGTGTCATTTTAACAATGTTTATTCTTTGAGAGCACATTCATCCACCATATGTCAATAGGACTATTTTCAAAACGGAGGCTTCTGAGACTAGTCATTCACTTTAAGTTTCTCAGCTTAGTTTGTGTGTGTAAATTTAGTAAAGTACATTTTTTGTCTCAATTTTGCAACAGCGGTGTAATTTTCAGTAATTTTGTTTTTGTTCAGTTGTGATTAGAATATTGGGTCAGTTTTGTAGTTTTTGTTTTTGGAAGAGCTTAATAAATCAGTTGTGATAAAGGTATTGTGTTGGGGAAAAGCTACTGTAAACGTATTGCTGAAGTCTCCATGTGGGTGGTGGTTGGATCAGTTTCATAATAGCGATAAAGGTGAAACAAGACGCCAAGCATGTCAAAGGCCAAATACTAAGTGTCACAAAATGTAATTTTTCCTTGTATTTGCGCTTGGCAAGGAGGAGTGGTAGTTTTGGACTGAGATCAGTGAACTTCTGTGGTGTTCCTTAAGTTCATAAATATTTAGAGAAGGAAATTCCCCATGTTAAAAAACAGCATGTCGGTCAGAAGCACGGAAACTTGAGGTTGACCGTGATAGCGATACGTTGGCACTAGCAGTCAATGTGTCAACTTGAGGTTTGAATCTTCGCCAGCATTTCTGAAGTGGGGAGCCCGTACGATGCCCTGTGAGAGCACATGCTGTTTCATTGAACCTTTACTGCCAATTGTGTACCTGAGTTGTCAAAACTTAAGACATATTTGCTAAATGAGCACAGCTTTACCAGTGTGGGCTTATGAATCAGTAGCTTGCATACTATTTTAAAAAATTTTTATTTTATTTTATTTTTTAAATAAACTTGCACGAGTGATGCTCTTCTGTTTGTGCAACTTATCTACTCAAGTGCCTGTTTTTAGCAGCTTGTTGCTGTTGGCCCATTGGGTTCCCTGCTGTCTTAGTGCCTGTGAAATTCAGCGGTGCTGTGTTATGAATCTGTTAACTTCCTTCCTCCCATCAGAAAAATTACATTTACAGGGTAAGGCAAAGGAATTTCTCATTCCAAACTTTAAATGGTATTTTTTTCTGTTTCACTCAGCGCTTTGTGTATCAGCAGGGTTATAGCAACACATGGGCAAAAGGAGCATGGATACACACCACTAAAAATACACCCCTGAAATTGCTAGTCTTATGCTTTCCTGACTAGGTTTTTGGGTCTAAACCTGAGAATTTGGTCAGGTTATGTTAGTCCTCTCTGAGTAACTCTTGACCAATAATTGAGAACTGAAGAGGGAGAGAAAGAAATTGCTTGGAAGCAGACAATACCTTTAATTATCAAGAGTTCAACCAGGCCTCCATTTCATTCTCAGTCCTTGTCAGGCTCTAGTTGGGGGTTTGTGGGGAACACATCCAGATCAGTAAACAAAGCAAACTCTTGTGGATATGCTGCCACAGTGGCAGAGGGGAATTGGAATAATAAAAATTCATCCAAGCCACAAACCTGGAATGGACAATAGACCAGCGGCTTGTCTCCATTACCATTTTTACTGTGGAAGAAACTTGGCATTCTATACTTTTATGTAGTGGTCCACATATAAATAGAATTACTGTCAGCAGCTGAAAGTATTTGAGAGCAGCTCCACTGAATTGAGTCGCCAGTGCATTAAAAAAACCGTAAAGTGTCTTTTCATTTGGTTTGTGCCACAGTGTAAAGTGAGTTTGTCCAAGATATGAACCATTGTGAAGAAGTGGGTAGTTTGCCAGGATCTTAAACCGAAGTAATTATTATTCAGGATTACCTGCTTGATTTGTTGTTTGGGCACCATGCTGGCTGTTATTTGGGGTTGATACGTGTTAAGTGCAGTGATTTGAATTTTAAATTCACTCTGTCTGCATCTGCGTAGCATTTAACTGTGAATCATCTTCCTAGTGTGGGGTGACACAAATCCTTGATCCAATCTTCTCCAGAACATTTTTACACGTGTTGAGGTAGCAGAATTGTAAATCTTAGCTTGGCAAGACCACAGACTTTATTTAGGTATAGTACAAAGTGCATGGTAAATATTTCTGTTGAATCTGTGTGCTTTGAATGAAGGGTTATTTCATCTGCCTGAATTAGAACTGACCACAGGTGAGAGGACTGTAGATCTGCAATGTAAATGACCTAAGAGGAGGTGTGAAGTTGCTCTGTAGGTAGCAGCGAGCAACATGTCTTTCCTTATCACAGGAGTCCTGTTCTTTGAGTAGATGTCTTTTTGGAAAAATTAGCTTTATTGTTTTAATGGCACACTGGCACTTTCTTAGTTCTGCACTATATGCTTGTGATACGCTTACAATGTCGTGCTTTACTCTCATCCTTCAGGCACTCCCCTCCTGCTTTATGCAAACCGGCGGGACTTGCGGATGGTGGATGCAGCACAGAACAAGGGCAATGCCACAGTGGTGGTGAGTGGCTTGGAGGATGCAGCGGCCCTGGACTTCGTCTTTGACCGTGGCCTCATCTACTGGAGCGATGTTAGTGAAGAAGCCATCAAATGTACCACCCTAAACCAGTCCATCAGCTCCTCCACCACAGTGGTGTCAGGTCTGGCCTCACCTGATGGCCTGGCCTGTGATTGGCTTGGAGCTAAGCTCTACTGGACAGATTCAGAGACCAACCGCATTGAGGTGGCCGAACTTAATGGATCTTCACGCACAGTACTCTTTTGGCAGGACCTGGACCAGCCGAGGGCTATAGCCCTGGATCCAGCAAGAGGGTGAGTGCAGTCCACTGACAGAATAATCTGTCTTGTTTTGGGTTGCGTGAGAAAAAATTCAACTACTTTTGACTCTGGCCAGATTGGGTTTCAGACTGCTCAGGAAGCTCTTTGGAGAGAAGTGCCTAATCTCAGCCCAGAACAAAGACCTCCCCCCCACCCTAGGAAAGGGTCAGACATGCGAGTTGTTGTATTCGATTCCATGTAAGAGGAGTCGCTAGCAGTGCATTTGTGCAGGAGCACCTTACTGATCTTCTATATCAGTGTGTGATTGTAGAAGCATTTGCTCCCTAAGGAAGGGTAACAAACGGGCCACGGTGCGATTGCTCAGTGAAAGGCTCATCACTTCTTCACTTGCTTTGCAGTTTACTGAAGGTCAGGATTTTGGTCCAGGCTGTTCTTTAAATTGCAGCCTTTGTTTAGTGTGGCTTTCTTATTGTAACTGACTTGTAGGTATCTATTGTACTCTGTTATATTATGCTTCAGTTTTTTTTTTCTTTTTTCCCCTTTCCTGGTCTACTCTGCTCTCTCATCCTGACGGTAGTAGAGACTAGTTAGACATGTCCTAGTTGGAGATTTACAGTACTCTGCTAATGGTATTTTTGATACTTTTTCAGTGTAATGCATAGGTTTTCTAATTAAAATCTGGATCTTACTGTAATATAATGATCATTTGGTGTTGTCCTCATTTTGTCTTAGAAGAAAGCATTTCCTCATCACTCAGGGAATGTCAATCTGTTACATTGCAAATTTGTCTCTGCACAACATAGATTCTGATGTGCTTTATGAAGCTGAATTTTGTAACCCATCTGCCATTACCATGGTGATTAGTTTCACCTTTGTGTTGAACACCATGTATTGGAGAGGCTCAGCTTTTCTCAATATGGTAAGGAATGAAATGAGTACTCCTGGCCAAATAGGACAACAAAAGCTGTCTCCAAAGACCTGAATGGTTTTAATTGGAAAAGAAAATGTCTGCAGGAAATGGAACAAACAAGACAGTGAGACACTTATGGATATGAAGTACCCACAGCCCCGATTGCTTGCACTATTACCGTTCCCTTTTGCTGGTTTTTACTTTGCTCTGGTATATGAAGTGGCGGGGGCAGGAATCCGTTGGCATGCCAAAGTATCATCTTTCAGAAGTCTGTTTTAGTAGTGTTTACTGCAGGGTGTAAATGTGTTTGAAAATAACTTTGAGAAGGGCCACCTAATTTTACTGAATGGTCATATCTGGTCTTTGTAAATGAAAATGGATCCATTAAGTTGATTCTCTCAGTCACTGTGTAAGTGATGTGCTGCTTTTCTAGTAGCTTCACATAGTTTCTGGAAATTTTGGAAATGGTTCAGCAATTACCTCGGTAGAAATCAGATTGTCATTTATATTATTGCTTTTACCAGGCAATGAAAAAAATCTCTGTGCTGGTATGCCTTCACTGTCCTTGATTACTGCTCATTAACAGATCCTGCATCAGCAGAATTACTCAGGGTGAAGGTATCTGTGTAGGTTAAATGCATTCCCATTTCATGTCTTTTGGCGTGAATGACAAGAGAATGCCATGGATGGAGCTTCTATCTGTGTTTCCAAAGCACATAACTTCCTGCCTATATAGTACCTGGCAGCAGCCATTCCTTATGTGAATCTAGTTAATCGGCTACCTTGGTATTTTCATGGACATGCACATAGAGCATGAGAACACTAGTGTTGAAGAGTACTACTGGTTGAAATACTTGCTCCCTGAATTCAATAATTAATAGAATTAGTGTGAATCCAAATTAAACCAAAAAATGGGTAGCTGCAAGCAGATAGCAAAGGACAAGATGAAAATTATGTATTGACAAGCTGAATCTTTTATTTGATGTGCAAGGCTTAGCTTGGAGCTATTTGTGCCTATCAAACAAATCATTAATATTAATAATGTACTTACCCAGAATACCAAGTGAGAACCCCCTGTCATACACACAGTTGAATTGTGCCTAGGTATTTGCCTGATAAGTATCACAGCCAACAGACACCAGTGTTTCTGTAGGAGTTCTGAAAGTGTAATTTTGCAACACATATGAAGTCAAAGGTTAAGTGTCAAATTTCTGTTCACCAGGAAAATCACACTTTTCTGTAAAGCTGTGTCAGTATGTGCTGTTTTTTTTTTTTTTTTTTTTTTTTAAACTGCTGCATGTATTCTGGTTAAATGCATGATGTTATGGTTCTCTTTCAGTGTTTTTGATGAAAGCTTTTAGGTTCTCTTTATTTTGTTAATGTGTTTTGGCATTCTTGCCTTTTTTCTCTTTAGTTCTCTCACACAAAGGCATTTCTGCACATTTTTAAATCCTGCGTATATTTATAGTTGTCTGTCTTGATGTTCTGATGGGATTGTTTGTGGCGGTGGTCCATTTCCAGTTGGTGTCATACTTGCCTTCATTTGCAAGGGGGTTGGATGAGCATAGGTTTACCCGCTGTAGGACAAAGACAGGCTCTGTTTGTGCCATTCCATGGGAAACTCAAGAATTGCACACACAATGAGTTAAGGAATGTGCTTTGCTGGGCTGCGAGTCAGCTGCAACACCACTACATCTGCTGGTGATACCCAACGTGATATGTTGCTGTGCTTGGGATTTGGTCTCCCTCACTGAATGTGCAGTAAATGATGCTTTATTTATGGAGCACTGACAGTGATGTGACACTAGTTCTCTCCATTGTAGTAGAAGCTCTGTCTGCTTGTGGGGAGACTGTTCAAGAGCATCCCTGCAGGTTATTTATGTTCCTGCCATTGTGAGGTAGTTTAGTTATTTGTTTACATACCAGGCTAATGAACAGGGCTGTTAGCAATGTCAAAACACCAAAAATGTGTGCAAATGTTATAGTCTATTTGTATCGTTCCAAATATGTACAAAACTGTGTTGATGTGAAATTTACTGTAATCTTTGGAAAAGGCTTTCTTGTGAATTTGTAACTGATATCTGCCAACAACCAGCAAGGTGAAACAGTGTAACCAGCTGTAACACAAGCAGCATGTTTTTTGGGGGCCTGGTAACCAGATACTACTGCATGGAGGGTCATGATTCCTGTGTTTGTTGGGAGTAGGTAACTGTTGTGTCATACCTTGGTAGCACAAGTGCCTTTTGTTTTTGCAAGAATAACTTTGTGTTCTGGACTAGTGGCCCTAGTTATCGAGCCACATCTTTTGTCATGTGCTTTACAAAATGCTTAATTTGCTAAATCAGTCTTGTTTTCTATCAGTGTAGGGTACAAATCTTGAATATGCTCCTTAGAAGTAAACTCAGCTCTTGGTAGCTGTGTATTTTCAGGTAACAGTTATTTCTCTTATACTTGTTCACAACCAGCACAAGTCTAAAGGACTTGTTATAGCCCTTAACTGACCCCCCCAAACATTAGGGAGCCCCTGTCAGCTTCGATGCTATTTATAAAGTTGCTCTAGAGGCAGTTTTGTCCTTTCTATCTTGGCACAGGTCACCAGTCCTGCTCGACACATCCTCAGTTGACAGGGCATCTGTCTAATATACTGTCTTTTCTTATGTTGGTCCCTGCCCTTTTTCTTTTTTCTTAGCATGCCAACACTTCCCAGGGCACTAGTCACAGCTTCACTTGAGCACTTAAGAGGACTCCCAGCAGCACAAAATCTTGTTTTGTGTTCTTGTTGTTCTTGTGGAATTTCATCAGAAATATCTGAGGATGAGGATTTTTTTTCAAGATTGTGTATACACCCCTTTCAACCTTGTCCTCACCTCTTGCCCTATGCATTGATGCTACCAAATGGTCACCCTTTTCTGAAGAAGCTTATGACAGACACAATCTGTTTACATTTTCAGAACAGTTGTGAAGAATCTTGGGAGGGGGACACAGTACCTGACTGTCATTTTCTTTGCCCATTGGTCTAGAGGAGGTTGTAATTTTCCATGAGCAGCTTTTCCCCTCCCCTTAGCCTTTGTTGTGTTCCCACCTAGTGCTTAGCTGCGCTCAGACTTGAGGTGATGTCTTTCCCCATACAAGCCCTCTCCCTTTTTATAGACCCATTATAGACAAATAGCTGCAGAAGATCTGGGCCAGACTTCAATAAATGGCTGCCCTCTGGGCATGTAACTCATCTACCTGTGTGAGGGAGAGGAAAGTGGTGAGGATGGAGTATCTGTACTCTTTCAAAACCAAGTGAAGGATATGCTGATGAACATACAGTTCATCAGCATAGTTTGAGGAGTTGGAAAGCAGGCTCTGAGTTATGTGCAGTTGGACATTTTGTTATAAATTGGTTCTATACATATTGACTGTAAGGAAACTTTGGTGAATGAAGATGGAGTGCATGCCCATTTTTGCTAACTTCCTTTGATGCCCATATAAGAAAGGATGGAGAAGACACATGAGCTGTTTCACTGCACACTAATTTAAATGATCTGTCAGTTTCCCTTATTCCAGAGTGATTCCCACAAATTTGAATGTTGACTATGATAAATTTTGCAGTTATTTTTTAGAATCCTGCTCTAAATAAAAACACTCATCAGTGTTTCTTCTTCTGATGTATTGTCTATCTACCCCTAGCAGTAGGATCAGAGGCTGAAATGTAGGCTTGGTCCATGGTCTGTATTTCTTGTCACCCCTTGCCATCACATTACACAACAATTTTTTTTTTTTTTTTTTTTTTTTTTTTTTTTTTTTTTGAGTCCTTTACTTTGCTGGGGTTCAGGCAGTTGGGGAAGCAATGTTGGGGGGGTGTCACTGCGCAGGCATGTGGACAGGTCCTGCTTCCTGGCAGAGTGTAAAGGAGTAGGTGGTGCCTGGAGTAGCAGCCCTGTAATTACTCCATTGTGCAAATGCATGAGGAAGCCTTTTAATTGTTGGCCCCCTCCCTCCACTCCTGTGTTACAATACACATCCATTGCATCAACTTGGCATGTAAATGAGACCAGCCTTTTAATTTTATTGTTTAAACCCTTCATCCATATTGCAAATAAGGCAGTGCTTTGGAGCATTTTTGTTGGTTGAGCATTAGATGTTAAGAATTTCACAGCGAAGACTTGATTTTCTGTTTCCACTAGACGCTGAGTTACATATACGCCCCAAACTTGGGAAAAGTTGGGGCGGTATGGAAAATGTAAATAAAACAGAAAGCAGTGATTTTTTAAAAAAAAAAAAATTTTATTTTATTTAAAAAATTCACTTTGACTTGTAATCCATGACAAACAGTATAAAGACAAGACATTTAATGTTTTGTCTGGTCAACTTACATATTTTTGTAAATATGTATCCATTCTTGCCATTGAGGGCCTGCATAAAATGTTGGGATGGATCAGTTTTAGAGCCAGTCATAAGTTTAAAAAGAAAATAATGATTTGAGTAGAAACAGATGATATTCAACAGGTGATTGAAATCATGCTTGGGTGTAAAAGCTGCATCCAGGAAAACTCTAGTCCTTTAGGAGCAAAGATGGACTGAGGATCACTAATTTTCCCACAAATGCATTAGAAAATTGTTCAAAAGTTTGAAAACAATGTTTCTGAAAGACAGATCAGAAGGGATTTGGTTATTTCACCCTCAACAGTGCATTGTATAATTAAAAGATACAAGGAATTTGGAGAAATTTCAGTACGTAAAGGGCAAGGATGCAAACCTAAGCTGACTGGACTGCCTGTGATCTTTGATTCCTCGGACGGCACTGCATCAAGACCTGTCAGTCAGTGAGATATTGATATAACCACATGGGGTCAGGATTTATTTACTTTTATCTATTTGCTGTTTGTTTCTTGTCTTCTTGGTGTTTGGTTGTTTGTGCAGAAAAATTTACGAGTAAAACAGTCTCCTGTCTTATTGAATCAGAGCACATTTCACTACATGGTATACTCAGTAACCATGTATGTGACAAACTCTTTTGACTCTTTGTAAAGGTTTGCCAAAGTACTCAAAGTAACACAATATGTAATTACATCCACAAAACTGGTTGCAACTGTACTGTGTAGAAAGGAGGTCGTATTTTAAGTGTCCAGAAGCACCTTCGACTTCTCTGGGCTCAGAGGCATCTGAGATGACTGTTACACAATGGAAATGTGTATTGTGGTAACTTGCACTTCTATGAAGGCACCATTAATGCTGGGGAAAAAAAACAGATTTTGAAGTAACATGTGCTGTCTTCAAGATGACAGCTCTTCCATGGATGCCATTCATATTTCAACATGACAAATGCAAGTATTGTGAGAAGGAAAGGCAACATTAGAAATGGGTAAATTCGTTACACAACTTTTTTTGAAATATGTTGCAAGTATTGCAATTAAAATGTTTATTTTTGACAATTCATTAGTTGTAACATCAAAAATGACTATCATTTACTATGATACATCACTGCTTTCTGGGTTTTTTTTTTTTTTTTTTTTTTTTTTTGCATTTTCCATACCGTCCCAACTTTTTCTGATTTTGGGTTGTATGAGCTAGGCAGTGACATATCATGACAGAACAGCTTCCAAGGCAGTGATTTATCTCAAATGCAATTTTTAAAATTTATTTATTTATTTTTTGTTTAATCTAAGTTGCCTTTTGCTTATATGGTTTGAGTCATAAAAAATGTGTATGAGTTGAAGATCAATGTTGAATCAGATGTTATTGATGTTCTTGGTCACCAAACAAATAAGCCCACCTTCAAATTGTTTGTGTGGCTGCGTCAATGGCAGGCTGATGGCTTGTTTAGGTTGAGAACCATAACAAACCACAAAGCTTGCTTACTTTTTTCCTTCATGATCCAAACATAACATGCTCTGTGACCATATCTGGGACAATGAAAAGAAATCTCGAGTTAGTTTTCTGCTTTGTTCCCCTGCTTTTCACGATGTGCTCATGCTAAAGGCCAACATCATGGAAACTGTAGGTCAGGCCAAGAGGTACCAGCTGAGGTGTGTGAGGTGGATTAAGAAGTGATAGTTTGCTGTAGCCAAGCATTATTCTTCTCAACAGAACACTGAATGTTTGTTTTATTTGTTTGACGTAGTTACTTAAGCCTTTCACTTTTTTTATGTTGTCACAAATGGGTGAATGAGGGACCTGTATACTGGTGCTCAGGTGAACATGGGAGGATTCTTGCAAAGCCTTCAGTGCATGAGCAGATCCTTGTGGAAGTTGAAGCGCGTGTGGCTGCTCGCATCAGTTGCAATGGAAAGCCCCCAAGTCGCCCTTCAGGGGCCAAAAGATTATAACCCATTTCAGTCCCCAAGTTTTAACTGTAAACCCAGCTATCAAATTTTAACAGCCTGGCTTAATGACAGTCTGTCCCTGACACATGGGTTCTTTGGGGAAGTCTGGATCCTTTTGTCATCCCATTTTAGTAGTCTAATCTATCTCCCAGAATGTTTGTTCATTTTATCCCTCATGAGGGTCTGTGTAGTTTTTTTTTTTTTTTCTTCTCTCCTCTCTCCCCTCCTCCATGAAAACCAATCTGTGTAGTGATGCTTAACTTGAGTGGCAGCTGATTCACACCCTTGGCCCCAGTTTCCCTGGAGGAGGACCATCAGACTAGGAGCAGGGATTAAAGTCATGGGCAGGCATGTGCAGTGTTCTTAACCACAGGGTAACCTAACACACTGTGGTGGTGGTGGGGTGTTGTCCTTATAATACAGTAGTCTTTAATGCTGCTGTCTGTAATACAGCAAGCAGGCCAAGGCTGCTTTCCCCATTGTTCCTGTTCCTAATGTTTTTAAGAGGGAGTTCTGTAACTTCTTTCTTTCTAAACAGTACTGAAAGACGCATGCAGTTACAAGGGCTGGTCAGTGTGTAGTAATTCGGCATTATTGAGCAGGGCATCACCGAACAGTGCTCTGTGTGCCAAACGTCCGAATGGATGCCTCTCGTTCCATTTAAGATGGGTTTAGCTTGAGAGTTTGATACACCGAACACAAGGTTACCAGATCACTAGGACGTACTCGACCAGGAATAATTGTGTATCTTATGGAATAGTCATGATTTTGGAAAATCTGTTTTGTACTGTAAGGCTATTAAAATGAGAAATTGCATAGATGGCTAATGTTCTGTATCTTACAGTTTTCACTATTTTACAACTACGCAACAAAACCTTGTATTTCAACTCATTCACATGTGTCTTTGTGGGTTTTTGAAGGCCCATGACTAAGGATTTTACTTCAAAAACAAATGCAAACAAGATTAAAATGTCAAAGAGCAATGCCCTCTAGTATTTATACAAAACCAAATGGCAGGTTTATACTTCTGTAGTGATCTGAATTGCCTTCTAGTTTGTAAAAGGCCTTTTAGCTGGTAGGATCTGGACAATTTTGAATTTACAAGTGTGCAACATGAATAATAAAACCTAAGGGTTCATGTTCTTTGCCTTTGGGTTCCGGAAGAAATGAAATAAGCTTAACAAATACCATTCTGACCTTAATCTTGCCTCTGGACAAGCTGCAGCTTGCCTTAATCAGTTAAAGGCCAAAAAGGGGGAATTTTCCTGCCTTTACTTTATCACAATGGCCCCTATTGCTGTCTGGTTATGGCTCTGCACCCTATGCACGTGTCAGCTCTGCTGGGGAAGTATATTTTGTTCCTTAGTTGAAATTAATTCTGCATAATTTACTGTAGGGCAGAAAGAATTCCTTGAGCAACTCTTGAGAATTTGTCCTTTTTGTTTAAGATGATGTCAAAGCCCAGAAAAAAACTGCCATTTTAAATATTGTTGAATTTCAATTAATATACTAGTGAGCTTTGGCTGTCTTGTGATGCACTGTGGCAGCATATGTGGAGGAAAAATTGTGCCTAACTTGTGATTAAAAAAAATATATATATATATATATATATATGCCTCTCTCAGTAAAAAGAGAAACCAAATTTCCTGAGGCACTTAAGAAAAAATGCCCCTCTGCTCAAAATATAGCAGTATCTTTCTGGAAAGGCATCATTGTAAATGTTTGTTTACCCCCCCCCCCCCCACCAAAAAAAAAAAAAATAAAATAAATAAATAAATAAAAAAGAACGTGTTACGAACCTTTTAAGGTTTCCAGCTGCAAAATTATTCCCGATCTGATAGTCCAGTGTGTGTCGGCAGATACTTTTTAAAAAAATGAATAATTGTATGTGATCTGCAAAGCTGAAATTTTATACGAATTTTACATTTTTACATAATTCCTATCTAGTGCCATTTTTCCCTTTGCTTTAACATTTGCATAAAAATTATTAGTTATTGGCACAGAATTCTCATATCTTGGCCTCTTCCCTCTTTTTCCTGTTTAAAAAGTAATAGTATTCTTATTGCATTACTCAAACTGTCAAAATAAGAGTACTAGATTTTTTTTAAATAACCACAAGTTGCAGCCTTATTTTATTGTGTTCAACCCTCACCCACATACCCTGGTTGTGGCTCTACTATGATCCCTCCCCCACCCCCACCCCCCGTCACTGTTGTAGAATAATTAGGTGATTGGCTGGAACCAGCAACTTTGGCCTTCCAACTTTGTCCTTAACCACTACTTTACCCTGAGTATTCATGTTCCGTCATCTAGATATCTGACAGTCATAAATAATGAAAGCCCAGTTTTTTTGGACCACACCTGCAGTGATACCCATGTGAATTGACCCTTGAGCATAGCTTGTATCATGGTCTGATGCAAATGTGGTGCAATGGACTGTAAGTGCACTTTAATTTATTATAGTGTGTCAGAGGCATTTCTCAAACATCCTAAAGGCCTGAAATGATGAGTGCGCCTGCATCTTTGGACAGATTGGTACTTGGTTTGCACCACAAGTGCTAAAGGTTTATGTTCAGGATCACTAAAGGGACTACAGTGTGCTAAGTTGTGCAGTGGTAGAGAAGATTTTTGGGAACTGTGCAATTAGTCTCATTAAAATTCCCACCTCAGTTGGGTTCTACCCCCAAATGTGACATTGTTGAGCAGTCCTTCCCTGAGACTGACCTCTCTTAACCTCTGGTAATAACAGCCTGAAGTTTCCCCATCACATGTGGTGAGACACTTGTACAGGAGAGTGGAGCTGCATGGCTAAGGCAATACTCTGTGTTTGTCCACCTCAAACTCCTCCCTCCTGTCCCGTTCAACTAGTTTACACCCTCCCTGCCTCCACTACCATGCTCCGCCATCTGGCTCCTGAAACTAAACCGCTTTCTGCTGCATTCCCAGACTGACTGTCAGGGACACTGTTTACAGGCTCATCAGGTCCCTGTGCCTTGAAGTCTTGTGTTTCTGTGCATTTTTTCCCCCTATACTACTCAGTATCTAAACTCAGTCCACATTTGCATGTTTCTTCCTTCTGTAGTCTGAGCAGCTAGCATTGTGTACAAATTTCAGCATAAATTCAGAACAGTATATTGGTGCAAACTTAAACTGATTTTTCTTGCTGTTTTGTTGTAACATGCCAGAGTTTAACTGATTTAGTGTTTGAAGGAATATTTAGACATTTTCTGCTTTGTATTTTCCAAGATGACTGGGCAATCCCTATAAAAATGAGAAAATAAGAGAAGACCACTGGTGACTGTAGCCATTTGTCTGACATTCTTAGGTGCTTTAAATTGCATTCAGGGAGTTCACTGTTTTGAGGTCAGCAGACTTGGTCTCTGTGCTGCCAAATGTGCAGCTGTAACCATGTCTGTACACTGTTAATTATAGTGAGGCTGTTATGCTAATTAGTGGTGTTCTTGTGCTGTGATTTTCTGTCTGGAGTACGATTCCCTTTCCGTGAGCACCTCTTCATTCAGACTGTATACTACCCTTCATCATGCATGCAAGCAGTTGGACTGAAGATTAGCCTCAGTAGGTGACTAGAATTTTGTGATTCTTCTTGTGAGAAGTGCTACGCAATTCCTTTTTTCATAATTTATTTCAGCTAAATGTAGTCATGATTGTGTTTTGTAGATGGCTTTTTGTTAGTGACTTGGTTCATAGGAAGGTTGTACTCTTTAGACTCTAAAGTTTCCTGCAGCATAGTCTGGTTTCTATTCCATGTTGCCTTTGGACCAAGTGCTCAAAAACATGTCAGATCACTTATCAGTGTAATCCAGTTCTGCTGTTATAGAAAGCCACAATAGCCTAGAGGAAGGGAGACATGGAGGAGATCATTGTCTTTCATACTAAAGTGTAAATGTCCTCTGACAAAACCATCCCCTCCCCCAGTTTCTGAGGACCAATCAGTTCATTGCACACACCCCTTCACCACCTACCAGGCTTGGGGGGGGGAGAGGTCATTGCATGTGTCCTGTGGGGTACTTCATGCATTTTGTCCACAGTCCCTGAGTGGGGGGTAGTAGTGTTGCTAAGGGAGGAGGCACCCCAGCTGTGCAGGGTGTCAGAGGCCAATTTGAGGAAACAAAAGCATCCATTAGCACAGGACTCCCATGGCCACACTCCTTTGTGTTCATGCAAAATTGCAGGATGTATCACCCTGACAAATCACTCCTCCATGCTATCTCAGTCTCTCTCTCCTTCCGAACAAACCCTTACTTCTGTAAAGCCACCCTTCTGGACAGTCTCAACACTCTTGTTGTTCCCGTGAAAGTGTCCAGTACTTAACATAGCTTTAAGTGCTTCATAAAAACCATGTAGTATAGTGGAATGGTCTAGCTGAGACCTGGGTTTGTAGCAGAAGATATGAAAGCAAGTCAGTTTTATTGCAGCTGTTTTTGTTTTTATGTCTTGCTATGAACCTAGTGTTCTGTATTGCCAAGTTATTTACTATCAAATATAGGACAGAATTTAGTACTGCAGAACCTGTTTCAAATGTTGATTTAGGGTGGTGTTTATCCAGCTTGTCACTGTTAAAAAAAAAAAAAAAAAGATTCATAGGACAGAGCAGAACAGGGGGAGATGGGAGGTGGTCCCTTCCTTCATTAAGTTGATTTTGTATTTTTCAGTAACATTGGATGAACATGTGACCCGATACTCCTAATACTATTAGACTGAGAATAATGTGCACTATAATGATGGTGTGACTAGTACAAATAAAGCCCCCCCTCATTTAGGTTGTTTGACGAAGTTAACCTTTATATAGCACCTTTAAAGGTACTTTATGGTCAACATAGTATATTTATATTGCTTTTAGACAATGCAGATTAGCATAATGAAAGTCCCTGCCTGGCTAGCTCAGTCGGTAGAGCATGTGACTTGTCATCTCAGGGTCGTGGGTTCGGCCCCACATTGGGCGTTGATGCAAATCCAGCCACAAGGGGGTGCACCTCTGTGCGGATCCCAAGCCCGGGCAAAATGGAGGGTTGCGTCAGGAAGGGCATCCGGCATTTAAAAAAATAAAAAATAAAAAAATCTGCCAAACCAAATATGCAGACGAGCCAGTCCGCTGTGGTGACCCCTGACAGGAGCAGCCGAAAGTTGGTTTTTAGAGTAGTATAATGAAAGAACCCTACCTTTGCAGAAAATCACATGTGAAAAGAAAACTAAACGAGAAAATGGTAAAATAAGAGATAAAAACAAGAACTTCAGTGTACTATTTAAAATTAATTCTGAGTGTGTTTGTTTTACACTTGCATTTAAAGGGGCTCAGTACAACAGATTGCCTGATCTTCATGTAGAAGGAATTCTGCTTAAGGTTAGATTCCAATGGCACGCACGTGAGCTTCAGGGACCTGTAAGAGGCCAGCATCCGAGCAGTGAAGATGGGAAGGTGAGGAGAAGGACAGGCACACTAGTGCCAGGCCATGAAGAGTTTCAGAAGAACACATGCAGAATACCAGAATCTGAGAGATTAATATCATGTTGCTACATCTTAGCTCTTAACTTGTTTTAACCACAATGTCAGTTGAAGCAACAGAAATTATCATATGAGCTTTGCTATGAATTTAATGTACAGTAAGATTCAGATATACATGTTTATGATATATTCAGGTGACTTTATTGGTCCATATAAAATGTGTACTTTATTCATTCATTCATCTATTATCAATAACTGCTTATCCAGTGCATGGCTTGTGGTCTCTCCCAGAAGCATATGGTCTGAAGCAGGATGTACTCTGGGTATGGGATGCTCATTCATTGTAGGCCAATCTCTAACAGGCACACATACACTATGAGCGCCACTGTCCCCTATTCTACTACGTTTCCCTAAATTTATGTAATATAGAAGTGTTTGTGTTTATCTGAGAGTTGCTGGTTCAAAACTACTGCTGCAGTACCTTTTAAGGTGCATACCCTGAAATTTATACAGCATCAAATATCTTCCCTGTAAATGTAGCTTTATTACTGTAAATATTAACATTCATTGGTATAGATAATATGCACATATTATAGAAATTTGTTGGGAAAAACCCCGGTGTTAAGGAGTCTCAGCATTGTAATTTTATTTGTAATAACCATTCCTTTCCTGGTTTTAGATTTTCCTGTTTTTCCTACAGGATATGGTTGTTGCTTCAGTCACTGATCCAAGAGCATTGTTTCCATTGGTGACCATTTATATGTAAGAAGACACAGCAGCAGGATAGTCCTTCGTATTGTTGCCCTAGATCTCATGTCAAAGAAAAGTGGATGGGAGAAGGTTTTGTTTATATGTAGCTTCACATTTGCAAAACAAGAGCCTGCTGGCTCCCCTATGGTGCTATTAGTGCTACAACATTGAATTGCCAGCATCATGTCCCTTTTGTCCATATGCTTCATCTGCCCCATGGTGTGGGGAGCCAGCAGGTGATGAGAGGAAAGGTTCTTCCTGTGGCTGTACTTCAGTGTCCTTGCAGGCATCCTGGGTTGTTCTTCTATTACAGATGCCTTGTGCCCCCCTCTTTTTTCTACACTAATAATCTATCACTCATTGTATATGTTAAATTGATTTTTTTTTTTTTTTTTTTTTTTTTTAAAGGTACATGTACTGGACAGACTGGGGGGAAATTCCGAAGATTGAACGGGCAGGAATGGATGGGTCAAGTCGGTCGGTTATCGTAGACACAGACATCTACTGGCCAAACGGGCTCACGCTGGACTACGGCGAGCTCAAGCTTTACTGGGCAGATGCAAAGTATAATTTCATCCACCGGTCTAACCTGGATGGCAGCTTGCGGTATGCTCTCCCTCACCACCTCATCATTGTCTCTTAGTTTTGAAACTTGCTGTGTAATTCTGTGCCACATGTATTTTCTCCGGTTACCTTTGTCAATGTAAATTTTATGTGCTTATAAGGCATAATGTAGTTTTCTTGTCAGTGGATTCATCTGTAATCTTTAAGCAGTTAGGATTCGTGTTGTAACATCCCATCTTTCAACATGTTTTGTCATTCAGTTTCTGTTTAAAGTGTAACTGGCTTGAAATGGAATTAAGTCCCGTCCCGTCCCAATACTGATTTTATTATTCTTGTTATTCCTGTCTTGGTTCACCTTAAGAGTTATTGATTGAAGTGTCTGTATGTCCCATGTTCAGTCAAAAGTGCTTTTACTGTAGTGCAACTTGTTACGTGTCAGTGATCATAAACTTACCCTTCTCTATAAGAGATAAAATGCAATCTTCTTTCTGCCTGTCTTAGGGAGGTGGTAGTGAAGGGTTCACTCCCACACCCCTTTGCCCTAACGCTCTACAAGGACACACTCTTCTGGACAGACTGGAACACCCACTCAATCCACTCCTGCAACAAGGAGACAGGCGAAGAGCAGCGGGAGGTCCACACCAACATCTTTTCCCCCATGGACCTCCATGTCTATAACCAGGATAGGCAGCCCCAGGGTACGGAGGGTATGGTCAGAGCCTTGTTTATGTTCACGTTAGATGTATAGGCATGACTGTGCGGAAATAAATATCTGAGCCTTTCGTGATAAAGCCTTTTAACTTTATTCATCGAAGCATCAATTTTTTAATTCCGTTTTTTTAATTATTATTATTATTCTTGATCGTTTCCCCCTTTTGTTCTCATGCCTCCAGAAACAATACACAAGTGTTTCTGGGATTTGTTTTGTAATAATATTCTTCAGAAGTGATTACTGCAAAATTGCCTTTTTTGCCCGCCTGGCACTGGAAACAATAGCTGCTCTGTTCCATCCTCCTGTAGAATGCAGAAAATGCCTAATGCTTAAGTGAGAGTCTGGGAGTTGGCCTGGATGTCCAGGCTCACTTTATTGCATCAGGTTACACTGCACATCCATCAGGTGACTGGATAGTCTTTTGTTGATGGCGTTACTTTGCACATGTTGGTGTTTGTAGTCCCCTGATTAACTTTTGTTGAACACCTCATGTATCTCTGTTGGTGCCCATCTTGAATTTTTTGCTGTTCTGTTGTTCTGACCTTTTCCCTGATTTGTCTGAAGGCCCGATGAGTCCTTGCACATTGAAGAACGGCGGCTGCTCTCACTTGTGCCTGCTTTCTCCCATAAAACCCTTTTATCAGTGCGCTTGCCCTACTGGCGTACAGCTACTGGAGGACAGGCGCAACTGCCGAGAGGGTGAGTACAACAGCACTTCCCTCAGACAGCCCTGCACGAGTTCTGCACTCTATCACATGTTTCTCTATGGTGCTTTACATTGTCGAGTGATCTGAAATTGATATGGGTAACAGTTTTCACCCACTTGTACAATTTTTGCTTATGCAGACTAAGCAACTTGTTCCAATAATTAAATCCCAAGGTTTTTAAACAGTAATCATTGTTTTAAAGGCAAGGTACTTAATAGCAGTTCAGTCTTCGTCCATACTGCCAGACCTTAAGTATCATATTATCCAACACCATATGTTTAGTAATGTGGAGGAGGTGGGCTCACTGGATGTCAGGATAGCTGATTTTCAGTACACAGTTGACCCTGACAGCACTTGTGGCATTTATAGGACATGGAGTTCTTTTCTAGGTGTTCAACATATAAACTTTTGGCTGCTGAGGAACTATTGGTTTTGTTTGCTCTTTGTTCTTTTGAGGTGTTTTATTGCAAATACTAAATGATACATGGTAGAATTACGTAGCCCACATTCACTAGCTGTTGGGTCTGAGTGATAGTATAACTACTATGGCTATAGAAAGGCAGTTACCTTTTTTGGTCATTTGGTAATTATATTTTTCTGGGTGGAATAATATGCAATTAAGATTGTCTAGATGTCATTGAGATAGAATATTGTCAAAGTGACTGCATATTTGTTTAGTTAATTATAGTAATGCAGGATATCAACTTTTTCAAAAGTTTTTTTTTTTCCCACAGAAAGATTGTGTGTTTAAAGCCTAGATACTTACTGTCTTCTGTTTCCTATACAAATTTGTGCTCAATTTAAGTGCAGTTTGACAGGTTTTTCTAATCCCAAATCCACACTCGAAGTGTTTACAGTATAGTTTGATGTTTACAGGTTTCACTTTCTTGCTCTTTTAGTGTAGTGGCCAACTTGGCTGGCAGCAAAACAATGCCACCCCTAGGGTACCCTTGCACAAAGTGTCCTCATGACAGATTTGAACCCATATTTGGACTGTTGATTTTGTTCACCAAGCTGCTTGTAAGTGGTCCACATGTAGATTGTTACTGTTCTATGACAGAATCCCATGATCTAAGCATTGATTTGTTATTGGTCAGTCACTCCAATAAACACACACACACACACACACACACAAAACCATAGTTCTTAGTGTTGCACATTTATGTGATGACTTGGACACAAGCTACACTTTAACATTTCTAGCTAAATAAAAGTTAATACTGCAATTATTGCCAAGTTTTTTTTTTTTACAAAAACCCTCATAGCAGTGTGGTATTTATCACCTATTTAATTCATTTACTTTAAAGAGCAGACCTTTTTTTAGTTTGCATGGTCAAACATAAGGAGTATGTTGGTATCTGCAGTCTTTTTTTTTTTTTTTTTTTTTTTAACCAAATGTCCTGCTCTTTAATAAACAATGCAACTCAACTTTGAAAGCAATATCAAGTGTGAGCTATAGAGATTCAGGGTGGAAACATTTTTTTGTATGCATATCCCCCTCCCCCCTTGATTTTCTTGACTGTGGGTGACATGGGCTGACCTAGCAGTTGCCATGGAAATCTTTCTTCTTTCAAATTTTGATTTATGGCTTGGCTGTTGTCATACTTCAGGTTTAAATTTCCTCAGACATCTAATGGGTGTTGTGAGGAGGGCAAAGGGTTGCATTTATTAAAGACTATCAAGCCACATGTTTGTTTTGGCCTTCTTCCCTTTCTTTCTAGAAATAAAGTACCATTGCGTGCCTGGCCTGGGGATATCTATAGCTCTCATGGGGCCTTGGACATGAGTGGTGAAGCACTGCCTTCTGGGGGTTTTCTGTCTGTGGAAACTGTCTATACCACTGTTAGAAGGGGGGGGGGGTCACCTTACAGCCCCTTTGCAGATAATGAAAAGTTGGCCTCAAAAAAGCATTAATTTATCTAAGCCTTTGTTGGCTGGACCATTATCTGACCCTGTGGTGCATGGTGTAACATAGAGGATGCTGTTCTCTGGGGAAGAAGGGATAGTTGAAGTTGAAGGATGTTCTGAACATTTTGTTTGAAAACCAGCCATTGCTGCAGCTGTTACGTTTTGAATCTGTTATTTATGTTTTAAGAGAATAATAGTTGGAAAGTACATAATGCATATTATGCTGGGTGATGCTGTTGTTCCTCTGCTACCTAGTAGACAGCAGGCACTCCGGTGTAGCATAACTCGGAAGCATTATTCCTCATGAAGCCCCATCCCATACAGAGAAAGCAGTTTAAAAAAAAAAAAAAAAAAAAAAAAAAAAAACCCTTTCGGCTGTGTTCATAACACCAACAGGGAGAAGAGTTCCTTTTGTTGTTCATTGGTCCGCTCTGAGCAGACTGGGTCGGGGGGGGTCAGCAGTGTCTGAACAGAGGTCTGCTGGTCATGCCTGATTGTCCAGAGTGGGCCTCGCTTGATCTTTTCAAAGTGTGCTTCCCAGGGAAAGACTGGAGCCGGCCTCCCCTCCTCATTCTACACCACACAGAATCGAATAGGTTTGATGAGATGAAAAGAAAACGAACGACAGATAACGGCAAGGTTTTATCGTGGCTATGAGGGCTTTTTCGTTTGGAAAACACTACGCTACAAGCCTACAACAGGTTCCAAGACAATAGCTCGGGGTTCATCCAGGCCTTCAGAGATGAGAATCTTGTGCATAGTGCCATTAAGTATTGACAAGGGAATGTCACTCTGCTTAGTGTTAATGTCAGTGTCCCTTACATGAGAAATGTGCTATGCTCTCTATAATGCTTATTGAACCTCCACCCCTACGTGTAGTAGATGGATTGAAGAAGTCCTTTCCTTTGGCATGTTGTAAAGTTGGTGACCTGGGGTTTTGAATGATTATACAGCACACTTTTTAATATAAGTTCTGGGTTTGCATTTTGAATATTTACACGTAGATTGACTTATATTTAACACTACCTTTTTCAAGTTGTGGTGTTCTGTTGTTCTAAACAAAATTAATACTGTGGCAGTTATGCAAAAAAGTGGCTTTGTTGCAATGACTTAATAATTTAATTGAAACAGCACTGGTAGAATAAAGCTTATTTGCATTTGTTTTTACTAATTCTTGATTTGCCACTTATGTGCAAACAGGTGCTACTCAGCTGCTGCTTCTGGCCCGGCGCACAGACTTGCGGCGCATCTCCCTGGACACAGCTGACTTCACTGACATTGTGCTAAACACCGATGATATCCGGCATGCCATTGCCATTGATTATGACCCTGTGGAGGGCCACATCTACTGGACAGATGATGATGTACGGGCCATTCGACGCTCACTTTTGGATGGCAGTGGGAGCCAGTTTTTGGTCACTTCACAGGTCCATCACCCAGATGGCATTGCAGTTGACTGGGTGGCCCGCAACCTGTATTGGACCGACACAGGCACTGATCGCATCGAGGTGACCAGACTTAATGGCACTATGCGCAAGATCCTCATCTCTGAAGACCTGGATGAACCCCGAGCTATTGTCTTGGACCCTGTTGTAGGGTATGTAATGATACCTCAGAACCTAAAAAATGTTGCTGCACAATTTGTAGACAAAATTCTGAACTTGTTTTGGGAGCAGAATCGTAATGCCATCAGCTCAATGCTTCTTAAATATTTTTCTTGAGTTTAAACATGCTCTTTACATATTGTGCAACATGTACAGGAGTCATTTCCAGATGTCTGTATTGACCTTAGTCCTGACCCTAGTTTTAGCTGGTGAAGTAACTTCACACTCAGTAATATTCCCTTTTTACTTTCTAGCTTATTAGGTTTCACACCACTGGTGTGTCTACTCTTTGTACAGTCCCCCAACCCCAAAACCATACTGATAACAGTGACAGATCTAGAGTTAATGCCTTGTGTCCTACCATCACCCCCCTTCCTCACTCACAGAGCAACGAAAATAAATAGAAATTGTCTTTGCATTTTATGTTGCCACTCATTAGCATCTAGAACATCATTTTACAAAGCAGCTCTCCAGCAACACAATAAATTAATAAACTTTACTTTTAAAGGATGTTTCATATCATGCATGTCCTATTAATTGAACAATAAAATAAGCTTATGAAGTTCTCTCAACATACTGTAAATGAAACCTTTAAAGAAGGTAAGTTTCTGCGAATATCCAACTGTGAAAGTAATTAGTTTTTCCATAAGTAGACTGCATACAAAAAAGAATATGAGTTATAAACATTGCATAAAGTGAGATTGTGCTCATCTCCAGGTACATGTACTGGACAGACTGGGGGGAAGTCCCGAAGATTGAGCGTGCTGCCCTGGATGGCACTGATCGTGTGATCATGGTCAACACCTCCCTGGGTTGGCCCAATGGTCTGGCACTGGACTATGGCGAGCGAAAGCTCTATTGGGGCGATGCCAAGACTGACAAGATAGAGGTGAGCTGCTGCATTCATCACTTAGTTCAGTGTTAAGTTGAAATTAATCAATACTTTCTCTTTCACTCCATACATGGTATGTAAAGGGAGTTTTACCTTTGTGTGGTGGCTGTTAAACACTTATAGGCAATTTACCTATCTTAGCAAATCTTCCTTTCTATCCTACCCCTGATATGTACATAGTGCAATTAGATTCCACTTTTGGCTTTCAGTGTTTTTTGATGCTTCCCAGCAATGGTTTTAGCTCTCTCCAGCTTTATCTTAGTCATTATGGTCTGTGTGCGTGCCTTGCAGAGACAATGTCCAAAAGAGCAGTAATGTGGCAAATAATGGGGAGCAGAGGGAAGGGGCCCAGCAGGGGACCTTTTGTAGTTGGCTTTTTGTGGCAGCCAGCCCCATACTGCCTCTTTCCATCTCCTTGGTGACAGTAGGAGGAGCTACCAGGAGGAGTTGTTAAACCAATACAGCATGTCCCATCCCATTGCTGTCCCACTGCTGCACACTGGAGGCACTCTGGCAATGTTGGCGAATCATTTTTTATTAAGGAATTGACACCAATTCCTTCATCTCAGTGTAGATAATATAAAAGATTACTAACTTTTGTAAAGGAAATATGACTACAGTGATGTTACAATACAGTGGCACTGACGTCTGAGGAGAGACGCCTTGTACGTTCACACCACTCACATACAGCACAGACAGACTGGTTTTAAAACTTATGATGTGTCTTATACATTGCTAGGACTACATCCCTGTGGATGACTTGTTGCCCCACAAATGTCTGTTTATAAAAGGCAAACGTCATAGTTTATGGCTAAGTTGTGCTTTTCCACACCTTCCTCTTTTTATCTACTGTACATTTTTATTTAAATGTGCTATGATTTTCCTGGTCCTGTGTCTGTCTCTTCAAAGGAGCCTCTACTTCTTTAAGATGGAATGTGAGGCAATTGTTTACAAATGCCCAGCTGTTACGCTCTTAGATGAAAGCAGAGTTGCGTTGACATTTGGGAGCACATTTCACGTCTGTGTACTGGCTGTGTTGGTCCTGTGCTGGAATGTGAACACAAAGTTGTGGTTACACATCAAAATACTCTCAGCGTGGAAAATGCATTTCTGCACAGGGGCCACATGGGTGTAGCAGTAAATATGAATTGCAGACTGTGCCTAGTGTGCATTGGCAGTTCTGTGCAGATGTTAACTTTATTCTAGGTGGAACCATTTCTCAACATTGCATTTTTCGGTCTTGTCTGCCTTTTCTGTTTTTATTTATTATCAAACTTCTAAAAGATAATGGATTTTGATTAATTCCCCCCCCCCCCTCAATTTTGGTTTTGGCAGATAGTCACCAGAAGAGGGCTGAGTTTTTACTGTTTTATCAGGCTTTATTGTGGTAACTCCCTCCTTGTGAATGGTGCTTCTCCAATGCCTGTCTGTGGGATATCATTTACTCAAATGACAGTCTTTTGTGCTCACTCAGCCTGCGCTAGGGCCCTTTTTGGGGGGGTTCCTTGTGAGCGTGGTGTGCTGGGGCGGGCCCCACTTCCCCCACCCACTGCTGCTCTTGGTGCACAGAGGTGGTGTTTGCGGCTAGGCTCACATCTGCTTCCAGTCGCAGCCTGTACTCCAGCTGCGGTCAGCAGTGTTTAGAATAGCCCCAGAATGTGAAACCAACACCACGCTGTGGTCACAACTCCCAAACTGTCACAGAGCTTCAGGCTCAAACCACTCAGTTTAGGATGGAAACTTCATTTCTTATACACATAGGGTATCCTCTGTATGTTTTTGTGCGAGTGTGTCTGGACAAGTACAGTAATGCCTGTAGTGCTAGGTTTACTGCCCAAAATATGTGTATTAGCATATCCAGTGTATTGAAATCTAAATTACATTTCATTAGCCCCCCCCCCCCCCGCCCTCAAATGCTTCATAAACTGAATTTCTTAATTTTGCTTAGCCAACATGGTAAAATATAAGGACTGGTTATAGCAACATACCTAGCTTAAAAGAAAAAAAAGGTTGAAACCTGACATGGAAAAAATTCCAGGAAATAAAGTTCCTCGTGACCTTAAACTGTAAATAAGTATACTGTTAAGTTTAATTCTTCTGTGTGGACACATCATAAGATCTTTGCCTACATGTTTTTATTGTTTATACATGCATTCCCTTTTCATTCTTTCTCAATGGAAAGCTTTATTTAAAATTTCAAGGTGAATGTTAAGTGTCTCTTAGGGAAGTACTTCAAGTATTTCTCCAGTAGTGGTCATATCTCTACAGTATTAAGTAGCTTCAGTAATGGTGTGTGAATATACCTCGATAGCCTGCAAATGGTAGTACTGATACTTCAACTCATACCATGATGTCAAATCTCATGATTTGCTGTTGTTGCAGTGGTTAGACACAAAGCTGTGTATTTGACGACTGGGGTCCCAACATGCACCCCCTTTCTCTCCTTTCCGACATTCACTTGCTTGCTCACTCGTTCTCACACAGGAGATTAAAGATGTCATTGCACTCACTATCTGAGGGGGGAAATGTGGCAGCCATATGTGCGTTTGTTTGTTGCTCTGGCAGCTGCTTTTCATTACTGCTGCTTGGATTGGCTGCCAAGATGCTGGCCCTCTGCATTCCAGGCTCTTGCACCACCATTGAAATTCAATCAATGTGATGTTGCTGCTGTTGTGATTCAAATGCCCCCCTGCAATATGGAACCTCAATGAAAAGACCATTGCTCTGTGCGCATGCGTGTGTGTGTCTTTAGACTCCAGCATCCTACTAATTTTTGAAGCTCCCCTTGAGATGCTAAGGTGCTGTGAAAACATTATGTTCTCCTGTACTCTGGCCTCAGATTTTTTCTAGGTTATATGTAGTACATTTGATTTCAGGCCGTGAAACTATGGTAGCTTACTTGATTGTATAAAAAATTTTAATACTGTCTTTTGAAAGCAATGGAATTAACAAGTGCCTTTTATCTCTGAGAATTACTGGACAACAACTCAGAATGGTTCATTTCCTTAACACATTGTCCTGGGGGCAGGGGGAGGGGTCAACTGAGAGACTGGTACTGTATCTCTGCATGTCTTGCGATATTAAGGTCTGGGGGAAAAATAGAAGGAAATCCCGGGATGCCTTTATTGCTCATTACTATATTTGCTTGGCACTGTATGCAAGCTGTAAGTAACACTCAAGCTTGTGTGTATCACCTGTCTTTGTTTTTTGATGGCCACCCTTTGATTTCGTTCTACAGGTGATGAATATGGATGGCACTGAACGCAGGATTCTTGTGGAGGACAAGCTGCCCCATATCTTTGGCTTCACCCTGTTAGGAGACTTCATCTATTGGACAGACTGGCAGCGGAGGAGCATTGAGCGTGTGCACAAGCACTCAGCTGAGCGTGAGATCATCGTGGACCAGCTGCCTGACCTCATGGGTCTCAAAGCCACCTATGTACATCAAGTCTTTGGTAAGATACCACAAAACCCAGGTGGGAAATGGCTGTGTGCTCATCCTCAACTTGGTAAACCTGGACAAGGTATTCTTATGTGAGGGAGCTCTGTTGTTGTTGGAAGGTACAAACCCCTGTGCGGAGAACAACGGGGGTTGCAGCCACCTGTGCCTGTACAAGCCGCAGGGAGTCCAATGCGCCTGCCCCATCGGCCTGGAACTCATCAGCGACATGAGCACCTGCATTGTGCCTGAGGCCTTTCTGCTCTTCTCCCGCCACACTGATATCCGCCGCATCTCCCTGGAGACCAACAACAACAACGTGGCAATCCCGCTCACTGGCGTCAAGGAGGCTTCTGCCCTGGACTTTGACGTCACCGACAACCGTATCTATTGGACGGACATCACACTGAAGGTATGAGTTTGGGGGAGCTTGCTCCTTCTGGCTGGCTCTATGCCCGTAATTGTCCGTATAATAGGCTCCTGAGGGACTCCAGCTTGGAAATAATTGATAGCAGATTTTTCAGTGTGTGCACTGCTTTATTTTGCCAGATACTGTCTGACTGGCAGTTCTTGCTTGTTTTAGCAAGAAAGGTTTTTTAAAGAAAGCTTCAGAATATGTTAACTTGCTGTGAATGTACTTTTTCTTGCAGTGGACAGTGGGTTTTTTTTTTCTTTCTGGTTTGCTTTGTTTTGCAGGGTGAACTTTATAATGTAGCAATTTCCAGTGTCGCCTGTTTGACTAAAGTTAACTTGGTTTAAGTTTGAACTTGGTTAAGACAACATATTTATATTTGCTACAAAAATTCAAGAATATGTCCCGAATGGCATGGTATTTCTGTATGTGTATATATACAGAAATATACATATAAAAAAACTGCATGAACCATAGTAGGTTCATGTTCAGAAGTCTTTTGTATCCTTTGCCAGTTTGTCAGACTGTAGAAAAAGCATGCGCTTGAATTTGAGGTTGTTTCAGTGTAGCAGAGGAGATTGTGCATGCATTCACAGGTATTAATAATTCAGAGTTACATTTTTCCTCAGCCTTTTCAAAATGAACTTTAAGTTTTGGGATGGCTTGGAGACCACATTTTTTCTTCCTAAACTAGTCTTAGCCTAAAGACATGATGAGCATTGCATAGGTTCTGCTGTCTCTGTGGGCATCTCCACTAGCTGTTAGGCAACCTGTCTTGAACTTTAATCTATAGTAAAATGTTGGGCTCCATCTTGTTTTTGATTAGATGTCGGTTTTCTTTAATCTTGATAGTTTGTCATCTTGGTGGAAAACTGCTGATCATAGTTGATCTACTCCAAAAATCATTGTGAGACATGACAGAGTACATGACAGTCATGTGAACCAGCAGCCTCTGAAAGAAGACCCTTCTCTTCTCCCTGCAGACCATCAGCCGGGCCTTCATGAATGGCAGTGCTTTGGAACATGTGGTGGAGTTTGGTCTGGACTACCCTGAAGGCATGGCAGTGGACTGGTTGGGGAAGAATCTCTACTGGGCTGATACTGGTACCAATCGCATTGAGGTGGCCAAGCTGGATGGCCAGCACCGCCAAGTCTTGGTGTGGAAGGATCTAGACAGCCCACGGGCCTTAGCCCTGGATCCAGCAGAGGGGTGAGAAAACAAGATAAGGACATGCTGAGAAAGACCTTCCATGAGTGCTGACAGATGTTTCCCTCCCATAAACCAGAGGCATCCTTACTGATGAGGACACAATGTATCACAATTAGTTTGAATACCCCAGTTACATTGCTAAGTGTTCCTGAAAGTCAGACTAAAATGACAAAAGTGTAGAGAGCCTATTTCAAATCAGGAAAAATTGCATTGTGTTTACCCCCCCCCCCCCACCAAAAAAAAAATCATTAAATGCATAATTTCCTCAATCATCACTAAAATGCTGTAACATGCCTATGTAACTATTGCACCATCATCATTCTCACTCTCCTATTCAGGAATGGACACTTATCAGTGCCATTTAGACACAAAACCACAGCAGACCCCTTCCCCCCAAGCCACCATTCAGCAGGCTATTTTTTTTTTTTTTTTTTGCTCATGGTTTGAATGTTATGATGGGTTTTCAGAACATAGGTAGTGTGATGTATTGCCTGGTATGAACATAGGCAAATAATGTTTTTTAAATAACAATACATTACCAATGAGGGGGTTTTTATGCAGTTCAGTTGTAACACAAATCATTCTCATCTTGGAAAAAAGCTATACAGATGGTCCCCAAGTTACGATGATTTTTGGTTTTGGTAGGAATCCCCATCAATACTCTCATGATGCTGGGCAGAAGCAGCAATTTATGTCTCCCAGTCTGCCTTGCCTCACCTGTGTCTGTGTCTTCTGAAAGAGGCAAGCCCATAATGACTTTTAAGTGTAGGCTAGGCTATGATGTTTGGTAGGTGTTATGGGGTGGGTTGGTGGAAGCAATCATGAGACACCATGGTAATAAGTTCAAGCGCCATTAATTTCTTTACTGAGTTGTTTCCGGCAGAGTGTTACCACTAGCTGGGAGCTGGCACTAAAAATTGGTGATTGGCAGTAAACAAAAACGGAAGATGCCACAAATTCTGTATGGAGAATGTATATCAAGGGATAGGTATATAATTTTAACCATAATCCACCCATCTTTACTTTAAAATAGTTAATACACATATTGAAATTTTGATATTTTTGTGTTCTAGAGGTTTTTGAGTCATGTGGTTTAGCTGTGAAAAACTACAGACTGCAAAAAACAGTGATTAACTTGAACAATTTTCTTAGTGTATTCGCTATCAGTTTGGACTAGTTTAAAAAGATAAACCCAGAAGATGAGGGGATGATTTCTCTTGGAACTCAGTTTTCTTTGTGAGTGGTTCTGAGGTATATGGAACTTGGCTAACATCAATGTAATGTTTGCCAGGACAGTTGGAACGAGTCCATGTACCTTTGTAATGTGATCATTAACTGCAAGTTAGTTGGTTCTTTTAAAAAAAAAAAAAAAATGTAGAATTTATTTTTATTTTACTACTTTCTTTCATCCTCAGATTTATGTACTGGACGGAGTGGGGCGGTAAACCGAAAATTGACCGTGCAGCCATGGATGGCACAGGCCGCACCACTCTGGTAGCCAATGTAGGACGCGCCAATGGCCTCACCATAGACTATGCTGCACGGAGGCTGTACTGGACTGACCTGGACACCACACTCATTGAGTCCTCCAACATGCTTGGTGCCTACTTTCTTTCCTATTTAACTTTTTATATAAATGGAGTGGCCTTTTTCTCTAAACCTATATATTAAAGAAGGACTTTAACAATTAGGATTTTTCTGCAAAACAAAACATTTGAAAATTTTACTAAATGAAATGTAAGATGGGGTAAACATTAGATTTTTCCTGTAACTGGTTTAAATTTTGCACAGCTACTATATGATCCCTATTACCTGTCAGAAAATGGTTACCGTTTCATTTAATCAGGTTCCATCTAGTTTAATAAATTACTCCACCATTAGTTAAAACCATGGAGTATATATATATATTTTTTTAAGTTTCTCACTGTAGATTCAATAACATAGACACTAAAGACTTTAATTGGTTGCTCCTCCTTTTCTCTACATGTTATATGAAAGGCTTGGAGCGAGAGGTCATAGCAGATGACTTGCCTCACCCCTTTGGCCTGACCCAGTACCAGGACTACATCTACTGGACAGACTGGAGTCAGCGCAGCATAGAACGTGCCAATAAGACAAGCGGGCAGAACCGTACCATCATCCAGGGCCACCTGGACTATGTGATGGACATCCTGGTCTTCCACTCCTCACGCCAGGGGGGTTGGAATGCCTGCGCCTCCACTAACGGCCATTGTTCCCATCTCTGCTTGGCTGTGCCAGTCAGTGGCTTTGTTTGTGGCTGCCCAGCCCATTTCTCCCTGAACTCTGACAACAAAACCTGCAGCGGTGAGTGAGAGTATTGGGCTTCCATCAACATTTTCACATTGTATTCTTGTGCCATAGAGCATTCTTTTCCCAAAAGTGGAGTCATGCATGCAGGTGCTCTGTGAGCCTTTCTCATAGGTGGCTGAAAGGTAGAGCAGAGGTGCAAGTCAAACCTTCACACAAAATGTCTGTGTCATGGGCATGTGGCCAAATGAGGGTGGTAGAAAAGAACAGGCAGCTCAACTTTCCTGTGGATAAAGATATTGAAAAACATTTCCTTGTGTGCATGAGAAATTGTATCCATTTTTTAAATTTTAATTTAAAGCCAGTGTGGTTTGTGCATTTGTTGCCAACTTGGCAGGAGTTGGAAAGCAGAGGCCCAGTTCACGCCTAACTACTTCCATCTGTGTTTGTCATAGTAAAAATATTTTTTCAATTCTCTGAAGCTTTCAGAAGGAAGTTTTTGTGTGCACAAGATATATATTCCTTTAATAGTATTTATTCAACTTACTGACTTATGTTTTAATTAGCAGTCTCAGTACATGCATGATGATGTGGTGCTGAGATAGGAGTGTTTCAAAATGCAAATTGACACAAGAACTTCATTTATTTAATTAATGGCATTACTCTGATTTAAGCCAGGAGCACTGTAACAAACCTGTCAATTTTCTTCTATCACAAGCTAACTGTCCTTTTTTGGTGATTCTCCAGCACCCACCTCCTTCCTGCTCTTCAGTCAGAAAAGTGCTATCAACCGCATGGTGATTGATGAGCAGCAGAGCCCCGACATAGTGTTACCCATTCACAGCCTCCGCAATGTGCGTGCCATTGACTACGACCCGCTTCACAAACATCTGTACTGGATTGACGTGAAGCAGAATGTCATCCGTCGGGCTCAGGAGGATGGAAACCAGGTACTGTGAAGAACAATACTGTTGCTGTACACAAGGATAGAGATTAGGAGTTGTGCCTCTGTTTTCCTGGATATATTTGTAGTGTTCTGACAACATAGGCAGCTCATAGCATAGTAGTCAAGGACAGACTGGTATAGTTGTTGTGAGCAATGTGTGTGGACTTAGTTGCCCCCTTTATTAAAACTTTAACGCTAAACAATAACTCTTACTAGGAAAGACCAATGTGTTGCTCTGTGTGGTGTGCTGATGTCACCACTGTTACTGTACCTTAACTTGTCCTGTAACAGTCTGTGTGTAATTCTTGTTTCCAGAGTATGGCAGTGGTGAGCAGTACACCTGGAATGAATTCTGGACTTGGGCTCCAGCCCTTTGATCTTAGCCTTGATATATACAGCCGCTACATCTACTGGACCAGTGAGGTCACCAATGTGATTAATGTCACAGCAATGGATGGCCGGCGAGTGGGTGTAGTCCTGCGCGGGGAACAAGATAAGCCACGTGGCATTGTCGTTAACCCAGAGAGAGGGTAGGTCCATTTCACTAGCACTTCACTGAGCTTGCTGTGTTTGAGGGTGCCAGTCGCGACCAAATGACATGTCTTAAGTATCTGCTGTTCTGTTGGACTCATTAAAATTACTCTGTCTCTAAACTTTGTACAACAGTGGTAAATAAAAAATGACTCTAAGGATTAATAATTTAAGATAATTTACAGGGTGTAAATCAATTGGATTACTACAGCTGGTGCCAAATGCTGCAGCTAGTCTTGAGTAAAATAAGAGTTCATATATAGAAGTGAACTGAAACTGTTGCCACTTGTTTGCTAAATTGCATTGGTAACCTGTAAGCTTTGGGGTTAAAGATTCTTTTGCTAATTTACAAAACCTTACTTGTATTGGTATCAGAATAATTACCAAATGACTTTCAGACATACAGTAGTCTCCCCCCTTATCCGCAGGGGATATGTTCAAAGACCCCCAGTGGATGCCTGAAACTACAGATAGTTTCCTCCTATATATACATCATTTTACTTGATAAAGGTTCGGGGTCATTCTTAAGTAAAACTTCAACACAAGCACTGCTGTACTGCGACAGTCTTGTCTGAAAACTGAGATGGCTACTAAGTGATTAATGCCCAAGTAGCAGATACACCATCTACGCTGGACAAAGTGATGATTCGCAGGATGGAGCAGGGCGGCACAAGATTTCATCACGGCACACAATTTAAAACTTAGTTTATTTCTTCAACTTTCCATTTAATATTTTTAGACCACAGATTACCGCAGGTAACTGAAACGGTGGAAGGGGAAACCGTGGATAAAGGGGAACTACTGTACTTTGTCATGCTGAGCTCTTGGAAACATTGCATGTTTCACATATTTCAAGAACTGTATACAAGATAACTTGGAGAGGCACAGCAGTTAAATCACACTGTATGATGATCCCAGAATTCCTCTGGGTCACTGGTAAATCTGGAGGATTAATGTTGACGATAGTTTGAACCTGTGCCTTCCTACTCTCCAGGTACATGTACTTCACCAACTTACATGAGCGCTCGCCCAAAATTGAGCGTGCATCACTGGATGGCACCGAGAGGGAAGTGCTCTTTTTCACTGGCCTAGGCAGACCCGTGGCCCTGGCTTTGGATAATGAGGCTGGCAAGTTGTTCTGGGCAGACACTGATTTGCGTCGCATCGAGAGCAGTGACCTCTCTGGTGAGTTAACCAGGTTCTTGTCCTATTATAACATTCTGTATTTTTCCACCTGCTGTCAAAGGGGCAAACTTGTAAATTAGCATTGTTGTACTGTATAGATACTCCAGTACTAAGACCACTTCCAGTTTAAGAGAATGGGATGAAAGTGGTCTACCATGGCTGCCTTACACATGTCTTCAGACTGTGGAAGGAAACCTATGTGAACATGTTTAGAGTATAGAAGCTCTGCACAGACTGAGTTGCATTCCAGTGCATGCTACCTTCTACACTATTGTGCAAATATATCAAAAAAGATTCCAATTAGATTAATATACTCTTTACAGTCTTAACATATACAGTGGATATTCAATTGCAAGTTCAGTTGACACTGAAAATAATTGTTTTACAGTGTTGGGAAAAAGTGGTTTAATTCCAAAACTAAAATTTAAAACAAAATGCACATAAACATAAGATAATTTACAGGGTGCAAACAAATGAAAATATGCCCAGTATACAGATGAAGATGCCTGCAATCTGTATACTGGGCATATTTTCATTTGTTTGCAAATAAAAAGGAAGAAAGTACAAGAATACAAACAGAATGTGCTGGGGAGATCAAAATAACAGCAGGAGTGTAGTAGGACCACCAATGAAAAAAGTATTAATCTGAAAGTAACTGCAAAAGTTATATCCGCAAGTCACAACCATAACTGGACAGATAACAGTACACTGAACAGAGATAGAAACAGGTAATAAGAGATGTAAACATACTTCCCACATAGTTACTTATGTGACTAATTATGTCAATCTATTAGGCATTTGTAGAGCTGAAATGAAGGTTCTTTATTCCTGAATGATCTCATGGAACACTAATGCAGTCTTATAAGGTATGTGGTTCAATAGAGGTTCAGACTGCAATGCAAAGTAAACAGTTTAAGTTAATAAACACAAGGCCTCACCTGTCTTGTGGTCTGTGCTATCAGGCTACCTTCTGCACCACACCTCCATGCACATAGCTCACACCTGTCTAAAATTAGATGTACATGGCAGTGGTCAGCTAGAGCTGTACATGTGTGGTCTTGGTCTGAATTAGCATAACTTAGCAGTATGCTGTATCCCTCTATTAAAATATTTAAGAAATATTGTTGCACTCTTTTCCTTAGAGCTTTCTCTATGGATCTTTTTCCAGAATGCACTTTTTTCAGGAGTCCCTTCTGTTCTTTTATTGCCAGCGTTTTTGTTGGCCTGTGTCCTCAGTGGGCCCTCTCCTTAAACTCTCTTCTAGGGGCCAACCGAATTGTGATTGAGGACTCCAACATCCTCCAGCCAGTGGGGCTAACAGTCTTTGGGAACCACCTGTACTGGATTGACCGGCAGCAGCAGATGATTGAGCGTATTGACAAGACAACACGTGAAGGCCGCACCAAGATTCAAGCACGCATTTCGTCACTGAGCGACATTCATGCTGTCCGCGAGCTCGACATGAAGGAGTATAGTGAGTGCTCTGCATCTTCAGCCCTGACCAGTTCTCTTCATGTCTTGATGGTGCATATTAAAGCTTGTATTTGAGGCATTTTTGTACTAGATATATGAGGTTGACATGAAATATTAATCACTTTGGCCTGGTCAAGTCAGCTTCCCTAGTTTCTTAGGTGCTTCAGTGTTACATTGTTACTATAGCTGAGTGTCTGTCTGCCCCCTCCCTCCCAGGCAAGCATCCCTGCACTATGGACAATGGTGGCTGCTCCCACATCTGCATCGTCAAAGGTGATGGGACCACACGCTGCTCCTGCCCTGTACACCTGGTGCTGCTGCAGGACGAACTCTCCTGTGGAGGTAACTGTGGCTCCTTTGTGCCATACCGTGTTACAAATGTCAGATGGTGACTCCCTGCTGACAGCAAAGTCAGCCTTTTTTACCTCATCTACCTCATATAATGAGCTGCTTTGACTTTGTATTACTGCCATCTTAGGCAGTTGGTACTTTTTAAATTAAATTTAGTCCTTTAGTGGATGCTTTTTCTAAAGCAATGAAGTAAACAAAAGTACATTTCTAAATAGAGGAACCGTTATAGGTGATTATTATGTTTCCCAGAACTTAAACGTTTTAATTAAACATACTTGATTAATTTTTTCTCTTTTTTTTGCACAGAATGGTTTAAAAGATTTTTTTTTTTTTTTTTTTTTTTTTTGGTAAGTTATGTGTTTGTGGGCATTCAGTATTGGGGTGCAGCTTGTGTACATTTCAGCCTGTGATTTGGGGCCTTGTCTTTCAACCCCTTCCAGAGCCTCCAACTTGTTCTCCAGAGCAGTTCTCCTGTGCCTCTGGTGAGGTGGACTGCATCCCACATGCCTGGCGATGCGACGGCTATACAGAGTGTGATGACGGCAGCGACGAGTATGACTGCCCTGTGTGCTCTGAAATGGAGTTCCAGTGTGACAGCCGGCAGTGTGTGGCTTTGGCTCTCCGATGCAATGGAGAGCCCAACTGCCAGGACGCATCCGATGAAAGCAAGTGCTCAGGTAGGTCTATATCGGAGCCCAGTTGCAGCTACTGATGTATGGGTATGTAGGTGTAATTTGGTTTTAGGCAGTTTTCAGAGCACATTCACTGTAATATCAACACTCTTACTTACAGCTGCATAAAGTCTTACTTTACTCCTACGCTACTTGTAGTACTATTTCATAAGAGGTCTAAAATTTTCTTTCCTCCTGCAGTCCGTTGCCCCCCTGATAAATTCAGATGTTCAAATGGACAATGCATTGGGAAGCACAAAAAGTGTGACCATAACATGGACTGCTTGGACAACTCTGATGAAATTGGCTGCTGTAAGTTTTAATGTATTTGTGCAAACCCAGTATTGGCAAGTTTTTTGTATTATGGTTGTAACTGAAATGGCCAGAGTTGAGATCACAACTGACATAGAGGTGGTTTTGTTCCTGTCCCCAGATCCCACAGAGGATCCTCCACCACAGCCTGTCAGTGTCATTGGCTCCATTGTGGGTGTGATCCTGGCACTCTTTGTTGTGGGTGCTGTGTATTTTGTCTGCCAGCGTGTGCTCTGTCCACACATGAAGGATGATGGTGCAACCATGGCCAATGACTTTGTTGTTCATGGACCATCCTCGGTGCCTCTGGGATATGTGCCACATCCAAATTCCCTCTCAGGATCTTTGCCAGGTAGTTTTAAAAAGTTGCACAGATATTCCAACACAGCATGTCAGTTCAGCCAAAAAATAAAATGTTTTGCCCGCAAAGTACCAAAATAGCAAATACCCAACCCCACTGAGTGTTATTTCAGGGTAGCATTGAACTTTTTCAATTTAGACAGAAATCAGAAATTCTGTTGGCTGTTGAAGGAAAAGGTTTTGTCATCCCAAACTATGTGTAATTTGTGAATTAGATTGTAAAGTGATTGTGTCATTGAGTTTGAAAGCAGTGATTTGTTATTCAACTTTGCAAAGGGCCTGAAGTTATTGCATGCAGTTTGAAGCAATTTCTTGACTGTCTGCAGGTATGTCTCGAGGAAAGTCTGTGATGAGCTCTCTGAGCATCATGGGAGGTAGCAGTGGACCACCATATGACCGAGCCCATGTCACAGGAGCTTCCTCCAGCAGCTCCTCCAGCACCAAAGGCACATACTTCCCACCGGTGAGACTTGAGTTTTAGTGAGGACATAAAATTTTTATTCATTATTATGCTGAAAAACATTGAATGATCCAAAGGGCTGTTTTTTTGTTAGAGCTTGTGTGCACTGTATTTATAATTTTGTGGACTCATAGCACAACAGTCCTGTGTAAACCTGGTTTTTACAAAAGCTTGTTAATCCCTTGGTCTCATAAAGGCTGAAAACAGGTCTTTAAGTGTGGGGAAGTAAAACGGTAGTGTGAAGATTAACCGACTCAACTGACTGTTGCGCATTTTCCTCGTTATTAGATTCTGAACCCGCCTCCTTCCCCTGCCACGGAGCGCTCCCATTACACCATGGAATTTGGATACTCCTCCAACAGCCCTTCAACACACCGCTCCTACAGGTACCATCTCTACATATCCCCCAAACACGACTCCTTCTGTGGGGTCACGCAATAGGATGCAGCTTGGCAGTTTCCACATAATTTACTGGCAGGAAGCCATTAAGGCAAATTGTCTGTCTTTGCTGTCACACAGTTTCCCAAGTGAAATTTTTCTAGTGTCTGAGCTGCATTAGGAAACAAAATGGCCTGTAATTCTGGATTCTGAGACATTCCCAAAACACATGGCAAGCATTTAAAAACTATTTTTGTATGTGTCTTGAGAACAGAGGTAATTACTTGTTCCCTTTCAGCTTCTGCTGTTTAATACATCTCTTCAGATGTGTGTATTAAGTGGCATTCAGCTAGAACTGAACACCCCACCCTTTGCTTTGCCCTGCAGCTACAGGCCATACACCTATCGGCACTTTGCTCCGCCTACTACGCCCTGCAGCACAGACGTGTGTGACAGTGACTACACACCTGGCCGCCGCATCATCCCAGTGGCTAAAGGCTATGCCAGTGACTTCAACTATGACTCGGAGCCGTTCCCACCACCACCCACGCCGCGCAGCCAATACCTGTCGGCCGAGGAGAACTGTGAGAGCTGCCCCCCTTCTCCCTACACAGAACGCAGCTACTCGCACCACCTCTATCCTCCACCTCCCTCTCCATGCACAGACTCCTCCTGAACTCCGCTCAGTGCCCCAGCCCTCTGTGTAAATACCAATTGTGTATACTTTGAGTTTTTAAAAAAAAAAAAAAAAAAAGGCAAAACAAAAAAAAGAAAAACTTATGAACAAGGTGAGGACATGGGGAATTTTGTACAGTGTGAAAGGTCTGGGGTACCGGAGCTGGAGAGAATTTGTACAGTATAGATATTTATATTTTCTATAAACCAACTACTGGTTGTGCCATTGAAGTTTGTATTAAAATTTGTACATTTTAAGTTTTATTAAATCACCACAAATGAAATTACACATTGCCTTAATATGGAAGATGACAACGTACCAGTCTCCTAATGGACTAAAGGAAATTTTGAAAGGGATATGCTAAGAGTCATCTGATGCCAAAAATAATTTTAAAGAAAATGTGCTGTACTTGGCAAGGGAGAGACTGAGCATGGGACAAATGAGCCAGTTCTCTGTCCAAGTTGGTCATCGGAGGTGGCCTTCTTGTCAAGGATGCACAGCATGTTACTCTGTTACAGCTGCATGTGCACAGAACCTTGGAAGCAGAAATGACAAACTGTTTGCTTTATTTTAGAGTTTTATGTCCTGTCTGGCTTGACTCCTCCATCTGGAATACAAAGGAGGCTGCACTGCCAGCTTGGTTGTGCTCTGGAATCTTTGCAGAAAGAGGAACTGTCAAAGCAATAGTGGATGATTATTGTGGATTTGGGTGTTCTCACTTCATTTTCTACAAGAAGACATGGCCATATCAACACGGTCAGCCTGTGCGCCTTAGCAACAGGCATGGTTCATAGGATCACTCACTACGCATGCGGTATGACTGATGAACAGGACTAGGCAACATGTGGTACGTGTGAAGAAGACTGTCAGGTGCTACATCCACTCCCCCACCCCTCATGCCCACGAACAGAGGAAACGCCTTTCCCAGGACATCAACACGCTGGTCACGGTGGCCAATCACGAGATTCAGGACGGACTACATACATTGCGATGCAATTAACCAAATCGTCTTATTTATTTATTTTCTATCGGTATGTGCCAGAGTGCAATTGTCAACTGCTCTGTTTGGAGTAGCCAAGATCACGTGGTTCTCTTGACAGTCTGCTGACCGCACAGTCCACCCCTGCACCCAATACGTTTGTGCTCAACCAAGGACAAGCTTTTGTGCCTGACTAGTTTTAAACAAGGTTTTTAGTCTTAATTTTAAAAATTCAGTGCCCACAAAATGTTTTCAATATTTTTGTACGACATTGTGTAGATATCGTATTTATAAGCTACAAAATGTATTGTTAGTTTTCTGTAAATTGATTGACTATATCCTTGCGGTACTTTTCCTTGTACATTCTTACAGTATATGAAGCCTCATTTTATTTTTCTATTGCATATGTATGGAGACAATCTGAGACGGACAATTAAAAGTATATATATCCAGGTATCCTTGTTTCTGTCTTCAAAATATCCCATCTTGTTCAGCGATGTTTTTGTTTAATTTTTACTAGTGCCAAACAGTTCTTCAACAACCTCCCCATTTATGTCTAAACATTTGTTGGTCTAGTTTTCTAGGAATCATTTCCAAGAATGAAATGCATTCCACTGAGGGGGGAGGGATCTTGGGGGGGGGGGAGTTATGTGTTTTTGCTCATTTTGGTATTCATTTGGTCATGTTTGTTAGGAAATGAGTGGTTTTCACCAAAAAAGCAATTCCGCTGAATACCCTGTATTATTATTATTATTATTATTATTATTATTAACATTGCCACAGTGAGCTGTTGTACCAGGACTTGTAGCAACTTTTGTGCTTTATGTGAAATGGAGTAACCAGTGCGTGTAACCTGGAGCTGAGTGTTCATAGCTGCCTGTTCGACTCGGTGGCCAAATCACAGCTTTGCTGGTCTCCAGCTTCCATTTGCTAATCTACTGACAGTTGTCCTTCCAAAAAATTTGTTATATTGTGGTATTGAATGTTGCCAACTTTTTTTTTTTTTTTTTTTTTCCCCCTTCCCCCCCTAAATTTGCAAAGGGCTTCATTGTTGTTGCCACAAGTATGGTATTTGTTTTCAGTTTTGTCAAATGGTTGGCAATTGTGTGCTGCTAAAATGTAAAATATCTTATTTTGCATTTTCTCTGATGTACCGTCTAGTTTTTAAGACAATCTGCTACTACCTTATCTGTTGTAAGCATACAGATAAATGTGCCTCAGTTTAACTCCCCTTGTGACATGAAGTTGACGGGCAGTTGTGAGTGCAACACACACGCGTGCGCACACACATTCTCTTGTAATGTGCAGTCCCTCAAGCACCCCTCCAATGCAGTGCTTCTCTTGCCTCAGTGTGTGGATTTTGAGACACGGCCTGTCATAGTTTAATAAATGTCAGAAGTAGCAAAGTGACTTGTTTGCAGTCTGAATATTGAGGGGGGGGGGGTGTGGAAGCGTCATAAGGCTGGAGTCTATGTGAAGGTGTAGCCCACTGTAGGGCCACCAGAAAGCGCTGAGGGCGCTGCTGCTGGGTGTACAGTGACTTGCACAAAAATGTCCTGCTTTTGGACTGGGGATTCACACATCTATCCCCAGTGCTGCAGTGTTCATGTGCTGAAGTACATTTTAAGCTCCCATTTGCTCATTTTGAGGTGGTGCAGACCTCATCTCAATTTTGAGTTTAAAGCCATCTGTTTCAGACCAGCACACGTGCAGCAACGCCATCTTTATTTAATCTGTTGTGGACCTTCACTCAAACTGTAGGGTGAAAATCAGGCTGCCTCCTACATGTGCTTGTGAAAGCGACAGGGCAAAGGCAAACTGGTACCTGTGAATCTCAAGGAGCAACAGTTCTTTGCTGGAGGTGTGTGTGTTTGTGTGTGTTGAACCCGTTCGGCCACGACCGTTTGCCCACCGACTCCAGCTGTGTGTAACCAGGCTGCTTTACCTGTACAACTAACTACTGCAACAAATAAAATGTTCACCTCTAATTGCACGAAATACTGCGGGTTTTCTCCAGTAGCTCGAGCTTCGGGGATTACATTCCTATTTAGGAACAGGAATTTTATTTTCAGTATATACAGAGGTGATTTGACATGCTTTTCCATACGTTAATTGTAGTATGCATTTATTGTACGATGTAAACCTGAATTTTCCATTTTAATTGGCACGGGTGAACCCGACCTGCTAAGCGTGCAATTTTTTTAAAATAATAGTACCCGTTTCACTGTTTCATTCACATAATGAGCATTAATGGTGTGCACAGGCAATAGGGAAATACTAATCACAGCGATACTACGTGGCACAGCCATTTTCTATCGCCCTCCCTTGAGCTCCCGCGCACACCTCTACTTCCGCCGACGCACTTCCTTTGTGTTGAATCACGTGACACTTGCCTTGTTTTGGGTGCGCGTAGGTAAGCGGACATCAGTCACACACCTGCCTCGTTAATCGCCCGCCTTTTGTCTGTCTGTAAAGCGGAAGTGAGTCGAAGTGCCGCTTGCAGCCCGGTGCTTCTGGGGAAGATGGTGCGTTTGTGTGTGTGAGCCGCCCCGAATACCACCCTCTTGTTCCGCGTTCAGCAGAGGCCCCAATCGCTGCTGCCGCCGCCGCACGGACGCGGTGCAATGAGGGGAATTTTGCTTTAATTTGACCTCACGCAGGTGTACGCTGTGTCCGGCGTAGCTGCTGTTGGCCGACCGCAATCGGTGGACGAACGGCCGAACCCGGAGGAGAAGACGCGGCTCTGAGGCGCAAGGTGTGTTTACTTGTTGTCTGGCTGCTTCCAGCCTTTGACCACCATGTTGGCTGAACTGCGCCGACTGTTGGTTCTCGCCTCAGGTACACGGTTTGCCTTCTGCTACTCCCCTACGTCTTGTGTCACTCCGGGGGCCCCAATGGGAGCGGAGCAGAGCGGCGACTCGGAGCACAAGCACTCCGATTACAGCGCTGCAGGTACCGCGGAGTGTTTGTCTCCCCTGGGGGCGGCGGCGTCCTCGCTGTTCACGCTCACTGACCTACGGCGTGGTTTGTCCTTGTCCTAACAGTCGTCCCCTCCCCTGCAAAGCAGAGGGCCAAAATGGACGACATCGTGGTGGTGGCCCCGGGGACGCAATCGTCGCGCAATATCCACAACGACCCCGACGTGATTAAGCTGCAGGAGATCCCCACCTTCCAGCCTCTGCTCAAAGGTACCTGCGCGGTTGGTGCCAGGTGTGTGGCAGGGGGCGCTGCTGGGGTGACAACAGCGCCACTTGCAGTGTTTTTCTAACTGTGACGTCTGTAGTTCCCTTTATGTGACCACAGGGGGCGCTGTTGGCGAATTCACTGAGGTGCAGTTAAGTGCCTAGTGCGACATTTCTTTTTACTCTTTTTGTCACATACGCAGTTAAACAAGTACAACATGTAGTGAAATGTACCCTGAATCGCCCATGAGACTGTGTACAGTACTATTTTACAAATAGGTTACAAAAAATCCAATAAACAAGATGTAAACAATGTGCAAAGGAATAGAATAAATATTCCTTTGCAAATAGAATAAATATAAAATAAGTAATAAATAAATGTTCTGACCATTCTGTTTATCCTGTGTGCTCGGAAATTTTTGGAAAAAAGACAAGGCGGCATTTAAAAGCTTGAAATGATAGGTAACTGTCTTTTATAAATTAAGCACAAACAAATACTGCATAGTATTAATGTGTGTCCTGAATATTTAGTTACTGATAAATTCTTGCTTTAATTTGGGGTCCTGGATGAGTGTATCACAGGTATTTAGAGTCAGGTAGGGCACTCTGGATGGCCAGCCACTCACTGACCATTCACATACATTTGCACAGCTTGCTATTTAAGAATTGTCCCATTTCCTGTTGCAAAATGAGCTGAAGTGGGATTTTTGAGCTTTACATGACAGTCTGTGTGGGCATAGTGTGTGTCTAAGTGTGCTGGGATTTGAATTCGCGGTTCTGACCCAACCGTGTCCTCCAGGGGTCCTGAGCGGTCAGACGTCCCCCAGCAGCGGGCGCCTGGAGAAGCTGGACTCAGTGCAGGTGTTGCAATTGTGCCTACGCTACCAGGACCACCTGCACCAGTGTGCTGAGGCTGTGAGCTTTGATCAGAATGCCCTGGTCAAGCGGATCAAAGAGGTAAACATGTGCACACATAATCCTGATCCAGCTGTTACTGCACTGTTACTGAGGCTGCAGCTGCTTGTTTTCTGCTGCTGCTGCTGTTGGTGGCAGGGTTTGCATTGAACTCCCTCAGGTTGGCTGAGTGCAGATAGCTATGATGTAATCCACACCCATCACAAACAACATGTGGATCCATGTGTCCCGGGTACCAGGTTGTTATTGTCAGGCAGTGGTATGCTAATGAGATGGGGCTCTTTTTGTGGTGCACTCGACTGTTTCTGCCCTAAAACATTTATTTTCAAGGCCATTGGGCAGCTTGCAGTGTGCCAAGAGATTGAAAAATACACAAAGTATGATGGTGTAATGGGGCTAATAGATAATGCTGGTGTGCTTAAGGAAACACCTTCCAGCCAGAGAAGATGGCTCTGTGTGTGTGTGTGTGTGTGAGTGAAGGTGAGCAAAGGTTTCTATGAGGCAGCTTTGGAGAAAAGAGCAGTAAAGAAGCCTTTACCCTCAGCTGTCACTCAGCTCTGTTGGTTTGATCGTAAGTGAGAGGATCTCTGTGACATCATGAAACCCCAATGAAATAAATATGAATGTGGTTTAAAGGCATGCATGTCAAGTGTAGGAGCCTCAAAGCTCTTTGCAGGTGAACTTTGTGATGGTTGAGAAACAGAAGTATTATTCCAGCATATAGGCAACAAACAGCCAAGGGTGTTGTGAGGGTATTGAAGGTGCTGTTGTGATGGACGCAGAATTTCTGTGTGCTGTGGGGGGACAGATGGACCTCTCGGTGGAGACGCTCTTCAGCATCATGCAGGAGAGGCAGAAGCGCTATGCCAAATACGCGGAGCAGATCCAGAAGGTGAACGAGATGTCCATGATCCTGCGGCGCATCCAGATGGGCATTGACCAGACGCTGCCGCTAATGGAGAGATTGAACAACCTGCTGCCAGAGGCCGAGCGCCTGGAACCTTTCAGCATGAAACCTGAGGGTGAGGCCAAGTAGCCAAGCCCATTCCCAGAGGCTCCACCCATAGAGAAGCTCCACCCACAGACTGACTGCTTATCTGCCCTGAGGTCAACAGGGTGACATGTGAAGGTTGATGATCTTCTGGGGTTATGTCAGACTTTCTATGTAAATTATTCAGGGTCAGGGAAGACTGTATGGACAGTATTGGGACCTTTTCAAATTCTGTGCTAAATGTACAGTATTAGACTAAATTAAGCAGGAGGTGAAAAAATATGCTGCCCTGCAATGAAGTGGTGTCGTAAACACTCGGCAGTTGTTGTTTGCATAAAAACGCTTTTGTCTCATCCCTGTTCACTTAACTGGGCATGTTGAAATGTTTCTTACCACATTCACACCCTGCCGGAGCACAGTGCCTCCCAGGTGCAGTGCAGGAGCCATGAGCACATCGGGGAAAGATGAGTGACACACGAATGACTTTTCTTAAACGGTGTTCATCAAGTTCACCCATAACTTTCATGTGGGAAGTTTGAATGTCCTGTTTGACTTTGAAGTCCACGGTGTTGCAGTGGTGTTTGGAGTTCATGTTTTCCTTTAGAGGAATGGGGACGGCTCTGCCTTCACCACGTTTGATACGCGCGCTGTGTCCAGAAGGTCTCAGCACTGTACCGAACACTCGTGGTCGCTGAGAAGAGATTTATTTGAGTAGCTGTGGGAAATGCTGTGATGGCGCTTTAGGCATGAACACAATTTGCACTAAAGCCCTGCTGCCAGGCGCACAGGGCTGTTTAATAACACTCTGAACGATGACTGCTAATCATGCTGGGTTTCAATTTAATGTTTTATCAAAAGCTTTTCTCAAGTTCCAGGGCTTTTTAGAGGCTGCTGTTAAGCACTGTGCCCCCTGCTGCCCTGCATGTCTCATAGAAACTTTTACTCCACTTTAGCTGTGTTGGCGTTTCAGTGGTCGACACCCTGATGCTGGCCACATAGCATGAGGGCACTGTTTCCATCTCTCTTTCCTCCAGCAGTGCTGCCCCTGAGCCCCTTTTTTAAGATTCTTAAAGCATAATTTTTGTGTTTGTGGATAATTATGTGAACAGCCAAACAATGGTGTTCCAAACTCCAGCATGACTTGAGTGATTTCCTCACTGCACACATTTCTCTTGTGGTTAAGCCACTTATGGGCCTGCTGAGCTTTACTAGTGTTATTCCGCATGATTCTGGAATTGTAGGTTAAAGTTCTCACCCACTGCTCCAGTACAGGTGGAGGGGCTTGGTTCACTCATCTGTCAAGCTGGATTCCATATCCGCTTTGGTCTGCATTGCCATTTTTGCTACTGAGTTCCAGGAGGATTTGGTTTCCTTCTCTGGCCCGTAAATGGTCACTGGCAGGCTCACTCGTTCTGCATGGTTTTGTTGTTGGTACACGAGCATTTCAGGTTTCCCACATGCGAGTCCCTTGCACACCCCCCACCCACAGGATCGGTTGCCATAGGAATCTCCAGGGGCACAGCTCAATTGTGGACTCTTAAGAGCTGAGGGCCCAAAGGTCTGCAGCACCGACTCCAACAGCAGCTCGTGGGTGGGGTCACCCAGCCAAACATGGCATTCCTCAGTCAGGCGAAATACCTGCTTTTTATTGAGGGGGCATAGAAACCACGGTCCTACAGTGGAGCCAGATAGGAAGCCTGTTGAGGGCAGGCTGCAGCCCCACAGCGTTCGTAGTGCAAAATGAAATTACTTTTCTCATTACAGTAAATGGGATGAAACATTTGCACCTTAAAGTGCACATTTGTGTTAATGTCATTAATCGCTTAATGAGGCACTTTTTTTACTGCGGCATCACAGCAGAGCGTTAATGGCAAAGGGCACGGGCTGGAGAGCCACTGTCACGGCCCAGCCATGAGCTCCACCTGAGACCTGCGGGGCGTCTTGCGGCCAAGGTAGCTGCGGGCTGTGTTGCCTTTGGTGTTGGTTCCGTTGGTCTGAGCTGAAGCTTCCGGGATCTTTGCTTCTCTCGAAATGTTGTGGAGAACGTTTATGTCCGCCCTGCCCTTTCACTTTCCTTCCGTTGCCCTTAGAAACGCCCTGTGGAAACGCACTGTAAGCAACACAATAAGTCGGATTGGTTTGTTCCATTAAAGCCTTTTTGCTGCGTTGCCCAGATTTGTCTTACACCTGCTCATAAGCCTTAAGAAGATAACTTTTGTCTCAAGTCTTATTTGGTGACTTGCTGCAGTTTTCCGTCCTTTACGATCATAAGTTTTCCTCGGACGGTTCTCCTTAACAGGTACGAACTCCGTGTTCGATAATAGAATTTAGTTATACTCTATGACATAATTTGAATACGTTTTAGGGCTAATAAGATGCATCTTGGAAAAAATGTTTGGAAAACTATGACCATATAAGCGCAGGACAAGAATTTTAGCCGACTTCTGAGTGTATACCCGCCATCACTGGAAAGGGGGGGGGGGACTTCAACTCCCAGAATTCCAGTGTACTGCCCGGAACCGGAAGCGTCTATAGCAGGAAAGCCCCTGCCCGAAGGGCCGTTTGTAACACGTGACGGAAAATAATTATGTAAACATCAAGAAAGAGCGACCCGGGTCTGCCGTTGTTCACTTTATTTTCCCTTTTTGCAAAGAACTTATTTGTCACCGCCTGTGTGCTTACATACGCCGCGTCGCTCGGACTGTCCAAAATGGACGACAGCAAGGTGAGAGCCCGATGACAACATTTGCGTCGCTCTTTGTCAAGTTCGCCAACGGCCTTTTAATGTCCTCGCGTGGGACGCTCATTTCGTGTCGCTAAAGCGTGTAGAAAACCTGCATGTTTACCTAAATTTTACCAAGGTGCACTCGCTCTTTATTTACCTCCAGATTTACCGTGGTTTTGTTATTCTTTCCCAAAATCTGGAACGGTTTCGATAGCGCGTTCGCTTCCAAATGGCTCAGAACCGAGATTTTTCGGCCGTTCTTGAGTGACCCGAAGCCCCTGTTGACTGCACTTCGGCGTCAATGTGCAGCCGGGAAGCGATCGGAATTTTTGCCTTCGTTCTCATTCGCTCCGCACCTTAATTCCGACTTTCTGTTCTGTACAGCTGCTGTCTTTCCAAGAAATTTAGTGAACACGTTTCTCAGACTCTTGTTTTCCCGTGTGGGCTGTGTCCGGTGCTGACCAGCGTTCGCCCTTCCAGGTGACCGGCGGCAAAGTGAAGAAGCCCGGCAAACGCGGCCGCAAGCCGGCCAAGATCGACCTGAAAGCCAAGCTGGAGCGCAGCAGGCAGAGTGCGCGGGAGTGCCGTGCCCGCAAGAAGCTGCGCTACCAGTACCTGGAGGAGCTGGTGTCCAGCAAGGAGAGGGCCATTTGCGCCCTGCGCGAGGAGCTCGAGATGGTAGGGGTGCTGCCACCCGCTGCGCCATTTGTGGTCCCTCTCCACCTTCTCACAGGGCGCCTGTTGCTGTTCCCCTCCTGCCGCAGTACAAGCAGTGGTGCTCGGCCATGGACCAGGGCAAGATCCCGTCGGAAATCAGGGCCCTGCTGACGGGGGACGAGCAGAAGGCGCCTCACTGCGCCAGCAAGTCGCCGAAGAACGGGAAGAGTCATGCCGGCGGCAGCAGCGAACACAGTAAGTCAGTGTAAGCGTGGCGTCGCACCCAAACGCTCGATACAGACGAGGTGACAACCAGCGCCGAGACCGGGGCACGACGGCAGTGCCGCCACACGGTACACGCTGGCCGGGGGAGCCACTGGAACAGAAAGATGACATTTATGACCGCATGGTAGTTGGCGGCGTTTAGCATCGGTAACCTCTGAGCAAGAAGGACCGCTTGTTGCGCATAACGGACAGTAGACTTTTGTTGTTGCTGGATTGTATTTGTAAAAAATGTAAGGACTGTATTTGTTTACTTTGTTTTTCTAAAATAAGAAACAATGTGTAAGCTACTTAAAGGTGGAAGGAACCCGAAGCCAACTGAAATGGATTGTTCAGTTTTGTTCTTTAACTCCACTTATTGCACTTTCCATTATTTCTACGCATAAAACAAATACACAGTTGTAGTGACACGTGTGTGTGCGTGTGCTTTTTTTCCTGTACAGAACACCTTTTGCTGCGTTTGTCCCATGCGGGTGCCCCCTCAGGCAGTGCTGCATATTTACTAAACATCCAGTCCAGTGTGTGTGCATTTGTGCTATGTGGTATTTACAGCAGAAGAGTATCGCAGCCGTACGAACCCTACACACTCCATACTCACGCCCCATACACACCCTGCACGCAGGAATGTGTCGGTCCCGACAACTTTTCACAAATTTTCGAGCACTGAGCTCTCATGTCCTGGGGAGAAGTAACTGAGTATTTGGGGTGGAGGCCAAGGAGCTGCACGTGGACACAGTTGGGGAATGAAGTGGTTTCTCATCAGCGATCTCATGGATGGCGCAGCAGTGGCTTCAACGTGACGTTTCTTTCTGAGGCAGAACCTCCCTCAGCAGTGCGGCATCAGGCCGTTTGCGTGTGTGTCTCATGCACAAGTGAGATGGAGAGAGAAAGTAGAAGGTTAAATTTAACAAAAAGAAAATGAAAAGCAAGGAATGACACACTTGAACAGCTGTGTTTTTGCCATTGCTGTTAGTGGACAATCTGTGCATTTGGTGCAAGCTGTGCATTCAAAACATGAACATTTCTGCCATCAGGGCCCCTGTGAGTTCATAGTTCTTGTGATTTTTGTCAGTGTTTCAGTCGCTGCCCCCCTCTAGGTACATTGTCCATGGCAACCAAGGGTGGACCGCAATGGATGCTGTGAGTGTGAGCCGCCCACCTGTTCTTGTTGTCCACACACACACACAGAGCCAGGCACTGGAGGGGGGCATTGTTCACCCTGTAGCCACCAGGGTTGGGGGTGAGGTCTGTATTTATTGCTGGAGCGTAAAGTACCTTGCTGAAGAAAGTTAGATTTGAGTCCACAGGCAGCAGCTCTTAACTACTGCGCCACCTGCTGGTTCTGTGGACCAGAACAGTTCCTGCATAGTAACATCACAGGAGTCTGGATTTGCCGTACATGATGGAGCTTTAATTCTCACGTTGAACATCAGCTGTACAGTAATAACTGGACATGAACGACACAGCAGCTAAATGGGTGCTTTTCTCTTTTGTGCACTATTTAATCTACAAAAAATACTTGGTCCTAACAATGCATGAACGTACAGTTTTTCTACATGGTTCTTTTCACAGGTCATTACCCTGAATCCTGAGCATCACAGCAGACAAATAGAACTGGTAAAGAAGCTGGGAAGGGGGACCAGTTTTGTCCACCAGCACCTCTAAAATCCACAGCACTCGTAAACTTTGTGCCAATATTTGACTAAAAGTTACACCCCTACAGACGGCAGAGGACGCAGCCCGACAAACATCTGTGGTGTAAAACCGCCTGGCATACCACGGTGTAATCCTGTGTACCGTCTCACTAGGGGACAGAGGGAAGCTGAACAGACCGCAGTGCAAATGGCGTCCTGATGCACCCCACTTGACCACTTTGCTGTTTGGACGCCGGTGTCTGCTGAATGACAAACTGTTCAATAGAGAGACAAAAATGGGGAACCCGTTTCCAGCATTCCTGCAGCCAGGCTCTGTCTCGCGATGGGACACGCAGCCATTTTAAGCTCGTAATCCTTCTGGTTTGATCTACCCACGTACTGCACAGAAATGAAAGGATGTGGTAAAACGCAGTAAGATGCCCCGGGTCTCCAGCTTCATTGAGGCAACTGTACCTCCCATTACCATGTGTTGTGGTGACAAACGGCACAATGACAGTGTGACAACAATGCGGAGTCACATGAAACCGTCCTGTACTGTCGCTGGCAGATGAAGCCACTGTGATGCATTTCACACAAATGTGTTGGGAGGGTTGCTGTTGATGGGCCACGCCAGCTTCTTCTCCTTGGCCTCACGGTCAAATGTCTCGTAGATGGAGTCTTTCGTGATGGTCTTTGCTGGTACTGGCATCTCCAGGACCCCCACGTAGTTCTTCTTGGCCATGCGAGAACTGGTGGTGATGGTGTAGGCGTTGCTGCGGTAGCACTTCATGGATGACATGCAGAAGGTCTCCTTCATGCCTCGGCGGAAGTTGGCGTTATAGATGGAGTACAGCGTGGGTTTGGACGCGGCGCAGCTGAACGAGACCCAAGTCACGGCCACAAAGATAAGCAGCCCTTCCCTGGAGAAGCCGTCCTTGGGGTGCCACAACTGGGCCACATAGAAGGGCATCCAGGTGAGGAGGAACACAGAGTTAAGCATAAGGAACATCTTGATGGTCTTCACTTTAGTCCTGGGGACAATGTTCATGGTTCTCCTCACTGTGCGGCCGTCCGTACCAATTCTCCAGATGTACTTGACCACCTTGTGGTAGAAGAGGAGGATGAGCACCACAGGGGCTGTGAAGCCGGCAAGGAGGTGCACGGCGCCGTAAGCGATGCCCTCCCATGTGTCCGGTAGGAAGAAGTTGCAGAGGCTATCGTGCGGTGAGCCATAGAAGAAGAAGCAGGGTGACACAAAAGCTGCGTTGAAAACCCAGGAAGCTAAGATCATCTTCTTGGCCTTCTCTCTGGACACCTTGAAACTCAGTGGGTACACGATGGTGTAGAACCTGTCCACGCAAATGGAGAGCAGCACGTAGACCTGCACGCTCGGGCACAGGTACTGGATGTAGCGCACGACTTTGCAGGTCATGTTGTTGAGCACCCACTGGCCGGAACTGACCTGAAGCAAGACGAAGGGTGCGCAACCGGCACTCAGCAGCAAGTCCGCGCATGCCATGGACACCACAAAGTAGTTGGTAGTGGACTGAGTCCTCCGGCTGCGGTGGATGACCAGGCACACGAGGGCATTGCCGAACACGGACACGAGCCAGAGGACGGCCAAGGTGAGGCTGAGGATGGCTACTTCTGCTGGGGTCAGCACGTACGATGGAAGGGAGCCGTTGTGCCGCAGGGCTGAGAGGGAGGAGTCCGTGTCGGGGTCACAGTTGGCCGGCGTGGGGGGGCCGGTACTCTCAGTCACGCTCGAGTTGGGGAACATGGGATACGTGAAGGCCGCCGCGTCGAGGACAGGTGTGGCGCTGCGCGTCCACTGGCCGTACACCATGGTCACTTGTGCACTGTCACCTCTGCAGAAGAAAGAAGCTCTTCAGGAGTCTACACTGGAATTGGGGTCACAACGTGGATAAAGCTGCACGTTACCTGTGTCCACAGCAGCACAAGTGAAGATATGGCATCTTACACAGGCAGAAAACGTGGTGGAAATTTCCAATCAAGTAATTTTTTTATAACCTTTAAGTATTCCCCCAAACTGAAACATACAAATTTTTACTTCAGTAAGTCAATGGTGTTGCAGTAAATCGTAGTTGGTTATTCTGATAAAATTCTAGCCATAAGTTAACTTTACATCAAGCTGATAACCTAAGTGACAGAAAACTATTTTTGAAACTGCAGACATTCAAGCTGTGCACTCTACGGTGCCTGAAAAGCCAGGACAAATTTGTTAGAAATAACCTGGGATTAAATATTCAGCTGTGTCGTGCTGATGCAGTATTGATGAAATGTGTGTTGTGTAACACAGTGCTGGGCTGCAGGCTGACAGTGGGAACATGCTGTCAGGAGGAAATTCACACTTAGGTCCGAAACACCGTGAGTGTCGATTAAAAAAGTAACAAATGCATTGGATTTCAGTTGGTCATTTAAAATGCACATCTTCTGCGCTGCAAAATTACACGGAAAACATGTTTTAAGGCCCATTTTCTACATTTTGCTGTTCTGGCTGAGCACAGGGCCCCGCTGCAGCTGACAGTCAGCTGTCAGCATAGTGCTTTTGGGAAACGCTGTAAAAACACTGTCCATCAGGGGCCAAGCGGTGGTGCACTTGCATTGTTCCTGTTTGCCCTGAAATGCACAGTAATTACAGCAGCAGTCGTATTAGGAAGTCACTGGAGGTGCGGCAGTCTTTCAGGGAACAATTTAATTAAGCCCCCCCAGGGTGTAAGAGCTCCAGCGCACACAGTGTTTCCCAGCTGCAAGCTGACATCTCCATTCACTTCAGTCCCAAAGAGCCTCAATCTATACAGGTTTGACTTTCTAACAACATCCTAGCGTAACTATTAAACTGCAAAAAATGTTGGAATTTTCCTCAATGTTTCTCTAAGCCGTGGTCCGTTTAGCCTGAATGTTTTCACCAGACTGCACCAGATACTCTGACAGTGTAATGACAAAGGTTAAAATGGCTGAAATTGGCCATCAGTCCCCTCTTTAAGCCCTGAGTGAGAGAGCAGCTTCTGCTGGCTTCCAAGTGTGTGAGCCGAACGAACCCTGTAGCAGCCGCATCTGACAGCAGTCTGGTGAGAGGGAAAAAAACATGACAGATGAATGTTCCCTCTGACAACGCAGCGCATTATGTATTTTTAAACATGCGAAACTGCTGAGCCGCAGCTACCGTGAAGGTTATCTCTTCAATACGGAGCTCAGTCTCCCCTGCATCCTCCGTAAGGTAAATTACCGTTAGTGTTGATGGTGAATGCTTTTGTGTGTTCCTGACCCTCAAAGTTAATACCCATTTATGCTGAAATATTAGTAAATCTCATTAAAACGGACAACTTGTTGAGTAGTTAATATTAGTTATGACAGGACATAACAAGGAACTATTACTCTGGAATACACTACGTCTGTCCACCTGCCCTCAGTCAACGCTCTTCTAGCTTTCTAGTTTTACTGAGGACCAGACGCTGACCGAATACTCACAAACAAAACATATCTGCGTATAATGCACAACATTTATGTATTTACTCACCCTCTAGTGCAAAACAAACAGAAATGCTAGAAAGAAATGCAAAAGAAGTCACACTGATGGAGTTGACATGGTTTAGACAGTCCAAACTGCAAAGGTTATAAAAGGTGAAACTGGCAGATATGGGATAATGGAGGCTGAAACCTGAATGCAGCATGAGCCCAACTATGAGCAATGGAGGCCATGTGGTGGCTCAGGGGGACAGTTACTCAGTGATATCTGCATTTTTCCACCGAGTGCTTCCTGCAGACATCCCCCCCAAAAACACTCGGCACTTTGAAACGTTGCAGTTTCTGTGTGGTGTACCTTGGTGGACCTTTATGCTTATCTGAAACGCCATATTTACCTTTGGTAGTTTCCTTTCAGCGCTCGCTAGGCAACCTTGGCCACACTGTAGTCTCTCCCTGAGCTACAGAAACCACGCTGAGCTCCCAAGCCCCAGTACCACAGTAACTCAGCAATGTTTAAACTTGGGATGCAGAATCATTTGTCCAGGTCCTCATGAACATTTAGCTCATTTTACTGACATGTTTCTCGAAAGCTGCCTAACACCGATTTACCCATTTATACTGCAGGGTAATGTTTACTGCATTAATTCAGGGTCGTGCGCTACATCCAGTACCTGTGCCCGAGCGTGCAACCTTTAACTGAGGGTAATGCAGCCATAACCAGGATTAAATCCTGGGCCTTTCAAAAGCAAAATGGCAGCTCTAACCACTATGCCCCCTGCTGCCCTCATTTACTGGCTCACCGTAACAAATGTTGAAATGCAGAAGTGATGAAACGCGATGTGATTGTCCAGCAGGTTCTCATCCAATTTCCTGTCAGCCGCTGATTCAAGTTCCCACTGAAGGCCACACATTTACTTATGAAGCCAAAATGTTGCAAAGTTGTGTACAGTGCCATTTCCCCTTATTATCATCACCACCATCATTTCTCACACACACATACAAATATACACTGCCTGGCCAAAAAAAGTCACACACTAATGTTTCATTGGACCGTCTTCAGCTTTGGTTACGTCACACGTTTGCCGTGGCATCATTTCGATAAGCTTATGCAATGTCACAACATTTATTTGCGTCCAGAGTTGCATTAATTTTTCGCCAAGATCTCTTATTGATGATGGGAGAGTCAGATCGCTGCGTAAAGTCTTCTCCAGCACATCCCAAAGATTCTCAACGGGGTTAAGGTCTGGACTCTGTGGTGGCCAATCCATGTGTGAAAATGATGTCTCCCTCATGCTCCCTGAAGCATCTCTTTCACAATTTGAGCCCCATGAATCCTGGCATTGTCATCTTGGAATATGAAGAAATCTATTGATAGAAAAACCTGCTCATTCAGAATATTCAGGTAGTCAGCTCACCTCATTTTTGAGCACATAACATTGCTGAACCTAGACCTGTCCAACTGAAGCAACCCCACATTATAACACTAAGTTCAATCCAGGTGCTGACTTTTTTGGCTGGGCAGTGTATACAGACACAGCTTTTGACGGCTTCCACCGTGAATACACTGGTCCGCTGTAAACGGTTAAAAATGTGATGGTAAATCAGTGTAAACAAGGTAATAGTGCGAGTCGCTTCGGAGGAACGAGCTGCAGGCAGGAGGTCGCGGTTCGGCCCGCTGTGTTTACCTTACAGATCCGCCGTTGCCGCCACTGCGTTTGCGAAAACGCGGCTCCTTTTCCTCATCTGAACGCAGAGCACCACGTTCCCCCGACGCCCTTATTAATAATTATTATTATTGTCCGTTATTTAGTTGCCGCCTTCGTCCAAGGTGACTCGCAGCGTTCGCTCCTCAGCTTCGCAGTGATTCTCTCATTCCTACAGCAACGTAGTGTCTTCCTGTATCAAGCCCGGGTAATACAGCGGCGGGTTGGATTCGAATCCGAGACCTCACGACAGTAACCTGCTGGCCTCGGCCCCCCACCAGCACCTACCTGGCCCCCCGCGGCGAGACACCATGGCGCTCGAGCTGCTGCTGCTGCTGCTGCTGCTGCACTTGCCAGTCCCGCGCGCGCGCTCTCGCTCCTCACGCACCCTCGGACGGCGTGCTTCTGCGCGAGACGCGTGTCCACCCGCGAGGCGGTGTGCATGTGGTGTGTGTTGGGGGGGCTCTCGAGCTCCACGATCACCCCCCCTCCAAGAAGAGAAGAGCGTCACGAGAAGGTGGGATGACGTGTTCCGTTTCCCTCGGACCCCCCACCACCACCACATCAACCCCCTGGGTGACTCGTGTGAAATTCGGCAGGGTAAGCTGGGTTTTACTGTAGTAAAAACTACCGTTTACTTTCTTCAGTGCTCGTGCTAAAACGTAGTGAAAAGCATTGGGTGCAAAAACAGTAAAATTACTTTGACTCAAATGAACAGGCCACTAGCAGCGTTAACATCTAACAGGCGGTTTTACCTCAACTTTGCAGTAAAATAACTCTGCTGGTAGTGAGACTGATCAAAAGCACACAAAAGACCACAGCCACACTTGCACACAGTTCAAGGCTCATCATGCAGTAAAACATGGTATTGTACTGTATTCTATACATATTTAAACTCACCCCCCCCCCAGTTCACCTCTTTAGACAAATGAAATAGACTGTCAATCAAGGTGGGATGAAGCTCAGTTTGAGCTCTGATTGGCAAACACTAATCACTGGTTGGTCTCAATGCTGACAAATCAAACCAATGAAATGAACCAATCCAGTCAGCTGACAGTTAAAATTCATTTTTAACCCTAAACCATGACTGATATCGAACATTGCTGCTGAAATTCACTTAATAATTCACAGCAGATCTGACTTGTCTAGTTTCAAAGAGACAAAATAACTTAATGTTTTCTTGAACAATGGTGCTCTAAAAATATTCATGCCGGATTTTTATTCTGAAACACAATTTTCCCAGAATCTACTTGAATGTAACTGTTGACTACTTACCTCTGAACATTCTGTATCATTAGCGCTACTTAACCATGACCAACCCTCATACTTTGTTCAATAAATTTCCACCATCCAGGACACAATGAGCCCTAGAGCTATGGGGAGTGTACTGGGCAGAGACAAACACACCTCTTCAGCTCTAATCCTAACACACTAGACCGCATACAGCTCTGTACCTACCTGCTGTATGTCAAACAGATAGTATGTTTCTCTGAAGATGGTAGAGAAGGAGGAGCTCACAGTACAACCTGGTCAGAGATTTGAACCTCAGACCTCTTCCACACAAGCTGTGTATCTCAACCACAACAACTAAATGCACCCCTTGTGCATCTAAACAACCTTTGTTGGAACCAGACCAGAGGGTGAAGAGGCATTAAGGGTCTCAGTGGTGATTTGAATGGCTGACAAGTACAGCATATTGAGCTGCAGAGCAAACGCTGGTCCACACCTACCCCGCTCATCTCCTCGATTTTAAGCAGACTGCTGTGGATGGAACAGTAAGAATACAAAGAACATCATACCTCACACACACACACACACACTCAGACAAATACACCATTCTAGTGTGATACCATCCTGTGTCTCATGCCTCTTCCTCATTCACAGTACGGTAAACAGTGTTCGTTTCCCTTTATATCTCACCTAAGTAAACAGTATATTTGCAGGAGGGCAGCTTCTCTTTGTAAACCATCAAAATACAGCTTGCAAAAAAACTGCACTGGGACTGTGAGTGTTCACAAATCAGTTTGTTCTGAACCCAAACATCATGATTTTGAAATAATACAAGGTTGGTAAGACAGCCAAGTCATTGCAGTAACCTGCTTATATTGCAAGCCATTGCAAGCCTGCAACAGCCACCCGCCAAAGCTGTAAAAAAAAGTCTTCACACCCTCATCACATGGGGAATTTGTTCGCTCACATTATCCGCTGCATTGCTTATGGCGTGAAGTGTTTTTCCTCCCAAAGCTGCTTGTTGGGAAGAACGCTGTACACAAACGCATTGAACCAAGTGAAGCTGAACATGACCAGAGGGTAGGGGAGAGACCATCTGTGTTGCTGTACTTAGTCATCTGATAATTTGCCATTATTCTCTTTAACCACTTGCGGTCAAGACTTTGATCATTTCATTACGCTTTTCAGTTGCAGGAATTAAGTGGTCTAAGAGCATCGTGATGCCGGGCTTCTACATCGCTTCATAAGAAATCAAAGCTTTCTAAGGGTCAGTGTGAAGCTGCTTAATTGACAGAAAGCTGTAGAAAGCGGCCATTAAACCACCGCCTGAATAACAAAAATGTTTCAGCCAATTCTGAAAAGTCGAGCTCTTAAACCATTTTAGCTGCTCTTGCAATGATGTGTCTGTGGGCTATGTTTCCTGCTCAAGGCAAACAAGCCATTCTGTCGACCTCTACTGGTCAAACAGAGGGTTCTGGTCCCTGTCTGAGGCCAGGGGTGTAAAATCTTGTCAGGTACTGTAGTGGGAATGAGGTATAAATTATTAATGAAGCTCAGCAGAGTTACACATGGAATCCAAGAGAACCAAAAAAATCTTCACTGAATATTGGTTCACAAGATGCTCCTTACATCGCAAATAACATTAACAACCTCAGTTTGTCCCTGTCGTCGTATTCATTTATTTTTCCTCTCACAGAGCAACGGTGTATATTATCAACGTAAATGGATATTAGTAAATCTATTAATTACACAAATTTAAGCATTTATAATAAGCCTTTGCATTTTATGTAGTGAGTTTGATGCAATAAAATATTGTTTACGTGCTTTCATGTTATTAATAAAAAGTCAAAAACCACAATAAAGACATCTGAAATTAAACCACAGAGCACATCTGTGTCACGAACTACGGTTAGTTTATTTTTCTTTATCATGCTGACGTGTCGTGTTGTCATGGCGACACAAATGCTGAAGTGGATGCTTTTCCCAGCTGACTGTCGCCATGGGAGCCACACAGATGCACTGCAGGAGGAGGTAGAGGGAAGAGGGCAGCAAGAAGAGCACGCATCATTCTGTTCAACAGCATTTCCCCCAAAGTCAGTATAAATAATAACAACGTCCCAAAAGGCAGAGCACAACAACACCACAATTACCTGCTGTCAATCAAAACAAGGCTTCAGAAAATAAGGCTGCCATTTTCTCCTTTGTGCACCTATTGAATTCACAGTTTTTAATTGATACCTTACGTGCGTGCTTTCACACTGCAGACCGATACAGGCTGTGGTGGGATACGTTGAGACAGTCCTAATCTGTTATTATCCCACACCTTAGTATACAGTACAGAGTAAATGGAGACCAGGTATAATGTCACTGTGCTCAAATCCACACATATGTCAATATAAATACGGATACAAGAATATCAAAGCAATAAACACGTAAACCGCAGTGTACTGCAGACACACCATATGGAACTCTGCTTTAATGGTGTCTGGATGCATCGCAGCTGCTGCCTATTGCACCAGTGTGGTGTGTGCAAGGAAACACTTGTGGTTACATCTGCCCACAGGCAAGAGGGTGGCACCAGGTGCAGTGCTGCCAGAGCCACAGCCAAAGCTACTAACTGTGGTGCTATGTGAAATTACACTGCTTGACTGTGTGGGGACATAGAGAGAAAAGATTTGTGGTCGAAAGAGTCTGGTGTACAAGTAAAGAAAAAATATATCTATAAATGGATATCCTGGAGCCAAACAAAGTAATAGCAGCAACAACAACTCAGCCTATGCAGCAATTCATAGCCAAATAATGTGTTTTTTAACATTGTGTATGTTGCACAAGAGGGAAAATTATTACTTTTGTTCATATTAATGCTGAGTGTTCAATGTTCTGATATTTCACTGGCAGAATTAAAATGAATTAATATTCCTTTTAATTTGAAACTGAAAGGGAATGTATATAGTTATATTATCTTGTAGTATCATCATTAATATATTTTTCACTTCTTTTCATACAGTAACTGGAACAAGACAAAAAAAATACTTTCATTAACCTCACAATAAGGTAACCCTTTTTATGGTATTAAATTTTTGGACCACTTATTGTGGTGTGACAGGACTTTACTGTAATGGGGTAACAGTATAAAGCAGCAGTGTCAACATAAAAATTTGAATTCAAATGAACAGAAAGCAAAACAGAAGAGTTTATGCAACATATAAAAGCCTCCTTCTTATGCTGTTCTGACGTACTGAGAACAAAAGGCCGTCCTGTGGAGCAACATCTGCTGGTCTGGCCCACAGTCGGTACAGTAACCCCAGCGTACACCACAGGTACCTGCTACTGTACATGGTTTTGCCCCACTGTTGACAACGTTTTTAGCGCCCATCAGTGTCCTACACACTACCACCTGGTGCCCGCACAGCGTTGTGTTTTCCCTGTCGTTTGCTATTCGGTCGCGGTCTTTCTGTGTCTCACATTTAGTTGGGAAAACTAATTGATTGTAAGAGTTTGGATGGCACCTAATAAAAAACTGTATAACTAATAAAGTTAAGGACGTTTCATACAAAACAATCAGATGAACCCAGTAAAGACGGGCTTTTTCCAGCTCTGCCCGGTGCTTAAAAATGTCTGGATTGAAATGCAGCGTTAACAGTAAAAATGCATGTGAAATCGATGTTACTTATATGTAATCACAAGCTTACTCCACTGAAAAACAACGCAAAAATATTATTTGTAACTAACTTACTTATTACAATGTCACGGTCTGAAAAGAATCTTAGAACATATAAAAGCAGACGTGAATACCTACTTGCAAACTATCGCAAACGTAATGTGTTCTCACCGTCTTCTCTGTTATCGTTTCCCCCATTTTCTCTCGCAATATCTCCTTTGTCTCTCATCGTGTCTCCTTGGGCGCCTTCCAGTATCTCACGTGATTACCAATGATAATTATTTTATATTTAGATTTTACAGAGAATGAAACAGTATGACTCACACAGTACGTGACCCGGCTTTACACAAAACAAACCCCGAACCATCTGCCTACATTGAAAATACACTCACAAGAAATACACAAAAATTTAAAAAGAACATTGTTAGGAAAAAATCCATGGACAAGAAATTCGATCATCTCAGACAAGTTTGGCATTGCACCCGATGTTTCATGATTTTTTCCGGGATGAGTTAAAAAAAAAAAAAAGGAGAAATGTGTGTCTGCGAGGTTTTAAAAGATGAACTTTGTGTGATGAATGTTTTGATAAAATTTTTGCTGGATTTTGCCAAACTTGGGGACGAACCACGACGGAACATTTCCAGAACAGTTGCTTTTTTGTGGGCGATCGCGGTCAACAAAGTAAGGCTACACGCCTCCTTCACTCAACCCACCACCCCATTGGACGAGCGCCTGTCCATCACACATACGCCACCAATCAGCATTTCGTAACGCCAATAAGCACTACTGTTCCTGTGTAGATCTCTTACTTTCTCAAAACTGTATGTGGTTAAAAACTCCAAACCGGTAACACAACATAACCCTCTCGTTAGTTTTAAAAATTAATGCCAGTATTTTAAAATTTAACTTTAATTATATGCTGCCTTTCATTCGTATGTCCGTTGTCTACACAACTCATGATGAAATGTTTTCAATATTAAAAATATCTAACCAAAAACATGCTTAAATAACTATTCCCCCCCATTAAAATCAGCTGAACCACCTAGACCACATCTTTAAGATAAAGCTCAGATAAAACGACACCTAGGCGCCAGTTAGGCGATCTCGACATGATGCTAACTGGATTTATTTTAGCCAAAGTGCAACTCCCCACTAGAGAGGATATGGGTGAGTATTTTTGTGGTAGTTTAATCATTTAGACCTCCCTTCTTTCGCTCATAAATATACGTAAATGCAGCTCGACCTTTCCCCACATAATACCGGTTTCCTCGTTGAGGCCTCGATTTAACTTTAAAGTCTTTTATGCACCTCAGAATGCAAAGAGACAGACGTCCTGGTAGGAAAAGGGCGGCGAGGATCAACATGGCAGTTGCCCGCTTTGGCTCGCGCTGCGCGCCTCCCGCCAAAAATCACTCTCGGAGGAAAGGCAGGGGTGGTCACACTGGTGTTCTGCCATCAGAGCAAATTCCCCGCAACCACCAGGTGTCACGATTGCTCATATATTTTTTATTCTTCTCCAGCATCGCCAAACACCATAACAATGTACAACTTGTTTTTAAACATAAAAGTTAAAATAATACAAACACGCACGCACGTGGGGATGAAATGACGTCCGCAGGTCTGTGCCTAATTACGATCCGCAACTGCCCCGCCCACTGGAGAATCCGCGGCGCTCTTAAAGTGACCGCGCCCCTCAAAAAAAAAGGTACAGCGAAGGTAGAGTAGAGGTATAGTAAGAACGCAAGAGCAACCTGCAAAATTATGCACTGATTCCATTCGCACCAAAACTAATGGGGTTTTTGTTACAGCAACAGTCGAATTTAAGAAACCACGTAACTTGTTCCGGAATAAACTCGCGTTAAACTTTAAGCGGACAGTGATAGAGCAATGGTCCGCTGTTGTTGTTCGGGGTTTTAATGTGTTTTAGTGCGGGGGGCGGGGGAGGGGTCTGAAGGCAGGGGGCGTAACGCGGGTGATGAGGCGGACCTTCGGGAGAACTGCGAACGTGGGAAACACAGCGCCGACAGTCGGCTGCGCGATTCCACCGGGAGAGGGACAGACAGACCAGCGCGGATAGATAGACGGAAGGAGGGTGGGAGAGAGGGAGGTGTCCGGCCGCCCAGGTGCGCCATTGCTGCCGTTGCCCGCTTTGCTCGCTGAATCGGAGCGATTGAACGCAGGTAACACACCGTTTAACGCAGCTACAGCATAACACACTAAGGCAGAGGTGCAAAGTGTGCCTGCGCTGCTTAAAACCCGGGTCCGTCGCTTTGGCAAAGGGAGCTTTATTATCGAGTTAATGTGCTCGTGTGTTTGCTTTACTTAAAGATTTAATGAAGTTCTGCCAAGTGAATGTAACTCTAACCCTACCGCTGGAAACGTGTCGCCTTTTACGTAGGGTTAATGTCTCGACCAACAAGTGCTAAAGTAGGATAGTTATATTCGCTGTGAGAGCATAGTTATGCTTATATTTATGTATTAACAGTTTGTATTTATGTGTATGGCCTGCTGACCTGAAGACAGGATACAGTTGTGTGCAGTAACGTGCTCCGCTTTTGTGTCGCATTTAAACACATTAACACACACGATTTCCCACGATAAACCAGTAAAATATACACACACTATGTGGGTGTGTCCGTCCAGAAAGTCTGTGCGAAATACTTTTGTTTTTCATGCAACAAGTTTAATATACTTAAAGTCAATAGTATCAGTAGTATTGTGGTATAGGAAGTAATGAAACTTAGGGGGAACACTCTTTTACCTTGCTTCAGTGTAAAGTAATATTTCTGACAAGGGTGTGGGGTCAAATAAGGGTTGTTCCCTACCTGTGCTGGTTTTACATGAGCTCTTTCACCAAGACAAAACACTCCGAAGTGGAAATGTGGGGAAATGTTTTCTCGCTCATCAATTAGTTGTGTGTATTTTTCTTATTGCTCACTTGATCATGTTGGACACCTGATCAGTGTTACCTGGAAGTTATCAAACATCTATAAAAACTGAATGTTATTGTTAACACGAGCAGGTCAGATACTGTAACTAAAGTAATTCATTGCGACAACCAGCCAACAGGTTCCTATGAGGTTGAGGTTGTGTACGGAAAAACATGTTCTACACCCAGCCTTTGTACCCTGCTTTACCCTCTCAGTGCTGCACTCAGGCGTCCTCACACCTTAACTGTGTTTGCCATCGTCGTAGTTACTCCTCCCTGGGAACCATGGTCTCTAGGAACTTCTGTAGTTTTGGTAGCCTAGGTCCTTCTGCAAACCATGTTGGTTGCTCATCTGTGCACTGGAACTCAGGTGAGAAATGCTGTGTTGAGACGGTACCAGAGGTTGTTGAAAATGACTTCCCAAAAACCTTAGCCATATCTGGAGGCACTCCTGTGCTGTGACCTTTTCATGTGGTCAGTTATAACATTATAGCTTTTATTTGTACTGTGAGGCAGGAGTTGAGCCTGTCAACTCCCACAATACTCAGGCCATTGTCCTGACCTTCTCCAAGAAACCGGTTAAACAGTTACCTGCTTAATGAAGCGTTTGTTCCCTTGTGTTTCTTTCATTTCTCTTGCTTTTTGTTGATGATTGGATCCGCAGTCAAATGATGCCCTTGTAGTTTTTAATAGCGGTTATGTTCAAAGAAAAAGTGCCAAACACAGCCCCATGTTAATCACCAGAAAGGGTGGCATTGGCCACTGTTCTAATGTTTTTTTCTTGTACCGACGTGTAAATAAGTGCAAATGATCAAAATTTATGGTTGTATTTATTCTGCTTTTCCACGGTGAATGCAGAGCGGCTGTGGTGTTTTTTTCTTTTTTCTTTTTTTTCCTGGTTCTCTTGTAGCTGCTCTGGATGCTCTATCCTGCCAAAAGGCTGCACCTCAGACTGTGGCACGGTTTTTATCTACTGCTGGTCCCTTGCTATTCTGCAGGTAATGCTCTAGAGAGGTAATGAGGTTTAACTCAAAAATTGTGATGCTGAGGATGGAGAACTGAAGTGCAGGAGGCATAAACCATTTCACTTTGGGATCTCAAAAAGCCATTGGCACCATGCACATCTGGGTCCAGATGTTCCCCTCAGGGGGCTGTTGTTTATAGCTGCTGCTTCGATGTGAAAATCATTCTGGCAGAGGTCCCTGCGTTCTTGACGGGTATTTTTGGATTCTCCCAGCAGAAATGTGCAGGAGAGCTCTGAAGCTCAGCTGCTTCCGGTCAAGCATGTGATGGTCAGGCTACCATAGTGACAGCCATGTGGGAAATGCAAGGTCCATAGGAAAAGTCATGGCAAGACATTTGGAAGAGGACCAGCAGCTGTCAAGTAGGTGGCGTAGTGGTCAGAAATGCCCCCTTGCATTAAAAGGACACAGGTTTGAATTCTGATGGGTGCTGTCGTACCCTTCTTCTTTGTACAAATTGATATAGTAAAAACTACCCTGTGGTGTAAAACTGATGTAAGCAGGAGTGTCAGCTTAAGTATAAATTGGTAGAAAAAGTATACTTTGTGTGAGTGTGAGAGAGAGAGAGAGCAAGCTGCATTTGTGTGGAAGCGCAGGATTGTCACAGGCTGCCTCTGTAAACCCGTGCAGAGGTTCAACAGAGGCTCCCGGTGCACTTAACGCACGCCTAAGTGTGTGTGATGGGTGCGAGTGGTGACTGGGGAGTTACAGCTCTAATCTGTAGTTTAAACCCCAGAACAGATGGTGCCTCCGACAGTCTGGATGCTTGCAGAGTAAACACAAAGATGATCGCAAAATGTAAACAAAGTATAAACACACACAATAATCACAGGTTGTTGCTGGAAATACTGACATAGAATTCATGCATTTTGAGTTCCAGAAAAATCCCACATTTGCATGCTCCTCTTGTCTGTGTCAGATTAATGTGGAACAGAAATGCAGCACGTGTGACCAGTGGAGAAGTGAGAGGGTCCAATAGACCGAACCTCTAAGGTGGATGGGGGGAGTGGTCAGTTTGTTTGCGTAGGTTTGTAAGTTCAATAGCAGGTCAAAGAAGGTCTTTGTTTAGTCACTTTGGGTCATGTTTCAGTGTCCATGGCGGGCTTCTTGTCTTTATAGAGTGGGCAAAATGCTTGTGCTGTCACAGTATTTTTGGCTCCTGTCACCAGCACATGGATGGAGACTTGAAGTGACATTTTTACTTTTGTCCAGTCATTCATACTTTGTATTTGTGGTCTGGTCTGTCTAATATTTTTGCTGTTAGAAGAATGCAGTTTAAGTTCTTAAAAGAAAGTAGCAGGAAAATGTATGCTCTTTATAAAATTAGGAAAATAGTTTGTGATATTAAAGAATGCTCTTGTGAAATGTTGTTCCCAAAAGTGTTTCCTTGCGGTCGGAACGAGGTCCCTGCAGCCACGGAGCAGTGAAACTTCAGCATAGAGGCTCCTTAATCCCATTGAGTGTGTTTGGTGGCCTGTTGTTCTGCTGGGGTGTTTCCTCCGCCCTTAATTCCCCTGCTGTAATGTGCTTTATTGTGTTCTATTCATAGCCTCATGGCTGCCATATCTCATGTCCCTGTTTGTTCTCTTCCCTATTGGTGGAGTTTGTTGCGGCTTTTATCTGAAGGAACCAGCAATTTCAAACCTTTATATAAGTGGATTTTCTAGCGGAGCGCTTCCAGCAAAGGGCCCTTCTCATGCAGCAGTGCCACTCCTGGGAATCGAATAAGCAACCCTCAGGTTACATGTTCATATCCATTCACATGATGGGACTTGGTGTCCTTTTGCACACTTAGTATTGGTGCTGCTTGGAGGAGTATGAACTGGGGGTTTCGTATTCATCATCTCAGGTGTCTTTTTATCAAACTTGACTGTCACCTGGGGTTTGATTCCACCATGCACTGGACCAAATTTTGTAACCAGCACTCTCGTCAGTCACATATTGTGTCGTGGGGTCATTTTCCATCACACGAAACACCTTTATGGCCATCTTTAAGGACCATCGCTTTGGATTATTATTGGACAGAGACATCTGTGAAATGTGAACTATAGGTGTGACTGTTAGAACTAGTAACTACTTTGCGGATGGTGATTCTGTGAAATGGTTAACAGGCAAATGTTTGCCTTTGATACACTGCTAATCATGTCAGGGCTCATGTGATATGAGGAGCTTGGAGATTAGCTCTGTAGTACCACCACAGTGCTTTCCTTACCGCTTCTTTCATTATAGTCAGCTAAATTTCCACGAAAATTTTACGGTCCACTTGTTTGGGTCCGTTCTCAGCTTTGTGCTCCTGTCAGATTGCACCTTTGCACCTGTTGAGCTCAGCACGATTTAGCAAGTTAACAGGTGGGAACAGTTAACAGTACCTTTTGCTCCACAATATGTAGATAACATGTAGACTCTGGATGAATGCAGATCCAGAATAAAATGAGAATGAGAGCTAGAGATGGTAGCCTCCTGCGTCTGGCTCATGGCCTGGATACTTCCGTAGAGAAAGTTTTACTAAGGAGAGGTAGTGTAAATATTGCATGTTTCTTTTGAAGCTTCAGTTAGGTGGAGCACAGTGCTGGTAGCAAGGTTAAGGATGTTTGTTTAGAACGTTTCAGGAAGGGATGCTGTTGAGCCGGGTACTTATCTTGAGCTGCTCCAAATGGCTCATGATGCCGTCTTCCTCTTTCTGTCTGCTGGTTTTGTATCTGGTGCCACTGCCCTTGTGCAGTCCTTGTTCATACTTGGCTTCTCCTCCCCTCAACACATACCTATCTAACCTGCCTTGGAGAGGCTCCCCCATACAGAGCCAGTGCTGTGGCCAGCAGGGCAGCAGTGGGTGGGGGGAACGAGAGAGAGAGTGCACAGCTCCCACGATAAAGTTCACTCCCTCGGGAGGAGAAGCCGCGGTGGGAGCTGAGCTGCTAGAGACAGATGAACGCCATAAAGGTTTGCGAGACGGGATTCAACATACTTCTGTTTCGGTGGGTCACCACCTGTGGGTTCTTTTGAAGGCTGTTTTCACCTAGACGCACATGAACTGACAGATAGAGGTGAGTAAGTTTCGGATTACTGCTCAAGAAATGAAGTAACTCTGAGTTTCAGTTTTACCCCACCCCGAATGGCTTATTTACACTTTGTGTAATATATGACTCGTGAGGATGGCCAAACAGGAGCTCTTCAGCCACTAAAGATCTGCTGGGTGAAAAGATGGTGGTAGAAATGATTGTGGAAGAGGTTTAAAATGTTAAAAAAAAAAAACAAAAAAAAGGCAGCTGAAGCAGTTTTTCATATGACAATGGAAGGGAGTAGTGAGTCAAAGGCCAGTATTTAAAGGGTGTCAGGATACATTAATAAAATGTAAGTGCATTGGCCTTTGTGTGGACAACTTCGCAGTGTGTTCCCTGCCGTTCCCTTTGTCTGGACTTCTTATTAGCGGAGACAAGCAACTGTGAAAGACTCAACTAGACCATGTGGGGACAGAAGCAGCAACATATTTTTTCTGTTGGCCGATCTTACATGCCGTTTTCTTCATTTATTTTTTTGTGCCAAAGTCTTTGTAAATCTATCCACTTGAGAATCAGCAAAAGCTTAATAATACTTTTATTAAGTATTTTTTGTCCCTCAGTTTAATTAAGGATTGGGTTCTATAAAAACCTTGGATAAAGTTAAAAATCACTAAGAATTTTATGTATTTCATTTCCTATCCAGGTTTGCTGTTTTCCAGCATCTATCCTAGGAATGAAGGATGTGAGACAGAGGGCACTGTGAACAGAAGGATAGTCCATTGCAGGGCTTGTATGTTAAAATCTGTTATTAAATCAAGACCACACGTACAAAATTTGTTTGCATCTGGCTACTTTCAGGCTGCTGTTTGTCTACATAATCCAAAAAAGAGTAACTGTAGAGACATGCATCACACATTCACTGTGTGTGTTTTATAAAAGTCTTGAATATAGCTATTAAAAATGGTTGCAAGACATTTATTTTAACCTGTTTATTAACCATGAGTTACATTTAAATGGTGGAAAATAAAAATGTTGCTTCCACATAGTAGGCAATGCAGAAACATGCATGGAAGTGTTCTCTGGCAGGTAGCCTGAGGGCAGTATTTTCTTTGCCTTGTGCCTAAGTTGCTTAGCAATGCGGCGAAAAGCGTGAGATGACATGCATCACTGTGGTCCCCGTGATGTCGTGGAGTGAGTTCTGTGCTCCAGAGGGAAAAATTCAGAGGCAAACAGTTGTGTGAGAAGATTATGATCTGAGGGATAATGTGGGAATCATTAAAATGCTTTTGTTACAGACATGCTACACACGAATTGGACCTTCCTACAGACTTGCACATGATTTAAATTTGAGTCCCGCCATCAAATGTTTTGTGCTCGCTCCTGGTGAAAGTGTGTGCCGGCTATGAAGAGAATCAGTTAAACCTGAGAAGTGTTTTCCGGATAGAGGAGTGCTTGAGCTTTCTCGTATGCGGTGTCATGTTCCAGCTGAGGTGCCAGAGTGAGGACAGGCTTTGTCTCAGTTTTCAGCCTGTCCCTCAGTTGCACCTCAACTCAAGCTTCTTTCTTTAGAATTGTACCTGCATCCTTTTCTTCTCTCTTTGGGATGACCTGCTCAGCTGTGGTCTCTCACCACTTGCTCTTTGCTGTTTAATGTGGTATCTTACGCCTGTGTGTTACTGTGGTTCACTGCTCCTCCTCATATTAAATGGCTTTGATTTTAGCATGTGCAGCTGGGGCATACACAGTCAGCACTGCTGGCTAAATGTTACTGGAAAAAGTGAAAATACTGAGGATCTGTCTCAAGAGGGTGACCTGTGTTGCTAAATATATTGACCTTTTCTTCATACCAGATGGAATGAATATTTACCCAAGGGGCATGAAAGATATAAATACTCGAGTTATGAAGAACTGTCCTCTGTGTGTTTATCGTTGAGCGCTGGCCTCCAGCATTACGAACACTGAAAGTTGACAAGAGAAATTTCCAGAATAATTTTAACATGACAACACATTGTCAGCCCTTTAGTGAGAAACAAAATTTAAGTTAATCGACTGCTTCCTGCGATGTCCTGTTTCAGTATCCTCATCATGTCTGATTTTAGTATCAAATCACAGAGGGCCTTGTGGAATAGTGGCTTTTACACCAGTAACTTCAGAAGTGAAATTGATGAGAGTAACTGGAGGCAGCAGTGAGTGAGATGGGAGTTGAACCATTTAAGTACAATGCTCAAAATTTCAAAGCGAGTTTTCCAGGTGGGGCAGTGAAATGTGATCAGTTGTGTCACGAGTAGCACTGAGGTCTGGGAGGACTGCAGTGGAAAACGGAACCTGTTTAAGACCTGCAGTGTCAGACGGAAACAGTAAATGGAAGAGGAGACAGGAAGAGGGATTTGCAGCCGTGGTGGACAGAACTGCAGATGACAGTTAGTATGGTGGGGTTTAACCACCACCTGATGGGTAATGTTCTTCATCGGACACGGCTGGTCAGAATACAGCAAGGTGCAGTGGAGGATGAAACGGTTTTGCAGAGGAGGTGGGGAATCGAGTGGTCAGGATATGGGCAGTAAAGAGCCGCACCTTCTCATTCAGTAGACACTGGGATAGCAGGCGGTGCAGCTAGGACAGATTCTGATCCAGAGTGCCAGTTTTGGATGTTTGGAGAAGAGGGATGAGAAGCAGGTAACTCGAGCTCTTAAAGAATAACTAAACATTTAGTAAAAACTCAGATATATTTACAACACATCAATTTCTCTACCGTGGCAGTTTTTTTGTTATAGCTCAGCCTTTCACTTAAGTGAACAAGTTGAACTTGGAGAGGAATCACTTAGACTTTGTGTTAAAATAGTTTTATGCTATTTAGTTTTTATACTTTGATTAACTGGGGATTTTGTGGAGCTTCTGATTCTTTCAGTAATAAAGCAGGGCTTCAGATTTGTTCATCAGTTTCATCTGAGCAGTTTTTTTTCTCCCAAGGTTCACAAAAAAGAGGCCTATGTTACAGGTGCAGCTGTGTACGTGCTGTCAAATTGAGTTTGGTTCATGACGACTGCTTGTGGTTTCATGGTAAGGGGGGTTACGGAAGTGGTTTACCCTCGCTTTCTTCCAGCCGGATGTGCTCGGGTTGCACATGCAAACTGCGCAAACCCTCAGCTGGATCTGAACTTACACCTGAATCCACAGCTCAGGCTTCCTGCTGCACTGCCATGGTGATGCTGCAGCTGCCCAATATGTTAAAATAACTAATATCTAGCTTTAAAAACTCTTTTCATCTGCTGTCTGGTTCAACATGGGGACTCGTGATTTATTTAGCAACCATCTCAATGAGAGCTAAATGTTTAATTCATCAACAGCGGAGCCAAGACCAAAACCGGGTTACTCCGTTGGCCTCCAGGATTGCAGTTTAACACCCTCATCTGAAACGAACTGAAGATCACCGATGCACTAAAAATGAGGCTTTGCAGATTTTACTTTTCTGGTTTCTCCATACAGGTTAGATTTTATTTTAGTTCCATTGTAGCTATTGAAAATTTCAATAGTTTTGTTAATGTCCTTGTATAATGTTTAAGCTACATTTAAATATGGATGAGTGATAAGGGTTGGGTGACGCACACGTTGCTGCCACCACTCGTTCTTTATCTGTCCTTGGCAGACCTTAAGGCTTAATAATAAGGAAACATTTCTGTTGTTCTGATTTATGGTGCCATATAGCCAACTTCCTTAGAATAAACACCCATTCATAGTGACCCGTGTTATAATGGGTATGATTTGTTTTGCTTGAAGCTTCACTGTTGCTTATCTTATCCTGGGTTGTTTTAGACATGAACTGCAGTTTTTCGTGTGACACACATTGGGCTTAACCGGCACAGTCAGTGGTGCCACTGTAATCTCCGGCCATGTTGGTGCTGACAGGTTAATCCTTCCTTGCTTAACCCAAAGGCAGCACTGAGCCATCATTTGACCAGTGGTCACTGTGGTAACTTGGGCTTCAGTAAGCTCTAAACACACTTGTTCTGCTTTACCAGAAATTTTTGGCACTGTAAGGTGTTGGCCAGGTTTCATCAGTGAAAGGTATGCTCTATCCTTCCATACAGAGATCCCCTTTCAGGGGACAGCATCTTATCTCAGAGCATTTTTTGTTGCAATATATTTCATTAATTGATTTTGACCAAATTCTTGTGCATGCCTGCAGTTGTATATTTTTAATTTTTTAGTCCTGACTGACTCTTAATTTGGAAGTGCCTTCCAGGGCATTCTATTGGTGCTCTTCATAGTAATATGGAACCAGACTATATATTACTGATAATATATTGATTATATTATATTTGATAAGACAATTATAATCTAGTTGAAAGTTTCTAAAAACAAGAAGTGTTGAACTGGTACAAATGGAGCTTGCGGTTTAGCTGCATTAATGGTGTCCTGCATGCTTCATTCTCCTTGGTTTATTCTAACTGAGACTCAGACTGGACAAGAATTAGAAAAGTATTGTGTATTTCAAATATTTTGGATATATTTTCATGTACTTTCAACCTTTGTGTTTCAGTTTTCTCCCCAGTGCTTTGAACTTCAACACACAATGTAACCTCTGCCAGTTATGACATTTAGTCTGTTTTTAGGCTTAAAAAGGAAAAACACAATTATTTGCATAACATTTTAAAGGGTTCACTGAGTCAAAATCTAGCAGCTGCCATGTTTGTAACGGTAGCAAGGATGGAAGCGAGATCACATCTGTTTACTATGAATGATACAATCATGACCTTCACTGTTCCCTGGAAATGCAGGCTTGCAGAAGTAACTTTGTCAGCTTACTACCTGGTGAAGGTGGTTTTAACCTGTACTTTAGTTGTTTTAGGCATCCAGAAAGCCTAGTTTCTACTGCTGTCACTGTGTTTGCGATGGGTGGGCATGCGGTGGACAGTCAATATTTTGGTTACCATGGCAAGGAGCTGCATGCGGAAGGATGACAACCCCACGAGGATGTTCATGGAGGATTCTCTGTCCCGGTCACTTGGCCAGTGTTTATTTAACATCAGTTTTACCGGGTTTGGCGTCTGCCAGCCTTCAGCCTAATAATGAGCAGTTAATCAGTGGCTTAACTGTGCTGTTCTTGGAGCGGCGATGGAAGCAAATCCGCCAGCGCCGCCGGTCTCCCCACCCCCTGCGTATGACCACACTCATTCACACTGTGTAGCGTGACGTCGGGCCAATATTACGGCAACACAAGAAGCGGCAATGTCGGCTTTCTCGTGGACCACAAGCTGGGTAGGTTCTTAAACATTCTTGCTGTAATGAGACTAAAAGTGCTACCTTAATTTGAAAACAGGTTTTCGTTTTGGAAAAAAATGTGCTTTGCTGTTGCGCGCTCTGCTTCCCTCTTTCTGAATTAAGAAGAGATCGATACTAAAAGGCATCTTTTCTGCAGCATGTGTGGAGGACAGTGTGTTATGTGGATGCTCCCTTTTACTCATTTTAAACAGATTTTAACTCACAGTAGGTTACACAGCAGCTGTGCTGCTCTGGGATTCAATTGCTGAAACAAGGTTTTTTCTTTGTTCAGGGCCCCTGTATATGAGGCTTGAGTGTACAAGTTAAATGAAGGTTTTGAATGTTACTGAAGAGGAAATTATTGCCATGGTTTGTTTGGAGGAGCGGAAAGCAATAGAAGCTCCTTTTGATGTGAGAGTAGCTCTTCGTTTTGATGTCTTTCAATGTGCGGTCAATACGGATTGAAGGAAGACGACCACTGTTTTATTGCAAGGCCTCTTTCTCTCATGTTTTTGTGTCATTACTGTGCGAACGAAACCTTCTGTGGCACTTTGAGGCTCTCACCTGCTCTGTCTCTTAAAACTTGTTTACTGTTCCATATTGAGTCCCTCTGTGCTTCTTCTCCAGTTGAAGCTGCGTTTGGCCCCTAGTGGCCAGTCAACTTTGAATGTATGGTTTTGAAGACTTATTTATGCTCTCTTTTTCAGCCCACACGTTTAATCAGCAGACATTGTGGCTCCGGGACCAACTGGTTCACGACTCACTTCGCTTCACATGCTGCGTCGAGCAAAAAGTCGTGTTCAGGGATCACATGGGTCCACTGTGCAGATGGACCATAAACCCTCTGACCATGACAAGTTAACCTGACTCAGGCAGGCCTGACCTAAGCAAAGGTCACTGTGTGTGTGTTTGTGTGTGTTTGTGTTGCTGCTGCTGCTTTGAGTACTCCCACAAGATACTTCCTAACTGATAGAGGGTTTCAGTAAACCTCTGCAGAAACTGACCCAAGGGCCCGATGGAGAGCATGGTTTCCGTTTTCAGAGGTTTTGGTGATTGAGATTACTGGGCTGCTTAGAAGCTCACTGAAAAAGCGCCTTAGCCCATGTAGAGAAAGGAATTAATGAGCATAGCTGAGTAAATGAGTGTGTCTGGCAGCCCTGACTAACCTAGCCTTTTATATTATCGTGAGGCCAAGATCGCAGGTGCATTTTATCTCTGTGATTTTACCCCGATGCACCCTTTATAAAAAGTATTATTAATATACTTTTAAATCTTGGAAGATGAAACAAAAAACAGTTGTGGGGAACAGCTTGTAGTATCCAGTTTTATTTTCATTTACATATACTGTTTTTATTCTGAAAATAGTTGCATAATGAAAGCAGAGATCATACATTTGCTGAGGAATTGTGCCCAGGGTTCAAATCCAACCCCCCCCCCCCCCCACTGCAGCTGGAAATTAGTGTAAGGACCTGGGCTGTAGCCTTTACCCACAAAAACACCTAGAATGGACTGTACTTGCAGTAGGACAGCACCTGGTGAGAAAAGGTGATGTGTGGTTAAGCTAAAGTGAAACAGTCTCTGGAGACGATGCAGCGCTGAATGACTTGAGCACATTGTGTATCTAGAAGTCTGATGGGTTTTCTCCTCCCTCGAGCTTTTGTAATGGCCTCACTTATTAATTGGGCTCTGTGTTGTTCAGTAACTGTTTTCCTTGTAATTGAGTGACTTTAAGTGGGAATACGAGGACTGTGTTATCGCTGTGGTAAATAATCCATTTATTGAGGTTAATTTTGCAGTACTGTGAGTCCAGGTGTTGGGTTATCACTGGTTCACAGGGACTAAAATAAGTGGTATTGCGCATTCTATTGTGCATAATATTTTAGTAATGAACGAGAGTTGGTTGGAAAGCAGCTGAAAGTAAAGTGTTGCAGTGTTTGAGGCCCCGGTGCACTTGGACCCGGTGCCGTGATGCCCTGGCGCTTCCCTTCATTTTCCACCCAAGGGGAGCTTATGATGGACTTGTACTGGACTTACAGACGTAAATCTCCCCGCAAATCCTCTTTCTTCTCCCAGGGGGGTGGGAGGGGTGAAAGCGGCGCACCCGGCCCTCGCTCCCTCCACAGACGAAATGCTGTCCTGACTAATCGAGCTGTGGAGGACAAGAAGAAGAGGCTGCTGTAATCCCACATGGGCCATGATGTAAGATCCATGGCAGACTCTGTTTAGGGCCCCCGAGACGCTTTGTTGGTTGCCTCCTCTTACTGATGGGCTACCTGGTCTGTCCACAGTGTGCAAGCTATTATTTATTCATTTGTTTAGCTTTTGCTCTTCAAGTTAGCGTCAAAATGTTTATGCTGATTTACCCATTTATACAACTGGGTGATTTTTACTGCATCAGTCTAGAGTAAGAACCTTGATCAAGGGCGGTGCAGCAGGAGGTGGGACCCTGGGTTCTTCAAGTCCAAGGCAGTACTTCTAACCACTACCACGCCTGCTGGTCCTAAATACTTAAGCTTGACACCCTGTTACCAGGTTTTTAGGAATTTTGTTAAATAACAAAATTTGTCTTTTTAACCAGTTGACAGAGGTGAGGTAGTTAAATCATGGTTCTCAAATAACTGTAAAATGAATTTACTCAAGTAACAGCAGAAAGTATCAGGAGTAAAAAGTGTTAAAGTACAGGTTTGACAGGTTTCTATGTCACATTGTGAACACAATCTCCCTGTGCTGTGGTACAACAGCAGTGCAACACATGAATTTCTCTGAATAAACATAAGGATTTAATGTGCTGTGTAACATGAGAATATGAAACATGTTAAAACTAGATGTTTATTTACTGCTAAACAGTGCAGAGAGTGTTACCTGGAGATGCTGTTGACAGTTCACTCGCTGGGTTGTGTACCACTTAATTTATTGTCTCTACCAATTGTCTTACACTAGAAATAACTTTGGTGCATAGTTGCCATTTCTATTAATGTTTGTGTTAACTTGAAAATGTAACATTTTATTTAGAAAATGGTAAACAAATATGTGGGCTGACGTGGTCTGGCGTGGCTGCAGGTAACAGTGTTACTAACGCTATGACCAAATTACTGAACATGGAAATAACCCAGCCACTGTGAATGGTGTTAGAAGTGTGATCCTGTGAGCTATGTGAGAAGCCTAAGCTGATTCTTATGAATATGTCTGCTAAGCAGTGGAAAAATAATGCATAACACAGCTGGCCAGAAGGACGTTGTATTTAATAAGCAGGCCAACTTCGGTCTTACTGAAAATTAATAAACTACCAGGTTTTGAGGAAAAGGTTGAAGGTCAGATATGAGGATATTTTCAGTTGCTCTAAAGGTTAAAGTGATTTGAAGATGTTCTTTTTATGAATTGTCTAGTTTTCCCACAAAATATTAAACCAAAGAATTTTGTATGTTTGTATGTACAAATTTCCACTTGATTAAGAATATTCAGCAGGCAGTTTATAACACTGCGTAGTGGACAGTGGGTTTTGTTGTTCAGTGAGGGTTTATACTTATGTACTGTATATCATATTTGTGAAAAATACTTACATTTTGTGCATAAAAAAGTATCTTCAGTTGAAAAAATTTATTTACATGAAAGATTAAAGCATGGAAATCTAAACCTTTAAGGATTAATTTTTAGCCAACTGTAAGAACGTTTGTTTTTTCAAGGTGCTGATGCCAGTTTCAAAATCATTTACTCTTCATATGTGTCATGAGTGTGAATTCAGATTTTTACACAGAAGAGGCAAACAGCAGGCACTGGTGCCCAGCCCTGGCCAAACATGGCCAAACACTGTGCTACAGGCTTCTTATTAACTTCTGAGGACACATTTGAACCGTAGTCTCTCTTGGTGAGACCTGGAGGAGAGTCAGGAAGTTTGCAGGACTCTCCCAACCTGTGCATGTGCGTAATGGACCAATAATATTCGCACTGAAAGCTGCTCTGATTTACGGTGTAAAATAAATCTCAGTTTTTCTTTCTTAATCTTACAGCAATATATCAATATGATACTTATTTACTGAGTAATAAATATATGAAATGTTTCTGGGAGTTGCATAGGCTTTAGTTTCGGGTACGTTTCTCAAATTGACAAAGTTTGATCCTAAAAAAAGTTACCAGATCACTCATTGATAATGGCAGTGCTGGGCAGCTGCTGAGTGACAGCAGTGCCGCATCAGGATGGCATGCGGTTTGTGTGTTTGACACTGAGTTTCACACATATAATACCTGTAACTATTTCATGCAAGTGTTTATTGATAATGTTAGATGCTATCAGTGCTTAGTTGAACTTTGACAGTGTCAGATAAAGATAATTTGTATACAGTTATCTTGTTGATACCAGAGGTCATGTGTGTCCTACTAGCTCTGTCCATGGCAATATTATTAAGAAAAGAAATAGGTAAAATGACAAAAGAATGTGCAGAGTATGATATTATTCTGTAAAAAGTGTGAGAAGGGAAATGTGGATGTTGCACTGCCCAGCAAGTGTGTATGTACAAAAATGCAGATGTATTTTACAGTCTGTTCACATTATATGATAATATTTAAAGCAGGATTTTGTACCTCCAGTTATCACAGTTGAGCGACATGTTCCAGAATCCTGATTTCCATTTTATCACAAAAGCCGTCCGGTGTCAGACTGTGGTCCCCACTAATGGGGCCTGGTATTGTTGGGCCTGACATTTCTGGCACATATCAAACACATACAGTGTCCACTGTACCTTGTAAATAGTTGACTGGTGAAAGATTAACATTTATTTGACTTTACTAACAATTTCCTTCAGTTTTTTCTGCTTTCATTTTCACTGAGGTCAGCAGGACTACAGCCAGAGCTTGTAGAGGCTACAAGAAAGCTGTCTTGGCCTAAAGTTGGACCACAGCCCTCCATCACACTATTCCATCCCAGATCTCATCTGATCAGGCCCCAGAGACATCCACTGCATGACCATCTCAGTCTTCTGCCCACCATCATCTCATCTCGTTCTTTTGCTCCTTACATCCCAAAACACTTTTTCAATGAAGCACACACTGGCTGCAATAGCTGTCAGTTTGCAAAACTGCCTTCATGCTTGCAGTATTGTTTTGTTACACTGAGAATAACTGAAATATTACTTATGAACCAGCTGAACCTGTGTGGGGTACCTATGCAAGGTGGTTTGGGGGTGTCAGCCACACACCCCTACCAACTGTCCCTAAATGTCACAGTATACCAGGCACTACAGTGAAACAGTTAAACTGTAACCTGTGAAATCACACCCGTCACAGTTTGCATGTTTGCTTCCATTTGAACATGCTGTAATTCCCGCACCAGTGCTATTGTATTGTAAGCGTGAAATCCGTTTCGAAAATGTACAACATATTGGCTGTATTTCTGCCAGTAGTATAATTAATAACAGAGAAATTATATTTGCTGCCGTAGTTCAGATAAAATGCTAAAAGGTGGGGGAAATCGGACGTTTCAGATATTTTGTGGTTATTTATTTATTTATGGCATCTATGGCCTTTAATGAAATTTACAATAAAATACACAGTGCCTTTGTACTAAAGATTTAAACTAAAATTAGTGTTTTAATTTAGATTTCCGCTGCAGTGGACACTATCTTATTTCCAGCTTACAGTAACTGTTCAGGGCACATGTTTCCTGTTTTTAAAGCTCTGTCTATACTTAACTCTGTTTTTTAATTTTTTAAATTTTCTCCAATTTTGTTGACTTTTCTCTGCTGGTGCTGTCCCTGCAGCACAGCATTGTGGGTAGTGGTCCTCTCCAGGGGAAAAGTTTTACTCTATGTGGCGGGATGCTTGGGACTGGCTCTCCAGGGAAAGCAAAGTTCTGCATCTGGCACCACAGTCCTGATGTTTCTCCACAGATACCTTTGTGCGTCATGCTTTTAAACATGGGTTACCCACCAGGGCACATGTTTTTTTTTTTTTTTAATGATCTGCAATAACATCTGGCTATAAAGTAACCTATCTTACTTTAGTGAGGAAAACACCAGGTTGCTTTGGTCTTCAGCAGCTGTCTGAATATTTTAATTTTTTAAAATTTTGCAGAAAATGACAATCTCAGCACCTATTTCAGAAATGTGTTTTAGACTTTCTGAGGTATTTGCATTGTTTTTCCGAGGAGCCGCGACTCATCCAAGTCAAGTTTCTGTTGGTGCCTAGTATGATGCTGCTTTGGCATCATCTTGACTTATATGGGCTGCTGCCCAGGGACGGGAGGGTAGAGGAGGTTCACGTCTCTTCTGGGTCTCAGTAATGGGGTGAGGATGACTGGACACAGCGAAACCCAGCTGCCCCCATCGAAGGGATAAATGGAGACACTTGAGTTTTATCAACCATTCAAAAGTGTGGTCATATAAAGCAAAATCCTCCTTCAGACTTGCATCCCCCACATTTAACAGTATTGAAGATCCTCTAATGAAACAAAAAATGTTTAAATTTGGATTTGTAATTTTTGGCAGTTTTGCTGTGGGGGAAGCTTGTATTAAATCTTCTGTGCTTTTGCTTGGGTGTCTTAACTCAACAGACCCTGAACTATGTTCCTTTCTTGCCGCAGGGTGATTCTTCTTGGGGGAGCACCATGAATGGGTATGCCCCCTCCACATTTTCCCCTGCAGGGTTTGGAACCACTCCTGCCCACCTAAAGTGAGTGTTCGCCTTTGCGACTGTAACAGCACCTTACAGCATGCGCAAGTATGCAATAATAATGCCTTAACCGGTGACAGTATAGAAATTTAAAAAATTTTCCTTGTAATTATTACTTTATAATGTCTTCTGCAGATGCGTGCTGTATGTAACAGTTTGTTGTTTCTTTTCCTGAAGCTTTGTCTTCAGGAGGGAGTGCAATTTAAAAATAAACTTTTTCTGCAATATGTTAGATATCAGTGTATAGGGACAAGGTGGAATTCATGTAAGGCAGTTATATATTTTTTTCTTTTTTTTTGCAAAGTAACTTTTGTTCAGGACAAAGGGCTTGGATTAAGAGAACAAAAAAGCAGCCGCCACCTCCCCAGTGTCGTGGTTCCATAGTTGCATAACTGGTTGTTTTTCTATTCACATGTGACCTATTGAATATCTCTTTGTCCAGTGGACACGGCTCGCTGCCCTCTGACCTGGTGGATGGTGTCTCTTCCTCGATGTCCAATGCTAAAGCTTTGTACGGTATGTATGTGTCTTCTTCCAACTATGTGTTTATCAGTCAGTCTTTGGAAAGTCTTGTCAGAGACTAATGTGGTCAAAGGGCTCAAAAGGAACACACCGGTGACCCAAAGCTCTCCACTGCTGCCCACTCAGCATCCGGACCTTTCCTGAACAGCTGATCATACTGGTTCACTGATGAACAAATGAAATATGGTGGTTCACCTTTTGTGCCTTTGACAGCCCTGGTGGGGTCAAGAGTTCTCTCTGTCGTACCTTATCGTCAAAATGTCTGATGTATGAACGCCATAAAATGGGCCACGTTGTTAAGCACAAAGCGTCGAGCTGCAGTGATATGTGAGTATGGCTATTCTGCCCTTCACATCTGTAGTGCTTCTTATCTTTGTCTGCCAGTGCAGCCTCTGCCTGCCTGGGGCTACTCTTGGTTTTACATATCAGCCTTTCCTCTATGTGCGCGTGTGTGTGTCTTTGGTGTTTTTGTGGGCTACAAGGTTTTCTCACACTTAGCCTGAGGTGTCAATGTGTGGAGATGACTGCTGTGTTTTGAGCGACTGAGTTGAGCTTTCTGTGTTCATAGTGACGCTCATCATGTTTTCATGGGCGCAGTCTTGGCTTTCTCTCCACGTCACACGAACCTTTCTGAACACGTGTTTCGGTTGCCATTTATTTCTCCCACTTTTTACATTGGTTGTTTTTATTTTGCATTTGGAAATACTTGATGATGTGGCAAGCGTTTCAGCTTTGCTGTGACTTGCAAAGATTTTATAACCAAAGCTCTTGCTGTTCTGTAGTAGAGGTGAACGCCCATCTCCAAGGAGAAGCTGACTCTTTATGACAGCAAAATATCTGTGCTCACATCCATTACATGTCATGCTATAAAAATGTTTTTTTTTTTTTAGTTTCAGTTTGTTATTCAAAAGTGGGTACTTGTACACTGAGTTATGTTGTTTTCTAATGAATTGTCAGTTGACTACTTGAAATGTTATTTCACTTTTAAAGAGAGTTTTTCCCATTGATTGGGGTCAGAAAAGTGATTTGGTGTTGTAAAGCAATAAAATATGAAAAGTTCAAAGGGGTGAATACTTTTTATAAGTACTCTGATATAGAGCTAATAGCCTCTGGTTTATACAGTAAATCGGTTTGTTTTCAGTTTGCAGTAAGTAAGTATGCCCTAAAGTTACCCAATGGTGTTAGTGTGGAAGGTAAGTGGGTGGCTGGCCCTCCATGTGTGGTGCCTCCTTACCTATCCTTCTTCCCCCCTCAATGCACTCAGGGAGCGATGGCCTGTACTTCCTGCAAACATCCGGCAGACAGAGAAAGAGAGGTAGAAACAAACAGAGCACCGTTTGTTTGTGCACTTGTGCTTCGTCCTGCCCACACGCATAGTCTGCAAAACCGAAGAAACGGGTTCAAAAGCATGCAGGGTTGGAGATCGGATTTCAGCCTCTCCATTTCTGAGCACTGTCAACTCGAGCGTGAATGCAGCACATAAAGCTGGGTGAAAGCCGTGTGCGAGAGCATTAGCATTGGGAGGTGATCTCTGGTACCTTTCTCGGTTTTGCAGAATGCGTGGCGTTTTCCCAGGAAGTAGTCCCCTGCGTCCCACGCAACTTTCCTCTGTTACCTAGGAGACCTCAGTGGTGTCTTAATACTCATACTTATCTGACCTGTACCACTTTTAACCTAAACCTCAAGGAAAAATCTTAAAAAAGGGAAAAAAAGTTATATTTGCTCAGTTATGTTACATAATGCTTAATACAGGCATCCCTCATTATCTAAATTTAATCTGTTTCTGAAAATGTGTCAGACAGTGAATTTTCAGATACCGGGAGCCTACGTTTCATTATTTTCAATGGAACAAATAATAATAATGCATTCTGCGCCCTTCCTAATTCTCCCAAACAATTTCCCCAAACACCACTCAAATATGTGAGTCCACCAAGCATCACATAAAGCATTTAAAACACCAGCTACCTAATTATTAAATTAGAGAGTCTGTGTGCAGTACAGGGCAATACTATTCGGTATCAAACACAAATGACATTTTCCTTCTACACTGCAAAGAACATATACTGTGATGCAAATAAGTAATGAAATAATGTTAGATGCATAATAGATATATTTTTCAGTTAATGTTTCAAATATGACAACGATACTACATAATGGGTTTAACAGTGTGAACATGAGACACAATCCTATTGGGAAGAGTGCTGAGTTATGACTGCAGCACACTTTTACCACCTTACCTGGTTGCCTCTAGCTGCAGTAAGAAATTCAAGCGGAATTCAGTGCAGAGAACTTTAGGGCCAGAGTTGTTGCTCTGGGGTAATTCCCACCATTAACTTGACTGGTAATGAACAGGGATCCACTGAACAACTTTATAATCAGTTTCTGCTGAATGAATTTATGGTGCCAACTGCATGACCACAAAAATGGCTGATAGACACTTCTTTGGAATTGCATTCACATCCTGAAATGTTCCACTTTGTAAAGCGATGCTTTTGCATACCTAACACTCCACGTCCTCTGTGCCGGAGCTTAAATGCACCCCTTAAAAACAACCCCCCCCCCCCCAATTCTTAATAGCAGTTATTCAGAATGTGAGAGTTTGTATATTGAGGGATACCTGTATTTGAAGCTCTGCGTACTGTAATCTTTTATAAGTTGTGTTGCATTCCTAAATGTTTTCTTGTGATTCACTTTATTTACTGATTATTTCATGTTTGCATGTGCTTTGCTCAGAGAAGAGGAAGAGCTACACGAAAAACAGCATTAACAGCATTACAGACACATCGCAGTACCATGTAGAGGTAAGATGGCTCACATCTGCCGCATTTCATTTTAGTGCCACTTTGTGAGTTTGGACTCTGTTTCCAGAGCTGATGCGTCTTCCCATGGGTTTTAAAAAAAAGCCAGAAGGCTGTAAACATTTGCCCATCTCCCCCCAGCACCTCACTACCTTCGTGATGGACCGCAAAGAGGCCATGATCACTGTGGAGGATGGCCTGCGCAAGCTGAAGCTGCTTGAAGCCAAAGGCAAGGTGTGGACCCAGGAGATGCTGCTGCAGGTGGATGAGAAGGCTGTGTACCTCATTGACGTGGATACCAAGGTGAGGGCAGCCCTATTGGACTCAGGTGGGACTTGAGATGCTCTGGGCACCCCTATGACAAGATGCCTTTCTCCTGTGCCTGGATTGAGTCTGATTTCTCTTGGTGCTTTGGCTGAATTTTGCAGTTTTATTTATTAGTTTGTTTATAATCAGGTGGCCTGTATCAAGTTGTAAAAATGACTGTATCCTCCCTAAACACTGGATAATTTTGACTCATTTTTTAAATACTTTTCTCTTTACTTACACATTTTTGCTTAGGTGTTTGTTTCTCTTTCTTTGTGAATTTAATCAGCTCATTATTAGCAGCATCTTGTTGCCAAGGGGAGGCCTGTTTGTCTGTTAGGAGTTTAATGCCCTCCAGATACAACAAATCAATGCTGACCGGTTTAGCCATGATCACTAAAATAAAGTTTTGTGTTTCACAGAAACTTAACAGAGATGCCGTTATTACTCATTATTTGTCACAGTGTACTTGACTGTTCAGATGGTTGTCTAGGGGTGACTTATTGTTTGACTTCACGCTATGATCTGAAGCCATTATAATTGCGTTGAGGTGCACCCTATTAGTGTTTGTTGACTAAACCACTTGAGGCTCCTGTCAATGTGCCACTGTGACCTCTGACATTCAGAACGAGCTGGAGAACTTCCCCTTGGGCCACATCATGCAGTGCCAAGCAGTGATGGATGCCTGCAGCTACGACTCCATCCTGGCGCTGGTGTGTAAGGAGCCTGGGCAGAGCAAACCCGACATGCACCTTTTCCAGTGTGATGACATCAAGGTGAGTGTCTCCTCCCGGGCTGCACTGGTGCCACCTGCTGGGGGTGGGTCATGAACCTGTGGAACACATGCACGGTTCATCCTCGATGTGGAGAGGTGGTGTCTGGATGTGACAGAAGTCTGAGGAGCTCACCCTGAAGATGGGTTGGGTGTGGGGCTGAAGGACATTGTGGTTAATTGGGTCTGTAATATTTCTCTATTGGGGTGCTTTACTGCAGAGTAAGGTGCTGACAGTAATTTTTAGATGCCATTGCTGTGTTCCCTTTAGGCCAATCTCATCCACGCCGACATCGACAGCGCCATTAGTGACCTCAAAGGCGGCAAGACCAGGAAGAGGCCAGATACACTCAAGTGAGACAGAGTACTGCCATGTTGACACGACCCTGATGTACAGGGTGTTTTGTGCAAAAATGCAGTTCCTGTGTGTATGTGGACATCTCTCTGTGTAAAAGTGATGCTGCTGGTTTCAAATATAATTATATGAACATATATCATACCTGCACAACTTTGGGTAACCCAAAACTGGAATGACTGGACAGTGCAGTGCATCACGTTATCGCATTTAATGTTTTTTCCAGGTGCTCACTCGCAGTGGATTGCCATTTCTGAAAGCAAAGGATACTGAGAGGATGTTGATCTGTTAGAAGGATACATTTTCCACAATGAATGAAATAAACAGTAGTTTATTTCCCTGTTTGCATAAAACTTTTAACAGTAATATAAATGAACTGTTATAAATGCAGATTTGGTAAAGTATGCAGCATGGCATTTCCTTTTTTATTACTTGTCACATTATGTTGTTTCATTAAAATAAAAGTTACCAATTCCATATTGCGTCAAAGATGTGATTTTAAAAAGCAAAAATCACATCTGTGATCCTTTCAAATGAGCGGATGCCCCTCTCCCCTTTAGTGTGGTAATGTGAGGATGTAGCTATAATAATGTGGTGAAAACAGGGTAAGTTAGGTTAGGGCAAAAGATTGTGTTGATACACCTGCATGTGTTAATGGCCATTTTTTGACATCTCTTGTACTCTCCCAGGATGATCCTGAGGAGTGATGGGGTCATACCCCCGCCACCAGTGGCACCTGCCCCTGCCCTCCCAGGTCCTGCAAACCAGGTGGATGCCAAAGGTAGAGTGGCAGCATGGAGCGCGTGGACAGCAGGCGAGCAGTTGGACCGTGAGTATGGTGGCTTTGATGTGCAGGATAAGGAGGCTGCAGAGATATCCGTATTAGTCTTACCCTGTTATTTTGTCTCATCAACCTCCCATCTCACTACTATGAAAAGCCACCACGTTTTCCTCTCACCTTCTCCACACATGTAATGTGTCACCAAAAAAGTCAAAAGAGTTTATTCGTCACTTACATGGTTACTGAGTATACCATGTAGTTTAATGTGCTTTGATTCGACAGGAGACTGTGCGTGGTTACATATAAAAAATAAATAATTAATTTAAAAAAAATTTAAGACGAGTAGGACAAACAAACAACCACACCCAAGAAAACAAGGACACACAGCAAATGTGTCCACCTGTGCATTTCTACCCTGTTTTGGCACCACTCGCAGTTGACCAAGCCCTCTGATGCCACCCTGGCCATCTGGTGTAGGACAACCACCCACCTCTACACACTGCTGCTTAGCTTCCATCCAGGCCACTGTCTGCTGTGTTAACTGCAATTCTAAGTCTGTCTCTTTTTGGAGCAAACTGTCAGACAAACAAAAACTGTTTTGTCTGATTTGTCACTTGTGTGCTGCACTTGGAAGATATAAGTTCCAAAATAAGACTCAATTGTTTAGTGAGCGTTTTAGCTACACTTTTAGTCAACGTTCAGTAGGTGGCTTTCTTGTGTATATATAACTGTATACACTGCTGTCACGTATAACTGTATACAAGTTGTGGATTATCTGGCTCACACTTTGCATCTTACCAAAAATTGATATTACATGGATATGGGCAAGATAACAAGGTAAGACTATTAAACTTTTACTGTTAATGTAGTGGTTGAATTTATAAACAAACTGGGTTGCAAACAGGTGTGTAAGTGAAGGACCCAGTATACAGGTGAAAGTGGCCTTCCCTTCCTCCCATTCTTTCCTGAGACACTCTGTAAAGTATTGTATTGTTTGTGACCAAGTTTGCCTCATACCCTGCTTGTCTTGCCCTCACCAACCTGTGTCGTCTGCTTGCTGTGTCCTGTGATAGAGGAGAAGCTCAGGCAGTACATGGAGCAGAATGAGTCCCCGGAGGTGACAGCAGCTCAGGTGGACTGTGACGTGGTGAGTGAACATCATCCGGTCGAGAAAGCCAGTTAGCAACTTTGCTAACTTGTTGAGGGCATTGCACTGGGCACATCACTCTAAAATGTGGTGGTTGTTCTTGCAGCAAATCTTGAACCACCTTTTGGACGACATTGAACACTTTGTCACCAAGCTTCAGAGGGCAGCAGAGGCTTTTGGGGAGCTTTCCAAGAGGAAGAAAGCCAAGAAGAGCAAGAAGAAAGGGCCAGGAGGTAAAGTCAACTTGTTCCTGGCAATGGATCAGAATACTTCACAGTCTGTTACAGCATCTAAATTGAAGATTAATAATTGCTTTTCCACTTATGTGTTATTTATACAGCACATATATTTGTCTAGTTGTTGACTGTAGATTCTTGAGCAATAAAGTTACTGTATCTGTGAAATGTTCCCATTTTGTCCACCAGAGGGAATGTGGACACTTCGTGCAAAGCCCCCCACTCAGGAGGAGTTTGTCGACTGTTTCCAGAAATTCAAGTATGCGTTCAACTTGCTGGTAAGACCTGATTTGGCAGATTTTTATTTTTTTTTATTTTTAAAGAGCTGTTTTGATCAGAAGGAGGCTTTAAATCCACCCTTGCACTCTTGTACCCTGGACCAAGGCACAGCTATATGAAAGATTTATTAGCAGCAATAATAATAATAATAATAGTGATAGTAGTAATATGTTTGATAACCTGCTCTCTTTTTGCAGGCAAAATTAAAACCGTACATTCAAAACCCAAGTGCTCTGGATCTGGTTCACTTCCTGTTCACTCCGCTTAACATGGTGGGTCCTGATGCTTTGCAGTTGACATTAGAAATGTGGTTCCCCCCCCCCTTGCAACAAATAGTCCATTTTTAGAATAACAAGGAGAAATATTTCAGTTTTGTGAACCTGAGTTGTTTATTGCGAAATATACTTATTCTTCCTGAAATATCTGAATGCAGTGATTCCTCCTCCTCATTCTGTGCTGTGACTCGATGCCCAGATGACCACACACCACGTGTGTAATAGTGCTGTGTGTCCCCAGATGTTCAGTAGCTCCCTCACCCAGCGCTATCTGCCACCTCCACAGGTGATCCAGGCCTCAGGTGGAGTGGATTTGGCCAAAAGTGTTATCAGCCCCCTGCTGAGCAGCGACACCATCGACTTTCTGCACTCAGCTGGCACGGCCCAGGAGAGGCACCTTTGGGTGTCACTAGGCGACAGCTGGACCAAGAGCAGGTTTGGGAATAGGATGGGGTGGGGTTGGGGGGCTTTGCTTTTTGTTTACTGAACACACACTTACAGTCTGCCCACTAGGCCAGGTGTTTACTACAGTACTGTTACATACACAGCTTGAGACACAACAACGTACACTATGGTGCACCTCAGGCTTTACACCCCATTGTTAAAGCGCAGCCTGAGGAATTTTTTTATGTCTATCACCCCGTTAACCAGCTCCCATTGCGAGGGGGTTCAGATAACTTTATTTCTTTATCGGGGAGTAGCCTAAAATTTACTAAAATCCCCAAATAAATGGTGTTTCATGGATGGCAATGATATCACACACATTTTAAAATATTTGTTGCAACATTTATTTCTAATGGGTCATTTAATGTTAAATTTTAACCAATCAATTAATTAAGAGTTATCGGCACCCAAATATATATATAAATATAAATGGAATGAGACACCCAGTGTAACAGGAAGGGTGACTATGTATTTGCCACATTCCAGCTTTGAATTTGCAACACTTAAGTGCAGTTGAATCCTCTTTGAGCTCGTTTCTTTTTTTGTTCCCCCAAAGAAAACCAAAGAATTCATATTCATGGCCAATTCTGGTGTCATTTGCAGATGGCAGGTTTATTTCCCCCACGAGGCAGCTGCCCACAGGAACTCTGCCTGGGGGGTGCCGTGCAAAAGGTCATTATCAGGTTGTTTGTACCTCTTCTGCCCCCCAACCCCCACAGGCTCGAGTGGCCCAAGGACCATTATTTTCCCCCATATATCCCCCGCTTCCGAGATGGCTGGGAGCCCCCAGCTCTGGCCCCCGTCGGCCGTCCCCCAGACCCCCAGGAACAGCAGGAGCAGCAGCTGGATCGGATGCCCCTGGAGGTGAGTGCTGGAGGACTTAAAGCTTTTCCTTCCAAAGTCGAACTTGGGCCACTTTGTTGTAAATTTGGCCATCATTTGAGAATAGTTTTAACATATCTGACAGTTAAGGTGCAAACTGAGAGCAGCTTGATGCTGTGGCTAACAGGCGTGATGTGTGGTTCTCTTGCAGCCCCCCAGAATCCAGGAGTTTGCCTGCAGTGATGGGTACGCTTTTGGTAACCAGTTTTACAAACCCACACACGTCCTGGACCAGCAGATGGCTCTGGCGGCCATAAAGCAGGCATTCAGCCACCATTTAGATAGGTAACGCTGCCCACCTGGCTGAGAGACAGGCCATGGAGAACTGTCTGGCTTTACCTGTCTGTTGGTGGAGATCGGGGCTTCTCTCTCTTCTCTCAGTCCTTCAGGCACAGTGGGCCAAAATCCTACACACTGGGTCTTCAATTTACAAACACAGCTGGGTCTCAAAGTCTGTCCATATCTTGTTTGTCTGTAATCAGACCACTACAGCACGACGAATAACAGATTAATAAGGCAGGTATGGTTCTGTAAAAATCTTGGCTATTGCTATATTAAATAAAAATACTTCAAAACATTTAATTTCAGCTTTAATTCCTAATTGCTTTAAAATGAAAACTAATAAATTACTAAAAATACAAATATATTGTACTCCAAAAGCCACAACGAATGCGACTGCTAGTTGATTCATCCCTTAAACATGCATACTAGCACTCAAACACCAGACAGAAGCTGTAAACACTGCGGAAGTAAGTTGAATGAATGCAGAGGCACACTTCTCATGTGTTTCTATTCTGTCTGAGTGCGTTTTGCTGCCTCAGCTAATGGCAGAAATTGTAGATAAGAAACTGATGGAAGATATGTTAATATCTCAAAATTTTCATCACCTGAATGTTCATAATGGAAGGAACCAATGTATGTTGTCTATTGGGCTTTGCTTCTGCTGGCTATAAAAATGCATCTTTGGGGCAGAAAATATCCTCACCTGCAGCTTCCTGTCTTCCAATGATGTAACTGGGACACTACTCCATGGCCATGACAGTTAGTAGTTTTACTGGCAAAAATTCACTTTTTGTTTACAGTTAGAAATAGCACTTGCACTTGTGTGAGATGATCATTGTGAGCAGCAGCACTAGGAGGGGTTAATGTAGGAGCTAAAATGTGTTTGCTGTCCTGTCTGATGTCAGCTGGTGTCACCGGCAGACGGACACACAGATGGACAAGAACCTCAGCAGGTCTTGCAGGAAACGGTGCCGTCGTCGACAGAAATAGCGTTTATCTGTGGTAAAAGTGTTTCATTTTAGCATTATGGCTGGTAAAACTCTTGGACTTCAGATGGTTTACAGTAATCCCTTAGTATGCAAATCTGATTCATCCCTTTAAATGCATTGGATACTGAAAGTTTAGTATAGAGTGTCTGTTTCCCGTATTTTAAAATGGGGGGGGGGAATAAATAATGTGCACCCAGCCCATCCAGAAAAACTATGTACCTGTCAACCCATGGTTTCAACATAGTAAAACACTGTAAACATTAGCTGTCTAATTGGAAAACACTTTATGTGGTCATTTCAGGTGTTGGTGCCACCACTGAGCTACACAGAGAGGCGAATGGGAGGGTTTAGGGCAGGATTTTCATTTATGTTCTGATTTTTTTTTTTTTCTCCTTCGTGTGGATAAGCTTCAGATAAAAATTTGTCATAGCAAGAGTTTCTGCTCAGATATCTAGGTATAATTTTGAAACGCCACTATAGTGAAAATTCAGATGTAGAGACTTTGAATACTGAGGGATTGCTGTACATGAGAGAAAGTTATATCAGTAAGACAATAGTGAGGGGGAAAAAAACAAAATGAGTAAAATTCTGAGCATTAAAGGTCCGTGTATTACTTTATTTTTGTGTGTCACGGCCCGTAAGCAGTGCAGTGAAGGTGGTGATTGGGTGTACAAAGGGGCGTCTCTGGTTAATGTGTCCTCATATCTGTGGGGCCTTTCTAGGAGTCACGACGGCCTCAGTAGGACCCCCCTGAAGAACTACGCCAGGTCCAAATATGACTTTGTGGCGAGAAACAACACAGAGCTCTCCATCGTGAAGGATGAGATAGTAGAGGTGAGGAGGTCCTTGGAGAAGGACGAGTGTCCACATGCTCTACACAGTGTGTTTAAATGGTTCACAATCCTCACATCTAAAGGCTTACACTCCTTCCTCAAGTTACAGACACCGCTATGTTCATAACTCAATTTGTTCATAAATCTGTCGTCACTGTGAAGCACTGTCAGTCAATGAAGTACATTGTCTCCAAATCTCCTGCTTATTCTACAAACATGCACAAATGAATGGTACCTTTTACTCACTCAGGTGCTGGACGACCGCAAGCAGTGGTGGAAGGTGCGCAATTCCAGCGGTACATTAGGGTATGTACCCAACAACATCTTGGAGGCTGCTGGTGTGCTGGACGTGAGCGCTGGGAGGAGCGACGCTACCTACAGCCACACCATCCAGGTGAGGACGCCATTGCCGCTGCCCAGGGAGTGCGCGGCCTGGTTGTGAGACTGAGCTTGGCGTTTTCTGCAGCCTCCTAAGATGCCCCTCTTTGTCTTGCTCTTTGTTCAACACAAAAAGCTCATGATGCCCAAGAAGGAGTTTGAGTTGTTTAAGGTAGGGCGCCCGTGAGGGTGGGGGGGGGGGGGGTTGGACTGCAGTGTCCTGCTGCTACCCCCAGCTCTCTGGCGTCACTTTGTCCCTTTGTTTTTTTTTAGGTAGCTTTACCTTTAGCTTTAGTTAGTCTCCCTTATACTAGAATGAGCTGTAGCGTGCAGGTGTTATTTACAGTGATTTTACCGCTTTCACACTTACATTTGTACTTGCTGCACATTACACTGTGCTCCTTATTTCATGATGCTCTTCAGCAGATTCTGTATCTCTTGTTTCTTCATTAAATGTGCATCAAAGGCTTGAGAGAAGTTTCACTGTGGGTCCTCACTTACAAACATGATTGGCACTGGGAGTCTGTTCATAACTTGCGTGATTCGTAAGTCCGGCTTCTACATCATTATCAAAATAATAGGTTAGCAGTGTAGATGTCCCTTGATTATTTTTGGTTTATGTTGTGCAAAACCCTCAGATTAAACTGTATTGGGTTACAAATTCACTGTAAGATGTAAAGTGACTGAAAATAAAATCCCGATGTGAGGCTTACAACCTGTCACGTATACCCGAAATTTAATACCGTACCGTCTTGTGACCAAATACGAGACAAATTTTTTTTAAACGAGTATCATGACCCGAGCCCGAGGGAATTTTCTAAGTTTCTGCCGTAATGGTAACTCCAGCTCCGACTTGAGGTTTCACCTCACGAGCAAATTTCCAGGAATGCGTGACACTGAAGTAGGTGGTTGCCTGTAAACAATGCTCATAATTTTAGACTTAATGCTTATTAACATGCAGACTAATTTATCTCCTAAACGTGCAGCGTTTCTTGTCTTGTTGATCTGCAGCACTCAGGAACACCACACAGGTGCTGCAAACACAGTGGAAGTGAATTGAATTAATCTGATCCCTTTTCTGTTTGGATGTGTTTTACTGCCACCTAATGGCTGAGTGTGGAAGTACAGCTGATGTTTGTGCTGCAATAAGTAAATGTTTGAAAATTTGGAAAAACGACGAGAAAGGATCTTGGAAAAACTTCAATGTTTGTAACTTGAGGACCTGGTGTAGCCGCTTTAAAAGTGTTCCTTTGTTCCAACCAGATTCAGTGCCAAAACTAGAAAAAGGAAGGCTTTTTTTCTGGTCATGTTAGTACCTCTCTTTCCTGCTCCTTCCCATTCCGGCCAAGAGTCTGGACCCCTTGCTGGTGGTCTCCTCTTCTAGCTTCTCTCACATGCATGTCCCTGAGCTGGCAGTGCTGGCAGCCATGTTGTCACGCACTCACATAACACATCTTTTCCTTCCATTCCCTCCTGCAAGCAATTACTGGGTGAGCTGAATGAGGTAAAGTGTGTGTGCTGTTGTGTGTACACATTGTCATATAATGTGCATTTATATATAAAGTGTATCTGGCTTTAAGACAGCAGTGTTACGATGATGAGTGTTGTATCCTGGAAAAGGGGCCGTAACTGTTTATCCATACTGGCTCGCTTGTTACACACATTGGTGTTTCTGTGTCAGTTTGTGTTGCCATGCTGCTGGATAGACACGTTGGCATTTGCTTGTCTAGTGCAGAACCCAGAGATTTCAGTAGTTTGTTGTGGTAAAACAGTAACCGGTTGCCTCCTGTGTCCAACAGAAACAGAGGTCAGACTACATTCCCAAACCTGCAGCGAACCCCATCCCTCCCCCAGCTCCGACGCTGCCACCGACTGCCCCCGCCCAGCTGCCAACTCCACCCCTGCCCCCTCCAGTTGCCCCCCCCTTGGTGGAGCAGAGGTCATCACCTGGTGGTAGCAGCAGTGGTGGCTCCAGCGACAGCAGCAGTGTCACCATGAGGGATCACCACAAGGCACCACCCATGGAACGTGAGTCCCGTGCCGGCCCAACCCCTCAGACACACCTCAGATCCTGCAGGTAACAAGTTGCATCCCTCTTTAGGGGAGACTGATGTAGTCTGGAAACCTGGTTGCTCCTGATTTATTGGTTTTTTGTTTGTGTGTAAAGTCACCCTGATCTACTGTCTGGCTGCGGTACGCAGGTAGGAAGTCCAACATGGAGGAGGTGCAGGATGAGCTGCTCCACCGCCTCACGCTGGGTCGCAGTGCACAGAAGAAGATCCAGGTCCCCCCGCGGAGCTCCAGTGTGCCCAGCGTGAGCATCACCTACAGCTCCTCAGCTGACCAGGTCAAGGCCTGGCTGGAGGCTAAGGGCTTCAGCGCAATGTGAGTGATGCGCACACACACACACACACACACACACACACACACACACACACACACACACACACACACACACAGACGTTCCACTTCATGGGAACTGCAATGGAGGTTTAGACCCAGGGCACGCACTCACTCAGACCAAGTCTGACAAAATCCGGTTGCCTTGTCTTTATGTGTGCGTGTCCTCCCAGGACCATCAGCAGCCTGGGGGTGCTCACGGGTGCCCAGCTCTTCTCCCTCAACAAGGAGGAGCTGAAGACTGTGTGCCCTGAGGATGGCGCGCGCGTTTATAGCCAGGTCACCGTCCAGAAGGCTGCCATCGAGGTAGTGCCACCTCTCTTTACCAAAACACTCCTGTAATTATGTACCTATTTTCTTTGTCTCTTTCTCTCTTTCACACATACACACTCATCTTTTCCATAAAATCCAGCATGAAGGACGAGCACCATTGTATGCGGGAGTGTGTCTGGAGGGGGGGGGGGTTCTCTGCTTTCTTTCCGCAGGTCTTCTCCTGGCTCCTCTTGCGTCCACGCACACACACACTCTGAAAGGTATCGCGTGCGTGAAGCGACAGAGGCAGAGCAGCTCTGCTGGCCGTTCCTCGTATGCCTTGCAGCACAACTGTGCGATGCTCAGATAAAAGCGAATGTGAGCTCATTTGAATGCATTAGCATAGCGGGAGTGCAGGCCTTAGTGTTGTGGGTGGCTTTTTTTTTTTTTTTTTTTTTTTTTTTTTTTTAAATAAAAATTTCTCCCATGAGAGGAATTCCTCCTAGTTAAGAAGGTGGAATTTCTGCAGCACAACACATCCAACTGTGTGTGTGTGTGTGTGTGTGTGTGTGTGAGCGCGAAAGAGAAGCTGGCCAGCAGAGACTGCCCTGTGTGTGTAATGTGGATCTGAGCTCAGCTGTGTTTAAACCCCCTGTTGTCCCTCTGTTAAGTTCTATACGGAACAACCCTTTCTCTCAGCCCAATATCATAAACAAACGTTTAGTTTTCTTAGATGTAGCTGGTAGTTATTTCTGGTTGATCGATTGATTTAGTTGATCAATCAGTCAATCGGTTGAAAATAAGGAGCTGTTGCTCTGGTTCATGCCAGTATCACCAATCTTTGAGTCACATTTGCAAGTGTTTACCTGCTTGGCATTTCCCGCTCTTCTCTGCCTCCCCCGACGCTTTGGCGCTTGCTCTCTCGCTCTCTCTCTCTCTCTCCTCCCTCCTCCCCCATCATTCTTTCCCCATCTCTCTAGCTCCCCACTCACTCTCTCTTTCTCTCGCCCCAGAAAAGCAGCGGCTCCGAGCTGCAGGAGATCATGAGGAGGAGGCAGGAGAAGATCAACGCGGTGGCGGTGGCCAGCGACTCGGGGGTGGAGTCCTTCGACGAGGGCAGCGGCCACTGATTGGGTCCCACCAGCTAACCCTGCCCCCTCCCCTGTTGCGTTTTCTGCTCCCACCCCCAGGAGGCTCCTGAGAGGTCGCGTGACTTTGCCGACATCATGCGACGGCGACATGAGCGCCTCCAGGAGTGACATCACCACAAGGCGGGACACGAACGGTACCCCAACATCACATGGATACGAGTCCCGCATTTTCGCCGTCACACAGCTGAGGGGTGAACCTGAACAAATGGTGTTAAGGGGTGTGTGTGTGTGTGTGTGTGTGTGTGTGTGTGTGTGTGTGTGTGTGTGTGTGTGTGTGTGTGTGTGTGTGAGAGAGAGAGAGAAGTACCAGCTGACAAGAGTGGCAAATGAACAAATGCTGTTTTGTTTCTTATGTGGTACGAATTAGGTTGAAGTTACTTAAGGACCTTGTTCATAGGAGGGAAAATGATAGCGTGATGTTGATCCGTCGTGATAAAATGCCAAATAAAAACAGAATAAAGGGGCTTGTCTACTGGTGGAAGTGAGAGCTGCTACACGGAGGAGGGTCTTGGTTTTGTTAATCTCTGACCCGAACATTGCGCATTGCTCTCTCACTCTGGTAGCTGTGCAGAAACGGGTGGAAAAACCAAATAGTTTGTCGGCAAACACCGTGGGATTAAAACGTCTGTATTTCCTTTGAGCAGCTTTTCTAAGATGATCTCTGCATCTTCGGCCTATGTTAGACATCTAAACCAAAAAGAGGGCAGAGCAAAAAAACAAGGGCAAAAATGATGATTGTCTTGGCTGGACGTAGTGCCAGGTAACAGTGATGATGCGCACGTGTCGGCCTCTGGCCAAGAGGCTCACAGATGATGTAAATATGGTAAACAACCAAATACATTAATTTAAACTAACAATGTAATGTGTCTGACAGCAGTTCCAGCTGTGCAACCAAAGTGTGTGTGTGTGTGTGTGTGTGTGTGTGTGTGTTGTGTCGTTGCTGATCCAGGAGTTCATGAATGACAGCTGAAGGGTATTTTTTTTCTCCATTTAAGGGTCACATGGAATAAATTGTCCTTATTACAGCTTAAGAAAATCTGTGCCTTTTTGCTTCTGTGTATAGAAGTCCTGCTGCGTGTGTGCATGTACCTCTGACAGATGCTGCATTACAACTCAAATTACTACATTATAGGGATATTTAGAAACAAACTGTCTCTGTGTGCCTTTTCACCTGAACATTACACTAAAGGGCACTGGGCTGGGTTAAACAACTGGTAGAAAGTGCGGCAGTGTCCTGCGTGGCATTGCAGCGTGTTGGCGCAGCTCACAGATACTCCGGCAGCACAGTGTTGGGGGGGGGGGGGAGCAGTCACTTGCCACACAGGGCGGCAATTGGTGTGTAAATAGTTGCTCGCACTGTGTCAGCTGTAAACACACAAAGGGGGGGCAGAAGAAAAGATGCCGCCACCAGGTGCGTAAGAATAGATAGTGACACGTTTTATTCATGTAACACACACATTAAAACGGTGACAGTGACCTGCTGCTGGAGCAGCACAGCGGCCGTCCCTCTAGTAAGTGACAAAATGCACAAGAATGGCACTAATGACAGGCGGTTTTGGATGGGACATGGGGCAAGGCGGAGTGGGGGGGGGGCAGCATGGGGTTGGGGGGGTGTATTCCCCCCACCCACCAGTCAGGAGTGCTACAGTACTTTTCCACATTTACACAAGTAGTCGGTGAGCTGTACCTACACTGCATCACGGGGCCGACACACACAGCCGCAGAAGCTCAGTAGAACAGCGACTTGCTCACAGCTTATTTGCACTTAGTTTTGTACCTTAAGAGTCTGGTAATGCGGAGGCCTGTGGGCTCAAAGTGGGCACCGCAGCACCCTCTCTACTTGTAACACAGCAGATAAACTCCAGCAGAAGGACTGTAAACACAAAAGATGTCAGTAAAAGTGGCAACAAGAGTTAAGAAGCCCTGGCGTGGACCCCAAAGCAAAACCAAATCATACCGGATCATCTGTGAGGTTCCTGTCCTCTAGACTGGGTGGAACCGGTAGTCGGCGGCATGTCTACTGTCCTTCATGTCCATTTTTACAAAATGCACATTACATTTGCAAGCTTTACAACCACAAAGTAAGTGTACCCTGGTAAACCTTAGAATGTTTCGAGCCGTCTTTTCCTGTACCGTCTAACAGTACTTTCAAGTTGAGGCAAACAAGTATGCACATGCACATGAAAAACAAACAAGAAAGGAACGCACATACTTAGTGCAGCGAGGTTACCCACCGTCAGTGAATGAGGGCGGGGTGGCTAGAGGGCAATGTCCATTTACCATAGCTACCCCGATATTCCGATCCATTCCAGCGCCATCCTTCACAGGTGCTACTGCAAGTCTTCGATGGAAATTTGGCGCTGTGGACGTGACCCCTACCACCCATCAGGATGTGGCGGCGACCAAAAGCCCACAGATCCATTCCCTTGTGGTCTTCCTATCCCAAATGGATGGTGATGTCATCTTTTCAGCTGTCTCCATGCAGACGTTGGTCTGTCACTTGATATGTTGCTAGCATTAAAGATGGCTGCCCTCATCGCCAGGGCACCCAAAACTGAGAGCATAGCTAACCACCCAAACGGATGATGACGTGGATGAGATCATCTTCACACATGCACTCACTGTTCCGCGATTAAGGTACAAAAAGTCACAACAGCGATGCAGCAACATGGTAACACTGTGAAACATGACAAAGTTAAGAGTGATCTAGGGTTCTGCTAGTCCTGATACGAACATAAACCACTGATATTAAAATGATACCGCTAACCAGTCGATGGGTTCAACATTCCACCCGAAACGCAGCGCTGACCCCCGCGGCTTGTGACTGCCGCTGGTGTCCTTTAGGGGGCGCCGGGTTTGGTAAAATGGGTTGAGTGACTCTCGTCAATGGGAGATGTTCCAAGGCCCGCTGACAGGTTTTTTGTCTCCTTCAGAGAAGTAAGTTACGTTTCTTTTTTTTGCCTTTTTTCTTTTTTCTTTTTTTTTTTTTTACTTTTGCTGCTCTTGTGTTGTTTTACCGCAATAAAGGATGGGCGGACAGACAGATGGATCGTTCAACCTGCATATGGGGGAATTGGGATGTGGAAGAGAGACACACATTCCGTTTACTCACCAAGTATAGTTCCGCACAAATGTTCCCCAGTCAAAGTAAATCCATTAATCCCCACGTTCATATCCGTAGTAAACGGAGCTGAGCGTCAAGGCCAAACTAGCGATGGCTAAAAAAAGCAGTCACGTGCTCGTTTCTTACAAATGCAGCAGTTGTGGTGGTTTGAGCTTACACTGCATCCACAGTTAGGACTTGGTGATGTTCTCGTAGATGATGTCACTGGAGACGGTCTGCTGCCTTTTCTTCCTGCACATGAGCTGGACACACTGGTGTATGAAGACGTACTGCTCCTGGGGGTGGAGAGAAATGACACAGGGACAATGTTACTATGTGTGTGTGGATGTGGTTTCTGCACTTTGACCGCGGTATGAAAGTGCTGCTCCCTCACCTCCGTCTGCACCATACACAGGCGGTGGGAGCGCATCTCTGCCACCAGGCCCAGGACGTCGACAAAGTCATGCTCCCGGATGTGCTGCATGAGCCGGTCCAGGGCGATGAAGGTTCCGGTCCGGCCCACTCCGGCACTGAGGGATGGAACACAAGTGAAGGGTCAATCCGTTTACAAAAAAGAACATTACTGGGCAGTTTATTATTATTTACCTTCATTTATTCAGATCATTTGTTCAATGAGATCAGCTATTTTAGGATAAATACTGAGATACTGGTGTTTATGCACTGTAGCCTTATGAAACTTCCTTCAGGATCAATAAAGTTCTGATCAATCGCCTCTCTGTGTTCCTTGATCAGCGGTGCTACACCGGAATCAAACCCATGACCATCAGACTGTACTCTAGGACTTTACCTACTTCCACCCAACAGAAAGCGATGGGTGGCACAACTGCCTATTGTCTACCAAAAGAACTTCATTAAAAACAATGATACTTTATTTTATATCCATTATTTATTATATCCATTAGGGTTTAAATGGCATCGACTGCATTTCCTCCCAGCCAAACTGTCAGAATACGCAGTGAAGTGACTGGACAGCATCAGCACTAAACCACCAGCAACTGCCTGCTTAAGATGTTTGAAAGAGACCCTCAGAACACAACGTAGGGATACAGTCAGCGCAACATCCATGGAAGCTCTATGCGTTGTTACCATAGTGAATTACCTGCAGTGCACAATGACGGGGCCCCGGCTCTTGGCCGCCTGCTGCCGCACCATGTACACAAACTGCAGGATGCTCTCGATGGCGTTGACCGTGGGGACACCGTGGTCAGGCCACGACGTGTAGTTGAAGTGCAGCACATCCTGAGTCTCATCCGCCTGCCAGAAATGTAAAAAAAAAAAAAAATAGTAGCAACATTGGGAATTTTCCCATGATTTCTGCAGCATCTGGCGCTTTAGAGCTGTGACTGAGATGCATATGCATGAAGCCTTCGTATGTGACCGCTCCCCCAAGACTGAAGCTAGTTCTTCCCATCATTCTCTATCATTAAGCCAGAGAAGCACTTGCCAGCAGGTGGCGGTCAAGTCCTCTGAAGGAGCTACCAGTGAAGTGAATTCCTGGTTACACATGGAGTGTTGACGGAAGACAAGGTTCTTGGACTTACGTATCCCAAGCGGAAATTCCTCACAGTCCACTCAGGACCCTCCTTCTCAGACAGCATCTCCACAGTGACCTCACCGTAGGCTACCGGCTCCTCGGTGAAGGGCCAGTAGTGGTCGCATTTCACCTGCAGTGATAATCCAAGAGCCCCTTAACCACATGCTGAGACCACCACTTGTCATGCCAACAGTATGAACAATACAACAATATTAAAGCCAGTCACATTGCGTGAAGGGTGTTCTACACCAAGGGTGTATTTCTCTAAGCCATATCTCTCAACATTATAGCTCATTTCTCTGAACCATTACTATGATTTTCGTTTTTTTTTTTGTGAGAAAGACAATGAAAGGCTGTGATAATTAGGGAGTAAAACTATAGTTTTCTTTAAACTGGAGATTCCCCACTCTAACACCAGGACCCAACTACCCACCATCCAGACCACCAACAGTAAATGCTACATGAGAAGAGCTCAGAACATTACCACAGACCCCACTCACCCTCTTTACCATCTGCTGTGTGGTAGATGCTATTGTAGCCCGAAGGCCAAACCCACCAGGATCAAGAGCAGCTTCCTACCACAGGCTGCCAAACTCCGACAGCTCAGGTCCGATCACCACCACTGCCCACCACTACAGACTGCATGCACATCTACAATATATTTGTATTATGTTGCACTGACACTCCACATCTCTTCAGTATTGCAATTTAATTTATATGTTATTTATTTTTATTTATCTTTTACATTTAGAATATTAATATGAATATCATATGTATATATTCATATTATCTTTATTTGTCTATATTTAAGTGTACTTTCCACTATGGCCCCAAGGAACTTAATTTCATCCTCCATTTGTACACCTGTTGAATAAGGAAGTAAGACAATAAACAATTCTGAAACTTAACATTAATAAACAATTTCCATTTTACGTTTTACTTTCTATGGTTTTTTTCAGATAGGTAAAGTGATCTGTGCACAGCCCTTTGAACCTTGTGGTCTAATTCCAGCTTCAAATGCAACTGGCAGTATAAATAAGTCTGCACTGTACATGCAGGTGTCACCCAGCAAGGTCTTGAATAACAAAAAAGTGACTCCAAAACCGGTTTAAAACGAGTAGGGAATGTAAAACCCAGATAAACACACCATGGTCCACTGCTCCTGTAGAAAAAAGGCCTTTTAGGTCTTGTCCACTTGGAGGCAGATATTTTTAAAAATGCAGTCTTTTCTCTACATGAAAATGGTGTTTTAGGGTACTGAAAAGTGAAAATGCCTTCCAAGGGGTTCAGTGTTTTACTTTGTATTTGATGTAATTGTTAGGAAAGTTTATCCAAAAAAGTAATGTTGGTAATATTTACTTTCAGGTATCCCTGATCTTGTCTGCTTTTGGAAGCTACACAGGGTCAGACCTTGTTAGTACTTGGATGGGGGACCATCTGAGAATATCAGGTGCTGTGAATGCCCAGCCATAAGGGGTTGCACGACCCGGTGTACTCTGTCGTGCTAGTCCTAAGCCCAGATAAATGGGGAGGGTTGCGTCAGGAAGGGCATCTGGTGTAAAACTCTGCCAAGTCTACTATGCAGAGTACAGTTGTTCCGCTGTGGCGACCCCTAACGGGAGCAGCTGAATGATGAAGATACACGCAAACTTTACTATAATGCTGCCACGTGGAGGCGTATGAAAGTAATTTGTTTTGGCAGGACTCCCAGGCAGAATTTCCCTCGAGATAAATAAAGTTTTCTTATAGTTAGAAGGCGTTTTCACTTTTCAGTCACCTGACCTCGCGCCACCTACTGGCACGGCATGATAATATGATCCTTAAAACCTTCTACTCTAGTGCTGTATAAACTGTCCTGACTCAGAACATCACCTCCTGGTTTGGGAATAGCTGTGCTTATGACATCAAAGCACTGCAGAGAGTGATCCGGGCAGCGGAACCCTGCACCACATCTGATCTGCCATCCCTACAGGACATCTACACCAGGAGATTCAGGACTAGAGTGACTAGGATCATTGGTGACCTGTCTCATCCCAGCAACCATCTGTTCGACCTGCTGAAATCAGGCAAACGCTTCAGAAGCATTATGGCCAGAACAGAGAGGCTCAGGAGGAGCTTCTATCCACAGGCCATAAAACTTCTGAACCCAGACATGCCATCACAATCCTCACAAACCATGGTCTACAATATCCATTGACTGATCCTCTCTCTATCACTGTTACTGTCCCTACAATGCACCTTAAGGTTTTTTTAATTAATTTATTTATTTATTATTATTATTTTTTTTAATTTTATTTTATTTTATTTGTTGCTTGTTTCTTGTCTTCTTGGTGTTTGTTTTTACTCGTTGTAAATTTTTTCTTGAATGTAACCACACACAGTCTCCTGTTGAATCGGCACATTTCACTACATGGTATACTCGGTAACCATGTGCATGACGAATAAACTCTTTTGATTCTTTCAATCCAGCCACGAGGGGATTCATAAACCAGTGTATTTCTTCGTGCCGGTCCCAAGCCCGGATAAATGGGGAGGGTTGTGTCAGGAAGGGCATCTGGCATAAAAATTTGCCAAACCTAATATGTGGACAAAAATACAAATTTCGAATCCGGATCAGTCGAGCCTCGGGTTAACAACGACCGCCACCAGTACTGCTAGCTGACAGGGGCCGAAAGGAAAAGAGGAGGAAGGCATGTCCAGAGGAAGGAGGAGAGGGGGAAGGTTGAGAGAGTGGACGTGAGGGTAGGAACTTTGAATGTTGGTAGTATGACTGGTAAAGGGAGAGAGCTTGCTGATATGATGGAGAGAAGGAAGGTTGATATATCATGTGTGCAAGAGACCAAATGGAAGGGGAGTAAGGCTAGGTGCATCGGAGGGGGGTTTAAACTGTTTTACCATGGTGTGGATGGGAGGAGAAATGGGGTAGGGGTTATCCTGAAGGAACAGTATGTCAAAAGTGTCTTGGAGGTGAAGAGAGTGTCTGACAGAGTGATGGTTATGAAACTGGAAATTGATGGTGTGATGATGAATGTTGTTAGTGCATATGCCCCGCAAGTTGGGTGTGAGATGGATGAGAAAGAAGAACTCTGGAGTGATATGGATGAAGTGGCGAAGAGTGTACCCGAGGGAGAGAGAGTAGTGATTGGAGCAGATATCAATGGGCATGTTGGTGAAGGGAACGGAGGAGATGAGGAGGTGATGGGTAGGTATGGTGTCAAGGAGAGGAACACAGAAAGTCAGATGATAGTGGATTTTGCAAAAAGGATGGACATGGCTGTGGTAAACACATATTTTAAGAAGAGGGAGGAACACAGGGTGATGTACAAGAGTGGAGGAAGATGCATACAGGTGGATTATATCTTATGCTGGAGGGCCAGACTGAAGGAGATTGTAGACTGCAAAGTGGTGGCAGGGGAAAGCATAGTTAGGCAGCATAGGATGGTGGTTTGTAGGATGACATTGGAGATCAAAAAGAGAAGAAGAGTGAGGGCAGAACCAAGGATCAAATGGTGGAAGTTGGAAAAGGAAAACTATAAGGTGGAGTTCAGGGAGGAATTAAGACAGGCACTGGGTGGCAGTGAAAAGTTACCAGTGAGCTGGACATCTACAGCAGAAGTGGTAAGGGAGACAGCTAGAAAGGTGCTTGGTGTGACATCTGGACAGAGGAACGAGGACAAGGAAACCTGGTGGTGGAATGATGAAGTACAGGAGAGTATACAGAGGAAGAGGCTGGCGAAAAAGAAGTGAGACAGAGAGATGAAGAATGTAGACAGGAGTACAAGGAGATGAGACGTAGGGCAAAGAGAGAGGAGGCGAAGGCTAAAGAAAAGGTGTATAGTGAATTGTATGAGAGGTTAGACACTAAGGAGGGAGAAAAGGACCAGAACCGATTGGCTAAGCAGAGGGACCGAGCTGGGAAAGATGTGCAGCAGGTTAGGGTGATAAAGGATAGCGACAGTAACGTACTCACAAGCGAGGAGAGTGTGTTGAGCAGATGGAAAGAGTACTTTGAGGGGCTGATGAATGAAGAGAATGAGAAAGAGAGAAGGTTGGATGATGTAGGGATTATGAATAAGGGAGTGCAATGGATTAGCAAGGAGGAAGTTAGGACAGCTATGAAGAGGATGAAGAATGGAAAGGCTGTTGGCCCAGATGACATACCTGTGGAAGCATGGAAGTGTTTAGGAGAGATTGCAGTGGAGTTTTTAACCCGATTGTTTAATGGAATCTTGGAAAGTGAGAAGAAGTGTACTGGTACCAATTTTTAAGAATAAGGGTGATGTGCAGAGCTGTAGTAACTACAGAGGGATCAAACTGATCAGCCACAGCATGAAGTTATGGGAAAGAGTAGTGGAAGCTAGGTTAAGAAGGGAGGTGACAATTAGTGAGCAGCAGTATGGCTTCATGCCGAGAAGGAGTACTACAGATGCGATGTTTGCTCTGAGGGTGTTGATGGAGAAGTACCGAGAAGGTAAGAAGGAGTTGCATTGTGTCTTCGTGGACTTAGAGGAAGCATATGACAGGGTACCTAGAGAGGAGCTGTGGTATTATATGAGGAAGTCGGGTGTGCCAGAGAAGTATGTAAGAGTGGTACAGGATATGTACAAAGACAGTGTGACAGTGGTGAGGTCTGCGGTAGGAGTGACGGATGCTTTCAAGGTGGGGGTAGGATTACATCAAGGATCAGCTTTGAGTCCTTTCTTATTTGCAATGGTGATGGACAGGTTGACAGATGAGATCAGAGGGGAGTCATTGTGGACTATGATGTTTGCGGATGACATTGTGATCTGTAGTGAGAGTAGGGAGCAGGTTGAGGAGACCCTGGAGAGGTGGAGATATGGTCTAGAGAGAAGAGGAATGAAGGTCAGTAGGACCAAGACAGAATACATGTGCATAAATGAGAGGGAGGACAGAGGAATGGTGAGGATGCAGGGAGTAGGGTTGGCAAAGGTGGATGAATTTAAATACTTGGGATCAAACAGTACAGAGTAACGGGGAGTGTGGAAGAGAGGTGAAGAAGAGAGTGCAGGCAGGGTGGAGTAGGTGGAGAAGAGTGTCAGGAGTGATTTGTGATGGAAGGCTACCAGCAAGAGTGAAAGGGAAGGTCTACAAGATGGTAGTGAGACCAGCTATGCTATATGGGTTGAAGACGGTGGCACTGAGCAAAAGACAGGAGGTAGAGCTAGAGGTGGCAGAGTTAAAGATGTTAAGATTTGCATTGGGTGTGATGAGGATGGACAGGATTAGGAATGAGTATATTAGAGGGACAGCACAAGTTGGACGGTTTGGAGACAAAGTCAGAGAAGTGAGATTGCGTTGGTTTGGACATGTGCAGAGGAGAGATGCTGGATATATTGGGAGAAGGATGCTAGGGATGGAGCTGCCAGGCAAGAGGAAAAGAGGAAGGCCTAAGAGGAGATTTGTGGATGTGGTGAAAGAGGACGTGCAGGTGGTGGGTGTGACGGAGAAAGATGCAGAGGACAGGAAGAAATGGAAACAGTTGATCCGCTGTAGGGATCCCTAACAGGAGCAGCCGAAAGATGAAGAAGAAGACTCTTTTGACTCTTTGAGAGTTTTACATCGTTTTTCTATTCTCGTGTAGACAGCGAAGTCCTGTAAACCACCGATGTGGACAGGATTTTTTTTTTTTTACATGGACGTGGAAAAACTGCGTTGTCAAAAATATCCACATCCGTGTGGATGAGGTCTTAGTGTGCGTGTGTTAATTTCAGCAGAAAAGCACATTTTCAAAACAACAACATAGATTAAAACAAGCTGTATAACAATCTATGTTGTTAACACATGAGGTATAAATATGACGAGAGACTCTTTGAAAAGACGGTGCTTCTCTCTGCTCTCGATATAAAGGTTTCCCAGTGGAAAAGCTCTGCAGCCGCTGTTCCTACTAGCAGTCATACCGAAACTACGGTAAAAATTCCAGATCACTACAAACCTGCACTGAAAATGAATGAATGAAAGAATATATTAAATGAAAAGCTGCAAATTATAATTATTGTACCAGCAAAGAATAATTATTTTAACAATATGCATGTATTAAAAAAATTGGATGTGTTGGTACAATTTAGAAATACATTTTAATTTAGCTTCTGTGACACAAATGTGAGATGACAACGTGTGACAGGCAGGGAGGCGGTGACTGGCCCACCCTCCGGCGCTCGCTGCACTGTGTGAGCATGACGATGATGTGCGACTTCTGCTGCAGCACCATGGTCCAGAAATCGTTGCGGGTCTCCGGAAGTGGCCCCTGGGTAGCAACGTACTCACGAGGTGACCTGTAGCCCTGTGGGAAAATGGGGCATCCAAACTCAGAACCACACAACTTCTGAACACACAACCTACTATGATCCACCCTAAAACTTTCTTGGTCCCCCAATAAAATGGCTATTTATGCAAAAGCGGTAAGAATGATGGACCCCAGTCTCCACAGCACCAGTATGGTAGGCAGACATGGCCCTCACCGGGATGTAGTTAGCGTTGATGTAATCTGAGCCCTCATCGTTGTGCATGGAGACCAACTTCACACGGCTGAAGTCATCTGGAGAGGAAAATGATTTCTATTTTATTCACAGTTCCTTAACCAAAATACATGACAGGAGAATCCGCACCCAAACTAATCAGGTAACTGACTATTAGTCTTGCTTTTGGCCCCGTGTGGTCAAATGAGCTCCCTGTGTCTCTCAGAGCTGCTGAATCCTTCTCAATATTCTCAAACGCATCTCTTTCACACCTATTGGTCTCCTGATCTCCTAAAACCCATTTTCCTCCTCTTCAGGTCCGTAGTTACTGGAATGTGTGCTGTCCGACAATGGCAGCATCTGCTGAACAAGCTTATTCAACAGTCCTGTGTCTGTACTCCCCCAATCTCTTACTGCTGTGCATCTTTACCATGGTATCTGAGTGTAAATGGTTCCTTGCTCAGATACCAAAAACTCAAGATATCGGAAGCTGTTTCCATTATTTCTCATGAGGAAAATTATTATTTTGTTCTGGATTCATCTGAAAAACCCCAGTTAATTTCCTAAAAATATCCCCAACACTGTAAAATGCCCTAATAAAGAACACTTTACACACCAATTACCTAATTACCAAACAGTTAATGAGTTAATATGCATTTGTGCATTTATATGCAGTTACTTTTTTAATTTATTATCATAAATTACATTTTCCTAATAAGTAGTAGTAACAAACATTTGATCAGACTGAACATAAGTGACCTAAATGATGAAGTACAAACTGTGTAAACCCGGGCCACACGAGGCAAAGACTGAGAACACAGATGCTGGGGACAGTAATGCCACCTAGTGTCACACTCACATTTGCTGTGGTTGAGCTTCACTCACTTCATTATGCCGGGAATCTAAATATAGGTATTAATATTTACCACTGATTATATCGGGAACTCAGAAACACGGCACTTGATTACCGCGGTACATGTGTGTTGTGTAATTACTACTGGAGTGATTATTATCATCTACTACCGGGGTAACGGGTGCACTTTGTTTATTCTGACCTTACACATAGACATATAGTTCAAGGGGGTTTGTATAAATGTGTTGGTCAGTAAATGTGCAATGAACTCAAGTCTGAGTGCAGTGGAGCGACTCACAAGGCAGGATGTTGGTGTAGCGGTTCTTAGGTCTGTTCACAGGGAGGTCAGCGGCATCGTGGGATAGGTCCAGACCTACAGTCTTTAGCTCCTGGGCCACAAAACCATTCAGAAGAAATCCCAGTGTTACCAAGTGCAACATCTCACTTATACACACACACAAAACATGGATAGCTGCTACTGACATGCAAAAAGAGAGGTAGAACCAGGGAGGGCCAGCAGGGAGTGTAGTGGTGAGAGCTGTAAACTGGAATTCGAGTCCCACGTGCTCAGTACAAGGTACTTACCCTAAACTGATACAGTAAAAATTATCCTGCTGTATAAATGGGTAACTCAGTGTAAGTAGCTTAACAATGTATTACTTTGCAGAAAACATTATGAATTTTATATATATAAAAAACAGATTTTAATTAATCTCTCCATCAACTTCAAAAAGTCAATCCCAGCAGGAGCCCTAGACGACCCTGCTGCTCACCTCAAACTGCAGAGAGAACTTGTAGGCCGAGTCTTTGCTCATGTCTTTAACATAGGAGTCAAAGTCATCCAGCTGCACAGGGCTGCAGACACACATGAAGAAATAACACATTGGAATAACAAATAAAAAAGCCAAACATTAACAACGAGCATCCCGTGGCTCTTAACACATATGTGAACACTACATACAGTATATTTTAATATACATTTTATTATTTTTCATTCATTTCAATAACTTAAAGGTTAATTTTTGAAGATCTCGTGACCAGCAATTTCTGCATAGAAGCTGCTTCACTGTAACAGTCTCTGTAGGACAGCTAGCAAACTTTTCATATTTATTTTCAAATATTTCAAAGGACTGACAAGCAATAAACATTTCCATCATTCTAAGAGGAGTTTGTGGAAAGTCAGCCACGGTCGCCTGCAGTGAGGCAACTTGAGAACCTTCTGGAGGCTGCACAATGGCCCGGATCCAGGTGTACTGCACATTTTTTTGGATCCATACCTGTTTCCAAAAGCTTCCGCAGTTTCTGAGACTTTAGGTACTGCACACAGCATGTAAGAAAAAGGGTTTATTGGACTTGTTTTCGACAGCCTGCGGTGTGGGTTACCCTGGCTCTACTGTGACTGTTCAATATAAAGATTTTTGCCCTGGTTCATGCTGAGTTATTGTGAATGTTCTGTAGAAAAGGTTTTATTTAGATTGCACATCATACAATAACCAAAACCCTACCAGCTCTTGCTGCTTATTTTCTATCAAGTCCCTTTCTCTTATTGGCAAACCGGCTCCTCAACATACAGTACAAACATAACCGGGACCAGAATTTTGTCCATAACTTGATTTGTTCACAAGTCTAAACTCATCAAAACTAATACAGATATTTTTGAATTTATTCACAGGCTACATTCTGTTAAAGCCTCAGATGAAACTGTTAATACATAAAACTTTACTGTAAATGTTTCCTATTCATCCCATTTCCAGCAGGCACTCAGCCTACACACCATTTATCCTGCCAACTCTATTTTAAAAAGCGTTATTGATGTTATTCAAAATATGGAATAGTGTGTTTTCCAGGAAAAACAGACACACACACACACACACACACACACACACACACAAAATTTTAACCAGATCCCATTACCATGTTAGCTTCCTTTTTTTTAACGCTGTCTTGCCCCTGGAAAAGAAGAAATAACCTCCAGTGAGTGCAGAGTGTAAAACAAGGTGTGCAGCACAGTGAATAACCACGTTGCAGAATAAAGACAACCACAGCAATGAGTTCAAACCCTGAAATATCCTGACCTCTCAAGAGTGGGGATGAACGTAAATCTATTTAAGTGCCACTTAAGCACATAAAGAAACGGCGCCCATTAGGCCGGGCCCGGGGTAGAATGGACCGGAATTTCCAGGAAAGGTTACTCAGATACTTTACCAAGACCACAGTAAATGAAATGACTCTTATTAGAGTGGACACTGATGGACAAGGGCAGGGCCACTGTAGGATGCAGCACTGGACAACACAGGCAGCTGCATGCGGTTGTGGACACTGGAGCTGCTGCGATGTGTGTGTTAAAATCAGCAGGCGTGAGAATGGCGTCCGAGCACACAGGGGGTGCTGAACTCGCGTCTCACACAGCGCGTTAAAATCACTGCGCAAAGGTGCAGAAATGTGGTTAAAGCCAAAGCTGTGAGAGTTGGCGCCAGGAGGGCACAGTGACGGTGCGGCCTCGCGTGTCCCATAATGCAGCAGTCGCTCTGCGTACTTACCAAGGATTAATATAAAAAGCCAAAAGATAGTCAGTCCACAGGCAGGATGGCAGCAGTGTTAGGAAGGCAAAGAGACTCCTTCGCCTGGAGTGGACACAACACGGGGGTCAGGCAGGGACACAAAACGGTGCTTGGTTAGTAAGGCCCACGCTGATCCGGAACCTTCTACAACATGTTCACATTGTGAGCACTCTGTGTGTGTGTGTGTGTGTGTGTGTGTGTGTGTGTGTGTGAGAACCATCCCACCAAAAGTGGTGAAAAGTGGTTTTAATCGCTCATATTTTTTGACAGTTATTTTTCCTCCCAGTATTTAACAGTATTAACATATATTTTTACATTTATTCTACATCTGAGCCTCCCCACTTAAACACACAAATTATTACTAAATCGGGCAGGGGCTGTGGTCATGTAACTATTTTTACAAAAACCATTTCAACAATGGTGATCTTGCTGAACACAAATACTGTAAATCATTTGCTCAACATTTGTGAGGGGGAAACTTTGAAAATCATTTTAACTTTAAAATGTTGGCTTCATTTTGCCAATAAATGAAGCGCTAGAGAAAAACGACAAAATAATGGAAAATGGTGCCACGTTTTTGACACTTCCTTACCATATTTTCATTTTCTATAAAATGTTTTTATTGTTGAAAGTTTTACACAAGTATATAATTTCAAATACTAAAATAATTTTTTTTAGCAATTTGTGCTCTTTTTAACTTGCACAAAAACAATGCAAGCAACTGCTTCCTGTTTATAACTGCATGATGTTTATGAATAAAATAATGGTTCAAGTTAGATAAACTAGCTATCTGGTTAAAACTGCAGATGCTGCCCTCACAGCAATGATCTGGATGGATAAGTGTGATAAGTACAGCAAAACAACATGTGGCAACATTATTGTACCCTGTAGCTGCACTTCCAAAAATACAAATTTTCAAGTAAAAATATGAAACACTTTTTTCTCGCTTTAGAGTCTGAGTTGAGCCTACAGATGTACAGGTGTTTTATAGGAAGACGTTTGCAGGGACTCCCCTGCATTCTTGTCAGACTTTTAAATAAAATTAAACAGCAACAATAGATGTTATGAAGTGATTTAAAAAGCTATTTTGTTCTGAACACCAAAAAGACACACAGTGGTTTAGGAGACAGATGCGCAAACTGAAGGTTTTGATGGTTAAATAATTTTTAAAAAAATCAATACAATTATAAAAAAATACACTGCATATGGATCAGTCTATAACTGTCAAATGTATGAACTTAATAAATGAACTTTTTAGTGTTATGCACATCAACTCAAGTCATTTTGTTGGAAGCTCTCTGTGACAGTGACAGTGTCTGCTGTAATGAAGGTAACATAATGAATGTCTTGGTGGAGATGCAAGTCATCTTTAACACTGCATGAACTTCATTTTACATAAACTACTTGAGTTTTTTATCACTGGTGTTGGCTAAAAACCACTTCAGGTTTGGCTGTACTGCTGCATCGCTGTAAAAACAACATGCGGTCAGATTTCAGCTCTCACCTTTTGGACACCTGCTGACTCGAGTGAAGCTGAATATGAAGAATCTGTTTCATCTCAAACCAAAGTGCCTTTTGAAGCAGTTCATCAAGTGGATCACATGATGACAATGACAATTATTAAAAAGGACAATTATCTCCCCCGTAGGACAGTTGTGAACTGCAGTACAGTAATCCCGCGGTATCCAGCGCTCTATATCCAAATTTTCACTATAACGGCTCTTCAAGATGAATACCTAAATCTCCGCATCCAAACAGAATCTTTTCCTATCACAAATTTTTATCTGATGCTTATTCATGAAAAAAAATCAACAAATGCCATACAGTGTATAGCAATAATAAACAATACTGTGTGTACTGTATTAAATTGTACTGTTTATTGTTACAACTTTATCCTCTGATCACTTTGACTGCGCTGGCACAGCATCACTGCATTTACTGCACATTTAATTTTTAAAATAAAGCTATTTATTTAAATGCCGTATTTAAATGTTGTTGTGATAATGCAGTTTACTGTGCCACATGTCTTCATATTCTTCTATATCCCATAGCACTGACCTTCCACCCAAAACCCCCCCATTCGCCTCTCTGCATAACACAGTGGCGGGACAGACACCCAAAATGTCCTCTACTGTACATGCTGTACCGTGTGACATGCAAATTAATGACTAGCTGGTGTTTACAGTGTTTTACTATGTTGAAACCATGGCTTTAGAAGTTTACAGCTGTTTTGGATGGGCTGGGAGCACATTTTTTATTAAATTTTTCCCTATTTTAAGGTGTTCAGTTTTCAGGGACAAATTAGATTCGGACACAGAGGGATTGCTGTAATAAATTCTCTTGTTGTGTCACATAATCCTCATAACCATGCATGAATTCTGTGAAAAACTGATGAGGAACATTTGAAGAACAGTTGTTTTCAGGCTTCAAAGAGACACGGATCCATACCAGTTGTACGGCAGCTTCCCGTCCCTCTCGAAAGATGCAAAATTGACAAAAGTTCCAGCGCTGCACTCCCTTCAAAGAGGAATATATGAAGATATAATATAACAGTATAATATATGAAGGTTGTGTTTCAGGCTCTATTAATATCAGCTGTGCACTGGGAAACGTCAGCACATTAAGGGCCACATTGGCTTTCCGTGAGAAATGTCAGCTGCATCTGTGCAATGTTATTACCTCACGCCTCAAAGCAGATGTTTTAATAACTGCAATCGTTCTTCTTCGGAAAACTCATTAAGATTTTTATGTCGGCAAATATTCATTTAACAGCAGAGTGAAAGAGAAAAGTGCTAAAAGCAGAGGGATTTCTTAATAGATTGCAGCATAGAGAAGAAGTCAAATGGCAGCTGACAGGTCGGTTTTTGGCTTCACTTGAGTCAGTGAGGTCTTTGGTGCTAAATGATTGCTACATTATGGTCACTGCAGCTGTTATTCATCTCTCTCTCCTTATATTCCTTTATTATGTGGAGAAGTCATTAAGACAGGAACGCGGCAACACCGAAGACCACAGAATCAACACAGTCCCCCTGCTAACTGTTCACATGGCGTTGAATGCAGCTTCGAAGCTCAGGCTGTGTTACCTGGTCATCTGCAGGTGCTTCTTGCGGAGAACTAGGAGGATGAGGGCAATGAGGCTTATGAGGAGGACGCTGAGGACCGCCAGGGCTGAGATGGCTGCAACACTGGGGTTCATCTCCCTTGCTGGAAGGACATGGTCAACAAGCCAGAAAGCTGCAAGTCAACCTGAAGGTAACAGCTGTGTTTCTGCCTCAAAAAAAACTACAATGTTTTACTGTGATTTTATGCGTACATCACTGTGCCGCTTTGGAGAACAAATAAATGTACACGAAATGTCTCACAGCTGCCCGCAAAAATGGTTACTTGGCCACAGAAATGAAATTACTCCCTGAAATTCAACCTCCATGCTTTACCTTGCCCCCTGTTCTCTGAAGCACATCCAACTGGCATTCTAATTGGACCTTTATTAACCAGAAGCGACACACCAAACAATTCAGGTAAAAACTACCTGTTACAAGACCTCCTTAAATCTTTTAAAATGAAGGATAATTTGGAACGAAGCAAAGTAAGTTAATAAATGTATTTAAAGTCAGGTTGTCAAACCAGATGCGATAAAACACCCATGACAAACACTAAAGTCTGAATTTTCAAAAATAAACAGCCTGTGGTTTGACTGCACTGCTTATGTGTTACCGCTATACATGATGTATGACTGCGAAGCCAAAAACTACAGGTGATCCTTGATTCATAGTGGGGTTACATTCCGATAAACCCATCCTAAGTCGAAAATATCGTAAGTCGAGAATGCATTTAATACACCAAACCTACTGTCACGCCTGTGGCCGCTTCAGCAACAGAATGTAGGCGATCTCTCCGCCCCCGTCTTCAGACTGACCGCTGATTGGATGACTGATTGGCGCAGGAACCAATCGCGGACGGGATTTAGTTCCCACCCGGACTTCCTGTCGGTGCTCAGTTCCCGCTGCCCCTTTGTGACCTCTCCTGCAAGCGCTGTCTTGCTAAGGCCTCGTATTTTGTTTGTTTTCGGTTGTGGTCTCTTCCGTTTTTATTTACTGCCAATCGCTAACGTTTAGCGCTAGCTCCTGGCTAACGGCAACGCTCTTTGTCGGAAACAGCACTTAGTTAAGAGTTTAATGCAACTTACACAAACCCATGCCATAACACCTACCAAACATAGCCTAGCCTAGCTTACCTTAAGTCATTATGGCCATTACGGGAGAATTTGCTGAAGAGTAATTGCAAATTACCTGGGGTGGAGACTCCCACGTAACTGGGCTCGCTGGGGGTGCTGTAGCTGAAGCTGGTGACGCTACAGTTGTATGCTGTGGCTGGTTGCAGACCTGACACTATGGCCGTGTGACCATGGACCGTCTGCGGTTCCCTACCCTGCGGGTGGACAGGAGAGGACGTGCAGCTTCAGCTCTTTCACATGTGAAAACTGCCCACATCCTCACAGCTCCTGAAACCAGCAACTACTTCTTTCTTTGCTTTCATCACTGCTCATAAAAAAAGGCCACTACAAACACACCTTTGAAACCAAAGGTCTTATTTATCTACATTAAAGTGATTTCATTAACATTAAAAGGCGGTAGTCATCTTTCATGACTGCAAGCAACAGATTGCTGCCTGTCAAAACCACTTCCTATCTTCACACCTGGAAATATACGTGTCCTTATTTTTTTTTTCTGCTACTGTTAAAGATTAAAAAATAGCACCCTTTAAATCAAACAGCCAATAATTAAAAAAAAATTCTATTCTTTAGTATCACCAAAAAACTTTTTTGATTTGATCATTTGGCCAATCTCAGCATCCAAATAGTTGTTCCCCCAGGATATTGACAGTATATCTTTAATATAATAATAGCTGCTGCTTTCAAATGTTTTCCTTCTTTAACTCCTTAAACAGAGGGACTTCCCTTGTTCCTCCTTTGAGATGCTGCTTTTTAAATTGCACCCACGATGAATATGTAAGGGCATAGCATGCAAAATTTGTATATATTTCTTTCCACAGGGATTTGAGATCCTGTCGCTATCCTGTCACAATGAAAGACAACGACAACAAAGCGGCACGTTATTTGTCAGTTGAGTCCATGTTGAGTCCATGTTGGTCTAGAAAACAAGGCTGCAGAAAAACACTGGAGGCAGAAAAGCTGTTTCATCTACCACCAAGAACAACAAAAACTGACTTGTAGAATCAATATCTCCAGCTTGTTGGAAAATATATTGGACATGGGTATCCCAAGTGAGCTACAGTCAGCAGAAAAGCGCTCAAAAATACTTGTGGTAAAGTGTCAACTCGCCTCATGAGTAAACACCACGGCGGACCGGTTCCATTCTGGAAGCATCTCAGCATGAGTCTGTTTGGATCCACTGCTTACCTTCAGCTCCTTCTTGAGACTGAGCGGCCTGCAGAGGACCTGATAGAAGTCCACAACCCCCTCCTCCACCCACACAAGGCTCACAGATGTGTACGTGCTGTTGACAGCATACAGAGACTTGGGTGGGGCTGGTTCTGTAAAGAAAAGAGACCCACGGGTACTAATCATCTAATGAAATAAGAGTGACTCCACACATTTAAAGGTCCTAAAACCTCAGTAACCTCTGAGCCCTCAGCTATAGCGCGGCAGAGGTGGAGAGTTGCCACTGACCCAGCTTGACAATATGTGGTGTAGATGTGTTCCGGCTGCGATCTGTGCACGCAGTCACTGTCAGGTTGTAGATGTCTCCAGGGGGGAGGGCCAGCGCTGCCTTCATTACCGTGCGAGTTACCTAGGGATGGGTCAGGACGGGGTGAGGCCTTCACAGAGGGGCACTACATCACCCCACAGCACTTTACAGAGCAGCAGCCACTTCAGCCCAACCCAGGACTGTTGAAGTCGGCCGGAATGACTCACGTCGGCAGAGATGCGTTTCTTCACGCTCTTCTTGCCCTCAGCAACCACCTGCCAGTGCAGCACACGGGAGTGGGACAGATCGGTGAAGATGTCCCCGTAGGTCCAGCGCACGTACAGCATGCCATTTGAGTAGTCCACCGAGGAGATGTGGGGTGCTTCAGGAGCTGCGGGCAGCATCTCACACACACACACACACACACACACACACACACACACACACACACACACACACACACACACACACAAAGTGGAATATAAGCTAGAATTGCCAGTGAATGTTTTAGTTGTAATATAAGCCTCAGAAGGTACTGGTTTCTCAACTTACAAATTGACAACTGGGACCACAAACTCCATTTGTTTCTAACTCCACTGACACTTTCACTACTACTTTTCCAATAATTAAAAATTACTAATACAGACGTTTTGTAGTTGTGTTTACTGGTTAGGTTCTGTAATAACATTTCATTCTACAGGAAAAATGTTAGTTTAAAATCAACAAAAATTAAAAAAAAATCCAATTTATGTCTCCAACCCAATCTCAGTTGTTGACCAATTTGTCCCATTAGTGCGCATTACATTTGTCAGATTCTGGTCACTTTCAACATTTGTTAATATCTACACAATGAAAAATATTAATAATAGAGACATACACTGATGACCAGTAAACAAAGGTCTTGGATAAAGTTGAAATATCCTGGATAACCAGTCATTCCAGTCTGTGATACTTATATTGACATAAGGATATGGCAATTGCTTTCCTTTTATAAATTTAGTGTTAATTTGCCCATTTAATAAGGTATTGGAGTGTTGCATGCAGCCGGACGCACCTGTGATGAAACTCACGGTGGAGCTGTCGCAGCAGCGCATTGCCGGCTCGCCCCATGTCACCATGGTCACTCGGAACTTGTACTGCCAGGCTGGGAGCAGGTCAGTGACCCTCTGCCAGGGAAAGCAGACGTTCGACAGCCCTCAGTTTCAACATGTAGTTGCACAGCTGCTCAGGCGATCTCTGGGCCAAAATTATTAGCATTTCACACAACAATGTTGGCATTTTGGCAGGACACAGACCACATGAATAGCAACCACTCAAATTCTAGAAGGTTAAAGGTCACCAGTGTGTGTGTTGCACTGCTCAGAGATGAAGCATTTCTCTGGTAAAATCTCACCTGTCTTAATGAGGTTATATGCAAATGACTGAATGCAAATGTACGGGGGGAAACGAGGTGCATTGTGGGACAGAGCAGGAGAAGAAGGAGATGACGTTACCACAGAGGCCGTGACAGAAGCAGTAGCGGCGACCTCATAGTAGGTGCTCCACTTTGAGGCCTGTGTGACGGGGCTGAAAAAGAACGTCTCCAGAATGTATTTGCGAAAGGCCACATGGTAGGGGCGCTGCCAGCTGAGGATCACTGCCGATGGGCTCAGGGGGTACACAGCCAGGTCCCGCACCCCTGTTGGCTCTGAGTCACAGGCCACAAGTTAGTTAAATTTGCACATTACTGAGATAATTCTACATCTACAGAAGTTTTAGGCATGTGTGAAAAAATGCTGTGAAGTAAGAATGCTTTCACAAATATAAATTCTAATTGTTTATTTTTATCAATTTACAAAGTGAGTTAACAGAAGAAAAATCTAAATCAACTCAATATTTGGTGTGACTACCCTTTGCCTTCAAAGCAGCATCAGTTCTTATAGGTACACTGGTACAAAGTCAGGGATTTTGTATGATTATAGTCAGCTGTATGATTAACCAAGTATACCAAATAGCTGCTAGTGATCATCATTTTCGTATGTAGGTTGAAACACAGTCATTAACTGAAACAGAAACAGCCATGTAAGAGGCTTAAAACTGGGTAAGGAACAGCCAAACTCTGCTACCAAGGTGAGGTTGTGGAAGACAGTTTCATGTCACAGGTCATACACCATGGCAAGACTGAGCAAAGGGTAGTTATACTACATCAGCAAGGTCTCTCCCAGGCAAAGATTTCAAAGCAGACTGGGGTTTCAAGATGTGCTGTTCAAGCTCTTTTGAAGAAGCACAAAGAAAGGGACAATGTTGAGGACTGTAGATGCAGTGGTCAGCCAAGGAAACTAAGATAAAATACATCATCTTTACTACCCTTCCAAATCGGAAGATGTCCAGCAGAGCCATCAGCTCAGAACTGCCAGAAACCTGTGGGACCCAGGTACACCCATCTACTGTCCAGAGAAGTCTGGCTATAAGAGGTCTTCATGGAAGAATTGCAGCCAAAAAGCTATACCTCCAATGTGGAAACAAGGCCAAGCGACTCAACTATGCACAAAAACATAAGAATTGGGGCGCAGAGAAATGGCAGCAGGTGCACTGGACTGATGAGACAAAATGTGAAATATTTGGCTGTAGCAGAAGACAGTTTTTTGCCGGAGGGCTCAAGAGCGGTACAATAATGAGTGTCTGCAGGCAACAGTGAAGCATGGTGGAGGTTCCTTGCAAGTTTGGGGCTGCATTTCTGCAAATGGAGTTGGGGATTTGGTCAGGATTAATGGTGTCCTCAATGCTGAGGAATACAAGCATATACTTATCCATCATGCAATACCATCAGGGAGGCATCTGATTGGCCCCAATTTATTCTGCAGCAGAAACATACAGCCAATGTCATTAAGAACTATCTTCAGCGTAAAGAAGAATAAGGAGACCTGGAAGTGATGGTGTGGCCCACACAGAGCCCTGATCTCAACATCATCGAGTGTGTCTGGGATTACACGAAGCGACAGAAGGATCTGAGGCAGCCTACATCCACAGAAGATCTGCCCACATCCTCACAAAAATTTAATCTGTAAAATGAGTCCCAAATTGTTTAAAAAACCATTTATTTCAATAATTCAAGTGAACTGAAACACTTCCAAACACATAACATTCACTCACTCGCTTCTGAACTGTCAGGAATTTTAAACATTTTATTTAAATACAAATAGGATTACAGTCATGTAAAAATGATTAACTAAATGCATGTATATTATGCGTTGCAAGACTGGACCCCCTCTTTCTTTAACAATCTGTCCTATTCTACATAAGTGAACACAATAAAGATGTAAGCTATTGCTGATGGCAAGAACAAAGATCTGGGGAATATCGTTTGGTCAAGAAAGCTGTATGTATGCCTGGTTGTGAATAAAACAGTAGTTTATTTATTTCCATTATATCACAGTGGCAAATTTTTTAAACGCTTTTACAAGCTTTTTTCAGCGTTCTAGTGAAATTTGGGAAAATTGTTTGGGATTTTTGGGTTGGGCTGGAATGTACTATAATTTTGTCCATGGAAAGAGCTGTGTGGATTGACATGTTTGCACACCACGTGGGAAACAATTAGGTACGCAAATGACTGTATAGGCGTAACAACTCGAGGTGCGACGTACCAATTGCAATGATGACAGGGTCCGATGGCGGGCTCACCAGGGGGCCGTTGGTGTGGTAAACCACCACCCTGTACTGTGCCCCTGGGGTTAAATTGGTGATGATGTCACTTGTGGAGTTTTCCTGTGAACAACATCACAGCAACATTCAGTGTTCTTCTCATATGAAAAAAGTCATTTACAGAATGCATATTCTTCAATGGTAATAAATTCCGTAATATGCAGGCTGAGACCACAACTGTTTAACTATTTCTATAATAAAATCAATTTACTATAAACAGTACAAAATTTAACATTGTAAAAATCTAATTTCATGTATGAAAATTGCATTTGCAAAGTCACAACCTAATGAATGTGACTTTATTATTATTATTATTATTATTATTATTATTATTATTATTATTATTGCTGCCTGTGGTTGAGTATCTATGACAAAACATCGTAGAACTTTCGTCAACCAAGCAGCCTTATGGTCAATTTGACAAACATAAAATTTGTTGTTTTCTTTGACCCAGTGGTCTCACGTTTACTACATTCATTCCAACACCACAGCAGAAATGAGATAGAAATATGACGGGTCTCAGTGTTACAAACCTTCACATTATATTATCAAAGATACTAAAACTTTCCTTTTTTATTGCATTTCTTCACTTGTCTGTTTTCAAACATTTGTATTGAAGAAAATATTACAAATGTTTAACTAATGGTGAAGAAGCCGTAAACATTGTAGGTGTTTGGAACCAGATCATTTTAATTCACTTCTATGGTGTTTACAGTTTGTGTCTGATATTGGTCTTGTTGGTCAGTAGCAAGTAACATAAATTATTTTTATGAGATAAATGAGTTAACAGTTGGCAGTGAACTTCTGGAGACCCACAATATCATTTTAAGTTAGTTTTAACTGTACTGTGAAAATTGATAAAAATGCAAACGTTTCAATAATTTCTTTATTCAGTCACATCCAGCTCATGTTTGGTGTTAACTAGTATCAAGAACACGGCACATATTTATTGGATTAATTGGACAACAGTCAGCATTAAAAAGAAGTTTGTGGAAACAACCCCCCCCCCAGACACTTTATAACAGTTTTAATTTTAAGTAGGTCAATTAATTAAATATTATAAATATTTTATAGTTATATCCAAGACTTTTACAGAACCCGCATGTTGAACAAGTTTGAGACATCCTCTGTTATTGTGTTTTGCTTGACTGCATAGATAACAAAGCAAACCAAAAGCAGTCATATGCCAAAGAACACTGCACGTCATTAGTTTAAAATGCAGTATTAATTGTTTTATTTATTTTCCTCAGAACCTAGTCTGAGAATAAATCTGTTTTACTGAGCTTTAACAAATTGTGACATGGCAGCTGGGTTATGAAGAAAATTCTGGTCTCAAGTGTGTTTGCAAGTTGAGGATCCAGAGGAAATACATTCATGGCAGTAAATCAGAGCAACAGCGCTCAAGAGCTATGACAGCGGCTGGAGCTGCAGAGACTGGCAGTCTGCCTCCTTACTTGAGCAAAGTGAAGAGAAGGGTGTAATGACCGTGCAAAGAGGACCTTTAATAATACTGATGGCCGTAATCAAAGTAGGACAGCTGGCGTTTCACCAGCCGCCCGATAAGTCCGAATGGATCACATCCATCTCCTGCCCGGGGAGATAAGGCTTGTGCCTGGCTTACACACACTGACGCATGTACCCTGCTATGGAGCTGGTGGGACCTGTCACAAGAATTACAGCACGGTACCGTCTCTATTAAATTAAAGAAAACTCTAAATACTAAATAGCTAAAAAACTGCAATTTCAGACAGTAGGAATTACTGTGACGACATAGTGACATTACAACAAGTTTAAAAAAGGGGTTGCAGACAGGAAGTCTAAACATACAAACCCAAACTTTTTTTTCAATGACATAACAGATATTTCCAATAAAATAAATATGAAAATGTACTGACTAACTGCCAGTAGTATAGCATAAAGCTTCTTATTTAATAAGGAAGCATTTTCCTGTAAAGTTGATATTCATTGACTGGATTGCACTTAGCAACAACAACCAAAATTCAGAGAACAAAGATGTCACCTCGCTGCAGTAGGTGCTCTCTGTCCGCTGGCTGAGGCTCGGTTTGAGGCAGGTCAGCGAGAGCACTGACACCAGGCTACCATTGTGACCTTCGGGACTGGCGGTCCACGACACGGCCGCCGTGCTGGGCCCCAGGAGCTTGACGCTGACTGCTTGGGGCCGCTCCGTTGGCTGCTCGAACCACTTGCCACTGCCACCTGAAATGCAGCACCCATCATGCACTATGACTTTTCCCTCCGCAAAGGAACCGTCAACATGTACAACCTTTTTTTACCCCTTTTGTACAGCAGTTGTCAAATTTAATGACTTTAGTCAATACATTTGAAACATTAAAAAACCTCCCCTAAGTTCCTATTGCCTCCTCAAGTGTCACAGGCAGTGCACCAGCATTCAGATGGATCAAAAATATTGTCATACCAACAAGATGACTTCGCTTAACTCCGGATTTTTATATTATTAATAATCATCTCGCAAGTCCCCTGTGAGCAATCCTTCAGCAGACCAACAGGGGTCCTCCCACTAACAATCCAGCAGGATGCTGCATATCTATCTTTGCACACCTGATCACATAGGTCTTTAAAAAGAGTGAGACTGAGCCACGGACTTTGCAGAACCTCAACCCTCACCTGAGCATGCCTGCAGTGTATTTCCAGCAAATTCCCAAACCAACTTCTTCGAAATATCTGTAAAATAGCTTGCTGTATTGAGCCACCCAGCATCACGCTGGTGCAGCGCAGCACACAGGGGATTGCAGCGCTTTATTTATGGCATTAAAATGGAGACAGTCCACAAACGTGCAGAAACAAAGCGAACATGATACGTGAAACTGTAAAGATATGAGGAAACTACACTGCCTGGCCAAAAAAAAGTCAGCACCTGGATTTAACTTAGTGTTATGATCAGTTGGTCAGGTCTAGGTTCAGCAATGTTACATGCCCAAAAAATGAGGTGAGCTGACTACCTGAATATACTGAATGACCAGGTTTTTCCATCGATGGATTTTTTCTTCCAAGATGACAATGCCAGGATTCATCGGGTTCAAATTGTGAAAGCATGAGACATCATTTTCACACATGGATTGGCCACCACAGAGTCCAGACCTTAACCCCGTTGAGAATCTTTGGGATGTGCTGGAGAAGACTTGACGCAGTGCTCCAACTCTCCCATAATCAATACAAGATGTTGGCAAAAAATGAATGCAACTCTGGACAGAAATAAATGTTGTGACATTGCATGAGCTTATAGAAACGATGCCACGGCGAATGCGTGCCGGAATCAAAGCTAAAGCCACTCCAACCAAATATTAACGTGTGTGACTTTTTTTCCCAAGCAGTGTATGTCCCTTGTAGGTTTCTGTACTGAACAATACTGTGCCACAATGGAGGGCAGGACAAGAATAAGCTACAGGCACCACAAAGGAACTTTAAATTTCTTTATCTTCTGCAGACAAATTTTTGCTGCTGCATTACAGCAGGGTTTCCACTGCACAAACTGGGAGCTTGTATTAAAAATGTAGCTGCATTATAGCAAAACTGCATATAAGCGGCTGGTTATACTGGGGTTTACCTGTCTTGCCCATCACGTTCATTATGTCCACTGAGATCGACATTGAACCACATTTTGTACCACAGGTGTTCAGCATGCTGCCCTCCCAACCCACAGTCTGTCAACCAATATGAACAGCGACATCAGCAGTACAGCTCAGAGACAAGTGCTGCTCCCACCACACTGGCTAATTGTGTCGTGCAAATAAACCAAATACATCTGAACTCAATGGGACTGGGAGGATCTGTTGATGAAGCCACTGAGATCTCAACATAACACTCCAGCAAAATGAATACCCAGGAAGCACAAACAGAAGGTACTTCCACGTCTCAGACACCTTTGCCATAGTTGTACACCAGCACCTGTTCGACGAGGGGGAGGGATGATCAAGCCAGACATCTTTAAAACAAGAGGCAAGGCAAACTTACTGAGGTAGAAGGTGACACTGATGTCTCTGGTGCTCTCTCGGGGCTCGCAGTGGCCGGACGCACTGAGGCTGTTCACCAGCACTCTGTAAGTTCCAGGCTCCACAAGCTCCATGAAGAACTCGTGGGTGTTCTCGTCCACAGTGGCTGTCTCTGTGCAGTTTCCTGCCAAAACATTTACATGGCACTGACTTCACCTCAGGCCCAGAGCCATTTTGCAGACATTTGTTTGCAAATCGCTTGTGGCTGGATTTTAATGAATGGAAGATGTACGAGATGTGGTGGGTTGAGAAGTTCTCCTTAGTCAGGACAACATTCACCCTCTGTCTGTGCAGGATGAGGAGCTCAACTCATGGGTTTGATATCTACAGCAAATGCTTCCATTTGCATGCAGTACAGTACAATGGCTCCTCATCTTATAAACACAACTGTTGCCAGAAGAGGGCTGTTCATTACTTTGTTCATCTGCAAATCTAAGAATTTCCTCACAATAAGTAAAAGCAGACATCCCTGGACTTACTAACTGGTCAGGTACTGTGAAAAGCTGTCCATTGCAGGGCCTTTTTCTTATCGTCTAACTTGAAACCACTTGCGCACTGTTTGTTAGCATATGGCTACTTTCAGTTTGTGTCATTATTTGTATCAATACAAGCATAATAATACAGATAAAAATTTGATTAAAATGACTGAAAAATACAGTTTCTCCAGAAATTCACTCAATGCTGACTGACTTATCTCAGACATGCATAGTTCTCTTAATGTCCCACTTAATGCCCATTAATGTGTAAACTAATTTATCCTATAAACACATGTGACATTCCTTATCATGCTATTAAACAACAACGCTCAGATACATGACACACAAGCAGTCAAATTCATTAGGTCCGATGTCGCTACTTTGTTTGGTTGTGTTTTACTGTCAACTAACGGCCGGATGTGGAAATGCATTTGACAACTGCTCTGCAACTTGAAAAACTTGTAACATACAGTACCGGCCCGGATACAAGATGTTTCTTTGGGAGGAATTAGATCTAAAAAAAAGATGGGGTCATCTTATATTCAAGGACTACACCTATAAAGGGCATATACCATATAATACCAGTAGGTGGCATCACTTATCCACTGGTGTCAATTATCCACAGAAATGATCAACTGAAGCTAGCAATTGTGAAAGATGGTGAAACCTTGATAATCTGGAAGAAAGTACCTCAAATTTAGTCAAATCAACCAAGAATTGAGGAGGAGTTATAATGCCAGTTTTAAGAAAATGGAGATCAAAGAGGCAGAGGTGGCAAACTCTCAAGCAGCCAAAAAATATAAAGTTAGAGAATGTCATGTTTCAAAGATGAAGAGCCTGAAAAGACGATCTAAAAATGCAAATGCAGTAAATATGAATAAATGGGATTTTTTAAAAAGATTAGATACCAATGTTTCAAAAACCAAACATTTTTTACCAAAATTAGTGTTGAAAAACATCTTTTAATTAGGGTCGTCTTATATTCGGGCCAATATGGTACTTTCGTAAAACAAGTACCCAGAGCATAGTTGTGCGAATAATACTAGAATACAATATTTTTTCAAACTTAAAAATTTATTTTTATTTTTACATTTTACAGTGAGAAAAAGCCCCAGGGCCACTCACCATCACGATAGATGTAAACGTTGAAGCCATCAAAGGTGGACGGGGGCCGCGGAGGCAGCCATCGTACCTCCAACAGGACAGGCGGCCTCTCCGCAGAGGGTGACAGGGGGAATGGGGAAGGCTCTGCGGCCGAGCCAGATTCGTTGGAGTCCTCATTCTCTGGTACCACTGCATTCACAAACTCGTCCTCCGTGGTTGGGGTGGGGCTTAACGTAGTCACTGCCCAGTAGGGGTGCGGTGTGTTGTCGTCCTCCGTGTCGTTGGTGAAGGAGCTTTCGATAGAAGTGTTGAGGCTTCGGAAGGTGGCCCCCTCGCCCTTGGACTCTTCCTCCTGGGGCTTGGCCTGATCCTCCTCGAGCTCCATCTCTTCCCCCTGAGCCTCCACCTCTTCCTCCAGGGGGACGTCACGTGACCTGCGGGAGGGTGGCCTTCCGACATTCCCCTTTGATTGAGCACCTCTGCTGAGCTGAACCACCTTAATGGAGATGTTGAGTGGAGGGTTCGGAACTGCAGGGAGGAACACAGATCACTTCACTCAAGACAGCCAAACGTGACATTTGTTGAGTCTGCAGGTACCACAGCAAAATGGCACTACTGTATTTAGCCAGTGTACTGACTCCTCATGGTACATTTTTCAACTGTAACATTTATTTTTAATTGTAGTTTTCAGAAATAGGTGCTTTTGGAAATCATGCATTTTTTACTTGTATTAACGTTAAATTAGTTTTAATTTAAATGTTGTTTAAAGTCAATAAAAATAAATACACCTGTACCCTAGTATCCAAGTGCAAATGATACTTAGAAACATCTCAAATACCACAAATTCGGATATTGGGATGCCGTTTCCATTATTTCTTAAGAGAAAAATGATGATTCACTCTGGGTCCATCTGAAAAACCCAAATTAATTTCCCCAAAATATCCCCAATACTGTAATTTTTCAGGCCAATTTCAGCCCGATAAAGAACACTTTGCACACCAATTACCAAATTACCAAGCAGTTAATGAACTAATTAATATGCATTTGTGTTTTTATATGAGCTACATTTTACTTAGGATAATAGATTACATTTTGTCCCTAATTATTAATAGTAAGAATGAACATTTAATGGTTAGATGTATATAAAAAATTGAAATGAAAACAAATTAAAATAGAAAAAAACAACAAAAGAAACCGGTAATGGCTGTTGCTGTAATGAATGGTTACTGGAGGGCTGACCCACCGAACATAAATGACCGAAATGACAAAATACAAACTGTATTTGAACCCAGGTCACACGAGACAAAGACTGAGGACACAGATGTTGGGCTTAGTGACAACATCTAGTGTCACACTCTTACCTATTTCCCATTTTTCTCTGCTGTGGTTCAGAATCATTCAGCTAGAACTCATTATGGTGGGAATTTTGATTCAGATACCGAGACAGGTATTGACATTTACCACTGGTTATATCAGGAACTCAGAAACCTGAGGTTTGTGGTCAGCGAGTAACAAGCGGACTTGGGATTTACATACAAATCGACTTTCAAACAGACGTTATTTGTAAGTGAAGGAGCCCCAGGCACCTATTTGACCTTCACATCTGACTGGAGGACTTTTTTCTTTCAGCACAGTGAGAGATGAGGGCACAAGACAGGATACCAGTTCTGTGCTGCACTGGCTCGTGGGTGACCACACTGCGGCGGACAAGAGCGCTTCTGTTGATCGAGGCTTCTGACAGCAGCTGGAATGTGATGTTGCTGTAGCAAACGCCAGGCAGCCAGTGTTTGAACACCGTTTTCCCATTGGAAAAATCTGGGGACCAAGTTGCAGACATGGTCTTGAAATACAGGAAACATGTCACAGTTCACAGGAAATTCAAAGTGGCTTTTGACTGTCATCATTTTGCTCATGCTACATTACACATGATATGTACTAACAAACCAGAAGGGTAAAGTTTTCTTAATTTAATGAGTTTAAGCTAGTAACAGTTCTGTGCAACAGAGTCAATGTGAGACAAAAATATTTGTGCATTAGGGTTATTACAGTGAACAGAAAGTCATCACACACAGATGACTGATCAGCATACAGGTTTACAGTTGTAAAAGTTAGCTAATTTTAACTTACAAATATAATATGATATATGATATAATATAGGCGAATGTGCCTTACCTTTATACAGCATAGTTCGCGGCTCTTTCCCCTCCAAATAGCTTATGTTTACCCTGGTAAAAATGGTGTTTTCGGCATACTTCATCTCAAAGACGACACCCGTTTCCGGGGAAGCTTTGTAGTCGTGGATGGACACGCTGTCGACTGGAAGAGGCTCTGCACGATAAACACACCGTCTCGATAAACAGGATTATTATCAGGCTGTATGTTGACATGATCAACAGGGAATTCAGCAAAAGCAGCACCGCCATGGGAGTAAAACAATTAAAAGATGCCACAAAGATAGAAAAACAAAGAAAACAAATGTGGCATCTCTGAGAAAACAGAAGCAAGCCAATAATGATCAGAAGCTGCCAGGGAAAGGGTCAACGGTCTTGTGAAAAGGATACGTACTTGTGAGGATGCGGACAGGTGGTGCTGCTGTCTTTGACCACTCTGTGCCATCACTGACCATGAGAGTGACCACATAGCACAGGCCATGGGATGAGGCGTTAAACAGGAGGGGTGGTGGCAGTGCAGTGCTGAAGTTCTCAAACTGCAGGAAGTGAGTCCGAGGCTCGCCGGCCACTTTTACAGCATATGCCACTCCATTCTCCGTCACATCCGAGGCCTCAAGGGAAACAGTGATAATGCCATCATCTTGCTCAGCAACCAGGAAGGACATGGCACCCTGCAGGGACACGAGGGACACGCTCTGTGATATATAGGCACTTTACCTGTCGGCTACAATTCGCAAGCTGTCAAACGTTCATTGTTCAGCATGCACACCTGTGCTGCTCACATGCTCACCATCATTTATCATAGCATTATTTCAATGCAAGCACACATTCATGTGTGTATGAAAATAACATTGACAACTGACAGCCACCAAGTTCTCTGTTTAAATCCAGTCACTTAAACGTCAACATTTATACTGACAATGAAGTGTGGTTTTTTCACTTCCCACAGCATCAATTTAATTATTACATTTATTATAGTCAAAAGGAAGCTTATACACCCTTATACACAGGAACAAAGTAGACAGAGTAGCCAAAATACATTATTGTCAAATAAATGTCTAATTACAGATGGCTCCCGAGTTACAATGGCCCAACGATTGTTAGACTTTATGATGGTGTGACAATGATCCAAGTGTCACATGAAGTAGAAACCGTACTTAAAATTTTGAATTTTTTTCCCAGGCAAGCAATAGTGTACACAACCAATACTCTAAAAGTGTTCTGTGTTACCAACAAAGTTGTTGTTTCCGACAAAGAGCGTTGCCGTTAGCCAGGAGCTAGCGCTAAACGTTAGCGATTGGCAGTAAACAAAAACGGAAGAGACCACAACCGAAAACAAACAAAATACGAGGCCTTAGCAAGACAGCGCTTGCAGGAGAGGTCACAAAGGGGCAGCGGGAACTGAGCACCGACAGGAAGTCCGGGTGGGAACTAAATCCCGTCCGCGATTGGTTCCTGCGCCAATCAATCATCCAATCAGCGGTCAGTCTGAAGATGGGGGCGGAGAGATCGCCTACATTCTGTTGCTGAAGCGGCCGCATCTATATATGCATTACCATTCATGTGATATCTGTACTAGAGATGTTACCATTAACCGATTTCCCAGTTTATCGTGATTATAAACAACATACTGTATAGTGTGTGTGTGTGTGTGTGTGTGGTGTCCCTGGTTTGGTTCAACTTAGCTGGTCCTGCAGAGAGCAGACACGCTGTGAAAACGATGGAGTAATACAACATCTCAGTTTTATAGCCACCAAAAACATGGCTTAAATTTTACATATCCAGAATGCTGCCAGTCCGGTGGTGGGGACAGCAAAATTAGAAAGAAAAATCTGCATGTTGGATGGTACAGCATACAGCTGAGAACAAAACTTCAAATGGATGAAAATAATTGCGCTCTGGTCTCCAGCACAGCTTCACCAAACACAAATGAAACCTTTTCTGTTTGGTAGAACGAAACCTTCCATAAACATGCAAATTCTGAAATAGGTGCACTTTTTGGGCAGGGGACATTAATGCAGTTAGGAGACGAAGCATCACGCAACACCTGGATGGGGCAGTTGGTGGGGTGCAAAAGCATGTCTGTCAGCACCGTCCTTCCTGAAAGCACTCGATCTGCAGTGTTTGTGATGCCTGTCAAAACACATCAGAGAAGGGAACTAGGGGAGTCCCATCACGAGATACAGACCCCTGGCACACGTCAAGTGTGGTGCCCTTGAACACCGTCTTCATGTAAGCAGAGGCTGTGCATCCACATTGTGCAGCTGCTTATTAAATATATTTTACCCATAGCTTTTCATATAGTAGGTTGGTTATTCAGTAAAATGGCATTTTTGCAAAGTATGTGGTCTTGCCACCTCAACGATGGGTGAAAAAGAGTTGATATAAGAGCAGCAGTGGCCTTTGCTCTGTTACTTTAACCAGTGGCAGCTTTTTAAAAGGAACCATTTATTCTCATTGCAATTGGATTCAGACCCTCAGACCCTGTTTTTTCAACCAGTATTAAAATTAGCAGCTGGTATGCAGCTTTCAAGCTGTTGTACATACTGGACAGATGGATGAAAACAAAGTTAAAACATTAAAACTGCAGTATTCAAAAACAGGGAAGAGAGTTTCTTTCAGTGCTTACTTGTGTTTCTGCTCATGAGCGTGTTTGCAGGACCGCTGTTCGGTTCACAAACATTACATTGGCCTCAGATGTCTGCTGCAATAGCAAACCCCCTCACATTCTAAAGCACCTTAAAGGGAGCGTTTAAAACCCAGAGAAAACGCACACTGTGTCTCACAGCTGCTGCAGAAAAGGTGCTTTTCTGTGTCAATGTCTTCTTAATTGAAAAAGGGGAAAACACAACGCTCACCAGTGAAGCACTTTTGTGTTAAATGAGAACCAAAGTTTGAGAGGCGAGCTGTTCATGCAAACTTCTGAAAGCCACCATGCCTGGCTTTTTCTGCAGAAGATACTGGCTATGTGTTAAGACATAGTGATCACTTCTGATACAAGACAAAATTCTGTTTTTCACTACATGTTGTGTAAACATGACAAGGGTTGAGTTTCTTTTCCAACATTGTCTTCTTTTGTGGCTGGTGGCTCATTGCAACTTTCATAGCCAAACTTCCATTTTTCCCTTCTTGGCCTGATCTCTTTGAGCAAGCCAACATCATTCTTTGCTTCAGAATCCCCATACCTACTCTGACCTTGACTCAGTTTGCAGCCTCCCTTCAGTGATCTTCTCTGAAGGCCAGACTGACCTGGTGCTTTCACTGTCCAAGTCACCATAGCGACTGCAAGCTCCAGAGACCCCAGCACCTTTTGCTCAAACGCTCCCATGTAAAACAGGACACTGCTATAGGAGAGGAGTTTAAAACAGGCAGACATTAAAATGTCAGTGAGGTATTAAGCTTAGATTACACATTACAAATTATTTAAAAATAATAATGGGCTTAAGGAAATAAGGAGAAGATGTTCTTCATGCACACGTCTGCTGCATTCTTCACATGAACCTAAAAACAGGTTCAAGTGTTCTGTGACTCAACAGTAAGGGGACAGAGCTGAGAGTTCAGCCAGATGTTCAGTTAAGGAGCAGCAATACCCTTGACAAAAACTTTTTACCATTCAAATGCCATCGTAGCACCAGCTGTCAGTGACTGCATCCTGCGGCAAGAAAGGCACAAAGCCTCACTAACTGAAACGGTGACAGACTAGCCCAGAGGTGGCTTCCAAGCACGTCTCAACAAAATTAAGATTCCTCATTCAAGGCCTGCCACGTCACTGTCGACACTGTGAAAGGGTCACCTTACACCAAGGCAGCCTGAAATTCTCAGCTTGCTTTTGAGTAACAGAATTTACTTGGCCCTCTACATATTTTTTGTTCTCACATCAAGAGAACATGATCTTCAAATCCAGAGATGTTAGTAGACATTGCACTATATTACACATATACATATTATATAGAGTATGCGTAGTTAAACATATTGACTTGTGAGTAGGGGTAAATACAGATGTCCCTCAACTTAAGAGAGCAATGCACTCCTGGAAATTGGCTTATAAGGCAAAACCTCATAAGTCTGAAATGTAATTGCCATTCATTTCAAATAGAAAAATTTCTAAGTGTGCCTGAGCCCACAAAGTCACTCCCATGTTTGCTCAAATAACCCCAAAACCTACCAAAATGGAGATTAAAATAATATTTATATTAAAAAACTGACATTTCTGTTTATTAATAATATACAGCAATAACACAGATGCAGAATACAGATGTAAACAGAGATGAGATCAAAAGCTGCCACACAAAAATCACAGAACACAACTTGAAAGGTGTGGAGACAGTGACTGCATACAAGAACAGGAGGTGGGGCTACCAGCAAACTGGGTGTGGCTGTTGCGTCCTTGCAGGTCCTTCACAACAAATGATAAAAAGCGCCTAAAGAGTCGGGTGACACAGTTTCCAAACCACCTTCACTGAACTCTGAAAATCGCAAACCCTTCATAGAGCTCATACTCTCACTTACATTCACTCACTCACACACGCATATACGCACAGGTCCACTCAGAACCAAATTATCCTCATGCATATCAAACCCAACACACATAACTAATCTATTAGAAGTGCAATAGAGCTACTCTAAACTACAGTGGCTGCTGGCACCAACTTTGAAAATTCCCCTACATTTGTCTCCTATTTGCTCATAACCCAGTGAACGGTATTGAATAATTTCACTAGTATATGCAAAACCTCACATCTTAAGGAGCAGTGTAAAGCTAACCTCAGGATAGAAAAAGGCCTTTCCAAAGTAGCAAGCTATATAAAATATAAAGAGGTTGAAAGTATCTGCCACCAGAAGTGAAGACGAGGAGGAGGAGGAGGAGGTGGCCTGTGTTGACATATACAGTATGCTTATCAAAGTCATCTGTAGTCTTTTGTCTGTCATCTGCGCTCAAGGCAACTAATCTGACTGGTCAATCTGCTGGCGTCTCTCATCAGCAAAGAGCTTCCATGGAAGTCTCTTGGGCACTAGGTTGGCTTTTTACTGAAGAAGCCTTCAGTCATCAACAGAAGGTCACTTTTACCTGCTATCCACAGCTATTCAGCACGAGGTCACCAGTGGAAGGAAGACCTCTGAGCATCTGTAGGGCTTCCACCGATTCATGTTCGTGCTCATGAGCTATCACTGGGAACCTACAGCCTACAACATGTTTGTTTCTGATGTGAGGACAAACAAGGCCAAAAAGAGTGGACGAGGTTGTTAGCAGTTTAGCTCACTGAACACACAAACAAAAACGGCCTACTAGAGGGACGCAAATGGAAAAGTATTTGCTTTTTACAGCACCCATCACCAGAAATTTATACATATGCATCTTTTATGTGTGTGGCCCATTATTATGATTAAGGAAATTACCGCGGATTATGACACCCGAGTTATCTCTTTACTAACATCCTCTATAAATGCCCAACATTACACTGCATAATACAATAAAATACTGATGAAATACTATAACACTGACTCCCTTTTATAAATGAGGAAATGCTTCCACTTAGAAATGTATTTTGTAATAGCCAGCTCTGTATTTGAAACACTCTGGGAAAGATTTTTATTTTTTAAAATTCTTTTTAAATCTACGCCATAACATTCTGCCCAGTGCCATTCTGTCTCAGAGTAAATAAGTTGTGAGCAGTGGGCACTGACCTTCACCGCAGCTATCAAATGTCTGCTCAAGTATCCGGAGAAACCGTCTTTGTGCTGGGCTTTTAAAATAAGAGCTGGACAGTAATCCAGGAGCTTTGATTTGCAACAAAGCTTAATCTGGGCAAATCCAAAGTGCATTTGCAGCAAGAACTGCACATTTACCAACAGGCAGGAATGACAGCCAGAGCTTGAATTTTTACTGCTGTCTGACTGACTGCTGGGGACCGGCAATTATCTTAAATTTATAACTGTTCCAATACCTGTGTGATGGACAGGTGGACAATAAAATGTCAAAATGCTACAAAATTCAGTGCAAGACCTTGACAATGCCATCATAAAAAAGAAACCGTGTGACATTGTCGAGTCATCCGTATTTTATGTCAGAATAGTTTTTCTTCCTAGAGAGCATCCAAATTTGACAAAAGTGAAACAAAATAGAATCCAAACCTTCACATTTTGGGCATGGTTCATTTAGGGAAACTTTGTTAGCAGAACTATTTTAGCAAAATATCACACACGCTGTGCCTGAAGGAGCCATCTAAACTTTATGGATCTTTTTCAGGTGCAGGAGGATCCAACTCTGTCACAAAATGTGGGGAAAAATTAAAGAAACTGATTACTTTTTTGCCTGATACAAACCTCATCCAGAAGTGCAGCTGACTTGGTTGACAAAGGACCCGGTATGTTTTATACCCTACACATCATACCTCCTCAAAAATGTAACTGGTAAACTGGTGAATTGAATTAAAGAGTATTTTTAGTCATGTGTTTAGTTATTTTTGTCTTTCTGATATACTTGAAAATTGTACAGGGGAAAAATGTAAAATATATCCACCCTGTGGAGACCCAAATACAAAAAGTAAAAATCTAGGAAATAGCAAAAGCAGGATGGAAAATCAAGGCATCTCATTTCAAATGCAATCTTTGGCTACAGACCTGTTGCTGAAACAAGATTAAATTGCCTGCACCTTCCATGTGAAACCGTCCCCCAGGTAGCGATTATGTGCACTTGGTCCCGAAGCGCCGCCATGTCCTTGGGCTTACGGATGGTCTTGGTCTTGTCCATTACCCAACCATCAGCTGGGGGCACCCAGTTCTGTTCCACGCCAATAAATCTGACATAAGCTGCCACAGGTCCTGGTCTCCAGTGACTATTCAGCTGGCAGAGTACAACCCCTCTCCATTTTACATGCATCGGAGCAACAACATTGACAGTTATGCAGGCCATTTATCTACGATCTTCATAAGACCATGTCTTTAGCTGCATCCAATTAAGAAGCATATCCTGCAAGTAGTAATATGAGTGCAGAGATTTGCTGCAACAGGAGGCAAAACATACAGGTTTACTTTGAATTGTGGCTTTTTCCGTTTTCATTTACTGCCAATCTCTGATGTTTAGCGCTAGCTCCCGGCTAACTGTAATGCTCTTTGTTGGAAGCAACACTCAGTAAAGAGTTTAATCGAACTTAAACTTATTACTACGATGTCTTGAGATTGCTTCTACCAACTCATGCCATAACACCTACCAATCATCATAGCCTAGCCTACCTTAAAAGTCATTGCAGGCTTGCTGCTGTCAGAAGACACAGACACAGATGGGCGTTTAGTACACATGATGGATACTCAAAATACAATGTATATACGGGGGGTGGGGGTGTATCCAAAAAACAGTTGACCTTACACAACACTGCACAGTACCAGTTGTATACACTAGCGACCTTGTGGCAGTCTGGGAGATGCGGGGGCAATCAAAATTCAGAATTTGAAGTACGGTTTCTACTGAACGCACATCACTATTACACAGTCGTAAAATCAGACCATCGTAAGTTGAGGACCATCTCTACATGTAATTTATTATCCATCCGTGAATCAAACACTCATATCAAGCAACTTGCACTGGTTTGGAATGCAAATTTAATGCTAATATCCAAATGTTCAGGGTAAACTGCTACCTGAGGAGCATACAAAAATCATCCCTACTTTACCTTAATCACAAGCAACGAGTTTCTCACTAACCTGGAGATCACTGTAGCACCGAAAGATCACTGTAGATCACCGTAGCACGCTTTATTATATATTTCTGTATTTATTCATTCTTTCATTATTACATGTATTTATTATTACTTGTTTGGCATAAAGCCAACTGTGAAATTGGGAAACAGAACACAGCACTTTGCAAATGCATCACCACTTAAATGAAGACAAAGGACAACACATTTGTTTTAGTTGGCACATTCATAATTTGCCTAAATGGCTGCTTTGGAATTTCACAAGTTTTGTCGTGGGGACAAAATATCCATGTATCTTACCTCCAAATGACAGAGACAGGTCCTCGTGCGCCACAGCTGGGCTATTGACACCTCCACCTGGCTGTTCATCATCAACAAGTCACCCATTCTAAGTCTGAGATCCATAATCCAACTCTTGCAAAACTCTACAAGAGCCAACTCTGCAAACCTGACAGGTCATTCATCTCATCCACTTTGTCAGTCAAGTGTCTGGGATCCTCACTTCCCTCAAGCCTGTTTCTGCCAACACTGTGCAGCCTTAACTCTGCCAAGTTTGACACTCATCGTACCTCTTATGAGGTAAATGATGAGCATCCTGACACCTATAGGACCTGGTCCTGCATCTCAGCATGAGAGGTTCAAAGTCAAAGCTGCACTGTTTTCAAATGTAACACTCTCCCTACAGCAACATGACAACGCTCAAACTCACCTGCTAACACTGTGTTTGGTGAGGAAAGCACTGTGGAAAAACAAATTACATGGAATTACGTGGAGTCTCACTTCTGCCAACAGCTGCTTGACTGATGTGATCTTAACTGCAGTATCACAAATCATCTGCCAACCTGGGAACTGACTAAAAACTGACTCCTCTATGACTTCTCAGTTATACTCCATCTGACCTGGCAAAAATCCTTTGAATATTCAGTGTCTCCTTTGGCATTTAGCCGGAGCTTCTGAAGTTGGTATCAATTCATATTCACCAATAAACAAGTCTTCCTAGAAAAGCCAGGTATGACAGCACAAGCTGATTCAAGATGGCGCGGCCACGTCCAGACGCCTACCTGATCGCTCCAGGAAGACTGTGCGTTTTTTCCTTAATTTCTGTAATTTTCTACCTATTATTCCCTCACACATCAACGGGACTGGTACTGTATGACAGCGCGACACTTCGGGAAATTGGGAATCAGATTCCTTACGTGGTTTCTGAACTCTTCAAACCCGATTTGTCATGGCCGGCTGAGATACTCCGGACGGCGGTTCGCGACAAAGAACGCGACCAAGACCCCCCGCGACGCACAAAGAAACATCGGGGGACCCGTGCCGGAGTTCGGAACAGACTGCGGAAACGAGCTCATCGCCCTCCACTGCCCAGCATTCTGCTTGCGAACGTTCAGTCATTGGAAAACAAGTTGGACGATTTGAGAGCAAGGGTGACTTTCCAAAGAGACTTGAGGGACTGTAATATCCTGTGTTTCACCGAGACATGGCTGACCCCCCTTGTGCCGGACCAGGCAGTGACTCCGTCGGACTCATTCTCTGTGTTTCGCATGGACAGAACGGCGGAGGCCAACAAATCCAAAGGTGGGGGAGTCTGTTTCATGGTGAACACTAAGTGGTGTGAGGTGATGAGCGTTTCTGTTCTTTCTCGGTCCTGCTCACCTCATCTGGAGCATCTGACCATCAAGTGCCGTCCTTTCTACCTGCCTCGGGAGTTCAGCTCGGTTATCACCACGGTGGTTTATATCCCGCCTCATGCGGACATTGGCACAGCCCTGTCTGAACTACACTCAGCAATCAGCACTACCCAACACAACCATCCGGACGCAGCAACCATAGTGGTGGGGGACTTAATAAAGCGAACCTCAGACAAGTCATGCCGACTTATAACCAATGCTGTCACGTGCATGACCAGAGGGACAACACGCTGGATCACTGCCACACGCCGCATTTACAGGGCTACAAAGCTGTCCCACAGCCGAAGCTTGGGGAAGCCGGACCATTAACGCTGTGGCGTTCTCCTCGTGCCGGCTTACAAACAGAAGTCTCTGGCCCCGGAGGCTCCGCCACGGGGGAGTGTGGTAAAGCGCTGGTCTGCCAATCGAAGCCGCGCTACAGGACGCGCCGATGATGTCGACTTCGAACATGTCTTGGTGAAAAGTTCGAGACGCCAACGGAAGTTCGCTGGAGGTAGTGGCTGCTTTAGAGCGTCGGAAGACAACATTGTCCTCACCGACATGATTACAGCTTTGCCAACCAAAACCGGTAAACCGATGGTACGGTCCGGGAAAGCTGTGAATGCCGCGACTGCTGCGCATAATGCAGGTCTCGCCACTGGCGACATGAGCGCTACAGCGGCTAAATGCGCGACGGGCGGCAGTGAAGGACAAGCCGCCGATACCGGGGAGCGGGTCGAGCCGCTTCTCCAGGGTGACGCGCGCCGCGAAATTGTGGCGGGTAAGGATCAGCACCATCACAGTTTCTGGAAGGAAATCTAGCGTGGCTATGAGTGCCGATTCTGGGTTCGCTAACTAACTCAACGCTTCTATGCCCACTCTCTGAGCCCGATTGCCCAAAGTCACCACTAATCGCGAAGCGGCATCCAAGAGCTCCTCGGACGAAGGAACAAGGGGTGACTTCATCAGGCTGTGCTAATGTCCGCATGAGGTGGGGATATAAACCACCGTGGTGATAACCGAGCTGAACTCCCGAGGCAGGTAGAAAGGACGGCACTTCATGGTCAGATGCTCCAGATGAGGTGAGCAGGACCGAGAAAGAACAGAAACGCTCATCACCTCACACCACTTAGTGTTCACCATGAAACAGACTCCCCCACCTTTGGATTTGTTGGCCTCCGCCGTTCTGTCCATGCGAAACACAGAGAATGAGTCCGACGGAGTCACTGCCTGGTCCGGCACAAGGGGGGTCAGCCATGTCTCGGTGAAACACAGGATATTACAGTCCCTCAAGTCTCTTTGGAAAGTCACCCTTGCTCTCATATCGTCACCGTCGCTGAGTCCGATGTGTGGAGGGAGCTGAAGCGCGTCAACATCAGGAAAGCGCCGGGGCCGGACGGCATCTCCGGGCGCCTGTTGCGCTGCTGCGCCGACCAGCTGGCCGGAGTTCTCACAGCCATCTTCAACGAGTCTCTGGCTCAGTTCACAGTCCCTCGGTGCTTTAAAACATCCACCATTGTCCCGGTACCAAAGAACAATAAGCCCTCATGCCCAAATGACTACCGGCCCGCTGCACTGACCTCGGTAGTCATGAAGGTCTTTGAGAGACTCATCAAAGCCATCATCACGGCATCCATCTCCAGCTTTGTAGACCCACTTCAGTTTGCCTACCGCCCCAATAGATCCACGGATGATGCCATATCCCACGTCCTGCACACCACCCTCAGTCATGTGGACAGGAAACAGGGGAACTATGTGAGACTGCTGTTCATTGATTATAGTTCAGCTTTCAACACCATTGTCCCCCGTAGACTGTTCACTAAACTGAATGACTTGGGATTGAACCGCCACCTGTGTGCCTGGGTTCTCAGTTTCCTCACAGGCAGACCACAGGTGGTGAGAGTCGGTAGTTGCACCTCTGGCATCATCACACTCAACACAGGAGCTCCACAAGGTTGTGTACTTAGCCCTCTGCTCTATGTCCTCTACGCTCACGACTGTGTGGCCATGCACGCCTCCAACTCCATCATCAAATTTGCTGACGACACGTGGTGCTGGGCCTCATTTCCAACAACGATGAGACAGCATACTTAGAGGAGGTGGAAAACTTGGCATCATGGTGCCAGGAGAACTGCCTCCAACTGAATGTCGGCAAAACTAAAGAGATGGTGGTGGACTTTGGTAGGCAACAGCAGTGGTCCTACACCCCCTTTAAAATCAACGGGACTGCAGTGGAGAGGGTGAGCAGTTACAAATACCTGGGCGTTCATGTCACTGAGGACTTGACATGGACTGTACACATTCGAGCTCAAGCCAGTAGAGCAAAGCAGCGGCTCTACCACCTCCGGCAGCTAAGGAAGCTACAGGTCTCTCCGGCGATCCTTAAAACCTTCTACTCTGGTGCTGTACAAACTGTTCTGACTCAGAACATCATCTCCTGGTTTGGGAACAGCTATGCTCAGGACATCAAGACACTGCAGAGAGTGATCCGGGCAGCGGAACGCTGCACCAGATCTGATCTGCCGTCCCTACAAGACATCTATACCAGGAGATGCAGGACCAGAGCGACTAGGATCGTCGGTGACCTGTCTCATCCCAGCAACCATCTATTCATCTTGCTGGAATCAGGCAAACGCTTCAGAAGCATTATGGCCAGAACGGAGAGGCTCAGGAGGAGCTTCTATCCACAGGCCATAAGACTTCTGAACCCGGACATGATATCACAACCCTCACAGACCAGGGTCCTCAATAATCTCTGACCACTCCACCCCCCCCCCCCCACTGTCGCTGTCCTTCCAGGGCACCTTAGGGTTTCTTTACCGTTTTACCTATTTATTTATTTATTTACTTATTTATTTACTTGTTTACTTACTTATTTATCTATTTGGTGTTTGTTTCTATTCTTCTTGGTGTTTGGATGTTGTTTGTTTTATTTTCCATTATAGATTTTTTGCACAGTCTTCCTGGATCAGATCAGAGCACATTTCAACACATGGTACACAACCATGTACTTGACAAATAAACTCTTTTTGACTTTGCCTTTTTTTTGACAAGCATACAGGTTTTAACTGGAAAAAGTGCTTTTGTGCATTTTATTTACACATTCATTATCAGTGTCTGGTTTCAAGTGAATGCTTTTTCCCCTCTGAGTTTCAAAATGGATGAAGAGCATCAGTGACACACTGACTGTTTAACAAGGCAAAAACCAGTTTTAACCCAAATCCACACCCCCCCCCCACCACTGTAATAAGGACTTTGAAAACCTCAGAATAAAATCTGACTTGAGAAGGTGCCACCAATCATTGATTGTTGGTGGTCCGCTTATCTGTGGGAGAACCAAGGGAAATGTGTACACAGCCGCCTTCCGCCAATCCATAAGCATCAGAACAGACAAAAACCTCGCCCCTGTTTTGTTGAGCCGCGCCCCAGCAACCCCCATCCTGATTTATATGTTCTAAGGAATTACTGCTATTGGCCAGCTGACCGACGCATAAGGCAGAAGTGCGGCATCAGCTGGTGCACGGCGAGGACAACAGCGACGGCGTCCGACAACCAAGACGGCTAAGTGACTTATTGGGGGCAGCTGCCGCACCCGACACGTTTCTCCGTTCATCTACTGCGGCACCGCAGCAGCACATGGGCCTCGACACGAGGAGACCCTTCTCCACCACTGCGGCGTCTCCGGAACAACAGAACAAAGCGAGGCACCAATTACCCCAGTTACGAGGCCAACGTGACACGCCGAATTAGCACAACGAAGAGCTCAGCACACCATTACGATAATGGTTCTGGCAACATCCGTTTGTTCAAATCCGAACGCCCAAACACACAACCCAGCTCTTCGCACACAGACCGGGAAACAAGTCAGCGTTCGGCCAAAATCTATCATCATGAGGAAATAGGAAAATCCCAGATGCTGGCCAGATCACAACCACGGCTGTCATCCACCTCCATGTGTGTGATATCTACTTGTTTATCTGACACTTTACTCCAACGCTTAGTGATTTACCCATTTATATAGCTGGGTCATTTTTACTGCTTCAGCTCATGGTGACTTCCGGGATCACAACCAGTGCGCACAAATTCTTTTAATTCTTTTCAGAGAATTATGAAATGCAGAAAAGAAAAATATTCAGGCCTTGTCTGCTAAGAGGACAACGGTCACCTGTGGAGGTGCTCTGCCCCCCGACAGCTGCAGATTTCAGCACACAAATCTACTGGAGGGATCAGGAAGATGAAAAACAACACAGAGCCCGGCACTGACTTCTGTCCAGATCTCTCCCACAGGCAATTTTTCATTTTGCACAGAGGGACAGGTAGGCTCTTTGGGCACAAAATGCAAATGACATGGATAGTCATGTCACACAGTCCAGTGTGACTGTGTCACTTTCTGTCGAATTTCTAAAAATTTCACCATAATTTATGACCCACACATCACACATATTTCAGAGTGATTTAACCTTTCTGACTGTGGACTTTCACACACGAGGTACCTATAACAGTCAAACAGCTGTTGTGTTAAATTAGCTTCTTCTTATTCACAACTACAGTGCTTCTTTTTAAGCGGTATAATTTCAACAAAAGTAACAGTAAAATAACAGCTTTATTTTGCAGCTGTTTAACTAAAACGGTACCAAACAGGAGATGGCCTTTCCCCCAGTCACACAATTACCGACAACACTTGGGTCCAAACCCCTGATGTTACCCGGAAATTCACAGCACAAGTAGAACAGATGCATATCCATTTATTCATTTAACAAAAAGATTTGACAGTTAAGTGTGACTTTGTGATACAAATTCCACCAGGTAGACCACAGCAAACCAGCTTGTGAGAAGGGCAGGTGGCCATTTGGCTCTCAAGCCCAGTTCTTGCACGATAACAGCTGACTCTCACAATAATTTAAGTATGTGTTTCTGTAATGGAAAACAAAGCAGGCAGATGTAATTACAGGTTGCATCACCCTGGGTCATAATTAAAAGTAAACACACACACACACACACACACTCGAGCATTACTGCTGACAGTTCTATTTGGAGGCCAGTTCAGACAACACACTCCCTGTCAGGGTCCTGCACGACACCAAACAAACAGTGTGAGGCCCAATGTTCAACGACAGCATCTCCACACCTTCAGCTGTGCGCTGATCTGCTTCTGGGGCGAGATCACGCACTAAAAACGTTCCAAATCATTCTGAAACCTCAGAGGAGAACTGCAACCAAGCATCTAAAAGCAGGACTTCATATTAATGGTTGCGCAACTGCCTGGAATGGGAAATTTGTTCAAATTTACATAGTGAGACAGGAATATTCATTCTGGTACCTGTGAACAGGTAGACTGTTAGTTAAGGTGGAAAAGTCAGAAGTTTGATGCAGAATGATAACCGCCATGACAATAAAGACGTCCCTAACTGTGTCATTTGCATTTCTGCTGGGAAATTGCTTTTGTCGCTAGAAAGCACACAAATTTGATGCCAAACAGCCCAAATGTATTGGTGTTTTTGGGCAGTTTCTTCTGTTAGTTGTACTACTGTTGTCTGTGAAATTAAGTTTTGGGTTAAAATTGCACTGCAGGCAAAAAATGCAATCGCAAGATTGTGAATAATAAATGTTTCTGTTGAGTCTGTACCCATTAAATAATATTTTTAATCTGGGCTTTTATATCTTTTTGTCTTTCCAATTATGCTCCAAATGTTAACAGGTGTAAAATTTGGGAAAAACGTACATGTTTTGCGCACAACCAGACACAGAAAATTAAGTCTGGGCCTTAAGAAGAATCAATTCTTTGGAAGACAAAGACCTTTGAAAAGTCAAACTGAGTCCTTATGTGAGATAACCTCCTGGTGAAGGACTGCTTCAGGGTTGAGATGTGCTGAACATGTACACACCATCAGCTGTAAGTCCACAGCCATGCACACAACACCAGACATCAACCAGCTGTGGACTCATATCACCTGAGCCATGTATAAGCACCTCTTACAAACATGGGTCAAGCCAGAACATCTCAGCTGGTGCATAAGAGCACCTCAGCAGCTTGTGTCCACCAGACTAAAGAACTCATGAAAGAGCAACCACCATTTTTAACTCAACCACCATGCAATAAACTGGTTCCTCATCCTATGAAGTTAGAGTAAGTTACCTATGAAGCACAACAGGAATTTGCAATGGCATTTGTTCATCTCAGTTGCACAGTGTTTACAACAGATGTCTGGTGTTCAGGAACAAGATGACAAACGCTTCATGTTCATGGGATGAATCAGTCAGCATTAAAGATCGATGTATGGAGAGTATGTATTTTTGTTTTGAGACAATTTAATATGACTGAAAAAGCACAAAACTTAATGAATTGATACAGAGTATTTTTATTATTTATTACAGCTATTCTGACCCAGACACCAAGCAATGAAGTGAACACCAGGTTAATGTGGATTCACAAAAGGTTTCTTTTCTACAGTAGCATTGCAAGGCTCTATTTACAGGTCCAAGTATTCATCGAACCATCTATTGATCTATCATCTATCTCTCCAACTGCTCCGAAATAAACAACCTCATATATTAGGCTCTTCCCTCAACCACCCAATTCACCGGTTAAATTAATATATATCCGTTTTTCATTTAAAATACAAGAGAAAAACAACTGAATAGCATTTTTTTAAAACGTATTTCCTATTTTCAGAAACTGGCATAAAACATTGTATCTAGTACTATCGTCCATTTTGTAATTTACTGTTTCTGTCAGTATTTAAAGAATTCCCTTTCCCATCATTTTCCCCCAATTAATACCTGTATTTTATCCTCCATGTAAAACAACAAATTTCTATAGACATATTTAATATTACAATCTACATATTCTGCTACATAATATTATTCTTTATCTAACATTCTCTTTACTTTTACATACTCCTATAAACAACTGCTCCATCATAACTATATTCAAGACTTTTACAGAAGCTTAGAATCTTGCAAATAAATCAAGCGATGCCTGTATGGATAAACATTTAACAACTGTGTAGATAATAAAGAAAGCTGAAAGTGGCCAGAGGCTGACAAACTTTGAACATGATTATATGACAAAATCAATCAACAGCACTGAATGGCGAGTTACTGAGCTGCATATTTTATTTTTGGGTTAAACATTTTCATTTTTATATAGTGTGAAGTTAATAAAAAACAACAGAAGTGTTACACTGTAGTGTAGTGGCATCATATCCACGATGTACACAGTGAGCGCTTTGATTCATTGCTCAGTCTTTGATAATAAATGTACAGAAGTGTTACTGATCATGAACAAATGCAAGTGTCTTTGTTTATTGCACCTTTATTAGAAATTTTTGCCACAACTAAAACCATTAAATTATGGAGAGGTGTGTATATTGTTTGGCTTTTATTGACCGGGTCTTAATGGTAAAAATGGCTTCTGACTTACAATCAATTTGGTCTAACAACACATGCCAGCCCAATTGTGTTTGAAAGTGCAGGACTTGGTTTACATTCAAAGGTTCTCTACAGCAGTACTGTTTTACTTCTTGCTCTGCCTCTGCAGCAGTGAGGAAGGTGGGAAGAAGAAGAGCATCACACCTGCTCTACACCCACATTTACTAGGTGCGTGGACAAGAGAAAAAAGATGGGGAGAAGAGGAGTGGATCCACATTAGGGTCTCCTTCCTGCCAGGTCTCCTAACAGGTCTCCTTCCTGCCAGGTAGGAACACCAGGGGTAACAGCACCCAAAGCACAGCACAACGCAGGTGGCCCAGCACAGGAAGTACACTGCTCTCCTTGTTTAAATACTTTCATTTAAAGCCACTGATTTATTGTAACTAAACACTTATCTACTGTGAAAATGTGCCCTAAAAAAGCAAATTAGTCACTTTGGGACTTGGCAGCTTATATTGATTTTCCTAACACAAAGTTACGAATATGAAGAAATTCATCAATCCGTAACCTGATGGTACATTAATACACTTAACCGGGAGTTCTGAAAGTGAGCAGACAAGAAGAAGAGGACCAACTTGCATTTAAAAAGTTACACACCCTGAGTTTTCACCTTACAAACAAACTGGGTGGGTAGCTCAATTTGCTTGTAAATCCAACCATTACATCAGTTTAAAAGTAAGTGCTTTTAAAGTAGAGGTTAAAAATTCACTGTTGGACTATTAATATGAATGTCATTAACTGAATGGTTTCACTGAATGGCGCACATTGGTAATAGCTGATGTATTTATAGAAAGCGATATAATTCATCTCATTTCCATAGTAAATTTTAACTCTATATATTCATAGGTGAGTTTCTATAAAATATTCAGGTAAACATTTAGTGAATACGGAATTCTCTGTATGACTATCATGTATTTACTTACTAGTTTTCATCAGCTGATTTTCTTATGCACTGGCACTGTGTTCTATAGCCTTCCTGGAAACACGGCATGTGTGACAGGCAACACCATGGCCATCACATGGTGTTTAATTTAGTATGTTTTGTTAAAGAAAATGCATAGCACTCATTGGCATCTGGCCACCTTCAGTTTCCATCATTTTACATATAATCGATAACAGAGCAAGAACAGAGGTTCTATAAACTGTACCTCAGTTTTTTCACTGAATAAATTCTGCTTATCAGTCTTAATTACTTAAAAAAAGTCCTATTTAATGCAGTCCACTGACTGATTTACTGGCTAAAAACATTCAAAATTCTTGTTAATGGTCGGACACACAAACTGTAAACACTGTGGAAGCGGCTGAATCGGGTCAGTGCCATATTGTTTTTGGATCGCATTTTCCTGCCAAATAATGGTGATGTTTGCCCTACAAAAATAACCAGTGAAGAAAATACATGAAAAATGTTTGTATCTTTGAACTCTGAGTGTTTGCAACATGAGGGTGTAGCAGGCACACACACATGCACAAATTCTTTCATGTGTAATACCACAGTGAGGGTGAGCTTTAGTTCAGAGGAAAGCTGCCCAAATGTGATTCTCAAAGGGAGAGGCACCAGAAGGTTTTACACAATTAATTTTAAAGGTCGGTTAAGGTCACTTATTCACCAATAAATTCTGAATTTAAATGACTAAGAGCAGAAGGCTGAGCAAAAACCAACACACCTCACCGGCCTTGAGGGGAAGAGTTTGCCAGCGCTGAGTTACAGTACATGCGCGCGCACACACACACACTGCAACTGGGAACAGAAGCTGTGAGCTGAAGACCACCTGGTATATCATCAAGTTCAACACAGCATGGCACCAGCAAACAGTCAGGACTCCATCCAAAGCAGGCTCAATAAATGAATGGCATTTTGGATGGTCGAGGTTTGAGGTGCTTCCATTTCCGGACCTGGAGGAGCTGTGCTGCAGCCACGGATGACAGCAGATGTGCAAAAGGATCGCACACTCCCACAGGTTGTGAAGAAACATATCCTTTCGACACAGAGAGTTAATTACAAAGCCATTATAACATTCACTGTGGTAAAACCATGCTGCCTTAATCGTGTTCCAAAGGTCTGCTGTGAGTTTTGGCTACCACCCCAACAAGCCTCTAAATAGCCAGGCCTTTTCTGAGCTTTAACAGTCAACATGGCAAATCTACAGCATCTAATGAGTGAGGGCTGTTACGGCCAGGAGATGCAATTCCGTGTCATCATTTCAGACACAAAATCAAGACTTTAAACATATCAACAGTAATGAAATGTCTGTTTGTGGTCTTCACACATTGTCAGCATCCAATTATTAAGAAAAGAATCGGTGATCAAAACTAAAACATTTGTGAGAACTGGCATCATCTGACCGGCAGTCAGAGGCAAAATATGATTAATATTGTGTCCACTAAGACTGATCAATCTGTTCAAATGACTAAGTGTTGCTTAATCCTTATCATATTTAATATCGACAGATTGCACTCAGTGTTGCTTAACTTGCTCGTGTTTAAATACTTAATCATTTGGTAGAAGTTTATCTCCAAAAACAACCATTTGGGAAAACAATAGAAATGCTGTGATGCATGTTATTTCTACCTTATCAGAGCAAATCACCGTGCAATATTTATGTAGATTTCAATTTTTTTTTTTTTTTTTTGTAGACTTTTCATTCATACTGACAGGTACACGTATATTAAGTGACATGTGGCCCACACTCGACTCTCGGCTCACAGACATGCCTCAAATAACGTGGCACCAATTAATTCAACTTCATTGCTATTCATAAATTCATCATTTACATATCTGCTCTATGGCTTGGAACTACTAAGTAACAAATTGTAAAAAAAAAAAATCATTAATAAAAAGTGTATTAATTTAATAGCTCCAAATAAACAAGAAAAAGGGGGAATATAGTCCGTCCATAGAAATAAACCTTGCATTCCGGCATCATTTATTAATAGCACAGCTGGAATAAAAGCGACATTAATAAATGTTGCAAAAGCAGCAAAATAGCAATGATTTCTGTTTTAGAGACAGTCTGTGTTTCCAGGAATCCTTTCATAATCGCACATGAAATATAAAGAGCTGATGGAGAAGTGACTGTGACGGAGGGTAAACAGGAAAAAGCTTTGTTTCTCTGTAAATATTGCCGTCTCAAGATCAAACAAAAATCACAGTCCCTCGGAATCCCACATTAACACGCAGGATTTGTGGGCTATAATCAACACCTGTACTGTACATTAACATACGCGAAGAAGCTTGGCCTAACCTGACAGGTGAGCTCCTGGCTATACGCTGAGCCCAGGTCCAAGGGGACAGCACTACATGCGTGTTAGCATGTGCAACAACAGCGGTAAGATGGTTGGGGCCACTGTGCAACATCCCAACTGTGTGCGAGAACACACGTCACACTAGAGCCTGGTGTGTGCGCGCTGAACACACGTGACCCCCCAAAGCCTTTCCACCACACCAAAGTAACTGTGTTGCCAAGGAACCTTCATCACAAAAATACTGACAGCAGACCTGCAAACTGTAAATAAGTGGGACAAGTTTTCAGATCAACAGTCACGTAAAAGACACAGGTACTGGGCTTCCTGGGGTTTCCAGGTCTCGTGGCCCTTTACACTGTACAGAATATTTAGCAAAATTCAAACGGTTATTGATAAAGCAGGGCAAAAATGTCAGTAACAAATAACTTCTCATTGATGTGCGGGATGTACCTGCTTTTACTGTGGTAAAAAGCGAGTACGGCAGTAATAAACATGTAATAAACGTGTAGTTAAGAGTCCGGCTGTGTGTGCAACGCCCGCGAGGGGAGACCACAGGCTGCACCGCAACACAGACACATTTTCACACTGCACGCACACACACACACACACACACCTCTCTCCGTATTTGATATTCTCATATTAGCTGCACTCTAAAAGGGAGGAATCGCCCTCTTCGGGTAGACAGGGGCGGCCGGGGTGGGTTGGGGGGGGGGGGGGGTAGTAGCCGACTGACCCCGTTTCGCCTGGAGAAACACTGTAACACACACACACACACACACACACACACACACACACACACACACACACACACAAAGGGGTGCAGAACGAGCGCACCGTTACCTGGATGCCGCAAAGCACGCAGATCGCATGGAGCCACATTGTCGCGATCTGTCCCGCTGATGCGTTGAACACACACGCGCGCGCGTATACACACACACACACACACACACACACACACACACACACACACACGGGCGCGCGCGTGTACGCGCGCGCTCCCGCACGGCCCCGGGTCTTCGCGTCGGCGGCTCGCGCTATTCGTGGGAACAATGGCGAGCTGTGTGCAGCGTGAAGCGGCCGGCGATGCGGCGCGTCCCCGTCTCTCCGCCTCCCCGGCGGCCGTGTCCGGGTCCGAGCGCCTGACGGGGAAGATTTTCAGCCGAAACGGGGAAATTCAGCGACAATCCGACCGGCGTGGCGCAAGCATCCTCGGCGGGCGTCCGCGGTGAACGTGGCGCGGCCCATCACACACGCTGACACACAGCGACACACACGGACACCGCACACACAGGCACCGTTCCGGCTGCCCTCATCCCGCACGCCGCCGCCCCATTGGCTGCTCCGCGTCACGTGCTCAAACAATCCGACACCCTGCGCTGCCGGCCGGACAGCAGGTAGAAGCGGGGCTCAGCCTGCGTGCGGCGTCTGGCCGGCGGGTTGCTGGGTCGAGACCCCATCCTGACCAGGATACGGGAAAACAAACGCTGCTCCGAGGCTTTATAAACGGTTTATTGTTCAGCACAAGTGCACGTTGCCCGTTATCCGGTCATTTTACCTCCACAACAGGTGCGAAGACACAGCGGCTGTAAGGGCGCCAGGATGATTGCTATGTTATTTCAGCCCCTTGCAGCTTTTTAAAATAACCACGCAGCGCAGTTGCTGTGCAGCTCTGAGGCTGTTTCGCGGTCTGGTACGATGGCAGTTGGACAAAAACACGATTAAAGCATTAAAAACGATGCCCTTGAAAACCGGGACTAGAGCGCTGCTGTGTTTGCAGGACAGGTCTTTCGCTCGCGAACAGCGCACACTCCGCAGACACGGCTGCTGTAACAGAAACCATAATGTCATGTCTTTTTAATTCAGACAGAGGAAAACTGAGCAAACCGGAAGGTGAAGCACTTCTTCAAACTGAGAACCACATGGTTCAAACACCAACTGCTACGCAGAAGGTTATATCAACAGCTTTCTTATAAACACAAAAAGATAAATGACAAAAAAGATGATAAAAAACCTCTTCCCTCATACAGATTTCCCCCAAAATATGAAAATATAAAATATCTTCCTGTTTCTGTCATTTATTAAAAATACCCTTGTGAAAAAGTAGTATACATAATATACTAGTAGTATACTAATAGTATATTTAAATATATTACCCACGTTATTTTGGCCACTCATATACTACTTTGTCACGGGAGCTATATACTGTATTTTGACATTTCAACTAATTATGGTGACATTTTTTCAACCGGGAACAAATTTCCCTTCCGTAAGAAATAATATTAATTTGCCCCCCTCAACACAGGCTCAATTTCATGGACCTTATTTGAGAAATGGGTGTACGACCCCATCAGGTTTCACTCTGGATATGAATGGAAGAAATACAGCAATCCCTCCACCTAGGAACTTAATGCGTTCCTAACAAACCAACTACAGACGAAAACGTGAAGCCCTTTCACTTCAATGCTAATCATGTTTAAGGGTTCCTACAGTCCTGGAAATGAGACCATGGGAGCACAGACTTTAATTCATGCCTGACACCATAGGACACACTCAGCACCATAACAAACCCACTCCTAACCCCCGCAGACACACTGAACACCATCTCCTGTAACTCCCCACAGCAGTTAAACAACTATGTATACACTCTTTTCTCTTAAACAGATGAGAATGGACACACCAAGACACAAAAGTGGTATTAGCAACTACCCAACCCAACAGTCATAATCCCGCCGCTCATCCCCTCCATCTGTACTAACACACCTAATATACGGTAGATGGTCCCCGACTTATGATGGGGTTACGTTCCGAGTAACACAATTTAACATAACTTAAACTTATTACCATGGTGCCTCGCGAATCCTTCCACCAACCCACACCATAACATCAACTGAACATCATAGTCTACCCTAGCCTAGCCTACTTTAAAAGTCATCACAAGTTTTCCGCTTTTGGATGGACAAAAGACAACATAGATACAGAGGGGATATGCAAAAAAATGCTGGCAACACAGAACACTGTAGATTATGGGTTGTATATACCAATGACTGCGTAGCAGACTGGGAGATGCGTATCACTGCCGCTGCCCAACATCATGAGAGAGTATCTTACCGCATATTGCTTCCCCAGGAAAAAAATCAAAATTTAAAATTCCAAGTATGGGTTGTACTGAATGCGCATCACTATTGCACCATAGTAAAGTCATTGTAACTCGGAGACCATCTGTACAGTAACTACAGTATTTACACACAGGTACCACAGCAAGGCATGACGGGAGAGCCACAGCCCTGTAGTACACCTGTATCTATGTCCTCTCAACAGAGCATCTTTTTAAATACCAAAAATTAAGTTTAAGTTCAAAGTTTCTCATATAGCAATTTTTAGCCTAACCATGTACCCAGCCTCAAGAATCTTGAAATAAGTTTTTTTTTAAATGTACAAATATCTAGAAATATAATTTTAAAAGTTCTTTTTCAGGTGATGGGAAAATAAGATGAACAACACCCCCCTTTGGACAGACTCAGCTGCAATTACAGTGGACACGTCCCTTTCCGTGCTATGGACACAAGTGGAGGTAGAATATTCTGGAGCCACAGAGTGAATTGATTTCAACCTGATGACTCTTAACAAGAAGCTTGACTGTGGACCCGACATTAGTGCTGCATACATGCTACCCCAGCTTATTTAAATACACTTACCAAGTGCAGCTAATTGCCCGAAAAAATAAATATGATTTTCTTACATACATTTAGTAAATTATTGTCTTACGGCTGAAATAAAGTAAGTGTGAGCCTCTCTCAGCAGAGTGGTCCGGATTCAAGCATTTTAATTCCCCCAGCTACAGAATGTCACATTTTTCAGCTTATGGTGACTTTTAATTTCTCTTAAACTCCAAATTACAGAGCTGTAAAATGAGGAAATTGTCTTCACAAACCAGAATAGCAAAACAAAAATCAGTGGACTGCACAAGAAGACAGTAGGAATGCAAATAAGGACAGCATCACTGAAATCCAAAAGAGAAACATGGTGAGGGCTCACATTTTAGTTCAAAATGTTTGCCTAGAACTGAGACAACAACAAAATTAACTTCTAAGTGGTGACATCATGCGTGCATCTCATGACCATCGCATCTCAAAAGACATATTGTGATAGATTTGGTGTGTTTATAGGGCAGTGCTGTTAACTTCTTTGTGCAAAAAAATGTTGCAGATTCCAGTATGAAAAAGTAGACTACATATACAAACTATATATGTGCGCTTTGTGTTGCAGATGCTCTTCTCCACAATCTTCAGACAATTGTCACATTAAAAGTCACTAGGTGTTGATTTCTGAAAGAGATTCTTATAAAAATTGATCTGATCAATAACATGTCATTTTAGGTCAGAGACTCGAGACCACTGAAGCTTTGACTTGGACAGGTGGCCTCTGACAGTGTCTGGATGGCTGGATTCAAGGGATTGCTGACACTGAGGTTCTCTACCTGCTAAAGAATAATGCAACACTATTTAGAATACTGAGGAAAAAAGTGACACCAAAATAGTACTGCTATAACTACAGATGGTCCCATCTTACAATGGGGTTACGTTCTGATGAACCTGTTGTAAGTTGAAAATATCATAAATCAAAAATGAATTTTATACACCTGACCTACTGTCACGTCTATAGTCACTTCAGCAACGGAACGTAGGCAGTCTCTCCACCCTTGTCTTCAGACTGAGCAGTCGTGGACGGGATTTAGTTCCCACCCAGACTTCCTGTCAGTGCTCAATTTCTGCTGATCCTTGTGAACTCTCCTGCAACCACCGTCTTGCTGAGACCTTGCATTTTGTTTATTATGAATTGTAACATCTGTTTTTGTTTATTGCCAATTGCTAATGTTTAATGCTGGCTCCTGGCTAACGGTAACACTCCTTTTTGGAAACAATACTCAGTTTAACGGAAGAGTTTAACGGAACTTAAATTTATTACTGTGGTCTCTCACAATTGCTTCCACCAACCGATACCATAACACCTACCAATTATCATAGCCTAGCCTACCTTTAAAGTCATTATGGGCTTTCCGCCCATGCTGCTTTCAGAAGACACAGATGGATGCACAAAACACAACGTAGATGTGGGGGGATATCAAAAAAAAAAAAAATGCTGGCAACACAGAATACCATAGAGTATCGGATGTATACACTAGCAACGTGTGGCAGAGTGGGAGATGCGGATTGCTGCTGCTGCTGCCCAGTATCACGAGAGAATGTCATACTGCATATTGTTTCCCTGGCAAAAAATCTAAATTCAAAGTATGGTTTCTACTGAATGTGTATCACTATCTATAAGTTGGACCATCATAACTTGGGGACCATCTGTATTCCACTGTTTGACTCTGTTCTAGAACAAATCAAATTTAATGTCCAAAAGCCACAAAAAAGAGTAAAGTGGAAATGGTGCAAATACTCTTCATAGTAGTCAATAAATTCCAGGCCTCCATTAGTGCAGCAAATACCACAGAGATGGAAGGACCTCAGTGCTGCTGCTAATCCTCCTGGTAGTGAAGACAAATAACTGCCTCAAACAGTACGATGCTCAGTAAGGTGATCCCCCCACCAAAGGTGACAGCCAGGTATTTGCTATCATCTTTCTTGCACTTTGTAATGTCTGTCCCTGTCAGTTCACAATACAAAGAACCCGGTCTTCGTGGGATGTTACCTCACAGGAAACCGCTGCTCTCCACAAAAACACTAGTGTCTATGTTATGTTTGCTGAAGACCACAAAAATATTCCATAGCACTGCGGGAACAATGATTTTTTTTTGGGCAGATGAGAGAAACGTTTTTGGCAAAAGTACATGGCATTGTGGGTGTAGAGGACTAAACATTACATACCAACATCCAAACATCATCCCAGCTGTGAAGGATGGCGCATGCAGTGCAGTGGTGCAGGGCGTCTTCACTGCTTCGGGGCCTCTATGGTTTGTAGTCACCGAGGGACCCGCAAATTCCAAGTTGTGTCAGAAAATTCCACAGCAAAACATCCGGGCCACCGTATGCAATCCGAAACTTAAAAGAAGGGGCTTCACGACAAGGATCCCCAGCGCAGAAGTGAATCAGTGACTGAAACAGACAAAATTCTCCTCTTTCAAACGGCCAGGTTAGAGTCAGGACTTCAGATCCCGCTGAAATGCTGTGGCATGACTTGCAGCAGACTGGTTTTGCATTGCTGTGTAATTGAAGATGAATATAAATGTAAATGATATATAGGAAATAGAGAAATATAAGTGAACTGAAACAATTCAGTAAAAATGCATAAGGTTAAATGCCTTCTAAGCGCAGTTTTGGTCTGATCAGCTCCGCTTGTAGCTATCGCTCCAAAATAATGTGTTTACATCAGCGGGTTGACATAATTTTTTCATCCTTGACTTTAAAAATGTGAAAAATGTTTCCAATAAAGATTTAATTGTGTAATTTTGAATGTGCTGTCACAGTTTTTATTAGTTATTATGACTTAGGCAAAGATGGGGCCACATTTTTGATGACTAAAGCCTTAAATACTTTTAAATACTACTCATGAGCTTCACTAACTTTTGTGTAAAATAAAATACTGAATGCCGGGTTTATGCAGTGTCCGGGGTGTCACCTGAAAGGAAACATATTTATTATTTTACTTTTTCAGTAGTACACTGTAAAGTGTTTCCTGCACATTAGATGCTAGTGAGTATGAGTACATATTTTACTCCACATTCACCCTAATACTGCATATTTGTGTACCTGTGAATTACTTTGCTAAATTCTGGCGACAGTTTTACACTCCTCAGTGAGGCTTAGGGCAACTTGATACAATCTGCTTCCATGGGCCACTGAGAAACTATATGGAGCCATAAGAAGAAACACATGCAGTCCTTAAAGCCCACGTCAGGCCTAAATCATACAGAATGGATAAGAAGACCCTGGGAAACTGAAGAAAAAACTAGAAGAAAAGACATTTACCGTACAACTTGGTGGACCCAGAAGGTGGTTTGAATTTCATTTCTCATTTTTGAGTCAAGTTCCTAGCCCTGATGCAGTGCATGCACAGCACATTTGGGGGTTCGGCCCACGAAAAAATGCGGGAATTTCGTGCTGTTGACAGAACAGCGTCTCTTCTCCTTAAAATGGATCATCAACTATCCTGCACAAGGGAAGGTCTACAAGATGGTAGTGAAACCAGCTATGCTTTATGGGTTGAAGACGGTGGCACTGAGCAAAAGACAGGAGGCAGAGCTAGGTTTATGCTGCACATTTTTCATGTTTTTCTGCATCTTTAGAGCACAGTGAGTGTTAAACAAGAAAAAAAATCTGTCAGTTAGCTGCTGTATCCTTGTCAGGGTTGTCATGGTGTAGAACCTATCCTGGAAACACTGGGTGCCAGGCTATTAAACTATATACCAATCCATTCCAGAGTGGTGTCTCTCTCTCTCACACACACACACACACACACGCACACACACACACACAAAGTGACTAAGTAACCTGAACATGCAAACTCCATACACACTGAGCCAGATTCAAACCCATATCCAACCAGCCCAGGTACTCACATCACCACTCAGGAGAAAATAACTGAGAAAAGAACTAAATATAAAAATAAAATTGTACATTTGTCTGCCACCTTTCAGAGATAATTTGTTCTGAAAAAACCCTTTGTAATATGAATTCTTGTGTCTTGAAGATCCAATTATCATTTGTTTTGGTGATAAAAAATGTTATGCATTTCTGAGTCCCAGAACTGACACCAGTTGTACGAAATATGACCAAATCCCATTAAAATAGACAAAACTGCTTCAATAATCAGTATTATACTGTTAACATTATATTTAATATTATTTGCAATGGTAATGGACAGGTTGACAGATGAGATCAGACAGGAGGCACCGTGGACTATGATGTTTGCAGATGACATTGTGATCTGTAGTGAGAGTAGGGAGCAGGTTGAAGAGACCCTGGAGAGGTGGCAATATGCTCTAGAGAGAAGAGGAATGAAGCTCAGTAGGACTAAGACAGAATACATGTGCGTAAATGAGAGGGAGGACAGGGGAATGGTGAGGATGCAGGGAATAGAGTTGGCGAAGGAAAATGAATTTAAATACTTGGGATCAACAGTTCAGAGTAATGGGGAGTGTGGAAGAGAGGTGAAGAAGAGAGTACAGGCAGGGTGGAGTGGGTGGAGAAGAGTGTCAGGAGTGATTTGTGACAGAAGGCTACCAGCAAGAGTGAAAGGGAAGGTCTACAAGATGGTAGTGAGACCAGCTATGCTTTATGGGTTGAAGACGGTGGCACTGAGCAAAAGACAGGAGGCAGAGCTAGAGATGGCAGAGTTAAAGATGTTAAGATCTGCATTGGGTGTGACGAGGATGGACAGGATTAGAAATGAGTATATTAGAGGGTCAGCACAGGTTGGACGGTTTGGAGACAAGGTCAGAGAGGCGAGATTGCGTTGTTTTGGACATGTGTAGAGGAGAGATCCTGGATATATCGGGAGAAGGATGCTAGGGATGGAGCTGCCAGGCAAGAGGAAGAGAGGAAGGCCTAAGAGGAGATTTATGGATGTGGTGAAGGAGGACATGCAGGTGGTGGTGGTGACGGAGAGAGATGCAGAGGACAGGAGGAAGTGGAAGCTTTTGATCCGCTGTGGCGACCCCTAACGGGAGCGGCCGAAAGAAGAAGAAGATTATATTTAATATTATTATATCACAACGCAACACTTTCCCTTCATTAGTTGCTCTATATACGCAGAATACATAGTGATGTGGGTGTAGTGACGTCTCACACATGCACACAAACACACACATCCACCCATGGGGGAGGGGTATACACTGTACATACAACTTACAAAACATTGAAGATTTTTACAGGGACATAAAAACACTGACAAATCAGGCAAACGTTTAAGAAGTATTATGGCCAGAACGGAGAGGCTCAGGAGGAGCTTCTATCCACAGGCCATAAAACTTCTGAACCCAGACATGCCATCACAATCCTTGCAAACCATGGTCTACAATATCCATTGACTGCTCCCCTCTCTGTCACTGTCACTGTCCCTACAATACACCTTAAGGTTTTATTTATTTATTTACTCATCTTTTTGTTGTTTGTTTCTTGTCTTCTTGGTGTTTGGTTGTTTGTTTTTACTCGTAAATTTTTTCTGGAATGTAACCACGCACAGTCTCCTGTTGAATCAGGGCACATTTCACTACATGGTATACTCGGTAACCATGTACGTGACAAATAAACTCTTTTGACTCTTTTGACTTTGACACACACACACACACACACACACACACACACACACACACACACACAGTGCTACACATTAGTTATGTAAGTGTAGTAAAGTGCAAGTTTGGTGACAGACTGTATTTTGTTCTTTTTCATTTCCACTTGACTAAGTCTATACTACAGTAAATACAAACACTTTCATGATAATAGAGTTTGGGGATTATATGATTTGTTATTACTGCTTACCTTTCTACTACTATACCTTTTTACCAGGGTTGTGCCGGGTTAAAACAACATGTTGGACCTGACAACTGTTGGAGATATCATACACAACTATTGTGACTGGTGAAGCTGGTTTGTTTTTCACAATTTGCTATTGTTCCACATGTGCATCATCACCTATGACCAGAGACAAGATGTTGGGAACAAGTGAGGGAATTTCAGATTCCTTTGGCTGACTGCTGGGGGAAATGCAATGAAGATCTCAGCAGTTCTGTAGGGCCCTGAGGTCACTGCTTTTCCTTACAGGGACAGACCACAGCTTCTGTCACGTGTGGGGCACTCAAAGCCAAAACAGAGACAGAATGATGAAAACTTTATTTCGAATTGTAGCTATGGCCTTATGTCACATTTAGTGCTTAGCTTTTTTGTTGAGAAAATAAAAGTTTCTGTAAGTTTCCCTAAGACGGGTGCTGCAGCAGAAACTGTATCAATAATTTAGATCTGCAGTTTCATGTGGCTTCCAAAGAAAGGTTCTGCTTCAGGGTTATAGCGCCACCCCGTGGGTAACTGATACATTACAGCTGTGTTTGTTAGACAAAAAAAACTTGTAGCTCCTTGGTTTTAGTAATAACTTTGATATTTACATAACATATATTATAATATAATAATAACATGTATATGAGCAAACATCACACATGTGGTGCTATGACAGAAATTATAGGAGTTTACCTGGAACGTGAGAACCGACTATAATGTCTTAATGACTCAGAAATCCTGCATCCTCCTCAGCAAATTTCCTGTATTCGTCATTGAATGTAACGTAAAAACACTGCTGTCCCAAGAATAAAATTATATAATTCCGTGAAAAAGGGCAAAGTAATGTCATTATTGGGATTCTGCAGTGTTTAGGAGAGATGGCAGTGGAGTTTTTAACCAGATTGTTTAATGTAATCTTGGAAAGTGAGACGATGCCCGAGGAGTGGAGAAGAAGTGTACTGGTACCAATTTTTAAGAATAAGGGTGATGTGCAGAGCTGTAGTAACTACAGAGGGATAAAACTGATCAGCCACTGCATGAAAGAGTAGCGGAAGCTAGGTTAAGAAGGGAGGTGATGATTAGTGAGCAGCAGTATGGCTTCATGCCGAGAAGGAGTCCTACAGATGTGATGTTTGCTTTGAGGATGTTGATGGAGAAGTACCGAGAAGGTAAGAAGGAGTTGCATTGTGTCTTCGTGGACTTAGAGAAAGCATATGATAGGGTACCTGGAGAGGAGTTGTGGTATTGTATGAGGAAGTCGGGTGTGCCAGAGAAATATGTAAAAGTGGTACAGGATATGTACAAGGACGGTGTGACAGTGGTGAGGTTTGCGGTAGGAGTGACGGATGCTTTCAAGGTGGGGGTAGGATTACATCAAGGATCAGCTTTGAGTCCTTTCTTATTTGCAATGGTGATGGACAGGTTGACAGATGAGATCAGACAGGAGTCATCGTGGACTATGATGTTTGCGGATGACATTGTGATCTGTAGTGAGAGTAGGGAGCAGGTTGAGGAGACCCTGGAGAGGTGGAGATATGGTCTAGAGAGAAGAGGAATGAAGGTCAGTAGGACTAAGACAGAATACATGTGCATAAATGAGAGGGAGGACAGAGGAATGGTGAGGATGCAGGGAATAGAGTTGGTGAAGGTAAATGAATTTAAATACTTGGGATCTACAGTCCAAAGTAACAGGGAGTGTGGAAGAGAGGTGAAGAAGAAAGTGCAGGCAGGGTGGAGTGGGTGGAGAAGAGTGTCAGGAGTGATTTGTGACAGAAGGGTACCAGCAAGAGTGAAAGGGAAGGTCTACAAGATGGTAGTGAGACCAGCTATGCTATATGGGTTGAAGATGGTGGCACTGAGCAAAAGACAGGAGGCAGAGCTAGAGATGGCAGAGTTAAAGATGTTAAGATTTGCATTGGGTGTGATGAGGATGGACAGGATTAGGAATGAGTATATTAGAGGGTCAGCACAGGTTGCTAGGGATGAAGCTGCCAGGCAAGAGGAAGAGAGGAAGGCCTAAGAGGAGATTTATGGATGTGGTGAAAGAGGACATGCAAGTGGTGGGTGCGACGGAGAAAGATGCAGAGGACAGGAAGAAGTGGAAACAATTGATCCGCTGTGGCGACCCCTAACGGGAGCGGCCGAAAGAAGAAGAAGATTGGGATTCTGCAGTAGAAGTCTAGACACAAACACCAGTAAAATAGCCGGACCAGATAAATGTCTCAAAGTCCTGGTAAGATATCTGTCCAAAATGTCATTGTACAGTTAAAGCCACATCTGCTGAACCCACAGAGTCCATCACCTGCGGGTTAAATACACCACCCTCTAGCCTGTAGGTGAGCTGTTAGAGTCCCATGGAAGGGCCAATGAAGGGGATGGCTGTACTGCTGCACCAACCTGTAGACTGGGCTAATGATGTAAAGCTTCAGATATACTATACAACATAAAAAAAAATATTACAGAAGTGTACTTTTTCATGTGAAACAAATCTTTACAGTAACATGATGAAGCATCACCCCCTACTGAACCCAATTGTCCTTCTGGACTTTGGATGGGAGGGGTCCCCTAACCTCATATATACAGGTTTAAAAATAAAATACATCAAACATTATACTTTAATATTTAATATTTACAATAATTTTATAAATAAAGTTATTAATTTAACTTCCTGCAATCTTGGAGGTACAGGTATATATCTATTTTATCTTTACAAGTTTTTTTTCTGTTTTTCTGTTTAATACCACAGTTTAGCCACTGCACACACATGCAACGCAAACAGTTTTCACATCAGTTGTGTGGGTGATGGCTTTATGTAACACTCACCCACCTGGTACATGGGGATGCAGTGGTGTAGTGGGCTAAGCAGGTGGCTCACAGCTCCTGGGCTGCTTGCCTGATTTGGGGTTCAAGTCCAGTGTGGGGGAAGTTTATAGTTCTCCTCCATGTCTGTACCCCTCTAAGGGGGAGAAATATACTGGAAGAAGGCAATGTCAAGCCATTTCTGTTCCTTGAAAACCATGCCAGTCTTCATCTAGGTTGCAACTGGTACAGTAAACATTACATAGATGTAAATCATGGTAAGGTTGGTAACCTAAAACAATACACAGGTCTGGGCAAAAGTGCTGGATGAGTAATGTTTCAATAACACACAAATACAGGAAAAATCAGTGATCAGATCCAAATCCCTTAAGGTGAGCTTCAACTTTCAGCCGGTAGGTGGTGCAGTGGTTTGGGCTGTGGTCTCGGATTTCATTCCTGCTGCTGTGGTGCTCTTGATTCAAGGGACACAAGAAAGTTACCTTGCTGTGTGAATGTAAGTCAATGTCGAATTACTGCACACTTTTATATAACATGGTGTCTGCCAGCAAAAACAACAACAATAAGAAAAACAATCGTTGTTGGCAGCGTGTGCGCGCCAGTGTGTGTCCGTGTCCCCGAGCCTCACACCGACTCCAGTCCAGGTCTTCCGTGCGACCTGTGGGCCCGTCGCTCCTTCTGCTCCGGGTTGCGCGGCTCCTGTCGGCTCGTCGGGCGGCGGTTCGGTGCCGCAGTCAGTCGGGCTGTTTGGCTCTGCTCGCCTTGCCGCTTCCGACCTCCGGGACAACTGTGCTGCTTCCCGTCCCCGGCGAGACCTGGTAAGCAAGCACGCATTTTCACATTTACTGACGGAATAGATGCCAAAAATGTTGGTTCGCGCGCTACGCTTTATATTCACTTTTCGTCTTTCGTTCCTCTCATATGAAAATATTTATTTAAAAATCCTGCCGTACTTGTAATAAGTGCCAATCATAATAATGTTAATAATATTAATATTAACAGTAATATTGAATACATAACCTGTGGCTGTTGGTCCGGTACCTCTGAACCTGCGCCGATGTTTTCCACTCTGACCAGCTGCCGTGTAAACCGGCGTTTACCATGGTAAATATACCGTGTCTGGAATGTGCACGGTATAAGCTGCTTTTTACTAGAACTTCACTCGCCCTTCTTCAGCTACAAGGACCCTCACAATTCTTGAAAGGAGTGTGATGTTTTATTGACGGTCATCAATATGTTATTACTGTTATTTTTTTCTCAAATAAAATTTGAGATATTATGGGTCAGAGGTAGGGCTGCCGAAGCACCTCAGTTCAGTTTTTGGGCTAAAAAACATCCCAGCATGAGCGATGGAACTCCAAACAACCACCAAACAAAATACAAGTATAACAAATAAAAATATGATGCTTTTTAACATTTTAAGTGGTCCACACAGCGCCAGACCCTGAGTGGAGGGAGATGCAGCCTCCTGGTGAATAGTGGGCTGCCCTGGACACGCTGGGGGTCCCTGGTTGTCACTGTTGGGTCTTACTGATGGAGAAGTTTGAAAACTCGACCCAGGGAAGCTGAGAAAAGTTGCAGCTGGAGGGATTAGAGAGGATGGCCGACACCTCCTGCCCATCATGCTCATCCCCTTCTCACCTCTCTGCCCCAATAGACCCCATCAGACCTCTTCTGGGAATTTTTGCTTATGTTTTCAAAGCAGGTTTCTTACTCCACACAGTGCAGTCTTTCCCTGGCTGTTGCTAAGGATTCCGGCTGCAAACAAAAATTCAATTTGCATCTAACTGTTGGGCAGAATACATTTTCAAGGGTGATTGACAGCGCCTGAAATTTCAAAGCTTCCACCTTCTGTTTCCATTCCCTTTTCTGCCACGTTCTCGCGGGGAACAGCTTGGTTTGGGGGCGCAGCCGCTCGTCCGCATTCACGCCGAGCTCAGACGTCCGTGCCAGAGTCCTCACCCATGCTGCTACCACAGTTTTACCACATTCCAGTGACGGCAGCCGCCCCACATACCACAGCGCTCGGGGCTTTGCGTAACGGAGCAGGACGCGATGAATCTGCTTTAACAGCCACCGCTCTGCCGAAGAGCTGAAGCCCAGATTTTTCGTGAAGGTTAAAACAGTCTGCAGGCTGGAAGTGGACAGAGAGTATAGCAATAAATCCCATGTTTTTAGTACTGGATGCTACGACTGGCCAGATTCCACCCGAGTCTCCGTGGCTCCGCTCCGCCTCAGCCTTTGTAGGCTGTTGAGATTATCAGTTCCTGTGTCTTGTATATGGAAGCGGTGTGTTATGAGCTCCCCTGTGGAGAGCTGAATGGCCCTGTAAATAAATGAATCTATTTGAAAAGTGCCACGAGGGGATTCCCAGAGAAGGGAATGTTGTGGACCATGTTGGCCTGCAGTTTGTGTCATGGACTCTTGTGCCTGGTGTTTGTCAGCTTGTCTCTTTATAAAACTTATACACCAAAAGGTCAAACTCAGATAGTGGTGGAAATCTGACTGAAGTGTACAGTCCAGATGTTAGTGAATTGTGCTCAAGCTTCACCTTTTGCTCCAGATATGGTACCAAAATGTCGTCCAGGAAATGCCAAAATAGGGGGAAAAGTAGTTATGACTAAAGAAATTAAGTGAAGGAGGAAGCTGCACCTGAAACTTATGTACACACACACACACACACACACACACACACACACACACACACACACAGAGCCCTGTAGGGACATTCTGGTTGGTGCAGGATCTCAGGAAGAAGAGAGCATTGACCCGTAGCAGCAGCTCTGCAAAACCTTATTGATGCTGCTGAGTCGCCTTGGCAACTGGGGCTGCGCTGAACCCAGGCGAGTGTGTATTTTGGAAGCCGGCTGCTTGCAGGGATGGCTGTGGAGGAAATGAGACGCGGACGGCTTGGCTGATGCTGCCGCCACGGCAACTCTGTACCGAGTGCCAGACAGTGGCTTGGATGCCTTATAAGGTCCCCGGTGGTGCTGGTCCGCATCTTGCTGGGAGGGGAGAATTAGCATGGTTTAAACCTCGGTGGAATGGCAGCGAGCAGGAGGCTGGAGACCCCATAGCTGCCCGATGACCTCGCTCTTCCCAGTGTTGCCATCTGCACATAAATAAACATCAGCCTGTCAAGGAGGCCGTGGTAGCACTCAGTTGTCTCACTAACTGCATGCGTGCGTGAGAAAGAGGGAATTGCTGCAGTTGTTGTGATAGCAGAAGGTACCACCTGAGGTCCTCCTCTCCACCACACTGCCCTTGATCTGCTCATAAGTGCCGAAATGCCCTCTGTTTCCCAACTAAGTCATTATTCGGAATTTAACACATTCATTCACAGTGTTGCTGATCTTGCCCATTTCGTGTCATTTTATATATCTGTGTATATACGTTTTTTTAAAAATAATTTACAGTTTACTTACAGTGGCTAAATACAGTGGCTTTTTGCTTCACTGGAAAAAGCAATGATATTCTCATTTTTATAAGCCATTGCTGTGAATGCCATCATTGTGATTTCACTGACTTTACTGCATGTGGTAAATTGCTAACAGCAGTGAAGTGTTTATAGAAAACAATGGCTAATTTTTAAAATGAGCTAAAAAATCACCCTGTCTTCTAGTTTGAACATGCAGGTGCTAGTCGCAGTGGAAAGGAAAAAACTGGCAATAAAAATAATTGTCTAATGTCTAACTCTAAAGTCACATTTACCTCAAATCCCAAGTCACTAAAAGCTGATTAATGGCCTCCTCTTATTGCCTAGTTCTATAAAAACTTAGATAAAGCTATAAAAACTATAAAAATGTGCTTTAATATATTCGTCAGTGTATTACCAGTCACTGTTTGTCCAGTGTAAGGGGGTCTGCTGTGCCACAGAAGGCAGGGTAAACCCTGGGTGTGATGTCACTATGTTAAGTGTAATAGTTTTACAAATTTGTTTTGTCTTCTAACTACATTAAAATTAAAATTCATTTAGCAATAAAAATGTTAGTGTGTAGATTCTCTCTATTAGCTACACAATCACTAAGACCTTAATGATACGCATCTCCTTCAGTTTAGTTATTGGTTAGGTCCTATTCTATGCAGTTATAGAATACTTTGTAAGACTTCTAATTTTATAATTTTTATTTATTTTGAAATACACAGACATTTTCAAATGACTGAAAATGTTTTTCACAACAAATTCCTGTTTAGTACTGATTGTCTTGCTGACTCATCCATGAACGTGCGCAAAGTTCCTCTTCTGGTTATTGATCACTGGCACAAGCTGTAAACACAGTGAAAATGAATTGAATGGTTCCACTCTCCTGCTCTGTTTAAGTGCTTTGTACTGCCACCTAACAACTGAGTGCAATAACATAGCTGATTTCCACACTGTAACAGAAATTTCAGAAAATGAAAACAGTGGAGAAAAAGCTACAAAAATAACAAAACCCGGGAAATGTTTGCATAGTCAAAAAATTCATGACTTGAATTACGAACCACAAGGACCCTGTGCAAGGTCCGGACCTTGAAGCCATAACCTTACGCTCTCTATTTCTGTGTTCTTGACAATTAAGCCACCAGATGCCTCTACTGTTTGTTTATTAACCATTAATAAACATTAATAAACATGTTTATTGAAACAGCTGCCATGTAAATAAATAAATTCCCGAGGCCAATCATATAAAAGCTGAGCGACACACTCACGTGTACACGTGGACACATACAAGTATTCACAGGTGTGCAGGAAAACATGCATGCACCTGTGTGGTCCCACTAGCCAGTAGCTCCACCCTGCAGATGGACTGCAGGAGATCCCTTCACTTTGCCATATATTTACACTGCTGCCCGGGGCTTTTTTCCAGTTTTCTTGGGCTGAAGGCAGGAGTATGAGACGCTGAGCCAGAGCGTGTCACATCTCTGCAGGACCACCATGGCAAAAAGCGCCGAGGTCAAGCTGGCCGTGTTTGGCAAGGCCGGAGTGGGCAAATCAGGTAGGCGCTGCTCTCACCTCTCCACTTGAATCCACCTGGACACTCAGCTGTGTGTGGTATTGCGTGTGACTGCATGAAGATGAATCTGATTCACTTTTCATGACCATCAGAGATGTGAACCAGTGACAGAACTGAGGGCAGTACTGCAGAATGACCAATAACATGTATGCTGCATCCCTGTCATCTACTGGTAAAAAAAAAAAAAGTTTGCAGCGGTGAAAACCATGAAAGCCGTGGCCTCCGGGATTAGTGACTGACAGCTTCTGATGGGTGTGCAATCTTACATTTTCTTTTTGAAGTGCATGTGTGTGGAGTGGCAGCCTGTTTGCTCCAGCAAAAGTCCCTGACAACGCATGCACGCACGCAGCAGAAAGCCGAGCGACACACCGGCTGGATCCTGCCAGAATTCAAATGAAATAATGCTCATGACGAACTGCATTTCTGTGACTCTTCCAAGGTCAGGACTTTTAATTTAAAAAATGCAACGCGTCCCTGATTTCACACAATTACGCAGAAGAAAGAGTATGAGTGGGCAGGTTTCAATGAGTGCCTGCATAACTGTAGCTGCTCACCATCTACAGAGGCACAGTATTACTTAATAAATAAATAAATAAAAGTTGCAGAAGTGAAAATCAATGTGCGTTGCATTGTGTTACTGTCGGATGTGAGTGGCCTCTGAGCGGCCTGGTGCTCTGTGTAGGTTGGCATCAGAATTAAATGCTTTTAGTCCTGAGGCATTTTGGATGCCGTTGGTTTTAAATGCAGGGTTGCGATGTGAATCGGCATCCAGCCGGCTGTGCTGTCACTTGGGAGCTGATCGCCTTGGGTGCGAACAATCCGTAAACAGCTTAATGGGATTGCAGGGTAATTTAGTTCAGGATCACCCATGGACGGCATCCATAGAATTAAACACTTTGCCTGAGGTTCGTATGAAATTAAGCAAAATTAGACTGGGACACAGTGAGATAATCACAAATGGTGTATTTTACTACGGTAACCACAGATTATGTAAATTCTGTGAATTTAAATCTAATAATTAATATACCCTGCAACATCAGGTTATGAACACAGTAAGAACCAGAAGTCTGTTGTTAACTCAGTTTGTTCACAAATCCAACAACTATCTGCTTATCCACAGATTAGGCTTAGTGAAAATCTCAGATAAAGCAAATATGAACTAAAAATTAAAACCTTATTTATTCCATTATTGGAAAACTGTTAACCCTACGCAGGGTTGCTGTGTTTCAGAGTCTGGCTTGGATGCAGTATAAATGAGACACCAGGCTATAGCATGAATTTTCTTTTATCTTCTTTTATTAATTTGCAATAGCAAAGTGTCACATTCGTCAGTATTGGGCCACTCACGGTTTGCTTTATTATCTGTACAAATCTGGGCATAATAATGGAGACGCTCCTCAGTTTATCTGTTCTGATAAGACTGCAAATATTGTTCAATCTGCAGTTGACATTTTTCCTTTCTCTTTGATGGGATACAAAACTATATGCTATCTCTCTTAATGTGTAAACATTTTGCCTTTATTCTCAATAAAATAAAATGATGGTCTTTTATTCCAAAATTATTCCAGATTCCAAAATTGTTCATTTGGTTGAAAAAGTCCTAAATTAAAAGAGCATAACACAAAAAAATTCACTTGAATGCCTCTGTTATAGCACAACTCCCAGGTTTATCCTAAATAAAAGTATTTTTAGTAATTAATGATTTTGAAGCTAAACTCAGTCCACATTTCAAGTTTATGTCCAGAAATTGATTGAGTACTGAGCCAAAGTAAATAAATATTTAAAGCAAATATAGACACTTCTGTTTTTCTCACCCAAGGATTTACAGTTATTTTAATTTTACGGGGTAAAATCATTTTTAGAAGACTCAGTATAGGGTATAACACTAATTAGGGTTAAGTGGTTCATGAAACTGCATGGATGGCTGGTATTGATGGTGGGCATACAAATCATCTCTGCGGTTTTCTTTTCATAATAGAGAGACCATACAGAATAAAGCAAGTGTACTCACTTTTCCCTGCTGTAGAATCCACATGCAGTATTAATATCAAACGTTATAATTTGTTGCCATTTTAGCGGACATAGCTGAGGAAGTCCAACTTGTGCACGGTGATACATGTAGACCCTAGATTGGGTTTTATGGTTGTTTGTTTATAATCTGTATATGGTGAGAAAGTGAGAGGTGCAGATGGAAATGGGTTCTGTTTGACAGGAGTCTCGTCACTTCGTTTAACCACTGAAAATCCTGGCAGTATTACCATTCCTGAAGTGCCAGCTACTTCTTTCCAAAAAGGCAGCAAATCGCATGTATTGAATGCCCAGATGCTGCCATAAAAGGTCTCCTTGAGGTCTGCGCTTCCACGAAGAACCCGGATTGGAAAAAAACAGAGCCGTAAGTTTACACAGTATTACTGCTGTTTACATCTTTTATGTCTTTTTCATCCATTTATCAACCATTCTGCAACAGATATGCCCAAACTAGTGGTCAGCTGGATGGCGGAGAGATGAGATGTTCATAAAGACGTGCTGTTCCGCCCACAGAGGATAATGACCACTTATCAGCTCCCATGTGGATGTCATATAGACCACATGGCTAGAAGGAAAGCTGGCTGCGAATGCTCACACACACACACACACACACACACACACACACACACACACACACACACACACACACACACACACACACACAGAGGGATCCTTCTGATTTCTTACTAATACAGCCAGCACTGGGCTCTGAAGGACCTGACTACACTTCTCTCCAGACAAAGCAAGACTTACAAAGAATGGCTGAGTTTTGTACTTTGGTGGAAAGCAAAGCCAATTTTGTAGCCCAAAATCCACAAAGCACAGAACAAACTGTAACCAGAGAATGCATACTTACTATGTAGGGCCATAAAGCTCATCTGCTGTGCTCATGCTTGTGGGGAGATGCTGACACACTGGGCTGTGCTCCTCCTGGAGAGATCACGAGACCAATTCCAGCTAATGTGGCATCAAAGACATCAGCCCAAAGCAAACAGCAGAAAGGCCTGTGCATCACTTCAAAACATTGTATGAAGTAGATTATGAACTCCTGTACAGCTAATCCACTCAGCCTGCGTGTAAACAGACCAGGGAGGACAAACAGGCTTCTATCTGATGTGCTGCTGCAGTGTGTCATGTCCATGCGGGCTATGGTTCTGCGTGGGTGCTGGTGCCCGGTCAGGCAAACCCATGAAAGCACTGGCGTAACAGTGGGCAGAAAACCCAAGATAAGATCATGCAGAGGGCAGACATGCAAGGTTCTGGGGAGACTGGGGAATTTGGCATGGCATAGCACAATGGAGTTGCGTTGCTGTGGTGTTCCTGCACTGCTTATACAGACAGTGATCCCACAGCATGTGCTGCCTTTCAAAACTGGCATGCACATTGTATCCTGCAAAGGTATGTCTGACCTCAGCTCCAATGACACCTGGAGGACTCCTTTAGACTGAGGACCTTCATTTGCTACATAACATGTAACCTGCATAACACGTAATCTCTAGTTAGTATAAGACGAAGGAGTAAAAAATTTCCATCGGAGGTGGAAAACATGCTGTGTCAGGTAGCTCAGATAGGGGAGAGAATGTAGGCAGCAGCATAGGTTGCATGTTGGAGGAGAAGCTGTCCATAAGTAGCTGGAATGGTGCGGGGGCACTGTGGAGCCTGAGTGGTAGAGTGACAGGTTGGTACAAACCAAAAGGACTCGAAATGGCTGCGATACCTAGATTTCGAAGGCAGGAGGACCTGCCAGTAGCCCGTCACACAGTCCTTACTTTGAAAATTCAGAGTATAGATAACTGGAAAACTGTTCACGCTGTTAGTTGGACCCAAAAACCAAACGGCAAAGGATCGACAGCAGAAAGCGTTTCTGATGTCTGTGTATTCAGATTTAAATTTTCTCCATCTTAATCCCCAACTCTCATTTAAAAAGCAGCATAGTTAATCTGTCAGTTAAATTAATCTGTCAATTAAAAGTTATGTTAGTTAAAGCTCTGACAGGAAATGTGGTGAACAAGGGGGAACGGATTGGATGACGGCGGACTAAGAAACAGCGCCTCTGTAGTTACACACAATAGATGGAAGTGTGGTGAGAGCTCATGACTGTCAGGGGAGCCTACCCCTGAGGACCGGCATCTCTGGCCCATCTGTGAGCGCTTCAACGCTAACCTGCTGGGATTTTTACGAAGTGCTGCACCAAGACAGCAGATGCTCCGGTTCTAGACTTTCTACCGATTAAACATATATAAGGGTGGCTTGCATTATTCACTGGAACATTCATCTGCTCTCATAGCTTTTGTACATTTTGGTGACATATGTTCTCTAGCCCATATAGCCACCTTCCATCACAGTGCCAGGAAGAGGGCAGTACACTGTTTTCACCCTTCCTCCTGTTCACCACTGTGTTTTGTGAGCTTCCAGGCTGCTCTCCCCAATGAGTCACAGTCTTATTTTATCCTTTAATGACCTTTCTGTGCTTCTGTTAGAATTAGGAGCCTCTCAAATTTTAATGAAAGGGCTATTAAGCTTTTTTTAACTGTTTTTCTTTGATATACAGAGCTCCTACTAAATGCTGCAGTTAACATTTCCTGGAGGAAAATTTTAGAAGCCTGTTATTTCCTTTGACTGCATAACACCTTTGTATGTTGTAATTATTTCCAGAGCATCTCCTGCTGCTGTCCTTGTCTCCGCTTCTTCACAACTAAATATAAATGTTCATTACATACAGTAAGCTGGTATTGAAGTTTGTGTACGATTTTCACATGCTATTTTCGCTATAACTCAAGGAAAAATTGTTGAGCCGTGATCAAACCCTACGATTACGTATCTATGCTACAGGAGTTGTGGTTGCTGCCAAGTATTGGCATTCAGATATACATAATACATGTGTTATTGTTATTCTTCAGTCACCAAATAATTTCAAAAAGGGACTAACATGGGTGGATTTAATGTGAATAAAACACAGAATATGCAGTGGGATCAGCTACCAGGGTGTATTGTGCCAGGGCACAGTCCGTAGTGTAGGGCCTAAATGGCACTTTGGAAACTCAAGACCTTCCTCACCCACAGAACCACGAGCAGCTGGCCTTTAGGAAAATGTGAAATTATACCCTCAAAGGTGCCCTATTTAATACATGTAGAAGGACACGGGTGAATGGAGTTTGTTCCCAAGCCATTGTTTCCTGTCAGTGCAAGACGGGAATTAAACAAAACTGGGTGTGTCGGGCCCCTTCTTTAGGATGAATAATAGTTCAAAAGGGTTCAGGTGAAAGGTTTTACAGGGCAGGTTATTGGCTTATTGGCAGGTGATCTTTGTCCGTAGGCTGTTAAGAGAAGCAAATGCTTTGACGTCTGTGTCGCATCCTTTACAAATACACACGGTATAGCTCGATCATTTTTCTCTCACCTTGTCCTTGTTATGTTTATGACAGTTTTATTATTTTTGAAAATGCAAGAAAGGAAAAGGAGAAGAAAAGAAATTCTAGAAGGAACTTCTTGTTATACGAGAGGTCTGTGGTCACCAACTAGCATCACCGCTGAGTACGTTTGAAACATTAAGTAATTTAGAAGACATGTTCCTACATTGTGATGCACAGAGACACCATTATCCAAGGTGAGTCCATTTATAGCACTGACAACACAACCTTCACTTCTCTTTCTTAAATACAGCAGGCACCACCTCCAGTGTGCCAGTCCAGAGATGTCTTTCATATCTTACGTGCAACGCTGAATAGGTGTGTGAGCCATTCTGACCGTCGCTGTCTCCTGGTAGAAAGGTATGCCCACCAGGTTGAGGAGATCCTCAAAGTACTTCTTCTGCTCAGGAATCTAACGTCATGGTATTGAGGCCCAATAAAGATGAATGTAGGTGTAGTTGTGGGCATGAGACAGTGCCCTGTCTGTCCCAGTGGCAGTGCCAAGAAGGAGCAATTTGCACACACTTACAAACCTCACAATCTCTTTACTCAGCACGTTTACATCCTGAACCCTTGTGTAAATGTTATGACATCCAAGAAGCATCATGGGATATTAACAGCCCTTCATTTCAGAGGTTTGCTGCATGTCTGGTGTTTGGTAGGAAATCGTCTCCATCTGGCATAAGCAGGAAGCGAGGGAGGTGACTTTTGTTTAACACCCCAAGTGAATGCAGGAACTGTTCTCACTCGCAAGGATTATCGGGCCTTTTCAACTGCTGATTCTTCGTATAATAATCTTGATTTTCAGAATTTCCTAATCCAACTTTATAGGGAGATGTTCTTTGCAGGATGCAGAAGGGGTTGGCTTTAAACTTGGGCAGACTTCTGTGGTGCCATCTGACGATCATTTACATCCTCTTGAGAAATTTCCCTCCTGACTCCAGTTTGGTCTTTAGTTTAATTTCATTTTTATTTTTTTAACTGCATAAACAGTTCATGATCAGTTTTAAATGAAGGAACTGGGAGGAACTTGGTCAAAAGGGGCCTGGGATGCTTCCTCCCAAAACACTTTGGGATGTGAAAATGTGATTCTCGGAGGAAGTGACTCAGATGTTTATGACTAAAACCTCTCTGTGGTTTTCTCTAAATGATCGTGGGCTGGATATTAGTTTAATTTATATTATTTTATCTACACAGGTCATGTCCATTTAGAGCATCAAAGGGCACAGCAGATTTGAAAATACAGAGTTGAGAGTAAATAGAAACCCAGCTGTTTGCAGCAGATGACAGATGATTATATGTGCAGAGATTGTTAAGTGCTTTCATTGTGGAATTGGAAATGAGCAGAGAAGCTCTGAGGGACCCAGTGTGGGCCCAGAGCCTTCATGTAACGTTTTACATTCTCGTGTTTGGGGCAAAGTTAAAATTGTGGGAATCTTTGAAGCTTTACTTTCACACTTAAGACCAAATTGTCTCGCTCACCCTGTCTGAGTGCTTCACCTTGGCTTGATTTAATTTAATCCTTTCAAAGTCCTCCAAACCCCTTTCAGAATATGGTTTTCACAGCCCGCTGCTAAATGAAATTACTGTACTGAAATCCTGACAACGGTGGCAGAAATGTTACAAAAAAATACGAGGAGGTGTGAAGAATTTCTGCATGGAAAATTTCTTGAGGAAGTGAAAAGTGTTACACTCTGTTCTGCAGGTTAGCAAAGAGCTATTTATGTTTAAAAAATTAAGTCAAAATATATATGCTTTGCTTTTTTAAGAATATCACCATTTGTCTGCGAGGCGGGGGTGAAATGTGCGGTGGTGACGCACACGGAGAGCAGCGGTGTGTTATTGGAAGTTGCTATGGAGACACGGAAATACAGCTAAGACATTCATGTTGCAATAAAGGTTACATTTACAGCTACTAAAATTGATAGCGACCACCAGGGTGGTGCTGCTTCGCTGTAGGATCTGGGCTTCCGAGTGCAGCCACGATAAGAACCCCTGCGGTGTGTCTTGACTAAATTCCCGATAATGCTATTACCTCATTTAATACTGACCCCTGTTTACCAGGGTAAAACGTATTCATCGTTTCTGTCAACTCACAAACATGTAATTGTTATAGGAAGCCCACAGGGAACCATAAAGCTGGATCAGTGTATAAACCTGTTTGTTCCTCTTAATTTCTTCAGTCACGTTGATGTTTTGACACTTGGATAATGAAACTTCTTACAACAAAGATGACTTGAGGATTGTTGACTTGGACATTTATTAGACACAAAATATGCTATACTTATAAAATGTACTATTTATTCTAGATACGAACCAGCTGCTCAGTATATAGGTAACCATAACGCACTATTTATTATTTACTTTTACCTCAGAGTCCGTTGTCTTTTTTACATTTTTACCAGGTCTCTATTTGTAATGTATCTTTGTTCATATTTTCAAATATGTTCACAGTGTGTTGTGGCACTGGGTCGATTTATGTTTATTTTCTGAAGAATATTTAATTTTTGCTGTACACCTTCTTGTGGAAAAATGACAACAAAATCTTACAGATAAGTAAGACCGATATAGAAGTGTCTGCATAGGAAGGTAGGAAAACTGCAGAAGTGCCTCCCTCATAGAGTTAGATTATTAATTATGATGCCGCAGGGTTTCAGCCACTGTTAATAGAAGCTGCTGAGTGGCAGAGAAAGGGTTAAAAGACAGTGTGTCAAGGGCTAATGTCTGCAATAATGGCCTCCCGGGGGGTAAATTATAGGTGGGAAAACGGTGAAGATGGATATTGGTTCCATTTGAAAAGGAAAGCAATTTCAGCCGACGTCCCTATCGGAGGTGGTGCTCTGCCCCTCTACCCGGGGAGAGTGATACACACCAGGCCACAGGTAGGTCATTCAAGTCCACTGGAGTTCAGTGAGGCACCTGATGGCCCCCATTAGAGCAGCAGCACAAAACACAACATATCACACCGCTTCACACTATAACACAACACACCACAACATACCATAACACCAAATACCACTACACATGATAACACACCGTGACACAACACACCCTTACATACCATAAAACCCTATAACACATCACTACATTACATACCACAATACACCACTACACTACAGAGCCCCCCCCCATCTCGCACAGCCATTTAAGTGCATCTGGGGCTTAAGGGAGAAGGCCTGCAGATATCATAACTGGAGAGGATGCTGTTTCCTACCCATCATGCTGTTCAGGGCTAATGGACAACAGGGGAATTGCAAGTGTACCAACAGATTGCCTCTCAGCAAAATCCCCAAACTGCGGGAAAGCAGGCACGCATCTGCACAAACACACATATACACACACGCGCGCACACGACTCGGAAGAATATGCCAGTGATGCCCTACAACGGCTGTGTGGTGCCAGGCAGCAGCAAAGGTGCCCAGATCCCTCCTCAGCACGACGTAATGAGATCAGCCTGAGGGTTGTCGCTCCACATTAGCGGGGGCGTAATGATCCTATTGATAGTAAGGAAAACAAATCAAAGATTTCATGCAAGTTTATCTGTGAGCTGAAGGGTACGAGGATCATTTTATTGCCTTTTGAATTGTAGATGAAGAACCCAATTAGCGTTTAACATACGATGGCTGCTCAGCGCCACTGACATGGCAACAACTCCACATATTTATACCGATGTTTATTGGATTAATAAGTGGCCAAGAAACAACAGAAAAATTTGCTTAGCTTGTTCAGTACCGGTATGTTCAGGGTTAGTTATTTAAGACCATGTATGATTTTATAGATGAGAATGAATTCTGAATGGCAAAAAAAAAATTTGGCTCCTGCAATTTTAATTTTAGTCATTATAATTACCGCCACCTCAGAAAGTGACTAATACTGATATTTTTATGTATGTATATTTTTCAATTCAGTTCAGTTCTGGCACACAAATGATTGTTTTCTTTTTTTATTTCAAGTGCACGAGATGCATCATCTCACCTTAGAAGGAAAATGTGGATTTTGTTTAACATTCCGCATACCAGATTTATTTTTATTTTGTTCAATAAATAATTGTAATTGTAAAGCAAATTATTGAGCAAATCGCTGGTCACCGCTCTGTCATCAGTGTGCACGTATGAAGACTGCCGGCCGTAAGGTAAACTGGGTGTAACCGTGAAAGTGGCGGTGTAACTGGTGCGAAGGTACCGGCAGGTACGCCCCTTGCCACGGGGGGTTTTCCTTCATTAAATCACTGCCGACGTGTCTGTGTTCCCCTGCAGCTCTGGTGGTGAGGTTCCTGACCAAACGCTTCATCTGGGAATACGACCCCACCCTTGGTAAGTTGTGCGGTCAGCTACTGTGACCTTTGTGGCCGTGGTCCTAGAGAGTACTGCAGGCTCCCGGCGGAGCGGGGGTTGGCATGCTGCTGTGCCAACAAGAGCCACTCATCGCACGGTCCCAAATCAAAATAAATTAAACGGATGAAACTGTAGCCAAAACAACAATAAAAGAAACACAAAAATGGTTTTTGCATAACCACTGTAAAATGAACTTTGACAAGCAGAAATTCTTTCAATCCTATCATCCGTAATCTGTGCCTAAGCTTTAATTTTTACTGTGGTGTTATTGCATTAATTCATTATCTGGTGCTTTTCTCTAAAACAACTTGCAGTGTTAATCTACCGACACTTATTTAGTCATTTATATAGCAGGGTAACTTCTACTCTACCAGGTCAAGGTAAGGACCTTGATCAAGGGCACTGCAGGTCCTCCTGGTCAGAAGGCAGTGGCAGTTTCTTCACAGATCCCCCACTGCATTATTAACCTATTTATTATAGTCTTTTTCTCTCTTCTGAACCATCAGGTGTTGCTGTAGTTCTACTAGAACCCAAATTGCTACTGTTACTCTGGGTGTTTTTTAGCTGAAGCCCCCCTCAAGGCAGAGTGGAGGGAAACGGGGCCGAGACCCTTGTGCAGATCGAAATGGCAGGAATAGTGCTGTATGACCTGGGGTGGCGGCTGCGGGTTCAAGGAGGGCCTCTAGCCAGGGTGGGGCAGGTGTTGTGAGACAAGACGCTGAGGAATAGGAGAGAGTTTTTGCAGTTGGACTTGAAAGGTGCATTGTGATCCACGCTGTATCTAAGTTGACTGCCAGACTGCAAATTATTTATGGCTTTTTCTTGTTGTGCAGCTCCATCTGAGGCCAAAATCCCTGGATTTACACTTTGGGTTCTGTCCTGCTGCACACAAAATTCATCATAAATGCAATCATTGGAACTGTGTATTTATTGTCTGGGTGGGCAGTACATTATGTGCTTGTATTATAAAGCAGTCATATGCAGTACAAGTTACACACAACCAGGCCGATTCTGTCTGAAACTGACCTTTTTCATCATTTTTCTGAGTTCCAATCTTTTTGTGAGATGGATTTTGTGCTCAATTATGGAATGAATATTATTTAAAAATAACGCAGATGACATCGCTTTCAAACATTTGGCTGCTTATACAACACAGAATTATCACATACAGGATTAAGTGATGCAGAGAGGTTCTTTGCTTCAAGGTTTCACAGCTAAACAACCCAGTGTGCTTTTTGCCCCAAGATAGTCATTCAAACGTGGAATGTTTATGAACTTTCCTTATCATTTTTATAGATGTACTGCCTCGCAAACGAAGAACCCAGGATTGCACCCTGCCTCCTGCTGTAGTACCCTTGATACCAGCACTTACTCTCCACTGGTACAGCAGAAATTACAGTGCTGTACACATGTATAAATGAATGCAGCCAGCTTAACATTGCAAGTTGCTTTGAGGAAAAGTTTGTGGGTAAAAATTCATGAAAATGTGTATATGTCCATAATACAGTGTGGCATGTTCAGCTCCAAGGTTTTCTGGGGATTTTAATGGAAAACCCACCATCTAGTTAAGGTCTTATTCCAACTTGGCACCACAATTCTTAGTGCACTCAGATAAATATAGTTGGGGCCTGACTTACAAACTCAATAGAGACTAAGAGTTGGTTTGCTACTTAGAAAATTGCAGTGAATGTGGCACAGAGGGGATCAGGGACTTATCTTCACTTCAGTATGGAGGTACTGCTGTGCTCTGCATCGGTGGAAGTGGCCTGAGTTGACTGTACCTTGAGAAAAAATCTGTAAAATGGACAAATGTAATATATGTGTCTGCAATCCAAAGAAATGGGAGGCAACAGCAGGGGTTTTGTATAGGAACAGAGCAGAATCCTGGACTGAATGTCTTCCCCATTGAGCAGATTGCAGACAGCAGGAGAGAAGACAAACCCCCTCCGGAGAGCCTGGACGACTCGTATCCGTACTTATCGGTTTAGAGTCCCCTGGCAGGAAGATTTATAGCCTGGTGTAAATAAGAAATCTTAATAAAGAACCAGATGAAAGCTAGAGCAGTATGATGTTGCTCAGCTGGGCCTCTTCAAAACCTTTAACCCCACACATCACTCAAAATTCTCTTACACCTAACTCATATTATTATGAAGAAATAAAAACATACAGTAATTATAAGAATTGTTAAAAAGCATCCATTATACGTTATTTACCTTGAGGTGTGGATAGCAACTGCACATTAGCTCAGCGCTGCAGCTTTTATACAGAGGTCCAGCTTCCCTAGCAGCTCAGAACTGGTACATGTAGAAGCTGTACAATCATCTACAGCTTGTTCACCTTCTTTTTTGCTTCTTTTACATCTTTTGCACACGTGAAAAACTCAAGGTAGCACTTACTAGTCACAATCTGTAGCTGTCAGAGTGAAAAAAAAGTTTTTAATAACTCATAAGTTGGGGACCAGCGGTGTTTCCCTGCAGGGGTCTTACTCTATCCTTTCCTATCCTACTGTGTATGATGTGTCTGTCAATAATGACAGAAAGTGACCTAAATGGTTGGGTACATCTTCGGTGGAGGATTGGAGGATGCAGCCACGCAGATAGAAGATTCTTTTGCACAGTCCTGTCAGCTTTGGGTAGTTTACTTCACATTGTAAGAGAGAGGCTCCCCAGTGGCATGGAACCCTGGCTGTATGCGGACGCAACGGTAGCACAAACCCAAAAGGTGGCACAGACTGTAACTGAGGGATTGGCTGCAGGGGATGTGCTTTTCTTCATTCTGCGATAAATCTGTTGGATGACTGAGCTCTCTGACAGCTCTAAGGCCAAAGGACTGATAGCCGCCTGTTAACATGTCACGCACGGCACCCGGGGCCCTGGAGGCCTTGCTGCGGGGGCGCGTCCCGCTTGATAAATCAGTGTCCCGCCGGAGCCTGCAGCCATCATCACTCATCTGTCGTGCAAAACATGCAGGGAGGAGCTGCCCGTGTCCCCTTGCCCACTCACGGCATGTATCGATGACACGTGCACTTAGCACATGTCTGTCTGAAAAGCGGATGGTATTTTTCTGACCCGAGCTTGTGATCACTTGCCACACTTGGGCAGACATGTCTGAGATGGCAGCGTGTTCACATCACCACGTGCAGCCGAGCAGACATCCGCTGTGTTTACACCGGTGAATTTGGGGGCTCTCGGCAGCACGTCCTCTGCAGAAATGTTGGCCCTGGTAGTTTTGTAAGGACTCGTGTGATCCAAATCCCAGCTCGATAGCACACCGGCTGGGGTTTGTTGCTCAAGAAAAATTTATGCCATAAATCACAAGCAGCAATACTCAATTAAAAGCCTCCATGCTCCCTGTAAATAACCAAAATAACAATTGATTCTGGAGCAAGTATAGATAAAAGTGATATACTGTATAAATACAAGCATAATTTTATATGAAGTCATTTTATTTCCAATTACATATTTTTTCTTTTTAACGTGAAAACTATAGAAATAACTTGTTTTTAAAGCCATTAACCTCGACAGTTCTTCCTGTAACTCAGCATATGTTTGTTGTCAGGGAAAAGTTATTTATTATTTGCAGACATTTTTTAACTTGTGTGTGATATTTAATTATTTCTCTTATTGCAGTGTTTTCTGCCCCTTCTTGTGTGGGTGCTCCTGTAGTCTTGTGCAGTTTCCCTTCAGGAATGACAAAAAGATTGTTTGTGTTTGTCTGTCTCTGGCTTTACTAACTAGGCTTACAAGGCAGAGCTTCACCGTATGTCACTCTCCAGGGCTACTTAAAACTTCATGACCATCATATACAGAGCCAAGTTACTTTGCTCCTGGGATGATGCATCATAACAGGATTTATTAACCCTGTTGCTAACTGCTGTTTGTATCCCCTCAGAGTCAACGTATCGCCATCAAGCCAGCATCGACGATGAGGTTGTTAACATGGAGATCTTGGACACGGCTGGACAGGTTAAGTCCGAAAATGGAACCTGTTCACTAATGAATGCTCCCTTTAGGGACTGCGCTCATCTGTATTAATCCTCACGTTTACGACCGAACCTCCAGATTGTTTTCTTGTATTTTAACGTTTGTAAACTCATTTTGCTTATTTTAAATGCACAATGTGTTATTTTAACTACACAGTCATTGCCAGAGATATCCCCACTGAGGTAACAAGAATTCAACTTTATGATGAGTTTCATTTAATACCCCAGCTCCAGCTTGTGAGTCATTTCTTTGTCATTACAAGGACTGAATTTAGATTTTGAGCCTTGGGAGCTGAGCAGTGTGAGACCGGCAGAACCATGCAGTCTTCTTCCCAGTAACAGCTAGACTTGTGCTGTCTTAAATATTCAAGCTCTTACCTCTTGTTTGCTAGTTCCACCTTTCATGGCCCTTTTTTGAACTGTTGCCACCTCCACTTGTTTAATGATTTTGAATTCATTTGTATTTTTATTTCTTGTGTCACAAAATAATACACAAACATATTATAAACATGTTTGTGAGCGTTCCTTAAGCGTACGTTATGCAATAGTAGCAAAAGAGATGAAGAGGTTGAAGAGAAGCTACCCTGTTGTGTCGTGATAACTAATGCTAAATACTGAAGTGTTAGTTTTCGTTTTAATGGGACTTTGATATTTTAGCATAAACAGGCCTTAATTCTAGGGCTTTGGAAAAATGTAAAAAGAAAACTCAAAATTTTTACTCTTGAAATTAATGCTAATTGCATCTTTGACTTTTGACAGCTTCCTTTATGGAGGTCACCCCATATTGGTCCCCAAATTAGTTATTTCAGTCCCGAACCCTGAGATTAACCGGGCAATGACTGTATATAAGCACTCATAGATAAATCATAGCTTTTGTTCATTGGTCAAATATCCATCCGAGTTTATGAGTTGTGTCCCTGTAACTTCTCATGACTTCCCTTTTCATTGGGCAGTAAACCGAGTGTCTGTTAGCAGTTAAACAATTACGTTTGTCTGATATGATTGTCTGTTAAACTGAGTGTTGGTTGGCTGTTAATGACCTGAACGCCGGTGTCTTTGCTGGTGTCCCAGGAGGACATGCTGCAGAGGGAGGGCCACATGCGCTGGGGCGACGGCTTCATCATCGTCTACGACATCACCGACAGGGGCAGCTTCGAGGAGGTGGCTCCGCTCAAAGGGCTCCTGGAGGAGGTAAAGAAGCCCAAGCACGTAACGCTGGTGCTGGTGGGAAACAAGGCCGACCTGGAGCACGCTCGCCAAGTGAGCACGGAGGAGGGTGAGCGACTGGCGGCAGAGCTGGCGTGCGCCTTCTACGAGTGCTCAGCGTGCACAGGTGAGGGCGCTGTCAGCGAGGCCTTCCATGAGCTGTGCCGTGAGGTGCGCCGCCGCCGCATGGTGCAGGGCAAAGCCAGGCGCCGCAGCTCCACCACCCACGTTAAGCAGGCCATCAACAAGATGCTTACCAAGATCAGCAGCTAGGGGGCGCTCTGGCCCGGACTGCACTGAGAAATTGCAGCACAAAAGACTTTGTGTTATTGCACATGCCATGGACTCTGAGTTGGGGGGCATGGCCTTAACTCCAAGGGGAAAGCAGGATCAAACAGCCCTTCTCTTGCTTGTACATTATGCTTATGTTTGGTCGTCAGTGCGACTTGTTCTTTATTTCATGCCTGGGAGTGGTTGGTGTGTGGCGAGATGCGGGCTGTAGATAGGGCAGGAGGAGAAAATGTGTCCATTCTCACCACTCAGTTCTGAAGAACTTTAAACAGTCTTCCGTCCTCACAAGTAGCATTTCATTTCTTTCCACATTGCAGATGTGTGGGTTTGATAGCTACCAGCAGTGTTCAGCGTCACTCTTGCCAGTTGTTCGTCACACACTTTGGCTAGGGGGTTTTGTTTCGCTTTGGCTTTTGGGACCTACAGTGTCTGTATATGTGTCTTTCAAAGCCTTTCTATTCTGGTACCACCACCCATCGGACACCTTAAGACAAACAGCTGTTGCACACCGCTGTGTGGTCTGCAACAGCTGTCTGGCATGCGAGGACTAAGCTGAGATCAGACAAGCGATTAGCCGCCCAAGTCTGAGCACAAAGCCAAGGTTTTGCTCCAGGAGGGAGCCTTGGCCCGTCTCCACATGTTTACTCCAGAGACGGGTACTGGCCTGGTGTTTCCAGACGGGAAGACCCCCTTTGGGCGACCACACTAGTTGCAGACAAGGACTGTACATTTTTCATACTGCACCGCATTTACATTTTCAGTGGATTGGGTTTTAAAATGTATGTTATATTGTATGAAATAGAGCCTTAGCCACTTAGCCAACTGCCCAAACGTGCACAGGTCCAGACGGCCAAAGCAACAGACGCAGAAGTAGCAGCACTGCTGTACTGTTTAAGTCTCATCTTTACATTAACGCCTCTGTTACTTCTCACTTAGTGGCACGACCAGCACTGGATCTGTACAAATCGGGAGCAAGAATCAGGCTTTTTTCAGTGCAGGTAAAATGTGTCACGTGTACATGGCTGTGAAAAGTTGATTTATTCTGTTTGCTGTGTCCGTGTCCACAAAAACATCCGGTGCTGGAAATATATAGATATATTTTCCAGCCACTCTGCTTATACAGTTTTCTGTTGCTCTGTTCAGTTGTTCAGTGGGCAAATGTGTTGGGGGGGCAGGATTCATAATATATCAGCCTGGATGCATCTATAGATACTGCATATAAATAAATGTTTAGAGTGTCACACTGAATGGAGTTGCTGTGCATTTTCTGTTGGACTTCATACACAATATGAGGCATGTTGTTTTAACTTAAAAGAGCCTTCAAGCTTTGCATCGTCTAAACCCACAAAATGTATTTGAGTCTCTGAAAGTGCCATTAAAAAGACATATAAATAGTGTATATAAAGTGTCATCCAGCTTGACTGTAAAATTAAGTGTCATGCAATGCTTTAGAAGACGGTTGACAGTGATGGAAGATTTCTTTTGAAAAATGAAACTAGGTGACTTTATTCAAGGCTTATAACTCTGTTCTGCTTTATTATTAAATTGTACATTAATATTAGATTGTAAAACATTTTTTCCAGTGCTGCTCAGTTTGCATTGTATCCCTTGAGCAGTTTTCCATCCTGCTGGAAGTACCGTATGACAAATAAAACCAAATGATGAGTGATGGCACTGGGAGTGTGAATCCGAAGTGAGAGTGCCGGTTCTGATGGGTTCTGATGGGTCCTACACAATACTCATCTCAAAGCTAATCTTACATCACTGGCTATAAACACAGAGGGAATATTGGCCATGTCAGGCCACAGCACAACTGGTTCAGCACAAAATATTGACATATCCATTCCTGGAGATGCGGTATTGCACAGTATCCTGTTCCAGGCTGATCACTTTGCGGAAGGAGCCGGAAGCAGCGTTCTGGGGCCGAGTATAGCAAGGTGGCCTGCAGCGGAGAGGCTTTGGGAGGGACATGGGAGCGGCCCCTGTGAGGGCGGATAATTACTGGTGAACCTCCAGAAATACCCCGTGGTTTTTACCACACATGGCACTCCCCCCTGAGTCCCTGACCACCAGCCAGCTGGGAGTGATTTGCTGCCCAACACTCTGCCACGTTACCCATTCTCTCTCCATCCTACACACTTCCTCTTCCTCTGTGCTGAGGAGCATGCAGTAGTTTGGAAATGAACTCAGGTTCTGGATCCTCTTTCTGCTTGTGATGATTATACAAGAGGGTGTCAGCTTATTAATTTTAATGTTGCATTTTAGCAAATATTCTGTTAAACTCTGCAGTGGATTGGCATTCCATCCAGGGGAAGTTTTATAGCTCAAGTGCTCACTGCCTCTAGGATGGTCTTTGGACCACTGTGGGAGCCTGCTGAGGAAAAGCAGTTAATGAAGATGGATGGATGGATGGATGGATTCTGTTAAACTGTACATGTATGAATTACAGTTGTCACTACATTTAATGCGCAGTCTTGTTGAGCAAACCACTTGTGAAAGTGCAACAAAAAGCTTGCATCTGTCTTTAAACTTAACAAGAACCAAAAGAGAAGCTTTTATTACATTTTCACTGAGGTAAATTAATTTTGAACATAGTAATACTACTACTACTACTACTACTACTACTACTACTACTACTATTAATAATAATAATAATAATAATAATAATAATAATAATAATAATAATAATAATAATAATAATAATAATAATAATAAAGTTATTAGTAGTAGTAGTTTCACTTCACCGGTTTAAAGGCTATAGTTGGGGTGTTTGTCTTCTGTAGGCCTTCCTGTTCAGTTATTGTGCTTATTGTATATGTTTAGCACAGCATCTGCATGTTTGTACTTTCAGAGGTCCCTGTTCTTTAACCACTGCGCCCCCAGCTGCTCAGGCAATTAAAGTGAAAGCTTGTGTTGTACCTATGGGGTGAACTGAAGTCACTGGGAGTCTCAGGAAATTCACATGTAAGTGAACATGAAGGATGTAAATTTCTCAGAATACTGAAGGACACTTACAAGTATGCATGATCTCACACACAGAATGCTCAAACTGGCACTTCTCCGACCTTCCCAGGTGCCATTTCCAAAGCAACAGTTTTAAATTTCTCTGTCCCTCCCATGCTTAGCGACTCATATTCTACAAGGCTATGTGGTTACTATGGTGACCAAGGGTTTTCTTCTTCTTCCCAGGCTCAAGCCATGGCAACTTTCTCCCCCTACGTAGGCTGGGGTGTGTTAGCATGCTGGGTTGGGAGCTGGAGAGGCTCAAGTGATGAACCCATGCCCAAGAAGGCATGTCATAAACCGGATGCAACCAACATGGCCCTGTCTGTTTTTCTGGAAGCAGCATACAGTGACACACACTCCAAAACTGATTCAGCAGCTGTGATTTAGTGCACACAGTGGCATCTAACATGCTTTGTCCTGTGTAGAGTAGGTGGCCTAATGCCTCAGTAACAGTGGGGGCAATTTGGATCCGATTTACCTTCAATTCAATTCAATTTTATTTTTATATAGCACTCTTCTCACTGCAGTGATTCACCTTGTGCCACCTTCACCTGGGAAAAAGCTCAGGGTTGCAGGTCAGTCAAGGCAGGAACTCCAGATTAAACAGCTGACTGACACTTTTATTTGTATAAAAACAAAAAAATATATTCATATGATATGGTCTTGCAGTTGATTTAGGTTTGAGACACATGAATCACTGTGAAATGCGTGACAGTTTGAAAGGAGCTTATTGTAGTGGGAATCAACAGCATGGCCCCCATGGTTCTTTTTATCAGAACCCTGAAAAGTTTTATTTGAAACTTTATGCAGACCTTATATAGACATATTTGTCACAGATATTATAGAGATATGAATGTATAACATGGTAATCCAGCCACAAGGGGATGATGCACAAACCAGTGTATTTCTTCATGCTGGTCCCAAGCCCGGATAAATGGGGAGGGTTGTGTCAGGAAGGGCATCCGGTGTAAAAATTTGCCAAACCAAATATGCGGACAAAAATACAAATTTCCATACCGGATCAGTCGAGCCTCGGGTTAACAACGACCGCCACCAGTACTGCTAGCTGACAGGATGCTGGTGGAAATTGGGCTACTCTTGGCCGAAGAAGGAGAAGAGGTCGAAAGGAAAAGAGGAGGAAGGCATGTCCAGAAGAAGGAGGAGAGGGGGAAGGTTAAGAGAGTGGACGTGAGGGTAGGAACTTTGAATATTGGTAGTATGACTGGTAAAGAGAGAGAGCTTGCTGATATGATGGAGAGAAAGAAGGTTGATATATCGTGTGCAAGAGACCAAATGGAAGGGGAGTAAGGCTAGGTGCATCGGAGGGGGGTTTAAACTGTTTAACCATGGTGTGGATGGGAGGAGAAATGGGGTAGGGGTTATCCTGAAAGAACAGTATGTCAAGAGTGTTTTGGAAGTGAAGAGAGTGTCTGACAGAGTGATGAAACTGGAAATTGATGGTGTGATGATGAATGTTGTTAGTGTATATGCCCCGCAAGTTGGGTGTGAGATGGATGAGAAGGAAGAATTCTGGAGTGATATGGATGAAGTGGTGAAGAGTGTACCCGAGGGAGAGAGCGTAGTGATTGGAGCGGATTTCAATGGGCATGCTGGTGAAGGGAACGGAGGAGATGAGGAGGTGATGGGTAGGTATGGTGTCAAGGAGAGGAATGCAGAAGGTCAGATGATAGTGGATTTTGCAAAAAGGATGGTCATGGCTGTGGTAAACACGTATTTTAAGAAGAGGGAGGAACACAGGGTGACGTACAAGAGTGGAGGAAGATGCATACAGGTGGATTATATCTTATGCAGGAGGGCCAGGCTGAAGGAGATTGTAGACTGCAAAGTGGTGGCAGGGGAAAGCGTAGTTAGGCAGTATAGGATTGTGGTTTGTAGGATGACATTGGAGATCAAAAAGAGAAGAGTGAGGGCAGAACCAAGGATCAAATGGTGGAAGTTGGAAAAGGAAAACTATAAGGTGGAGTTCAGGGAGGAATTAAGACAGGCACTGGGTGGCAGTGAAAAGTTACCAGTGAGCTGGACATCTACAGCAGAAGTGGTAAGGGAGACAGCTAGAAAGGTGCTTGGTGTGACATCTGGACAGAGGAACGAGGACAAGGAAACCTGGTGGTGGAATGAGGAAGTACAGGAGAGTATACAGTGGAAGAGGCTGGCGAAAAAGAAGTGGGATAGACAGAGAGATGAAGAATGTAGACAGGAGTACAAGGAGATGAGGCGTAGGGCGAAGAGAGAGGTAGCAATGGCTAAAGAAAAGGTGTATGGTGAATTGTATGAGAGGTTGGACACTAAGGAGGGAGAAAAGGACTTGTACCTGGGCTAGGCAGAGGGACTGAGCTGGGAAAGATGTGCAGCAGGTTAGGGTGATAAAGGACAACGATGGAAACGTATTCACAAGTGAGGAGAGTGTGTTGAGCAGATGGAAGGAGTACTTTGAGGTGCTGATGAATGAAGAGAATAAGAGAGAGAGAAGGTTGGATGATGTAGGGATTATGAATAAGGGAGTTCAATGGATTAGCAAGGAGGAAGTTAGGACCGCTATGAAGAGGATGAAGAATGGAAAGGCTGTTGGCCCAGATGACATACCTGTGGAAGCATGGAAGTGTTTAGGAGAGATGGCAGTGGAGTTTTTAACCAGATTGTTTAATGGAATCTTGGAAACTGAGACAATGCCTGAGGAGTGGAGAAGAACTGTATTGGTACCAATTTTTAAGAATAAGGGTGATGTGCAGAGCTGTAGTAACTACAGAGGGATCAAACTGATCAGCCACAGCATGAAGTTATGGGAAAGAGTAGTGGAAGCTAGGTTAAGAAGGGAGGTGATGATTAGTGAGCAGCAGTATGGCTTCATACCGAGAAGGAGTACTACAGATGCAATGTTTACTCTGAGGATGTTGATGGAGAAGTACCGAGAAGGTAAGAAGGAGTTGCATTGTGTCTTCGTGGACTTAATATGATAGGGTACCTAGACAGGAGTTGTGATATTGTATGAGGAAGTCGGGTGTGCCAGAGAAGTATGTAAGAGTGGTACAGGATATGTACAAGGACAGCGTGACAGTGGTGAGGTTTGCGGTAGGAGTGACGGATGCTTTCAAGGTGGGGGTAGGATTACATCAAGGATCAGCTTTGAGTCCTTTCTTATTTGCAATGGTGATGGACAGGTTGACAGATGAGATCAGACAGGCGTCATTGTGGACTCTGATGTTTGTGAATGACATTGTGATCTGTAGTGAGAATAGGGAGCAGGTTGAGGAGACCCTGGAGAGGTGCAGATATGCTCTAGAGAGAAGAGGAATGAAGGTCAGTAGGACTAAGACAGAATACATGCGTGTAAATGAGAGGGAGGACAGAGGAATGGTGAGGATGCAGGGAATAGAGTTGGTGCACCTTCCAGTGCACCTATTTACCGTTTTATTTATTTATTTATTTATTTATTTACTTATTTATCTATTTGCTGTTTGTTTCTTTTCTTCTTGATGTTTAGTTGTTTGTTTGTCTTACTCATTGTAAATTTTTATGCACAGTCTCCTATCCTGAATCTGGGCACATTTCACTACATGGTATACTCAGTAGCCATGTACGTGAAAGAAAGAAAGAAAGAAAGAAAGATGAATGTATTACATGGCAGTAGGATTGTGCAGACCACTATGTTGCTATAGCTGTCTGCTGTGAGTGTTTGATGATGTGCTGTTTGTGACCCTGCTGCTCTATTAAATCCATTAACATTCATAGTTTCTGCAAATGTGCTTTTGTCAAAGCATTCCAGATTGTTCTACAGGTAAGTAAATAGGGACAGGGACAATTTGGAAAGAAACATTTCTGAAGGCCCTTCAGTCACCTGTGATTGGATGGATGATAAATGATTTAACAATTATTAGAAATTAATTAATGGTAAATTGATAAATGATAATTTAATAATTTAGGAGAAAGAAATTAATTCAATCCAGTGTTCATAATATGAAAACTGGTGTCCATTTAATAATCACATTTATTTCTCCCTCAGTGTCACATACAACTTTATGCACAAACCTGACCGCATGACAGGCTACATGTGCAGTGAAATGTGTGCCATGCGTGCAGGGTGTGGACACACGATAGATGCCTAGGCGCATGATGCTGAGTTATTACGGTCATGGCGAATTTCCAGATGTTTCCCGTGTTCCTGTCTGCCCAGCCTGCTTGTTTTTCACTGATATGTGATTTACTGTTATATGGTGCTCTGGGTCATTTCCCTGTGCATCTTGGTTCTGCAAATCACTCTGAGTTTTGTCTGTTGGGTGTATTTGTTATGAACATAATCCATCAGGGCCATTTTTCTAAGCATCATAGCTATGCTGGGTGCATTTTATAGACCAGTCCCACAGCAAAGGCTCATTTGAGCACTGGGTAGATTTAAAAAATTTATTTTTAAATTAAAACTATAAAACCTAGATATTATATGCTGTATGTTGCCCTACATGTTACAGGAACAAATAAACTAGCAACTTGTGTTTTTTGTGGTAAAACCCCAGGCGGCAATAGCGCCACACCCACACCGCATGAGAATTAAATACAGCTTCTTCCAGCTGACAGGTCTGAACTGATCAGGTCGATTGATGATGGAGCTGCTGCCAAAGAGATGGCAGAGGGAGACCAGTGGGTAAATTTTTGGTAAACTGGTACTCAGCGAAGAGGGAAAGTGAGCATGGATCAGGTTAACCACAATGTCAAGGTGTTTAAAATCAAAAATGGTCAAAACACATGAAACCTTTTATGAATTACCAGTCTCATTCATTACCTGGTTTTGGATTTCCAACCTCAGCTCTCACCAACTCTTTACTGATCACCACTCTTGTCAAGCATTTATGTTCTGAGCGACCAGAATAATTCCAAGACCTTCCTGCACCTCAGAGAAATGCATTCAGAACCAAAGTAAGATTATACTGATAACTTCCATTTAAACTTGTAGACTTTGCATGAAAAAAGCTGCCTCAGAAGAAGGACGAGTGTCGTTGTCGCTGGGATGAGAAGGTAATGCTGAAGCTGAGCTCATGAAGAAGGACCAGCAGGGAGATGCTCTGTAATATTGATTGAGTACCGAACCAAGAAGCTCACCTGTGAATTCTGGGAGCTGGAGGTTCTCTAAATATCGTGCAATAAGATTTATTGGGAAGAGATGATGGTTCTTTGCTCAGTGACTAACTATGGAGATGGTAACAGGAAACAGCACAAATGCGTATTGGAAACTGAGTATTAGTTTTCTTGAGATGTGATGAAGGCAGCTGAGGCCCAAACCTAATCCTCCCAGCAGTGATTTCTATCATTCTTCTATTATTCCAACATTACAACAACACATTATTATTATTATTATTATTATTATTATTATTATTATTATTATTATTATTATTATTATTATACAAACCTTGGTAAAAAAACACTTTCTGGAGCAGTTTGTTGTCACGATGGAAAGATGATGGAGAGAGAAGAGGGGAGTGGGGCACAGCGAATGCATAGACAGGTCGCAGCAGACGTACCACAGTCCTCAGGGTTCAGAGCCTGCAGGGTTTATGTTCATGCAGGAGAGGAACAGGCTGGGTATCCATGTTTATGCTATGGTTTTGTGACACTGAGCTCCTTCTTAATGGCTAATAAGAGCGTAAACACTGTGCTTTACTGCTCACCTGTGACCCAGAGGTTTGGTGAGTTCATAGTACAGGTATGTGCTCATAATGGGACATGAACATAAAACCTTCTGGTAGATGGGGCAAATGTTTGGGCAGGTGGGATGTTGAGCCTGGTTTAGCACAGGAAATGCAGTTGGACACAAAGTGCCAGGCACTCTGGTGGGGAGGGGGTTTGAGTGTCCTGGCTATGTGAATCGGATACAGTGACACCATAATTTAGATCAAATACACAGGCAAAGAACAGTGTTACAGGATCAAAGTGCAGCTCATGAACTGAGATCAAAGAGAAGGAACCAGAATTTATGCAACTATTAAGCTGTAAGTAATGAGTTTTTATGGTGTTTTTGGAGCATTTTTGACACTCGGGGGAAACGTTTTGGTCCACTCAGAGACAAAGGGGGATTTATTGCATTGAAAAAGGCCTCATTTTGACCAGTAAGATTGATCCGTGTGTAAAAACCAACCCCGAGGACACCAACTAAACCCTCAAAGTCACATATTGTTCCATTAATATAATGATTCCAAAAACAATGATTCTCATGCCTCCTCGGATGTCTCTTGGCTTGAAGACCCTGAAGAAAAGCTGCAGTAATTCCAGTGAATCCATGAACCTCAGAGCTCTTGACTTGTGTTATGATATAACGGTACAGAAATGCTCCACAGAGACCTGGAACTTGAGCTAAAGTCAAAGGTCACAAAGAGCTCAGCAAGACGGCTGTGAGCTGCACGAGAACATCTGAACAACTTGGACCAAAGTAAACACGGTACCGTCTGTGTGCTATTTACCTCAACCCAGTTACCGGTGCAGGGTCAGTGAAACTGGTCATTGTCGATCAATAACTGCATCCGTTTGCAGGGTTTATTGGGCTCAGAGGCCCCCAGTGAGGTAAATGAGGTTGACTTTAATAAATGAGCTCCTTTTGTTCTTCCCCAGTGTGTGTTCATTACTGAGTGGTGACATCTCTGGGATTTAGTTTGATGCCATTTTGCAGAAGGATCCAGAGGGGGAAAACACTCATCAATCTCTTACAGGACTCCTGGGAACTCATAATGCCCTACACTCACACACACACAAACTGCCTGGATACATAATATTCACACACCTAATATTTCAGCGTTAAAAAGATGCCTCATACTGTGTGTGTGTGTGTGTGTGTGTGTGTGTGTGTGTGTGTGTGTGTGTGTATATATATATGTTTGACATATACATTTTCATTTGCATTTTCAGAGATGTGAAGCAAGCAAATTCTGGGAATGTGTGTTTGGGACCAGACTGGGTCAGTGGTTCCATTTTACCCAACAGTTCAGCAAGACATATGTGTGTTTAGGTTATTGCACCCCCTGGTTTCAGAAAAGTAAAAATGTTTCCAGTGACTTTATGCACTCATTCTACTTATAGGTACAGGTGCAGTGTTCACAGGTATATTAGTGGTCCAAAGGGCATAACACCCTCTTCTAACCACATCACCAACCTAATATTTTAATATTTCAATATCCATTATCCTTGCAAACCGGGGTCTATCCTCGCAAACCGGGGTCTACAATATTCTCTGACCTCTCCCCTCACTGTCACTGTCACTGTCCTTCCAGTGCACCTATTTACCGTTTTATTTATTTATTTATTTATTTATTTATTTATTTACTTATTTATCTATTTGCTGTTTGTTTATTTTCTTCTTGGTGTTTAGTTGTTTGTTTGTCTTACTCATCGTAAATTTTTACACACAGTCTCCTATCCTGAATCTGGGCACATTTCACTACATGGTATACTCAGTAACCATGTACGTGACAAATAAACTCTTTTGACTCTTGACCAACCTAATATTTTAATATTTAAATATCCATTATCAGCACATGCTTGTCCAGTGCAGGGTCAAGCTGGTCCAGAGCTCGCAGGGGCTGAGAGGGTGGGATGATGCTCCTTCTCACCTTATTAATGTTCAGCGTTAAAAAGATGCCTCATACTGTGTGTGTGTGTGTGTGTGTGTGTGTGTGTGTGTGTGTGTGTGTGTGTGTGTGTGTGTATGAATTCTGGTAGCGAAAGATGAGGTGTGCTGGCAGTGTGTGGCCCTGCACTTTTCTCCCTCTGTTACCTGGCCCAGGTGTATCAAGAGGCTCCACTGGGACTGAAGCTGGGCTGACAAAAGGAGTAAATTGGTGCTCCAGCCCCTGTACCCTTCACCTTGGTAAATCATCTCACCATCTGTTCCTCCTAATGGCACCCTCTCCCCAGTTCCAGTCACCCATGCTGAGTACCTCAAGCTCTGTCTCTTCTTGACAGAGGAGCTCTTAGGGACAGAGCACAACTGGGCTGCTGCTGGGACTGTGTTTTCAGTTACGGGTGTGGGTCACAGTGGTGGCAGAAGTGTGGATTGATGTGTAAATGGTGGTGCAGTTTGTGTGTGGAGCTGTGATGGCGACGGATGGCGACTGTATGGGGAACTGTGGTCCTTGGGGCTGAAACAGCAATTTTTACTCATGATGAGGAGGAACTAGAGTTCATGTCCCCTTCTGGGTGGTGACTCCCTGCCATTGTGCTTGTTTCACTAAGGAGGTTGTAACAGTTGTTTGGGAACACAAATGATGCTGCATCACAAAAGGATTAGACAACTGTGTTGGGTGGGGACAAAAACTGAATAAAATTCAAGTTTATGAAACTCAGAAACTTTACTACTGCACTCACTGACAGGAGGTGGTGCAATGGGTGGTGCTTCTGCTTTGCACCACCTCTCCTGTTTGGTTGTGGGTTGAAATCTAAGTCAGTGTGGAGTGTACATGTTCTCTGTGTCTTTTGGGGTTACTCCCACAGTCCAAAGGCATGTGTTTAGATGGATTGGTCACTATACAGTACATATATCTATGCCTGGCCAGGTTATAGTCTCCTAACCAAGGGGTTTTGGGATGGGTTTTGCACCATTGTGACCCCCATGAGAAGGAGTGGGAGTGAAGGACACTCAATGCAGCTTTCAAAAAATTGCCTGATTTAATTAAATAACTCATTTCATTTTTACATTTTGTGTCTGTGGTGTTATGACCCCTCCAGGAGAGAAGGCTGAAGCGGTAATTCATATGGAAATCCATACAAAGCTGTAATTTCAGGAGTCTCGGTAAAGATGTTACTCGGCTGTATGAACTAATGTGCTCATTCAGCCTCAGTTTGTGTTCGCTTTCTGCCCCCCTTGTGGACAGAGCCGACCACTGCAATTCTATTTATGTCAGAGTAACTTCAGTTAAACTGCAGTAACTTAGTTCGTCCACGAGATGTCTGCAAACTGAGAACCTCATTTCCACAGTATCTGTACAGGATTTGGAAATGTTAGACCAGAGAAGTAAAAGTAATTTCCTGCAGCTGGTTCAACAGGATTCATGGCTTCTTCTGTAGGCCTGTTTTGTACATTATTTCTGTATGCAAGACTGTGGATTCAAGTGGCTGAAGTGAGGTTTCTCCACAGCATTACCAGGCTCAGTCACCAGAAGATGGTGATGAGCTCAAAGATCTGGAAGAGTAAAACTGCTGCTGCTCCATAGGACATTAGGCTAGGAAGCAACACCTAAATGGGACACCAGTCCATCACAGGTGGCCAAACACACAAGGAGTCAAAGACTGCAGGCTGTTCAGAGTAACCAGTTAATTTGTAATTTGTCTTTCAACTGTGCGAGCAAACCAGGGCACCTGGAGGAAACCCACACAGATCAGGAGGGGACATGCAAACTGCACAGAGACTGAGCTGGATTTAAACACACAGCCAAACAGCCCAGGTGCTGTGAGGTAGAGCAGAAGATTACTCTGTTATTAACGTTTGACTTTTACATTCATTTCTTAGCTTTTTGTAATAAATTCTCACACTTAGTCACTTGGTGACCTTTGACTAATTTTTTGTCATTGTCAAAGTCACGACGGTCCACTGTAACTTTTCATTTGTTACTGGTTATTTTTTAATAACTTAATCCCTTAATAAAGAAATAATCCAACAGAAGCTATAAATAACTTTCTTTTGGTTAAATGTGTGCCGAGAGCTCAGAAACCACACGAGGGCCTCACAGGTGTCAAAAGTCAAAGTCAAAAGAGTCAAAAGAGTTTATTCGTCACTTACATGGTTACTGAGTATACCATGTAGTGAAATGTGCTTTGAGTCGACAGGAGACTGTGCGTGGTTACATTTAAAAAAAAATTTTTAAGACGAGCAAGACAAACAAACAACCAAACCCAAGAAAACAAGGACACACAGCAAATAGATAAGTAAATAAATAAATAAAACAGTAAATAAAATAAATAAAATAAAACAAAATAAAACCTTAAAGTGCACTGTGAGGACAGTAACAGTGACAGTAAGGGGGGAGCGGTTAGAAGATATTGTAGACCGTGGTTTGTGAGGATTGTGAGGATTGTGATGGGTTCAAAAGCCTTATAGCCTGTGGATAGAAGCTCCTCCTAAGCCTCTCCGTTTTGGCCATAATGCTTCTGAATCGTTTGCCTGATTTCAGCAAGATGAACAGATGGTTGCTGGGACAGGTCACCGATGATCCTAGTCGCTCTGGTCCTGCATCTCCTGGTGTAGATGTCCTGTAGGGATCAGATCTGGTGCAGCATTCCACTGCCCGGATCACTCTCTGCAGTGCCTTGATGTCTCGAGCACAGCTGTTCCCAAACCAGGAGATGATGTTCTGAGTCAGAACAGTTTGTACAGCACCAGAGCAGAACGTTTTAAGGATCGCCGGAGAGACCGGTAGCTTCCTCAGCTGCCTGAGGTGGTAGAGCCGCTGCTTTGCTCTACTGGCCTGAGCTCGGATGTGTATGGTCCATGTCAAGTCCTCAGTGACATGAACGCCCAGGTATTTGTAACTGCTCACCCTCTCCACTGCAGTCCCGTTGATTTTAAGGGGGGTGTAGGACCACTGCTGTTGCCTACCAAAGTCCAGCACCATCTCTTTAGTTTTGCTGACATTCGGTTGGAGGTAGTTCTCCTGGCACCATGATGCCAAGTTCTCCACCTCCTCTAAGTATGCTGTCTCATCGTTGTTGGAGATGAGGCCCAGCACCACCGCGTCGTCAGCAAATTTGATGATGGAGTTGGAGGCGTGCATGGCCACACAGTCGTGAGTGTAGAGGACATAGAGCAGAGGGCTAAGTACACAACCTTGTGGAGCTCCTGTGTTGAGTATGTTGATGCCGGAGGTGCAACTACCGACTCTCACCACCTGTGGTCTGCCTGTAAGGAAACTGAGAACCCAGGCACACAGGTGGCGGTTCAATTCCAAGAAGTTAAAAAAGAAGTTAAAAAAATGTACTGTAACTACACAGGCCCAACGAAATAATGGCCACACTTCTTACAGATGTTTTTGAAGATTTTAATTTTCTCTCTCTATCCAAAATACACAGTGAAAACTAAAGGGAAATAAACAACATAAAAGTGCAAGCATACATAACTCAATATATCCCGCTAGATCCTGCCAAGACAGTCCCAAACTCATTTGTACAATAAATTCAAAATAAATCACTGAAAATGCGTTCCACCATTCATATATGGGCATACAAAACATTATATTCAACACAAAAAACAAACACAATTACTGTGTGAGCCTCTTGGACCACAAGTAGAATAAGATGACCTTAGAGTCGTCTCTCCTTCCTCAGCATCAACGTCAGTTCCCCCTACAATGCTGTTTGGGTCATGCTCCCAACCAGACTCTGGTCATGTGACCCATTGTATTTTGCATTAACAAAAACATGATGCAAATCAACCAATATTTTTACAGTTGTATGAACTCAAATGAATGTGAATTTTGACAGAAAAAATATAACAAACATTTCAATAAGACGTGTCTCTATGACAATTACATGTACCATCGATAATATTTACAATAAGGGATATGTTGCTGTTGCAGTGTCTATTTGTTTGTCCCTCAAGAGATGAATTGGTGGCAGATGAATTGGTGGCTGAACAACACAAACTGGCAGGAGGCAGGGGTGACAGTGAGGAGCAAGAGGGAGAGCTTACAGGGGGGTCTGAGGCCATTATCAGCTGCGTGGAGTGAAGAGCTGAAGTGGCACAGAAACACATACACACGCAGCACAACACATCTTTGCTAAATGCAACAACTTTCAAGGTTTGGGGATAAATAAACTTTGCAGCCTTGTAACTACAGTGTGCACAACTACAAACTTTGGAGAAACCACAATTTTCCACCACTTGCTGGTGTGTTTCTAATGCTACTTTATGAGATGTTCCCTCCTGTAGATTAAAATCATCTGCCAGGTATGAAAAACTTCTTCCAACTGTAACCCTGTGGTTATCAGAGCTTAGAAACCACACAAGAGCCTCACAGCTGCAGGGCTGTAAACCCTCCCGCATGAGAGACAACAGCCAATGGGGAGGAAGAAGATGCTGAGGATAAGAGCGTCACGTAACTCTCACAGGTGTGGGTGTTCGCTGCTCGAACTGCACACATCCTGTCTTCTCTTAGTATGAGAAGCAGCAACAGAGAGAACTTCACGCATCTTCCCTCTGCAGATGAGACTGACCTCCTCTCTCCTTGCAGGAAGTGTCCTCTCCGAGGGGTATGTAGATGTGGAGGACAGTGAGGGAGACCCCCTGTCAGGTAGGGGGGCTGAGCTCTGTGGGCTCTCACTGGATGTTTGTGTGTTAAACTGGTTAAACTGGCATTGCAACTTATAGTCAAGCTGGTAACTTCTGATCATAACTACTTTTTATGCTCACATTTCATTCATTTACTGTCTTTTTCTTCCTTTTTATGTCAGAATGTTTTAATCACAATGAAAAGGTAAATGAAATGTTTGTTTATGCCTCTCAGGGAAAGATGAGAAGCCACAGGACTATGATGATGCTTTCTCTGTGGAGAAAACAGCAGCTGGTCTACTTGGTGAGTATCTGTTTTGTCATCCCAGTGCATCAATAATATGACCAATGAATGACCATGAAACATAATCAGTCATTATAATAAAAAGTTGTTCTTCACATTAACAAAGTATAAATGAAATTTAGAGAGAATTCTGTTAATAGCAGCAGTAAGTAAAGAATGAGAGGAAACTGCTGTGAGAAACAGGAATTTTCCTGTCTGTTACAGAGGGGCTGCGTACAGAAGACACAGCAGAGACTATGATGATGCTACTGCGTTGCAGAGTGCAGGTAGTTTGTTAAATGAATAAATTGTTTATTGTGTTGATGGAACTTTTTAAAAATTGACTGAATTTTTAACACATAAGCTGTGTATTGAGGTGGAGAATCCTCAGGAACCAAGTGACTTCTGTTCCAGGTCCAGGACTGACTGGGATAGAGAACACAGCAGAGGACTATGATGATGCTGTGGGTGTAAAACAGAGTCTTCAGGTGTTACCAGGACTTGCTCTTTACATCTAAGCATGGACTCATGGAATTTTCTCCGTTGTTACTTGGTCTAGCCCTCTGGAAAATATTTTTTGATTCTTTTAATTTTATAAGTAAATTTGCATACTTTGACTGTGGCAATTCTTTTAAAAAGTAGCAGTACTTTTTTACTTGAGTGTTGTGTTTTGGAGTCCAGGTGTCACCAGGTAACTGCTTCAGTTCCAAGACGGAGCAGATGCTTTCCTCACCACTAGCTTTCCTATGAGACTTTCTCTAATTCAGCTTCTCTCAGTCTTCAGCTCAGCTGGCTGTGGTTCTATGCACCCTGCTATGTGTGCGTTACAATTTTCTTGGTCCTGTGCGCGTATTTGCATCCCTCTGTCCTCATTCTTCTTTCTACACATGTCAAAGCAGAGCTGGGCAATGACCCATTGCATTTTCTCCACCTCCTGTTGGTACTGGAAAAATTTGTTCTTATCTTTTTAATTTATACAGGTCATTTGCATTTCCCAGGATGCATCCTGGGATGGTGGGAGCATGCGCCATAGGCGGAGACTCCAGGGTGCAGGGATTTGGCACGAAGAGCGGGAGTGAGAGTGAGGGAGAGTGGTCGTTTTTTCGATGTTGTTGTTGTTAGCGGGTTTTTGGAGCTTTGTTGCTGCATAATTTAAACACAGTTCTGTATTCCTGACTCCAGTTTCTGTGATGGTGCCTGATGGGCCACAATACATAACGCACACTTGCAGTTGGTCCAATAACTGTCACAATACCATATAGAAGTGTCATAATTGTAATGCTGTAATCCATCCTTTCTCTGATTTGGCCACAAGTTCTCATTAATGTCACATCTGATGTCCTCTTTAGCAACAAATACATCTAGGGTAGTATTTTGCCATGTTTATGATCCATCCTTGACATTGCTCTGGTGTAATATCTTGGCATCCAGCAGTCATATATAGCATCCCAGTGAAGGGCATGTGACTGCGGGTGGTGGTCATAAACCCTTCCACCTCCATGCAGAAAAAGGGGTTCAGGTAGGGGAGTATATATTTCCACTTGTGACTGCAGTGGGAGTTGTGGAATGCCACATTATCCCACACTGCAACAAATACTGTGACACATTTGTGCTTACTCCGCCTCTTCATCCTGGTACCAGTATCTCAGTAGAGTTCATCATGGTAAACAAAAATGAGGCGCTCTGTGTTCTATGGACCAATGACTGGTTTCCAGTGTGACACAACACAGCACACACAGATGTTGGCTCTCTGTCCTGAACTTGCACAGTTGCTATTTTGCTCCTACAACATTTGTTCTCACTGCCACAGTTTTGTTGTGGTCAAACTCAGCTTCATCCAGTTAAAGATGAACACATGGGCTGCTTGCATAGCCTTCGACCTATGATCTCTAACAGTAAAAATGCAAGGTACCATACTGTAGAATGACATATTACAGTAGCATACACATTACTGTATTACGGCTTCCTACTGTATATGAATGACCATTTGGTATATTAATCAACATTTGCTTGGAACCTGTGGCAAAGCCTGCTCTGACCCAGAGCTAAGCAATCAGTTGATCAATTAGGAGGCCGAGTCCCTCTGGGGCAACTTTACGACAAGGTCTGTGGTTCAATGGCAGGGTAGTTGGGTTGGACTGGGTTTGTACCCTGACTGCTTTTATTTGTAGTGTTTTATCTTCAAACCCACAACCACTGTGTAAAGAACAAAAATGCAGAAAAATGTATTTTATATTATGTTAATATATTTTAGAAGGGTCTTGACAGTGATTTTAGAAATTATTATTCAGTTTTGAATGTCTTTTTTTATGGTTTTTAACGGTATGTAAGCATTGCACAAAATGGCCTCTGAAATGCTTTACAGGTGGATTTGGAGGAGAAAAAGAATCCATGAATTTTGGAGCATTTAGTCACTGACTTATTTTATGAAAGCAATGAGAACTTATCCACAAAGCTTTAGTCCACATAACTAACTGCTAGGCAAACTCTAAGCGAAGAAAGTTTTTGTGATCAGGACTTCAGTATTGGCAAATGTCTCTAGCAATTGAAAAAACTGTAATGTTTAAGCCTTTATGGCTTATTTTAGTTTTCTATTTTTGTTAAATGTGCTGTGAGTTCAGAAAACAGGAGGAATTTATAAGTGCAGTGCTGTCAGCCCCTCAGTATGAAAACAGATGAACACAGAGGAAGAGTAAGAATCATGATAGCTGCAGCAGTAAAGGTTGAGGACATCACGGTGTTGTGCCTAAAGTTGCAGTGTCGCTCTTTTCTTCTCGTCATTGGCTCACCTGGAGTCAGCGGTCATCAAAGGGAATTAAAGCAGACAAATGGTTCACTGATGCACTATCGATGTGGTGCTTCACAAGTTTATATTAAGCAATAAAGGATTATCTCTGTTAGTGGGAGGCAAAACACACCCTCAAATTTTTCTCCACTCTTGAAAACCCAGCAAATGTCTTAGGTATCCCCACCATCTTCTTGCTTCAGAAACAAAGTTGATGGCTCCACAGCAAACAGCTTTTTGGGTACTAATTCATAATATTTTCACTTTCTGTAAGTACTTTTATATATAAAAGTGGTTCTGCTTTGCAAGGAGTGGAGATGTGTTTTATATTGGTAGAGAGAGGAAACTATTTGGATATTTAAACTGTAGGCTTGCAGAATTATTGAAACTGGAGTCGCCTGGAGGTCAAACAACACAGAAACAGGGATGGTGGTGGATGCAGGAATGGGAGTTAAGTATTTTCACAGATGCTGATGATGCTATGAGTGGAATAGACATCTATCTACATATCTATGAAAATGTGTTTTACCCCCAGACCCACCATGGAATGCAATTTAAAAAGAGAACATTTCCTATTTAACCACATTGGATCGTAAACCTGAGTGGTGTTCAGGCAAAATTAGCAGCTAAATGGCAGCAACATTGTCCTCTGGAGGCTTTTATTTGTCCCTCTTACGCATCAGTTTTGGAAATGAGAGTTTGTGCTTCTCAGTGCTGCCACCCGGGTTGGAAGTAACCAATTATCGTCACAAATACTGCTTACAAAGGGATCAGATTCACTGCAAACCACCTGCATTTTTACAGATCTCTCAGTTTCCACCCTGCCACTGTGTTGCTATGATGTGTATTAGTAAGTGATTTAAAGTTTGCTATTATTAAGCCCCTTACTGAAGAGCCACATCTTAGCTGGGGGTGGCAGTGTTGGTGTTTCTGACCGGTTTACAGCTGAAGGAGTGGAAGTGCCTAGTTGGAGCTCAAGGTTGCCAGAGCCCTGTAAAAAATGGAAAAAATACACCTGTGTCTTCTGGTTGGTGTTTGCAGCTGCTTGATGTTTTCCTGTATTCCTCTGATACAAGCAATGCTGAGGTGATTGGTGGGGTGGGGCCCAGGGTAAGTGTCTCTTGCATGGGGGGCCAGGAGGGTACAAAGCACTTGCTCAGCCTGACAGCTCAGAGGAGGCGTTGGGGTCTCAGCTTTTGTCTGAGATTTGGTTTGTCTTGATGAAGATGGAGAACTGCTTGTTTATCCTATTGCTCTCATCCCTTTCCTTGGTCACCACAGAGACAGTAAGTAAATTATGTTTTACCTTGGCTACTGAGCTCCTTTTCACACAGTGGGTCGAGGGTTGGGGAGCTGTTCTCCAATGGTTGACGCAGACGCAGTCACAGTTTAGAAGCTGATGTTTATTTGTTCATGTTACACTTGCTTACCCACCTGGGCTCATTTTCCAGGGTGGACTGAACAGCATCAAGTTTTGTTGTGTTCAAACCAACAAAATTATAAATCTGTCACAGAGCATGTTAATGGCTAGAATGGTATCTGGAAATATTTTTCATTAATTATTTTACCCTCTCCTTTTGTGCTAACTAAGTTCAATAAATGATGGGTGGATTATTAATTTGATTTTGATAAACGCACATTTAAATTTATAAACACTTTTTAACAAATCAGTACAAATTCCATAGTCATGCATTTTTAAAAAATAAATAAATATTCATTTAATGATCTCTATATGGTTTAAGGCTGTTTTATGGCAATATTTTGAATATATTGTTGAACAGCATCACAATGGGATCATTTTGATGAGAAAATAAAATGAGTTTTACACAAAAAATTATGCAAATGTTTATATATTGTTTAAAAGGTTGATTATAAAGCTCAATTCTTCTGCTGTTCACTTAAATTTAACAAAGGGCTATGACATTTTTTTACATATTGTTAATAAATTAAAAGATTGTCTACATGTTCAGAATAAACTGTATTATAATATAATAAATAAAATATTAAAGTATAATATATAATATTTAAATATGTAAATTCATTAACTAAAATTATGAATGCTTATAATAATAAATAAGCAGTATATACATATATGAAATCACTTTTTATATTTTTATCATTTATAATAATTTTGTTAAGTTAGAATTGTGAAGTGAGACTGAAAGAAAGATCTGATTTTGGAAATTTTCAGGCAGTGTTCATGTCAACTTTTCATTTTAAATAACACAGTAAGTATATATAATAGCATAGTTAAATATATATAATAATTATATACCTAAAGAGGAAAAGAACAAAAAATATAACAATAAAAGTGTGGGTCTCCTAAGTTCTTGCCAAAGATCACAGTTTCAGTTCAGAAATTCATATATGACTGAATGAGCTTCCACCTCGGGATATAAACCTGCTTTTATTTAAACTAAATACCACTTTGGTGGTAAACATGGCAATAACTGAAATAATACAAATTAGAGAAAACTTTACTTAAAATTTTGATGGTTTGCTTTTTGCATTTAGAGAAAATAAAAATAGTGATTTTGATGGTATAAAATATTTATTAACAGTCGCAGTGACACTGTGAGCAGCTCTGGTGCCCGTGAAGCTTCAGCCTGCAGATCTGCCCTTGGCCCACTCAAACATAAATAAAATCCCTGTGTGTGTGTGTGTGTGTGTGTGCATGTTTCTGTAAATGTCTTTGTGTGCCTGAACGTGTGTGAGAGTGTACATGTTTGTACGGTGTATTTTTGAGTGCATGTATTTTGTGTGTCTGTGTGTTTGTTTCTGTGAGTGTCTGTGTGTTTTTGTGTGTTTTGTGAGTTGGTGCATACGTTTGCATGTGAGTGAGTCTATAAAGGAAGGTAGGGAGGGCGTGTTCAGGAAAGATGGCCTTATTGTGTGTGTGTGTGAGTGCATGTTTATGCATTTCTGTGTGTGTCTGATTTTCTGAGTGTGTTTTTGTGTCAGTATGTGTACATTTCTGTGGGTGTCTGTCTGTGTGTACATGTTTTTGTGTGTGTCTGTGTGAGTGTGTTTGAGTTGGTGTGTGTGTGCACATGTGAGGATCTAATTGCTTGTGTGTTTGTGTTTACGTGTGCATATGTTTATTTGAAAGTGCGCACGTGTGTGGCTGTGCATGACTTTGTGTTTCTATGCGTGACTACGTGTGTATGCAGATTTGTGTGTCTGTTTGTGCACACGTGTGAGTGAAGGTGTGTGTTTGTGTGCCTGTTTGTGAGTTGGTGTGCCCGTGTATGTGCATTTCTGTATCTACTTGTCTATATATGTGTGTATGTGTTTATCAGTTGGTGTGTGTGTGTGTGTGTGTGTGTGTGTGTGTGTGTGTGTGTGAGACGGAGTACAAGGATTCCTGGAGACTCCACACCTCCGTAACTCTAAACCAGATAATCAGTTCCTGACTGTGGTCATTATTAATGCTGTTCTTCTTTTATATGTTTTATTTAAAACATAATTTTACATTCTATTAATGCTTACACTTTGTTTTAAATGTCATATTTTTGAAGAATAGCAAAATAAAAACTATTATCTGCTGTATAAGTGGTGGTTACACAGGGTGTTGGCTGAGTGCAGTGGCCTGACATTTTACTCCCTGTGTTCCTCCAGACAGGAAGTGAGGCTGAGCAACGGTGTCCCTGTGCTGGAGGGTGGAGGTTTTTCTCATGAGGGAGAGTGGGACTGTGTGTGATGATAAATGGGATACAATGATGTTGCAGTGGTGTGTGTGTGACAGCTGGGGTGTGGAAAGGCTACTGATGCACCAGGAGTAGGCTCACTTTGGACCAGGAACAGGGAACATCTGATGATGATGTGGATTCGCATTGGTTCAGAGTCAACACTGAAGAACTGTAAACATCCAGGATGGGGAAAAGAATCAGGTCATAATGATGCCAGTGTCATCTGCTCAGGTAGGACATGAACAGCCAGTTGTTGATGATGTTACAGAAACTGCAAATAACTGAATTTCACAGGTTCTTAAACTGGACAATAAGTGAAATGCAGTCACAGAAAACCCGACTTATGGGGGGTCCACACCCCTGTTCCTGGGAGAGTGGAGATGATGAAACACCAGGAGACGTGGGTCCACGTAAAGCATGCCACTCTTGACCTGCAGGACGCAGAAGTTGTCTGCGCCTGGCAGCTGGGCTAGGATCCCCTGTGAAGGTCCTGGAGGAAGTTACTGCAGCTTGTAAAATCTCCCAGATGTGGAAAAAGGAGAGTTTTGGTGTAAAGGGAATGAATCGATAAGTTTCTGTCCAACGTCAGCCTCTGTAAGAAATGAACTGTCAAGATGACAATGAAGTGGGAACTGTGCTCAGGTGAGAACAAAATATTATGCAATTGTAAAGAACTTCAGCACATTTATTTAACACTACCACCATGTACTGTTGTCATCAGTATTTATTTTTTAACTTAATAAACATTATATTTATATTAATTTTGTCTGATTTGGATGATGAGATCTGGTCGCTTCCTGCTTTTGCTTGCCTGTCTCTTGTGTAATATTCTGTGCCCTCCTGCTTCCCATCCACCCAGGTCTTTGTGTGTGAATGTGCAAAAAAAGCTTAATAGAAATGGGATTTTTAAGAACAGCATTAATCGATTTAAATAAAAATATATACAGTGGCATCTCACAAATTTTGAGTAAAGTTGGATAGCAGTCCAGGACTCAATAACCTTCCATTCGGTCTTCATGTTGCTGATTGTGCTGGATTCTAACTCACCAGGTTTCATGTTTTCATAAATTTTAAGTTCTGTTACTGTCTGTGTCACATGCAGGACACACAGATGCCAGGCTTGTGGGTGGCCCTGACTTCTGCTCAGGGAGGGTGGAGCTACAGTACCTCAGTGAGTGGGGCACAGTGTGCAATCCATCCTGGGATGCGGTGTGAGCAGCCAGTCGTCTCGTCAGCAGCTGGCTGTAAGTGGGTGTTGTGGCTGTACAGGGGAGGGCCTGGTTTGGAGAGGGAGCGGCACCATCTGGGCTGGATGTGTTTGACTGCCAGGGGGAATGAGACGACCTCCCAGTGCAATTGCTTCTTCATGGAGCCGAGCTAGAGTGTTTCACAGACACGACGCTGGAGTTATCTGTGAAGGTGAGGACTGCTGTGCTCATCACTATACCTGTAGGAGAGAGAGAAGCTCATGGTCACTTGTCAAAGACTGAGCTGTTCCTGGTTTGAGATTCCTTGTAAAAGTAGTAATATTTCTGCAGGATCGTCTTCTCCAGCCCCAAGATGGATCTGTTCAATTGCCTGGAGAGTAGCTGCTGTGTGGGGCTGCAGGTTTTCTACCAGCACAACTGGGATCCAGAGTTCACCTGGAAGAGCTCAGGGAGGTTCTCTGTGGTGCAGACAGTTGGGCTGTGGCTCTGGCAGAGAAGTTTCATAACACCTCCCAGTCTGGGACAGGAGACAGTGATGTGTGTCTCCACAGGATATCATGCTCTGGGCAGGGTTCCTCAACTGGGGAACTGCAGTGCTCCACACACACCTCACAGGATCCATGCCACACGTGGCCATAAGGTGTTCCAGTGAGCGCCACACGGCTTATTACCTCTTTACACCTTCATGATGAAAATTGTGTGTGGATATGGACGGATATTCCTGGTTATTTTAGAACAATATTTTCCGTAACATTTTCCCTCCTTCCTTCCCCAGAACACATGTCCCTGAGGGTTGGTGGGGGGATGGAGGCGGTTGTGCAGGAGGCCAGGTTTTCCACCAGGGCCCTGGGGACAGTGTGTGATGACCTTGGGGACCTGAAGGATGCTCAGGTGGTGTGCAGGCAGCTCCAGTGTGGGGATCTTGCCTCCTCCACCCTTTAGTCCCGAAATGGGTCCATCTAAGCTGGATGAGGTGGACTGTGTGGGTGAATGAGTCATCTTGTGGACTGTCTTTTCTATACAGTGGGGACAGCATGACTGCTCTCACAAGGAGGAGGATGTTGGAGTTGTTTGTTCAGGTCACCCTGCCTGTGAAGTTAAAGCTCCAAAAAGAGGAAATTTACAGGTTAAAGCAAGTACTACTTTTACACACAAGTAATATGGATACAGTGGCAAATCTCTACCTTAAATGTACATGTAATATTGATGAAGGTAGAAATATTGTGTATATTTTAAATACTGTTTATGATTTTGTGAGGTCTTTGTCCGCAGCCTTTCCTGAAACTGCACCCATATGACCGCTATGCAATAACAGGACACACCAGGGAGGGGGGGTGAAAATTTTATATTGTCACATCAGGATCCTGATCCAACAAGAAGACACTAGCAAAACATCAGTGCTCTCCAATCAAGTGTTGTACACAAATTTCAGGTTTTGGTCCATGTTCTAAGAGTACAAAGATCTGGAGGCTGGCTGAAGGTTGTTCTAGCTGGAGGTTTACTAATATCTGGGGAAATGTTTGTTTCAATCAAATGGACAGGAACGCAACAAATCTAATATGTCAGCAACTCAACTGTGGGAAGAGTGGGACCGTTTCTGGATACAAGAGTCACGGCTGAAAGTGGGGGAGCTCCAAACTGGCTGGATCATGAGATGCGTCGCCCACATGACTCCACCCTGTGGAATTGTCCATCCTCTCCCTGGGGGGGTCAACAAGTGTGAAGCTAATGAAGTGGCCAATATTACCTGTGAACGTGAGTCAGTTTATTTTCTGGTCCTTTTATTTTGATCCTTTAATTCTGACTGTTTTTGAACTAATAAAGCAATTTTTGTTTATATACATGTAACGCAATCAATTTTAAGCAAACATTTATGTCTTCTTCTATCAGAAGGTCCTGCAGTCTTTAAATATTTTTCATAGCAAAATAATGCTTACTTGAACTTAAACAGGCGGCTACATTTTGTAGGTTCCCATGTTTTGTTTCTTTAAAAATCAGTAAAATAACAATAGCATTTAATATTAATATATTTTTATTTTTCTTTCCAAAGCTGAAAAAAGACTGTGTTTCACAGCTGTTCTCACGTTCTTGCTGTTGACAACTGTGAATCTGTGTTCAAGTAAGTTCATTTATTTTTTTCATAGCAAAAATAATGTTTATTTGTATTTAACCATATGGGCCACATTTTGTAAGGTTCCCATGTTTTGTATATAACACAAAAATAACATTGTTTGTAATGAATATTAATACGTTTTTATTCTACTTTCCAAAACTGGAGAGACCAATAAACCCACATAGCCCCTTCAGTAAGTCTTCTGCTGCTGACAACCAGAACTCTGTGTTCCAGTAAGTTCACTTGACGCTTTCAGGTTTTTTATGCTAGTGGCTAGAATCATGACAGAGAAGATAACCTCTTATCTTCAGTCAATCACAGCCTTATTTACCCCAGGCCTGCCCTGACACTGCAAGGTTAACAGAGAGTGTTCAGGAGGCAGTGAAGCTGTGGTATGAGGGTTCCTGGGGGACCATCTGTGATGACTTCAGGGACATGAAAGATGCCCTATGGTCTGCAGACAGGTGGGCTGTGGGGCAGCTCTGGAGGCTCATGGGAATGCTGCCTTTGGGAGGGGAAGTGGTCCCATCTGGATGAATGAAGTGAACTGCAGGGGTGATGAGCTCCAATCAGGACTGTCCTTCTTGGGACCACAAGACCTCCTGTTTCTCATTGGGCAGGATGCTGGTGGTTCTACCTGGTGTAGACTTGCTGTGCAGCTTGATTTATTCCTAACGACTATGCTGTAAATGGCTGAGTTACTGCACTTTTAGGTTAAAAAGATGAAGTAATGAAAGGTAAACAGTAATAACACTATGGAAGTCACCAAACTGTATTAGCATTAATGTGGTCCTTTTGTACCTTTAAATTTCTTTTAATTTTCTCGCGCTGTTGAACCAAAGGCTTCAGGAGGAGCTTGTGCTCTTCTGAGATTCTGAAAAGGACGCAGAGGCTAGGGTAGCACAGGGACAAAGAAGGGCTGGCACCTGCTGTCAAGCAAAGCTTTCAACCCCCCAGTAGAAACTCTTTGAACAAAACAGAGGTGGTGGTGGGCTGGTGGTTTATTAATGGGAAAATCACTGCTGTAGAGAGTCTTGACAGCAGCTCATATGCAGGTGATAGATGAAAGGTGCATGGCCAGGGGTTTGGTAGAATAATTCTCTCCCAAAATAAGAGAGAACACAGCTTTGGATGAAGTTTTTGATTAGAAAAGCCGTGAAATTCAGTTTAGCTGGAGTAAAGTGACAGCCTGACTTTCCTGGCTGCTTTCAAACATTTAATCACACAGCAAATGTGTTTTGTTTTGCTTTTCAGTTCCTTGTCTTGAACGCACAGCTACAACAGGTAAAGAGTAAAACAATGTTTCATTCTCTGTGCCTGTATAACTGGTTGGGACTCTGCACTCAGTTTAGTGTGCTTTCAGAATTCCAGAAACATCCAAAACTACATCTTCACAACTACAGTAAAAACAAGGTATTTCTGTTTCCTATTTGCTTGTGTACACAGCACAAAGCTAAACTACAAAACCATTTGAGGGGAAACAGGGAGCAAATTCTTTGGTCAGGGTCTCAGTCTGTTGACTTTCAGGTCCACCCAGTTCTCACACAAACCTTGCGTCTACCAGATATTCCTGGTGCTGGGGGCTCTTTCCCAAGTTACTGGTGCTGCTGGCTGGATGAAGAACAGAACAGTGGTGCTTAAAGAGAGGTACACAGAAGAACAGACTGTTGACCACATTACTGTTTCTAGATAAAGTATAAAATTGGCAATTTTTGTTATTAAGGTTTAGGTTAGACAAAATTGAATACTATTCCTGTGTCTGTGTGACTTCCTTACCAGCCCCAAAATTGTGGGGCCCCCACCCCTGCATGAGGGCATCTATGAGAAAATAGAGGCACAACATGGCAAGAGGAGAGACATACAGAGTATCTTGGTAAAAGTGTGAGAACATCCCACTGTTCTTCTCTATATTTAGAAAAAAGATGGCAACAGAGACAATGGATGGATGGACAGACAGACCTGACTGGAGGACCCTCATAGCTATTTCTCTGATAAACAACAGACATTGTTGTCTCAGTTGGGTGAGAAAGTCCAAATTCCAGGACAGTGGGCGTGCCCTGCAGTGACCTCCAAAGCCTCCCCTAACAGCCCACAGGCTGTATACTATTGGAACACACGGAAAAGTTAAAAAAATTACCAGAATGCATACTATTTCTGATATGAATATGTTGCTGTATTATGGTATAAAGGAGGTGAACTGGGCTGTGTTGGGAGATGGAATAAGGAAATGAACTGGATGAGAGGCAGGGGTGACAGTGAGGAGCAAGAGGGAGGTTAGCAGCCTGAGGTTAATAATACTTGCAAAGAGTAATAATAAGTTGAAGTGGCAGAGAACCATACACACACACACACACACACACACACACACACACACGTGCAAGCTGAATGCCACTCTAGCATCTACTTCTAAATGCAACAATCCTTTAAAGTTTGTCAGTAGATAAAACTTTAGTTTTATACATGCAGTTTGGGTAAACTGCTAACTTGGAGAAAGTCCCACAATTTTTCCACCACTTGCTGGTCCATTTTAATGCTGTTTATGAGACATTCTCCAGCAGATTAAACCATCTGCAAGCAAGTATAAAAACTTCTTCCAACTGTAACCTTATGGTTATCAGAGCTCAGACACCACACAAGAGCCTCACAGCTGCAGGGCTGTAAACCCTCCCGGATGAGAGACAACAGCCAATGGGGAGGAAGAAGATGCTGAGGATAAGAGCGTCACATAGCTCTCGTGGGTGTGGGCGTTTGTTGCTCGAACCGCACATCCTGTCTTCTCTCAGAGTGTGAGAGGCAGAAGCAGAGCAATTATGCATCTTCTCTGGGAGGATGGGACTGAGCTTTTCTCCTTGTAGGAAGTAAACTTTCTCCGAGGGGGTATGAAGAGCGTGGAGGACAGGCAGACCTCTGTCAGGTAGGGGCTGAGCTCTGTGGGCTCTTCACTGATAAGCCAAAAGCAACCTGGTTAAACTGGCATTGCAACTATAGTCAAGCTGGTAACTTCTGGATCATAACTACTTTTTGTTTCACATTTCATTCATTTACTGCCTTTTCTTTCCTTTTTATGTCAGAATGTAATAATCACAATGAAAAAGGTAAATGAAAATGTTTAAGCTGCGCTCTAGGGAAAGATGAGAAGTCAATAGACTATGATGATGTTTTCTCTGTGGGAGAAAAACAGCGCAGTTGGTCTACTTGGTGATTTTCTGTTGGTCATCCCAGTGCTAGTATCACTAATGACCATGAAACATAATCAGTCATTAGTATAAAAAAAGTTCTTCACATTAATGTAAAGTATAAATGAAATTTAGAGAGAATCGTTAATAGCAGCAGTGAGTAAAGAATGAGAGGAAACTGTTTGTGAGAAACAGGTGGTTTTCTCCTGTCTAGCTATAGAGGGGCTGCGTACAGAATACACACAGCAGAGATCGATGATGTTGTTACTGCAGCATGCAGAGTGCAGGTAGTTTGTTAAATGAATAAATTGCTTATTGTGTTGGGATGAAAACTTTTAAAATTCTGACTGAATTCTTTAAATGAGTGAAGTTGTGTGTATTGAGCTGAAGACCCCTGTAGGAACTGGGTGACTTTCTGTTCCAGGTCCAGACTCACTGGAATAGAGAACACAGCAGAGGACTATGATGATGTTGTGGTGTGGTAGAACAGAGTCTCAGGTGTCACCAGGTACCTTGTTTCACATCTAAGATGGACCTGGCGGAATTTTCTCCTCTGTTGGTATTCGCCTACAGAAAATATTTTTGATTCTTTAATTTTATGCAATTTGCATACTTGGATTCTTGAGTAATTCTTTTCAAAAGTGACAGCACTTTTACTTGAGTGTTGTTTTTGGCTACCCTGCCTACATCTGCTGTGTACAAAGATGTGAGTGACAGTGTTCTGCTGTGTCCATGTAGGGACAGAGAGTGCTGACCACCCCTGGGTTACCTGCTGACACACTGACTATGATGATGTGGGTGACCGGAGGATTCAGAAAGTCACAGGAGTTCGTAGTGACTGACATTCCAGTCTGAGTCTGAGATTTCTGTTCCAATCTTCCCAGCAAACTGGATTCAGATGTGATGCATGTAAAGTTGCTGGTGATACAATTAAATCTGATGTTTGTTTTTGAAAAGCTACACCCCTGAAACAAAAAGTAAAATTATACAGATTGTGGTAAAATATATACAAATATTTGTATATTTTCAGTCCTTTTGTACCTTTTGGGTTACATTTGAAAATATGTATTGAAATCAAAATCAAGTTGTTAATTCTGACTTTTCAGTTTTTTGTTGTCACAAATGCCTAAAGCTTACAATTTAGTGACTGTGAAGCGGCATCAGATATACCAGTATGTTTTATGGCAATAATGTTAGAGTGCACAGGTGAATTTGTTTAATTGGAACCATTTTATTTTAATTTAATGTTCAAATTCCTGATAATCCCAGACAGAGGAGATGTAAAGATTATAAAAAAAGATAGACAAATAAGAAATGTTTCAATAGCACAGGCAGTGAACATGACTTTCTGGAATTAGTAAATTGCGAATTACTAACACATATATTTATTGCATGAAAATTATGACTTTTATGGATACAAACACTGTCCAGTTTATATTTTATTCTTAATATCCTTGTTTCCCCCCTTAAGTTTTGTAAATTCCTGGCTTTCAGTTTTAGCAGAAATTACTTGAAACTTTTTTTTTCTTATTGTGGCCCACAGGTGGCAAGTTAAAATGCACCTCAAAAAGTGTTTTGAAAGCAAGTCTGTGTGCTCGTGTGTTATTCTGTTATTAATGTTGCCTTCATATTCATTTGGGAAGTTTTATGTAATAAAATCTGACCCTCAATATTTGGTTACTATTTCATTAATTACTTTCTAGGTCACTAAGGTCCACTGTAACTTTTTGTTAGTTACTGGTTATTTTTTTAATAATTTAAAAAATAATAATCCAGCAGAAACAATAAATAACATTATTTTGGTTTAGCGTGTGCCAGGAGCTCAGAAACCACAGGAGGGCCTTACAGGTGCAGTGCTGTCACCCCTCAGATGAGTGCAGATGAATACAGAGGAAGATCATGATAAACTACAGCAAAGGCTGGAGGCCACTGCCTGTACCGCTGCAGTGTTGACCCGAATTCTTTACCGCCTCACAGCTCACCTGGAATCACATCAAAGGGAATTAAAGCAGCGACAAGCAGCTCACTGATACATTATCGACATGCTGCTTCACAAGTTTATATTAAGCAAAACACACACCTGCTAGTTGGAAGAAGCACACCAAACTCTTCCACTCTTGTATTAAAATTATTAAATACCCTAAGCTCTCACTATCTTCTGTCTGCCTCAGAAACAAATTTGATGCTTCACAGCTGTCTGGTCTATTAATTCATCTTATTTAATTTTTAAATTTTAGATACTAAAGATTCTTACTTTGAAACAACAGTAGAGTCGAGTTAAGGGACTGGTGTGCAGGAGAAAAGGTTAAAAAAGTTGATTTTTAAACTGTGGCGGCTGAATGATGAAAAGCCCAGAGTCACTGAAGCTATGAATAGCCCCACACAGGAACAGCATGGTTTTGGAGCAAATTAGCTCATTAAGACACTGGGAGCAGCTTCACCCGAACTGAGGTGAACGTGAATAGAGGAAAAGTAACAAACATCTATCTATCTATCTATCTATCTATCTATCTATCTATCTATCTATCTATCTATCTATCTATCTATCTATCTATCTATCTATCTATCGCTTTGGTGTGGTCTGGAGGGCATGTTCTGTGGTGTTGGTGGTGGTCGGCGGGACGCGGCTGTGTGTGGTGGTGCTCTTTCTGTTTCTTTCTCTCTGCTTACTGTGCTGTCATTGTTACTCAAAGTCTTTCTGTTGCAAGAGGGCGCGATGGTTGTTATCTAAGAGCGTGCCGGATGGCTTTTTGCCCCGTAGTTTCTAACCTTTCGAGAAGGCACACTGTGAAGTTGGTGGTCAAACCGGTGGTATTTGTGGAGGTGTGTGTAATGGCGGCCGGAAGGGTGGTGGGCTGCAAGAACGTGAAGTTGGCTTCCCAAATGAATAAAGCAATCGTGGTTTTTTTGGACGATGAAGTGATGGTGCCGCGACTTATCGAGCAAGGCTTGAGGAGAATGGAGCCTGCTGCAGCAATAATGGCTGTGGAAACCCAAGAAAGGCCATAGAGAGAATAATGAAGGTGCGCTGGCTGAGGCTGGTGACACACCTATACCCAGTATCCCTGGTGAAGGGGCCTCTGTCCTTGAGAAAGGACTACCAGCTGGGATGGAGGAGGCATCCACCACTGAGGCTGCAGGAGATCTGTGGCGATCAAACTGACAACAGGCTTGTTTTGGTTCCAAGTAAGGGTGCAGCATTGTTGAATAGTAGATGCATGTCTCCTAGAGGTGCAGCACTGCCCACTAGTATGCCCATTAAAGATACAAATAAAGGTGCTTCGGGTTTGAAGTTGGAATTTAACCAAAACCTCAGCAGGAAGGAAGGGACAACTGCAAAGAGAGCAGCAACAACTGGGGTAGATATGTTGAATGTGTAGATGCGCGAGGGATTGAGTGGTTGTGTTAAGTCCCCGCGATGGGGTCGCTAGAAAAGAAAAAGAAGCAGTGGAGCCTACCATGGAGCAAAGAAAGTTTACTGTCAGAATGTTCAGTCAAAAAGCAAATTAAGCCGGATAAAAAGGGGGATCTTGCTGACAGTGACGAAAGTGAAGAGGGTGAAGGGGATAGCGATTCGAACACATCATGCAGGAACCTCTTAATACCAGGTTCACAGTTTAATGGAGGGTACAGCATTATAGCATTAGAAAGTTGTTGATTATACAGAGGGAGGTCAACCAGGATCATTTGACCTTGACCTTTTGAGCTCAGCGAGACATACAATACTGTCAACCTAGGGATGAACCCGAAGGAGACAACCAGATTAAAAAATGTAATGACTAAGGTATGTAAGATCCTTAAGGATAAATCATGATGGGTACTTCAGTCACGAGAAGAAACCGCTTCTATTTCTGATGTACTTTTTATTTGTTTGTTTGCTGTATAACCATGACTAACCCATATGTGCTAAGGCTAATAAATATCAATGTGTCAGGGCGACAGCAAAGGAGGTTGGAGAGTTTGATTTACTACAGCAAAAGGGAGCAGATATGGGTTTCTTACAGGAGAACCACTCTCAGATTTGAAGAGCCCACTGGGTGCAGAATGAATGGTATTTTTAGTCAGCGGCAACCACCATGAAAGTAGGGTGGCTGTGCTAGTCAGAAGAAATACGTTGTTACAGTCGCAGACAGTCACTGAAGTCATGGCGGGAAGACTCTAGTAAGGGCCGTGCTAAGAAGAAGGCCCAGCCATTTGTTATATTTTTACTGATTATTTACACACTTAATAAAGCAGCACTGACAGTGGGTTTCTTTTGAATTACTAAGAGGGGTTCTGGGTGGGCCCAGTGACACAGATCATGTTAGGTGGAGATTTTAACTGCAATAAGAAGACTGTGCCCCAGATAGGTGAATAGGCTGAGCCACACTTGGGGTCAGTCAGGGTACTTAAAGGAAATTATCGCTAACTAACAGTTGCACTTGAAGACTTAACATGGGGAAAAACCCAGGAATTGATAGGTTACCAGTGTAATTTGGCTGTAAACATTTTGTCTTTGCTGGTATGGATTCTTTTTCCAAATATGCGGATGAGCCGATCCGCTGTGGCAACCCCTGATGGGGATAAATGAAAAGTTGGTACAGGAAAGACTGCAAATGTGTCAGCTGTCGGAGAGCGGTCATCACACTACTGCCCAGAAAAGGGAACCTCCTCCTCCTGAAGAACTGGCGGCCAATAAGGCTGCTGTGCAGGAACTACAAAAATACTCTAGGATCATAATGAGATTGAAGAACATCATGGGCAGCACCATCAACCCACATCAGTCTTACTGTGTGCTGGACAGACAAATTCACAATAACATTTTTGTGCTGAGGGACATCATTTCTGCACGAAGCACTTAAACTGATGTTGGAATCTCTCGCAGGACCAGAAAAGCTTTTGAATCCCACGTGACCATGAATATTTACTTGCTGTTTTAAGATCCTTTGGCTTAAGTAAAACTTTTTATAAAATATCAAAATGCTGTATTACAATGTATTTGGGGGTCCTAAAAATCAATGGATGATACAGGCCTTTTGATGTAAGTAGGAATATATAAATAGGGGTGTCCTCTCTGTCTAAACATGCAATATATGCTATCTCTATTCAGCCATCTTTGGCAACTTGAGAAAAACTTGCAGGGATTCACAATTCCTCTGTGCAAAGACCAAAGTTTTAAATTTCTGGCCATGCAAGATGATGTATCATTGTTTTGTTAAGTCCAGTGCAGATGTTGTGCTGCTTGTGAATGCCTAAGGTGGTTTGTGCTGAAAGACTTTTGGCCACATTAATTGGGGGACAGGAACGGGCACTACTGGAAGACTGGGCACATTGTCCACTGCCAGTCTTACACCATAGTTAGAGGAATAGGAAAGCTGCTCCCTTTGAGTTGTGCTGGGTGATGAGGACCTTGGTAAAGATAACTGGAGGCACCTTGAAATAATTTGAACTGTTGAAATGGTATGATTTACCAGTTCAAACTTCTTTCCTTAGAGGTGAGTCCTATTGTCAACAATTTAAGGTTTCCCATGTTGTGGCACAAACTGATGAGTGTTAATATCCACCTCCATGTTATATAAAAACCTAGGTTCACTTTCTGGAACAGCATAGCCAAGAAAGGGTCATTCCATTACCGGTGAAGAAAGAGGGTGAGGAGCTATCAATGTATGCAGTAAAGAAAGATGCTTCAGCAGATTATGTTTTAAGGGAAAGTGCCTTGTTTCTGCCTGAGCCTGCAACTTGGAAGAAGTTAGTCTTTTTCACCTCTACATCAGATTGAAAAATTTTGGCTTGATGCAAAGATAAGTACGGATGTGAGTAAACTTGACCTATCTCCCTACCCATAAACGATAGGAGGACTTGTTGCTGACCTGAGTTCTTTTTGAAGTGCGCCATCCAATTGCTTCCTATCTTTCATGCAGACTAAAACAAGTAGAGATTAACTGGGGACTTAGACAAAGCCACTTGAAAACAGACACTGAGGCTTTTTTTTTCCAAGCTTTGAGGTCAAACCTTAGAGGGATTTGACAGGTGTGGGGAAGGATTCCATTTTTAAAGTTCAAGAGGAGAAAACGTGCTTTTTAGGAATGCTGACCAAGGCAAGGACTTACATCTTGTGTGTGAAGATCTCCTACTAACATATTTAAAAAATACTTTTGAAACACCATGGAAAGGTAAATTTGAAGTAGCAGGGATGGTCAGATCAGCATGGAGAGAATTCTACAAACCTCCAAACAATAAGAGAGGCCATTTTGTAAAAGTGGAATTTGATGTAGACTTCCATTGCAACTAACGTGGTTTTAACTAAAAAATCCATATAATGACAAAGGGGTATAGACCCACAAGATTCAAGAGATTCAGTATTATTTGAAATATAAGAACAACACAGCATGTTGTCCCTATGAAAGTTTTTTTGTTTCTGGGCATCCCAAAGTAAAATATATAATATGTTTAGTGAAAATAGCAAGGTACAGAATAGTCGAGGAGGAAAACAAATAAATAATAATAAATAAGAGAGTACAAACTTAATAAGTAGGAATAGGGAAGTATACATCGGGGTTAAAATGCGCCAAAAACCAACATGACAAACAACCAAAAACCTACAACCACAGACTAAACCTACAGCAACAAAATGCAGCTAGAAACAGACGGATTTCTGCCACAATGGTGTACAGACAGACAGACAGACAGATAGGACCCCCGATCAGACTGTTCCCATTGCTCTCAGGGAGGGAGCTGTAGTGGTTTTTCAGTTTTATTTTATGGGGGAAAAACTGTTCTGGAACCGTTTCTTCCTGTCCCGAACGCTTTGCCGCTCTTCCCGGATGGGGAGCAAGGAGAATAGTTTAGGCTGGGGTGACTGCTGTCCCTCTGGAGTGTGCTGGCGCCTCTTCTTGCAAAGGGCTGGGTGTGGAGGTCCTGCAGGGCTGGCAGATCAGTCCTGGTGATGGTTCAGCTTGGATCATCTTTGCAGACCGTGCCAGAACAGAGCTGTCGGGGCCCGCAAAGAGTACCAGCCATACCAGGCTGTAAACAGCCAGTCAGGATACTTCTAATCAGAGGACCCCAGAAGGACAAGCATCCCACAAACGCTTAACCTCCCTAGCTGACTGAGAAAGAAGAGGCGCGTTGTCATTTTGATGATGACGTTGGTGCGCCGTGACCAGGACAGTTCTCAGTGATGTCAACTCCGAGGAACCTGCTGTTCACTCTCCACTTGGGCGCCAGTAGAGATAGCTGAGGCTGCCCCTGCTGTCTCCCCGAAGCCCACCCATCAGCTCCTCCTTTGTTTTGTTGACGAGATGGAGGCTATTGCCCCCACCCACAGGTCAGGCTCACCTCCTCTCTATAGGCCTGGCCAAGCATGAGCTGGGGGTGTATATCACTTTTATCATCTGTTTTTATATTGTTCAAGACCAAGAATTATTTTCAGAGCTATGAATGAAAGATGAATAATTTTTGTTGACTGGAAATTTATTTGCAGTCTGAAATATGATAAAAAGTTCTAAACAAAAGGATTCAGCTGTTAAATCATTTATTTGGACATGAAACCAGTCGCATCTAAAAAGTCGCAGAAGAACAAGCAAGTTGGTACTACCAGAGCCCATGTAGCCTTTTGTGTTTTCAAAGTCTATGTTACAGTTTAGGTAAAACTAGAGTATGTATTATTATAAAAATGATGTGTAACATTGAACAGTTTGAAAAGGTTTGGGAGGAGAAGTGCTGTGCTCCATTGTTGGAGGGGCAGCTGTGCGAACCCAGCAAAGCTGAATGTTCATTTGTAGACAACTGTAAGGAGTTGAGGAATCACCGAAGGATTCATTAAGGTTGTCTGATTTAACTTATAGTGTGTAGGGTGGAGTATGGGGTTTGGGGGGGATGTACAGGGTGGTGGCTCCTTTCTAGTGCTGTGGAAGGAAACTATAAAATGGTATTCCATTGGTTTTAGTTTGTTTTGTAGAGTTCTGTGTTTGTTCTATTTTTCTGTTTCAAACTGTTGTATATTCTTTCTTTTTTCTCTCATCTACTACTTGGTCATTTGAAATCAATAATCATTTCTGATTTGGTAATATTCTACTTGATATAATAAAAACTCATCTATCTATTCAATGTGCCTGTAGTCCAGACCTCCCAGAATCAAATTTCTGTTTAAAAAGATTGTTTCTTTTTTACTCAGATTGGACTATAAATCTGAGTGAGTTTGTGGAAAATTTGCAGCTATTACAGCAACATTGTCCTCTTGGGCTATCCATCCTTTCTGTATCAGTTTTTAAATGAGAGCTGCTCAAAAAGCTGCCTCAGTGCTGTTACCTGCTGGAAGATTGTTGTCAGAAATATGGCTGATAAGAAGGCATCAGATTCACTATAAAACCAATTTATTTTATGCATGGCCTTTCTGTTTCACCCCAGTTAGGACTGTGTTGCTATGATGTGGTATGAAGGCTGGCAGTGTCAGTTTTGCAATTTGTTGTTTGCTTAAGCTCCTAAGAGCCACATCTAGCTGGAGAGCAACGTTGGTGTTTTCTTGACTGGTTTACAGCTCGAAGGAGAAGTCAGGTTGGTCAGTGTTGTGTCTGTAACATGGAGAAAATACACACAGCATGGAAGCCAGGAGGGTGCCAAAGCACTTGCTTAGCCTTGAGAAACCCCGAAGTGAAGTTTGGGGGTCTCAAATTTCTGTTTCCAGAACAGGTGGTTTGTCCTGATGAAGATGGAGAACTGCCCATTTATCCTATTGTTTCTCATCTTCCCCGGTCACCACAGACAGTAAGTACTGTGTTTTTAGACCTCAGCTAAGGAGCTTTTCACACAGTGGGTTGGTATCGGATCAAGTTCTCAATGGTTGACCAGCAAAAGCCAAACCAGTCACACATTTATAGGGTCAACATTTATTCATTTGCTTTTGCCTAATCCGTGCTCCTTTTACAGAATTAGACAACAGTACCACTTAATGGTGAGGGATCCAAACCAATAGCCTCATAAATCTGTCAAATGCTACAGGGCAAGTTAATGGCTAGAATGAACATTTAAATGTGGTTTCACAAATCATCTACCTTCCCCAGGTTTAAGTTAGTTCAACAATGAAGCCATTAAGCTTTGCACACTTTAACAAGCTGCAATTCATCAATTGTATTTGTTAAAAATAAATCTTTAATGACTTGTGGTTTAAGACTGGTGTAGCAAGGGGTCATATTAAATGTATTGTTCAACAACATCACAATGTGATACTTTCAAGATAAATTAAAATTAGTTTACACCAAAATTATGTGAGTAAGTATGCATTGGCCTGTGCTATTGATTATAAACCTAAATTTCTAAAAGTTCACTTTAATAAATAATAATATTTTTGAGCCTTTATAACAAAAGTTAAATGCAAAGTGGGGATATCTAGAATAAAATATATCATAATATATAAGTTAATTATTAAAATATTCAATTATAATATATAATGCATATTTTGCAAATATTGTTACTATTATAAATTATGTAAAATACATGAATTGACCACACATCTGAAATTATTTTAATTTTTATTGTAAAAATTATTTTAGAATTCCAAAGCACGGAGCAAAAGATCTGATTTAAAATTATAAGTTTAACTTGCATAAATAAGACACAATATATACAGAATAATATAGTTAAATACATATATAATTTGATTCAAAGAGTAAAAAGTGAAGAAAAAAGTAAAATAAAAGTGTGGGTTCCCTAAATTCCTTGGCAAGACAGCTTTTCTTTGAAATCATAATTAAATAAGCCCAAAATCAGGTATAAATCCTCGTTTCTAATTTTTAAACTTTAATAAGCTACTGGTGGAAAAACATAAGTAAACAACTGAAATAATACAGTTTAGAGAAAAATTTTACTTAAATGTTTATGGTTTGTTATTTGCATTTAGAGAAAATAAAAGTAGTGGATTTTGGATAATATAAAAGATTCATTGACAGTCGCAGGAGACACTGAGCAAGCCTGTCGAGAGCCTGTGCCTGCGAGTCTGGCTCTGCTCACACTGCTGTGTGTGCAAGGCACGCAGGTGTGTGTGTGTGTGTGTGTGTGTGTGCTGGTGTATAATAGGAATCCAGGACCTACCTCTGTAGAACCACACAGCCCTAGCTGGTCTGATGGATGCATTATACACGTTGTTTTTCTTTTATATCTTTTATTGAAATGATAATTTTACATTTTATTCATGTTCATACTATACTATGTTTTTATAATTTGTTGATTAGCAAAATAAAACCAGTAATCTGCTGTGTGGGTGTGTGGAGTTACACTGCGTAGTGATGGCTGGAGTGCAGTGGCCCACATTTATGCTCTGTGTGTTCTCCAGACAGGGAAGTAAGGCTGAGCAACGGTGGAAGTCCCTGTGCTGGGAGGGTGGGAACTGTAAAAGGCGATCAGATATGAATGACGCCGGTGTAGGTGCAGATGGAAGGTTGTGGAGATGCCAGTGGCAATAAGCAAGGCTTTTTGGAGCAGGAACAGGGAACATATGGATGGCATTTAGAACTGCACAGGTTCAGAGTCAACACTGGAAGGAGTGGTGGACAGAATGAACAGATACATTTCAGATCAAGGCCTGAGGATGCCAGTGTTTTTCGCTCTGTAGGGACAAAACAGCCAGTTGCTGATGATGTCACAGAAACTGCAAAATAACTGAATTTCATTATACTCAAACTACAACAAATCTGTTGAAATGGCCTCAGGTGAACCTGACCAAGAAGTCCCACGCCTCGGCTCAGAGATGTGAAATGCAAGGACCTCACCTGGTTTCAGTGTAAAATTCTTGACCTGCAGGATTATGCAGAAGTTGTTCTTCGGCAGCTGGGCTGGGGGATCCTGTGGCTCCTGAGGTGTTAACGTTGGCATCCACCCATGTGGAAAGAGGAGTTTGCAAAGGTTCAATTTTTCTGTCCCAACCACAGAACTGCCTTTATTTATCAATGAAATGTGGGGAATCCTATGCTCAGGTGAGACTAAATATTATGTGGTGCATAGTTTTTATTGCCAAAATATTCACATTTACTATCACCATGTGCTGCTGTTTATTAATGTTATTTATTTTATATTTATAAAATATCCATATTTTTATTTATTTTAAAGTATTTATTTCATTTATTTACCAGTCCCAAAGCTTAGGGCACAGTTTAGAATGATATTCAGGTGCAAATGAGACTCAAAACTACAAATGTACAAAAAAGTTTGTATAGACAATTTTATGGAGAATTAGTAATACATTTGAATAAAAATGGATAGTAAACAGTGGCATCAAATTTCTGCATGAGACAGGTTCAACCCCACGACCTTTCAGTTTTTTAATGATGTTGATTTACTGGATTCTGTGAATTTTAAGTCTTGTTACTGTTCTGTGTTAAAATTAATGAAAGCAGGCCAGGCTGGCAGGGTGCCCCTGACCTCTGCCTGCAGGTGAGCTGAGGGAGCCACCATGATGTGTTTGAGTGGAAGGAGACTATCTCCAACTGTGCAATTTCTTCATGAAGCTGAGCTAGTGGCTCAGACACTATGCTGGAGTCATCTAGAAGGTGAGGAAGTGTGCTCATCAATTATACCTGGTAGGAGAGAGAGAAGCTCATGGTCACTTTGTCAAAGACTGAGTTGTTCCTGGTCGGAGATTCCTTGTAAAAGCAGTATTTCTGCAGGATTGCCTTCTCACCCTGATGGGATGGTTCGATCAGAGAGGTTGTGCTGTGAGTAAGCAATGATGTGTGTCTCACAGGATATCAGTGCTCTGGCAAAGAGTCTCAACTGGGAACTGCAGTGTCTACTACTAATACCAGCTGTGATCCATGCCACACGTGCCATAGTGTGTTCAGTGAGGGCCACACGCTTATTACTCAGCACCTCATAATAAATATTGCATGGATATGAATGGATGATCATGGTTATTTATTATTACCATTGTTTTCTGGGTAATATTTCCCTCCTTCCCTTTTCCCAGAACACAGGTCCCTGAGGTTGGTGGGGGATGGAGGCGGTTATGCAGGGAGGCTGGAGGTTTTTCACCAGGGCTCCTGGGGGACAGTGTGTGTGATGACTCTTGGGACCTGGAAGGATGCCTTGCGCAGGCAGTTCAGTGGATTTGCCTCTCCTCTCCAATCTCTTTTTGGTCCCGGAAATGGGTCCATCTGGCTGGATGAGGGTGGTGGACTGGGGGGGGAATTGAGTCATCCCTATGCACCTGCCTTCGGCTATGTAATAACACTTCACCAAGCCTTTACAAGGAGGATGTTGCAGTAGTCTGTTCAGGCCGTTCCTGCCAGAGATTAAAGTCTAAAAAAGAGGAAATTCTTATTAGTTAAAGGGGGGCATTAATAATAATAAAGTAATATGGATGATATGGAACTTCTTACCCCAAATTACAATGTATTGTTTTGGTCATAAAAATGAAAGCTTCTAAAACATTTAAAAATACTGTTTGAGTGATTTCAGGAGGTCTCTCTTTTGTCTGCAGCTCTTGAAACCATTCCATATGACTTATGCAATAACAGGACACACCAGGAGGGGTGTGAAAAAATTTATATTGTCACACTAGGATCCCCATCCAGCAAGCACACTCAGCAAACATCAGTGTTTCTCCAATCAAGTGTTAGGACAATAAATTTCAGGTTTTGGTCCATGTTCTTGCAGAGTGCCAAAGATCTTATATTAGTTTAGTTGTTGCTCTGGGCAGCTGGAGGTTTACCACAATGGTATCTGGGGAAATAAGCTTGTTTCAATCAACAAATGGGCACCTAACATTGTTAATAATATAATATGTCAGTAACTCAAACCAGGGAAGAGGGACTGCTTTCTTGATACAAGAGCTTCGGCTGAAAGGGGAGCTCCAAACTGCTGGATTATGTGAGATGTCGCCTATCATGACTCATCACTCCTAGACTGTCCACCCTGCCTGGAAGGACAACAATTTGCAGTTTAAATGAAGTGGCCAATATTACTCAGAACGTGAGTCAGTTTATTTTCTTGTCCTTTTATTTTTAATCCTAATTTTGATCTGTTTAAACTAATAAAAGCAGTTTTTTGGTTTATATACATGTAACGCGAAATCAATTTTACAAACATTTATGTCTTCTTTCTATCAGAAGGTCCTGCAGTCTTTAAATACTTTCATAGCAAAATAATGTTTTCCATTTGAACTTAAACATATGGCTACATTTTCAGGTGGGTTCCCATAGCCAGTTTCAAAACTGCAAAAATACCATTTAGCGGCTTGGTTTATTTATTATGTTTTATTTTTTTTTCTTCCAAAGCTGAAAAGAAGACCAATAAGTTTAATACATAGTCATTCTCACGTTCTGCTGTTGACAACCAGAATTGTGTTCAAGTAAAAATTCACTTTATTTTTTCTTTATATAAATAAATATTTAGATTAAACCCATATGTCACACACATTTTGTAAGGTTCCCATGTTTTGTATATTAACATCAGGCAAAAATAAATACTAGTTTAGAATATTAACAATGCTATTTTACTTTTCCAAAACTGGAGTATAGGTACTAATGTTCCACATAGCCCCTTTCAGTGTTCTGCTGCTGACAAACTGCGGGTTCCCCTAAGTTCCTGTAAGTGCTTTTCCACTTGACCTTTTCTGTATTTTATGCTGGTGGCTGCAGTCCTCAGACAGAGAAGATAACCTTCTGTTCTTCTTCAGCTCAATCATAGCCTTTGATGATCTCTCCCAGCCACTTTGCCTTGACTGCAAGGGGGGGGTAACAGGGAGTGTTCAGGGAGGTGGAGCTAGTGGCATGAGGGCTCCTGGGGACCATCTAGGGATACTTCAGGGACATGAAAGATACCCAAGTGTGGGTTCTGGTTTATGAATGTGGCTTGGAGTACCACAGAACGCTGGCCGCCCCATCTGATGAATGAAGTGAACTGGTGTGATGAGCCCACCCCTGTGGATTCTGTCCTTCTCACAAGACCCTCCTGCTTCACAAGGAGGATGCTGGTGTCACCTGTGTGTGGTGTGAGGCACTGGCGTAGCTTAGATTACACTGAGTGTTGTACTTGGTTGAGTTACCTTGGTACTTTGTACAAAAAGGATGAAGTATGAACAGTAATAACATCATGTAGTCACCAAACTGTATTAGCATTAATGTGGTCTCAGGAAATTTCCTTCAATTTTTACATCTTTTTCATCTAAGCCAACACTAAGTATCCATGGGCAAGCTTAACGGAGCAGCAGAATGGTCATGAAACAAGAATTGCAAGTAGTGCTGTTCCTTGTTGTTGAACCAAAGGCACGGTGCCCTGTGAGACTTCGAAAGGAGGCAGAGGTTAGGGTAGCATAGAGACAGAGAAGGGCTGGCACTGCTGTGAAACAAAGCTTGTGATCCCTGGCAGAAACTGTTTGAACAAAGCTGAGGGGGGGGGGGGCTGGTGATTTATTTATGGAAATCACTGCCAGGGGAGTCTTGACAGCAGCTCATATTCAGGTGATGGTAGTGTTGGCTTACAAGGGTTTAGTAAAATATTTATCTTCCAAAATTGCAATTTATACAAAATTCTTCAAAATTTGAGATAATAGGGAATGAACAACTGTCCTTTGATGAGATATTGATCTAAGAGTGGAAGCAAACCTTAGCTTGTAGTCGGAGAAAGTAAGTAGTCTTTCTAGATTCTCCTAAGTTTTCGCTTTTATCAAAGATTTAATACACTGTGTTTTTTGTGTCTGTTTTTCAGTCATGTCATCTGAATGCTTAGCTACAACAGGTAAAGTATAATGCTTCATCCCATGTTTGTGTGACTGGGTAGCTGGATCATACAGGCTCTGCCTCAGTTCAGTGTGTTTTTTCTAGAATCAGCAGGAAACATCCACTACTACAACCATAACTACAACCACAGTAAAACAAGACATTTCTGTTTCCTATTTATATGTGTACAGCACAAAGTTAAACTGCAAACCTTCTGTATGAAAACAGGAGCATGTTAGTCAGATCTCAGTCTGTTTGGACCTTCAGGTGCACTCCAGTTCCCCACAACCCCTGTCCATCCCTGCTGTGGTATTTTCCTGGTGTTGGGGGGCTTTCTCTCTTCCTGTTGCTGGTGCTGCTGGGGCTTGATAGTTTTACCAGGAACAGGTGGAAGAGCTGAAGGACAAAGGATCACATGGTTGTTACAAAACAATGAAATCAGTTTTGGTTGCTATGTCAGCCAAAACAAAAGCAGCACACATCCCCTAGCCTGGAAGCCAATCATGGCCAACTTGGAAACCCAGGGGGTTCACCCCTGCATGAGGCTATCTATGAGGAGATGGAGTACAACCCCATAGAGGAGAGACAAGTGGAGGTTTATAGGCAAGCAGAACATCCCACTGTCAGAACAAAGAAAAATAATAGAGACAATGGATGGATGGATAGATGAACTGGTGGGTAGGCAGGTATCTTCTAGTCTCACCTCTGTACTGGTCCTTACTTTTCATTCCCATACACCCAACCAAGAAGTCAGGTGGAAAACACTGCAACCTTTAGATGAGACCAAGTGTTATACCTGGAAGTCCAGGTGTACAGGGCGAGAAGGAAGAGCATCTGATATTCCAGTGCCTTGTGCTGTGCTCTCAAATACAGCCATTTTAATAAACATACCTGTGGTCTGTCAGTTGGGCTGAAAATCAAAATTCCAGGACAGAGTGAATGTGTCTCACCTGCAGCACCCAAAGCCCCTCCCAACAGCCCAGACTATATGGAATGAATGGAGAAGCCAAAAACACCAAGATTTAGCTAATATTTCGATATGGAATATGCTATGTGTGTTGAGTTTAACAGAAAATTCTGTATGGAATAAAGACCTGACTAGTGAGAGGAAGGGGGTGACAGTGAAAAAGTACCAAGTGGAGAGGTTAAAAGTGCCTGAGGTCAGTATCACTTGGTAGCAGTAAAGAGAGTTGAAGTGGTACAAAAACCACACACACACACACACACACACACATAAAACACATGTGCATTACCACTTGGTTCACACATTAACACTTTGCAATTAAATGCAACAAAGGTCTGTCAGTACCTGTGTGGCCAAACTATAAACTTTTGCTGAAACCACAGTTTTCACTGTTATCATTTCTAATGTTGCTTTTATAGGAGACATTCCTCCAGTAGATTAAAAACCATCTGCAAGGTGGCAAAAAACTTCTTCCAGCTGTAAATCCTGTGGTTACCAGTATTTGTAGCAAGAGCCTCACAGCCAGGTATTGTAACCCCCCCACATGGAGTGACAGCAGCCAATGGGAGGAAGAAGATGCTTATGATAAGACATCATGTGTTTTGTGGGTGGGCGGCCGTTCTTGAACCCCACGCTGGTCCTGCCTTCAGTGCAGAGGCAGCAGCAGAGGCAGAACTTCACGATCTTCTCCGAGACCAGACCCGGAACTCCTCTTTGTAAGCATCCTCTCTGAGGTATGAAGATGTGATACAGCAGCAGGTTCCCTGCCTGCAGTCTGAGCTCTGTGGGCTCTCTCACCGAATATTTGTGTGTTAAACTGGTTAAATTGGTACTGCAAACCACGGGGTCAAGCTGGTTACTTTTGATCATATCTACTTTTTGTGATCACATTTTTATTCATTTACTCGCCTGCTTTTATTCTTTTTCGCCTTATTTTGTCAGAATTTATTAATCATAATAAAAATGCAAGTGAAATGTTTGTTTATGCTCTCGGTAAAAATATAGCTGTTTGGAGAAGAAGATGCTTTCCTTTAGGGGAGAGAAGAGTGCATATCTATCAATAGGTGGGTTTCTGTTGGTCATCCCAGTGCATCAATAATATCACGAATGACAATCAAACATAAGCAATCATTATAATAAATAGTTGTACTGTATAATAAAAAAAATGAAATTTAGAGGGAATTGCTTGTTAAAGGGTTGAATGTAGAATATATAATTATGATGATGCTGTTTACCGCAAATGATTGCAGGTAGTTTGTTAACAAATCAATAATTTATTGTGTTGGGATGGAAACTTTTAAACATTGACTGAACTTTAAGAATGTGAAGCATGATTTTACAGTACTCATGTACAATAAGGCGAAGACCCAGTAGGAAACCGTGACCCAGTCCTGCATTGTACGAAGTAGTGCGTATTCATCAGTTTTGCGGACCCACCATCGAATCAGAAGGCTTTGTTTCGCAAAGTTTAATTGTAACCGGGGACAATATTGTCCAGCACCAATGCCGACCACTACCTTCCATGAATTTGTTGACGTCATCCGAACTTGTCCTGAACATGTTCCAGTCGACGTCATCGAGCGCATCCTGTAGCGCAGCTTCCGATTGAATTATATTCAGCGCTTACCTCCTTGTGGCCGGAGCCTCGCTATCGACCCTGGTTTGTGTCGCGCACGGTGAAAACAGCTGCTTGTGGTCCGGACTCTCAAATCACGCTGTAGAACAGTTTTGTAGCCCTGCTCGTATGGCGCGGTAGCAGTGGGTCCATCCAGCTAGTCCCCTCGCAGTCATGCAGGCTGATATATTCCGCATGACCTCGCTTTTGAGGTTTGCTTTTATTAAGTCCCCCACCACTATGGTTGCAAGTCCGGATGGTTGTGTTGAGTCGTGCTGAGTGCCTCATGTAGTTCAGACAGGGCTGTGCCAACATCCGCATGAGGCGGAATATAAACCACCATATTGATAACTGAGCTGAACTCCCGAGGCAGGTAAAAGGACAGTTTCCTTGATGGTCAGATGCTCCAGATGAGGTAGCAGGACCGAGAGAGAGCAGATGTTTCTTCATTCTGCACCATTTAGTGGTCACCATGAAACAGACTCTCCACCTTTTGGATTTGTTGGCCTCCGCCGTTCTGTCCATGCTAAACAACACAGAGAATGAGTCAGATCGAGTCACTGCCTGGTCCAAAAGGGTAAATGCCATGTCTGCAAACATGAGGATACAGCAGTCCTCACGCCTGCTATGTCACCCTAGTTTCAAATCATCTAGCTTGTTTTCCAATGGACTGTCATGCAAGCAGAATGCTGGGCAGTGGAGGGCTTACGAGCTCAAGCTCTCAAGAGTCTGTTCCAACTCCGCGTGGGGTCCCCGACAGCCAAGTATCACAATTTCAGTTCCCTTTTATCTATGCCTAAACCATCATATGACCATTATGCAATAACAGGACACACCAGGGAGGGGGGTGAAAATTTTTTATATTGTCATATGCTCAGGATCCCCATCCAACAAGGCTAATAATAAGCAAACATCAGTGTTTCCCAATTCAAGTGCTAGACACAATGGGTTTTGGTCCATGTTCTTGCAGAGTACAAAGATCTGAGTGCTGGCTGGAAAGGCGTTCTGGGCAGCTGGAGGTTTACTACACAATGGATCTGGGAAATGTCTATTACAATCAAATGGGCACAAACACAGCGAATCTAATATGTCAGTAACTCCAACGTGGAAGAGGGAATCGTTGATACAAGAGCTCAGCTGGAAAGGAGAAGCCCGCAAACTGCTGCTGGATCATGTGGAGATACGCCTTCACATGACTCTGAATTGAATTTTGTCCATCCTCTCCCTGGGGGGTCAACAAGTGTGAAGCTAATGAAGTGGCCAATATTACCTGTGAACGTGAGTCAGTTTATTTTCTTGTCCTTTTATTTTGATCCTTTAATTCTGACTGTTTTTGAACTAATAAAGCAGTTTTTGTTTATATACATGTAATGTAAATCAATTCTATGTCTCTTCTATCAGAAGGTCCTGCAGTCTTAAATATTTTTCATAGCAAAATAATAAGTTTACTTGAACTTAAACATATGCTATATTTTGTAGTTCCCATGTTTTTGTTTCTAAAATCAGGCAAAAATAACATTAGCATTTAATATAATATGTTTTATTTTTTCTTTCCAAAGCTGAAGTAGCAATCAATGTTTCACATAGTCGCTCTCAATGTTCTGCTGCTTATAAACCAGAATCTGTGTTCAAGTAAGTTCACTTGACGCTTTCAGGGTTTTATGCTTTGTGGCTGTAGCTCATGACAAAGAAAAACCCTGATCTTCAGCTCACCACAGTTCTTTTATTTACCCCCCAGGCTCCGGCCCTGGGAGACTGCAGGGGGGTAACAGGGAGGCCCAGGAGGGTGGAGCTGTGGTATGAGGCCTCCTTGGGGGACCATCTGTGATGACTTAGGGACATGAAAGATGTGCCCATGTGGTCTGCAGGGTGGGGACTGTGGGCTCGGCTCATAGGAACGCTGCCTTTGGAAGGGAAGTGGTCCCATCTGGATGAATGAAGTGAACTGCAGGGGTGATGAGCTCCACCTGTGGGACTGTCCTTCTTGGGGAATCACAAGACCTCCTGCTCACAAGTGAGGATGCTGGTGTCACCTGCAGGTGAGACTTGCTTTGCAGCTTGATCGGCATCTCAAATGTTCATGCTGTACTGGCTGAGTTACCGGTACTTTTATAAAAAAATGGCGAATGGAAAGGAAACAGCATGACTATGTAGTCACCAAACTGTATTAGCATTAATGTGGTCCTTTTGGTAAATTTCCTTCTAATTTTTTACACTTTTCTTCATCTGGTGCCAACACTGCTATCCATAAGGCTTAACGGAGGAGCAGCAGAATGGTCATGAAACAAGGAATTGCAAGTGAAGTATGTCCCCCGGTTGTTGAACCGAAAATGGCTCCTGTGAGATCTCAAAAGGAGGCAGAAAGTTAGGTAGCATAGAGGTTGGGCTGCACCTGCCGTGAAGCAAAGCCAGATCCCTGGCAGAAACCGTTTCAACAAAGTCTAGGTGGAGGTGGGCTGGTGGATTTATTTTTAAATCATTAGGGGAGTCTTGACAGCAGCTCATATTCAGGTGATAGTGCCGGGGCTTGGCCAAGGGTTTAGTCAACATGCCCTTCCAAATTTACAATTTATTATACAAAATTCTTCAAAAATTTGAGACAATAGGAATGAACACTAACTGTCCTTTGGATGAGATATATTGATCAGAAGGAGCAGCTAAACTTAGCTTAGCTTGAGTAAAGTGGCAGTCTTCAGATTTTCCTCGGCCGCTTTCAAAGATTTAATACAATTAAATGTGTTTCAGGTCTGTTTTTCAGTCATGTCATCTGGAATGCTTAGCTACAACAGGTAAAGTATAACATGCTTCATCCCATGTTTGTGTGACTGGGTAAGTTGATCATAGGTCATTCTTCTAGTTCTAGTGTATGCTAGGAATTCCAGAAACATCCACCCATCACAACCATAATCACTACAACCACAGTAAAACAAGACATTTCTGTTTCCTATTTATATGTGTACAGCACCAAAGTTAAACTGCAAACCTTCTGTATGAAACAGGAGCATGTTAGTCAGATCTCAGTCTGTTTGACCTTCAGGTGCACCCAGTTCCCCACAACCCCTGTCCATCCCTGCTGTGGTATTCCTGGTGCTGGGGGCTCTTCTCTTCCTGCTGCTGGTGCTGCTAGCTTGATAGTTTTACCAGAACAGGGTGGTGAAGAGAGCTACAGAAGGACACTGTTGACCACATGGTTGTTTATGCATAAACAATGAACAGTTTTTAGTTATTAAGGTTTAGCTTAAACAAAAGCGAGTAATATCCCCTGTATCTGTTTGACCCATACAACCCTGTCCCAGGGGGTCTCACCCCTCTGCATGAGGCCATCTATGAGGAGATGGAGTACAACTCGGCCAGAGGAGAGACATACAGAAGTTTCAGGAAGGGTGAGAACATCCCACTGTCAGAACAAAGAAAAGTAACAGAGACAATGGATGGATGGATAGATGAACGGGTGGGTAGGCAGGTGTACTCATCCTACTTTTCTATCTGACAGTAGCCAATGGGAAGGAAGAAGATGCTGAGGATAAGAGCATCATGTAGCTCTTGTGGGTGAGCGTTCACTACCTGAAACCCACACATCCTGTCTTCTCTCAGTGTGAGAGGCAGCAGCAGAGAGAACTTCACACATCTTCTCTCCGAGGACGGGACTGAACTCCTCTCTCTTTTGCAGGAAGTGTCCTCTTCGAGGGGTATGAAGATGTGGAGGACAGTGAGAGAGACTCCCTGTCAGGTAGGGGGTCTGAACTCTGTGGGCTCTCATTGGATGTTTGTGTGTTAAACTGGTTAAATTGGTACTGCAACTTACGGTCAAGCTGGTTACTTTTGATCATATCTACTTTTTGTGATCACATTTTATTCATTTACTGCCTTGTTTTATTCTTTTTCTGCCTTATTTTGTCAGAATTTATTAATCATAATAATCATAATTAATCAAACAGTGAGTGAAGATTGAGAGGAAACTGCTGTGAGACACAAATGGTCTTTCTGTCTGTTACAGAGGGGCTGAATGCAGAAGGCACAGCAGAGGACTATGATGATGCTTTTACCGCAGTACAGATTGCAGGTAGTTTGTTAAATAAATCAATAATTTATTGTGTTGGGATGGAAACTTTTTTAACATTGACTGAACTTTTGTGAAACATGATGTGAAACATGATTTACAGCACTTTGTGTAATGATGTGAAGACCCAGCAGGAACCAACTGGCTTCTCTGTTCCAGGTCCGGGACTGATGGGGACAAAGGACTCAACAGAGGACTATGACAATGTTGTGGGTGTAGAGCAGAGTCCTCAGGTGTCACCAGGTGAGTTGCTCTTTACACCTAAGTGATAGAGCAGAAGATGCTTTCACTCACCACCACATTCCTATCAGACCCTCTTTCCTAATTCTGCTTCTCTCAGGATTCTGCTCAGCTGCATGTGGATCTGCTCCCCTGCTCTGTGTTACAGTTTCCTGGTCTTGTGTGTGTATTTGTGTCCCTCTGTCCCTCATTCTGTGTACAGGTGTACCAGAGCTTAGCAGAGACTATTACATTTCCTCCACTGTTGGCACTCAACCGAATTTCTGGAAAATTTGTTCTGATTCTTTATTTTTATGCAAGTACATTTTTGAATGAGTATTTTAACTTGAGGAGTTCTTGATGAAAGTGACAGTACTTTTACTTGAGTGCTGGGTTTGGCTACCATGCCTGCCTCTGCTGTGTACAAGGATGTGTGTGACTGTGTCTCCTTCTGTGTCCCTGTAAGTGAGGAAGTGCTGACCATCTTGCCTCCTGCTGCTGACCACAGTGACTACGATGATGTGGGGGATGGAGGATCTGCAGTTCATAAATCTCCGTTTGACTGACAGTGCAGTCTGAGTCTGAAGAGCTTCCTGCCTTAATCTTCTTACCTACAAACTCATTCAGATGTAATGCATGTAAAGCTGTTTGTAACACAGTTCAATTTCATGTTTTTACATTTTTACACTTGAATGAGACAAAAGTAACATACAAATTGTAGGAAAAAAAAATATTTGCGAATATTTGCATCTTTTTTCATTCTTCACTATGCCACCTGCTGGCCTACCTATTTCAGTTAAAGTCGTGTAAGAACATCTGGGTTTATTTTGTCAAGTTAGCTCCATTTCTTGCAGATTCATAAACAACTTCAGCTGAGAGTCACAGTTATTTAGAAGAGCTTTAAATTTAAACCTCTTTCTTATGTCTCGGGAAGTTGTTTGCAAGTTGTTCATGTTTGCCACTTTATTTAGTCAAAAATGAAGTTCAGAATTTAAAAAGTGGTAACCCAGTGCTGACTCGGTAAAAAGTGAACAACTTTAATCTTGTTTCATGTTCAAAGATAGCTTTCAGCAAAAAAATTTACAACTTCGCTCGTGAGTGTCTGACACCTGTGCTGATTTCTGGTCAGAAACTATGTTTTGCATGTGGTCAACATTCATACTTCCACGCTTCCCCAATGGTGTGTGGTCATGTTAAAGTGTTCCTTCCTGTCCTGCAGGGGAGACTACAGTCAGCAGGATGTGAACACAAGCACCTGTGGACTGTGGTGTGGTTGTTGTTGTCACTTTCTCTGTCACTGTTGGGCCCTCCATCCTGTCGTTTCCCACCCATCGCTTTTGATACCACAGCTTCCCACGCACAGCAGAGCAGCATTTCACCTCACAGTCTGACCCCCACGGTGCTTCCCTCTTGCCCATTTATTGGTTGCCCACTTTCTGGTGAGGGCTGAGTGGACAGCTCCTGGTGTTGAAGCCAGCTGCCCCTCGACAGAACAAGTATTGCTTGTGCTAAAGAAACATTTGCCACCCCGTGTCACAGAGCCATAGTAATATCTATACTGTATCAGTAAAGCTCAGTGTCTATTTGCTTGTTTTGTTTGTTTTTTTTGTTCTTTGTGAAGACCTTTGTTTTCCAAGCCACAGACTTAAAATCTGATACACAGGTAGTTCTGCCCTCAAATTAGGTTTTTTTAGGCTTTCTTGTTGTCATACCACACCACATACCACAAGACCTAATGGGCACCTTTGCCTCATGGTAGTGCTTTATGACCATGTTAATATAGTTAATATTAGCTTTAGTGAGCAGCTGACAAACCTTTTTATATTTGAGTCCACACTCAGTCCACTGAATTAAGTGTCTTGCAGGACATTTGTGCTGTCACCGCACAATTGGGGGCAGGATACCTTAATTTTATTTGTACATTATGTAATTAGTAATACAATTGCTACTAATAATTATTAGTACATTAGTTATACAGCCCTGTGTGCAGGGCGGTTGGGAACAGAGGCATCCAAGGCATCTAAAGCAAACTTCATGTACACCTTACATTTGACCCCGAGGTGAAGCTGTTTAAATTAAAACAATTACAACTTAATGACAAATTCCTGTAACAGCCCAGTTCCAATTTGCTCTGCTGCTACTGAATAAAAACTGTACGATTTTGAAATGCAGTCTGACCATAATGTGCTCAGAACTCATTCATAAACACCTGCATAACCATTGATGCATAACCTCAGCCTGATAAACATTGTAGAAAACAATAATTTGCATGTTTATAGCACACAGTACAGTAAGCACAGTACAGGACATTTTGCATGTTGGTGTTGTCATTGGAATTTAAAGAAACAGGTTTATTGTAAAATTAAATTTAGCTTAAAAAAGTTGCTGGTAATTTAGACAAACAAGGTTTCCAGCTTTTAATGGCTGCTCATGAAATGAAGTGAAGAAGAGAAGCTTGTGAATGTTGAACAGATTCCAATGTTTAGGTGTTAATTGTTAAAAGTCGTGTTAGTATAATTCAGATACAGAGATCAGATACAGAGGGGTTACTGTACAGTAGTTTAAAAGGAATCATTTTCTCATCTCCCAGTAGTTCTGTAGGTTGCTAATTCTATGTTTAATAATTTAATCTATTGGCAACATTAATCTTGAGGTGTGTGGTTCATTGAGGCTGGTAGATGACAAACTAGGTGTATAATTTCACAGTTGACCGTAATTCAGTGTTTGGATCATTGTTTCAATAGAGATTAAACTTTATTTACTCCTTCAGTGGACTTTGGAGAGAGGACTCTGCAGGTCTCTTGTTGATAACTTATATCCCAGGAGGAATGGTGGGGTCTAACTACATTCATAGACTTTATGTGCCCATTTACCTGCATTGTATGTGTTTGTGCAATCTTCGCATGTTCAGGTTGATAATATATTGTTTTACTCTTCTTGTGTCTCTGTTTAGCTCCTGCTCATGTCCCCATGGTCAGGGATCGTGTTTCACATATGGCAGATCCTGGCAGTCCTGCACTGGGTGCAGAATTTCACAAATAAATTGACCGTAAGGAAACATCGGTGAAATTTACATCTTTTCCCTTTGCTGGTTTGCATTTGAATATATGCAGTTACAGTTTTGTTGAAGGTTAATTGTGTAACTTTTAATACAAGATACCAGTAAACTCCTGCTCGATCAAGTAAACAGGGGTGGAGGATAAAATCAGTCTACTTGGGGTATGCGGTGCATCCAGGTCCTGCAGGCACTGGGGTCTGTAGATTATTCCTATGGGTGAATGACCTCTGTGTTCAACTAGCAGCTCAGCCCTGATGTAGTCTTATGTCCAAACCTGCCTACATTTACCCACAGAATTTAATCATTTTGACTTGCATTACTATTAACATTCAGGTACAAGAATATTTAAATATTCTTAACAACCCACTACATGTTACCTGTAGAGAAGCTCGCTTAAGTATAGTGGTTAAAGGCCTGACCTTGTCAGCTGAGGGTCTATAGCTCCGTCGACCTAGGAAGAATCATTATTGCTACAAATACCAGACTCTTTAAATGTGTAAGACCCGGAATAACTACATTTAGTCTGACACCTCCCTCTGAGTGTCCCAGTGACACAGAACCTTCAGGAAAGATCACACAAGTGTGACCCACATCAGCTGGTATGAAGCCGTGTGTTGTCCCTAGCAGAAATTTTCACTGAAGTGATGGCTACAGCGTTGATGTTCAACAGCCCGGTTACACAGCATGCTGTAAGTCTAATAAGAAAAGATAAGATAAGGTAAGACAAAACTTTATTGATCTCTAGGGAAATTTTTCTGCCAACAACATGCTCAGTTCCAGAATAAAAAAGAGTCAATAAATGATTAAATGAAATAAAATAAATTAAATGATATTAAATAATATGCTACAAAGATGAGAGCTGTAGTTGCCAGTATTTCCCCTTGGATCTTCAGCAGTCAGTAGTACAGATACTATAGCCCATCCACAGGTGAACAGGACTCAGTTTTTATTCACTGATTCTTACTGTTTTTGATGGAGAAGATAAACAACAGACGTTCATTTCACCATTTTATGGTGAGATAATCATACATTTGCAATTCATTGCCACCATTGAGTAAAATAGGCAGTGTGTATATAAGCATCACAACATCCATCTATTACACCTCATCTTGGTCAGGGGTCACAGTGGTCCAGAGCCCAACCTACAATCACTGGGCGCTGGATGATGAAGCCAGCATCCATCGCAGGGTGTCTCCACACACACACACACACACACACACACACACACACACACACACACACACACACACACACACACACAGAACAATTTAGGGTGACCAAGTAACCTGAAACACACAAAACTCACTTTAAGGCAAAAATGTGATACTGTAGTTAACTGAAAAAGTTACAGGGTTTAACTTTAATGAAAATGTCAATGAAATATGTACTAAGTAGACATCAAAGAGTCAAAACATCTCTCTAAATTTTACTCTCTGAAGATGTGCTCTTTATGCAGATTTATTATTATAATTACTCATAAATATGAATAAATATAAGTAAACACATTACATGGCTGTTTGTTTCTTGTCTGCTACTTCTTGTTTTTGGTTGCTATTTCTATTTACTAACTTCTAACATCCATGTATTCTGTTTACTAACTTTTAACTTTAACTTCTAGGCATATTTTTATATATTATTCCTTATTTATTTATTTTTCTTAATTTCATTATTTATTATTTAATTTTCTTATACCTTATTTATATATTTATTTGCTGAGGGTGTCCGGAAGGCAACACTTTTCATGGTGACGACACTGCTATGCTGCTGTTAGTGCACCCTTAGCACATAAACCTTGAAACTACATGCACTAATGTATAGTAAACTACGGAATTACTTTTGTCACAGCGATGCATGTAACTCTTTTCACTATGTCACTCAGACCCCCAAGGGGTCTTTGTGGTCTCTTGACCCCCAGAGGAGAGGGCTGAAGCGTACAGCCTCAGTTTTCATGTGTTGTGGTCAGAACTCTTATTCATATGGAAATCCACACAAAGCTGTACCTTCAGGAGAGTCTCAGTAAAGATGTTACTGGGCTGTGTGCTTCTTCTCCTTCTTTTGGCTGCTCCTGTTAGGGGTCACCACAGCGGATCAATTGTTTCCATTTCTTCTTGTCCTCTGCATCTGCATCCGTCAACCCCACCACTTGCATGTCCTCCTTCACCACATCCATAAATCTCCTCTTAGGCCTTCCTCTCTTCCTCTTGCCTGGCAGCTCCATCCCTAGCATCCTTCACCTGATATATCCAGAATCTCTCCTCTGCACATGTCCAAACCAACGCAATCTCACCTCTCTGACTTTGTCTCCAAACCGTCCAACCTAGGCTGACCCTTTAATATACTCATTTCTAATCCTGTCCATCCTCATCACACCTACTGCAAATCGTAACATCTTTAACTCTGCCACCTCTAGCTCTGCCTCCTGTCTTTTGGTCAGTGCCACTGTCTCCAACCCATAAAGCATAGCTGGTCTCACTACCATCTTATAGACCTTCCCTTTCACTCTTGCTGGTACCCTTCTGTCACAAATCACTCCTGACACTCTTCTCCACCCACTCCCCCTGCCTGCACTCTCTTCTTCACCTCTCTTCCACACTCCCCATTACTCTGAACTGTTGATCCCAAGTATTTAAATTCATTCACCTACGCCAACTCTATTCCCTGCATCCTCTGTCCTCCCTTTCATTTATGCACATGTATTCTGTCTTAGTCCTACTGACCTTCATTTCTCTTCTCTCTAGAGCATATCTCCACCTCTCTAGGGTCTCCTCAACCTGCTCCCTACTCTCACTACAAATCACAATGTCATCTGCAAACATCATAGTCCATGGTGACTCCTGTCCGATCTCATATGTAAACCTGTCCATTACCACTGCAAACAAGAAAGGACTCAAAGCTGATCCTTGATGTAATCCTACCCCTACCTTGAAAGCATCCGTCACTCCTGCCGCAGACCTCACCACTGTCACACTGTCCTTGTACATATCCTGTACCACTCTTACATACTTTTCTGGCACCCCCGACTTCCTCGTACAATACCACAGCTCCTCTCTAGGTACCCTGTCATATGCTTTCTCTAAGTCCACGAAGACACAATGCAACTCCTTCTTACCTTCTCGGTACTTCTCCATCAACACCCTCAGAGCAAACATCGCATCTGTAGTACTCCTTCTTGGCATGAAGCCATACTGCTGCTCACTAATTGTCACCTCCCTTCTTAACCTAGCTTCCACTACTCTTTCCCATAACTTCATGCTGTGGCTGATCAGTTTTATCCCTCTGTAGTTACTACAGCTCTGCACATCACCTTTATTCTTAAAAATTGGTACCATTACACTTCTTCTCCACTCCTCAGGCATCATCTCACTTTCCAAGATTACATTAAACAATCTGGTTAAAAACTCCACTGCCATCTCTCCTAAACACTTCCATGCTTCCACAGGTATGTCATCTGGGCCAACAGCCTTTCCATTCTTCATCCTCTTCATAGCTGTCCAAACTTCCTCATTGCTATTCCATTGCACTCCCTTATTCATAATGCCTACATCATCCAACCTTCTCTCTCTCTTTCTCTCATTCTATTCATTCATCAGCCCCTCAAAGTACTCTTTCCATCTGCTCAACACACTCTCCTCGCTTGTGAGTACGTTTCCATCGTTGTCCTTTATCACCCTCACCTGCTGCACATCTTTCCCAGCTCGGTCCCTCTGCCTAGCCAATTGGTATAGGTCATTTTCTCCCTCCAACCTTTCATACAATTCACCATATGCCTTTTCTTTAGCCTTCACCACCTCTCTCTTTGCCCTACGCCTCATCTCCTTGTACTCCTGTCTATATTCTTCATTTCTCTGTGGGATCACTTCTTCTTTGCCAGCCTCTTCCTCTGTATACTCTCCTGTACTTCCTCATTCCACCACCAGGTTTCCTTGTCCTCCTTCCTCTGTCCAGATGTCACATCAAGCACCTTTCTAGCTGTCTCCCTTTCCACTTCTGTCTAGACAGCAGTGACAGCAGCGAGGCCCGCAGCCGGTCGATGGAATGTGGCGATGTCATCACCGTCTCTGGGTCCGATGTGCGGAGGGAGCTGAAACGCGTTAACATCAGGAAAGTGTTGGGGCCGGACGGCATCTCCGGGCGCCTGCTGCGCTGCTGCGCCGACCAGCTGGCCGGAGTTCTCACAACCATCTTCAACGAGTCTCTGTCTCAGTCCACAGTCCCTAGGTGCTTTAAAACATCCACCATTGTCCCAGTCCCAAAGAACAATAAGCCCTCATGCCCAAATGACTACCGGCCCATTGCACTAACCTCGGTAGTAATGAAGGTCTTTGAGAGACTCATCAAAGCCATCATCACAGCATCCATCTCCAGCCTTGTAGACCCACTTCAGTTTGCCTACCGCCCCAATAGATCCACAGATGATGCCTTATCCCACGTCCTGCACACCACCCTCAGTCATGTGGACAGGAAACAGGGGAACTATGTGAGACTGCTGTTCATTGACTACAGTTCAGCTTTCAACACCATTGTTCCCCACAGACTGTTCACTAAACTGAGTGACTTGGGTTTGAACCGCCACCTGTGTGCTTGAATTCTCAGTTTCCTCACAGGCAGACCACAGGTGGTGAGAGTCGGTAGTTGCACCTCTGGCATCATCATACTCAACACAGGAGCTCCACAAAGTTGTGTACTCTGCCCTCTGCTCTATGCCCTCTACACCCATGAATGTGTGGCCACGCACGCCTCCAACTCCATCATCAAAGTTGCTGACGACACGGTGGTGCTGGGCCTCATCTCCAACAACGATGAGACAGCATACTTGGAGGAGGTGGATAACCTGGCATCATGGTGCCAGGAGAACTGCCTCCAACTGAATGTCGGCAAAACTAAAGAGATGGTGGTGGACTTTGGTAGGCGACAGCAGTGGTCCGACACCCCCCTTAAAATCAACGGAACTGCAGTGGAGAGGGTGAGCAGTTACAAATACCTGGACGTTCATGTCACTGAGGACTTGACATGGACTGTACACATCCGAGCTCAGGCCAGTAGAGCAAAGCAGCGGCTCTACCACCTCAGGCAGCTGAGGAAGCTACAGGTCTCTCCGGCGATCCTTAAAACGTTCTACTCTGGTGCTGTACAAACTGTTCTGACTCAGAACATCATCTCCTGGTTTGGGAATAGCTGTACTCAAGACATCTAGGCAATGCAGAGAGTGATCCAGGCAGCGGAATGCTGCACCAGATCTGATCTGCCATCCCTACAAGACATCTACACCAGAAGATGCAGGACCAGAGCGACTAGGATCGTCGGTGACCTGTCTCATCCCAGCAACCATCTATTCATCTTGCTGAAATCAGGCAAACGCTTCAGAAGAATTATGGCCAGAACGGAGTGGCTCAGGAGGAGCTTCTGTCCACAGGCCATAAGACTTCTGAACCCGGACATGCTATCACAATCCTCACATACCAGGGTCTTCAATATTCTGTGACCACTCCCCTCACTGTGTGGAAGAAAAAATAAAGTAACAGTTTGGGTGTAGAGAGAGTTACACTTTATTTTCTATAGAAATACACACCGGTGCGGGAGAGCCTCTTCGGAAAGAGATTCTCCCCGAACAAAGGATACAGGGATCATTTATACAGCAGCTCGCAAGGTATACACCCCTTTCAGGTGTTTCCCACATCTGCTTCTTTGTTAGTGTGACTTTAAACATTGTTGTTATAAGGAATCATTATCCCATCCTAAGTGTGGTGGAGTAACTCCTGGTTTAGGTGCCTCAGTTCAGGGAGTTTTGGTTTTATTACTCCTTTACACACCACCAGGGTCTGACCTGGGTCTAAATTGACCATTTCCTTGACCCTTTCATCTTTGCCTTGTCTGTAGTTTACGTTTCCCTTCTTTAAGTACCCTCTTTTGTTTTTCAAGGGAACCTTCTTAAGTACCTAACATTCCAGCAAGGCAGAAGTCCCAATGGTTTATAGCAGTAAGCGCAATATACTGAATAACATGATCATAAAACATTCACTACACCACCGATTAACACCCCCGATATAACAGAAACATGCACCAGAAGCCCAACTTCAAGAATTTCTCTCGCAACTGTCACTGTCACTGTCCTTCCAGTGCACCTTAAGGTTTCTTTACCGCTTTATTTATTTATTTATTTATTTATTTATTTATTTTTACTTATTTATCTATTTGCTGTTTGTTTCTTTTCTTCTTGGTGTTCGGTTGTTTGTTTGTTTTATTTTTCATTTCATGCACAGTCTATCCTGAATCAGAGCACATTTCACTACATGGTATACAACCATGTATGTAACAAATAAACTCTTTTGACTCTTTTGACTTTGACTTTTTTGAGAAAAGATAAACAGTTAATCTAACTGTGAAAAAAATCTGGACACAAATTTTGTTAACCCACCACATGTTACCTGTAGAGAAGCTCCCTTAAGTGTAGTGGTTAAAAGCCTCACCTTGTCAGCTGAGGGTCTATAGCTCTGTCATCCTAGGAAGAATCATTATTGCTACAAATACCAGACTGTAAATGTGTAAAACCTGGTGTCGGGGAGAGGGATCAGCTCCCACCCGGCCGTTGACCAACAGAGTGTGAGACACGCGCTGTTTTACTTGCTGCAAGGGTAACCACACCATCTGCAGTGTGGACTACAGAGGTCTGGCTCCTCAACAGGTTTTATTTATACTGGGAGACATACAAACATATCAGGTTACATGGGGGTGTGGATGACAGTTGTAAAAGGAAATGGAAACGGAAACAACAGGTTTGTACAGCAGGGGTGCAGTATATGCTATGTACAGTGGAACAGGTTATACAATATCTTACATTTAATAAAAGAATACATGTGAGTGATAATATTGCATAGTTTCAACCTAACACCTGGAAAAAATATATTTAGTCTGACCCCTCCCTCTGAGTGTCCCAGTGACACAGAACCTTTAGGAAAGATTACACAAGTGTGACCCACGTCAGCTGGTATGAAGCCATGTGTTGCCCCTAGCAGAACTTTTTATTCAAGTGACGGCCAAAGCATTGATATTCGACAGTATGGTTACATGGGATGCTGTAAGTCTTATAAGATAAGATAAGGTAAGATAAAACTTTATTGATCTCTAGGGAAATTCTTATGGCAGTAACATACTCAGTGCCATACTTCAAAAAGAAAGATAGCCAATAAAAGAAAATAAATGAATAAATGAAAATAAATTAAATTAAATTATACTAAATTATATAAGTATGTACAGGGAAAAAAAAATTGTCACCTAAATCTCAGTCTGCTGCAAAGCTGAGAGCTGCAGTTGCCAATATTCCCCCGTGGATATTCAGCAGTCAGCAGTACAGGTACTGAAGCCTATCCACAGGTGGACTGGACCTCTGTTAAAGCTCAGTTTTTATTCCCTAATTCTTACTGTTTTTGATTGAGAAGATAAACATCAGATCTTAATTTTACTATAAATGGTTTATGGTGAGATAATAATATATTTGGAATTCATTGCCACCATTGAGTAAAATGGGCAGTGTGTATATTGCGTCTGTATATAAGCATCACAACATCCATCCATTACACTTCATCGTGCTCAGTGGTCACAGTGGTCCAGAAACCAGCATCCATCGCAAAGTGTCCATGCACACACACACACACACACACACACACACACACACACACACACACACACACACACTGTACATACACACATTGCCCCACATTGTGTATAGTGCACATATTTAATGAATAATTTCCTGCTGTGGATAGAACAAACTGTTTTGCGTTGATGCCGTGAAAAAGTCAGCAGGGTGATGATGGACGTGTATGATTCATCGTAGTTGTCCAGTGTTTACAAACATACTGCTGTGATATGGAAATCACCCTCTTTATCTTCTGCATATATTTGTTTATGGATGAGACCCATGTGGGGTCAACCTCAGTCAACCTCATTTTACTCTGCTGGACATTGTTTTCCTCTGAGCCTTTTCTCTATTCCCTGGACTGTTTGTCCCATCCTTGTCCCCTCTTGGCCGGGTATCCACCACCGTGCTTTTACACCACTGTAGTTACCATGCTTTTACTCCACTAGTTTTTTCCCCATACTTTATTAACTCATTATAAATGACATACACAAGAACAAAACTTCCACCATTCAGTAATTCAGTAATAGACCAGTTCATTCCACAGGACAAAGTCCATGATCACATGCAGAATTGATCATTCTTAGTTTCATGTTTTACAAAACTTTCACTGAAATCTGTCCTCTGAAATTCCTGTTTCCCATTTCATACCAATGCATACACTTCATAGTTTTTAAAAATATGCCCATTAAACACAAATAATTTCAGAACCTCTTAATATCAGTTATTCTCAATACATTGTACCTCCCAACATAATCCATTCACCCCAAAACATCTCTTCAAACTCCAAGACCATCAAATGCACATTATTTATCCTCAAAAAGCCATTTTACCCACCAAATATACATCTACTGTCTACATCCATACAAAGATCATTTGCCACAAACAGTCTACCAATTACATGTTAAATTACCAAAAGGTCCATCATTATACACAACTGCAATCAACCAATGAAACAATAAAACACACTTTTAAATAAAATATGATACCCAAAAACAATCAACAAATCTTTGCACTTCTTTGGGGTCTCCCAGTAGTTATCTTCATCCATAAAAGACAGGTTGAAAAAGTGGGCAGGTCTGTTTCACTGTAGGCAGACCACCTTCTCCACTGGGAGGCTCAAGAGTCCCAGCACGACATCCCTGGTGAAGGTGACCCGGGCCAGGAAATCAACAGCATCTTCCAGGCTTTTCCAAAAGAAGTGGGTGGTGTTCTTGATGTTCAGTACTGTCCATGGATCAAGAATTAGAGCTAATCTGCTGCTTCTAGGGTTGTCAACTTCTTACTGACTGGGCTAAAAACTGCTTAAACCGCTAAAAGATAAAAACTCTGTATCTCCCCAAGAAGACGGTGGTCAGGCCACCGCATTAAGCTGCATTGGCAACCCAAACAAAATAAAACCTTAGATGCTAGACTTTGATCTTAGCCAAAAGGCCAAGAAGTGATCTACATACACAGCTGGAATTAACAATTTTACCCCACTGTAGATACAGATATTGGGACACAAATAATGTTTGTCATGTCTGTGTGGCATAGTCCTTATATTAACAGTTCATACATAAATAACCAAAGTAACTTTTGGCTTCATGAGCTTAAATAAACTACAGACCTAATATCAGTCCAGCAGCTACACTATTTATTAATATAAAACCCTAATTCCCTGTTTTCTTAAGTTACCTTTCACATATAATAATTTACTTATTAATTAATACTGTAAATATGTGACCAAGAGATTTTATAAGTCACACTGTTATAATCACTAGGGAATCTAACAGTTACAGTAAATATGCCAAATACAGTACATTTTACTTCATCATATATACTTTAACCTGTACTATTCTGGGAAATGTTAACAGTGTAAAAGTTACCTGAATGATGGAAGTGACGTCAAAAGCTGAGACACCAGAGTGTAAAAATGGTGCTAATGCGATCAGTTGTGGATTCAGTGAGATGCTGCTGGATGTCTTCGTGCAAACATTGTTTGTATCTGTGGCTTCATGCGGATTTGCCACTCAAATGAGCAAAAGACATGAACAACGCAAAACATAAGAAAATATTCTCTAGAGGACAGTTTTTAATTTTATGGTCTTAATCTTGCACCTTTGTGAATCTCCTGCTTGAGTTTCCCCTGGAAATGTTTTCCTTTGCATTTGACACAAAATAAAAATGTTTGTGTTTCTGGCTCTATGTGGGGTTGTTAAAGGAAGTAAAACTCATCTGCAATTTCTTGGATCTCATTTCAATAAATACAAAGTTGTATTGCTGAGAGCTTTTCAAAGTATGGCATTACATCATATAAACTTTTCTACATGGGTTGAAATAAACTGCACTTAACAATGTAAGGGTCCAGTGACCTCAGCGAGCCACAATATTGCATTCAGTAATAACAATAATGCTTTATATAAAATTTTGAGTCAAGACAATATTGAAACCATTTGTTTTTCAGTTTCCTTTTTCAGTTAATTTTAAACTTCAGAAAACCGTGCTTCAGAAAAATATTCAGACATCTGAGTTAGGATGTTGCTAATAGTGATGATGATGGAGGTGATGGTGTTTTTCCACCCCAGTCTGGCACACAAACAAAAAGCAGCATGGTGTATCTGTCATGTTCAATGTGTAGATGCTCACAGGTAATAGCTCTTGGCCCCTGTAGTGACATGCCAGCAAGTTCTGGGGAGGGTCCTGGCTTCGAGTTTGAGAAAATAACAGTAGGAGGCAGAAACTTCTGTGCCACTATATACTGTCTACAGTAGACAGAAGGGCAACAGGTGTAGTACCTAGTGGTCAGAGGTCCACATCCCTCACCTGCTGCAATACTCGGTATGACGATATTTACCCTGAATGAGGTAACATGAAGTAATGTTGGATGCCTGAGTTTTGGAAAGGGAGTGGTTCATGGTGGTTCTGTGGTCTGCAGGGAGACAGAAAGGTGAGATGAATACCTGTATTTGCATATTTAGTGCTGTATCTGTTCCTTCCACTGAAGTGAAAATGTGGTATTTAACTCTATTTCCTTTGATCCTGGGTGAGTACTTTATTCAGATTAACAAAGTCATGCTTTACTGGGATTAATAATAAAATGAAATACCTGCAAAATACTCTGGGAAGTCTGAACTTATAGTACACATACCCTATAATGGCACTTTACTTATGCAATGTAACCCCCGCCTCCACCACCACACATTTGCTCACTTTCTACACACAGGCATTAATATCATAAACAATAACGAACTGGGAGATGATCAAATTTACAGCTTATAGTTTAATTTGGTGCTAAATGGAGACACTGGTACTGTAAATAACAAACTAAGGAGAAACCATTCTATTCTTGGCTGGAGAAGCTCTTGGTTCAGTTGTAAACAGCAGGAACACAAGTCCTGTTATTGATGTAACTGCACTTATTGATCTCATACAGAATTGGCAGCATCAGGGGATTCCTGTCCCTTCTCATCAGGTGATGACGATACCTACTATTCAGTCCATTATTTTTCTCACTCACTGTGTTTAACTGCTTGTCCATATCAGGGTCTTTGTTAGTCTTGAACTTATCCTGCACCAACTGCCTGGCTAATCAGCATATGTGTGTGTCCCTGCCAGTCATTCCAAAATGCTCTAAACCACCATGACCCTGACTTGGTTAAGCACCAGAACAATGCGAGATCAGTGAAACAGACCAACAGCAGCTGTTAATCTGTGGTGTGCGTAAGAATTTATAGAGCTAGTGGGAAGCGTTCTTTTTAACACGATGCCCTAAATGTGTCCTCCCTTCTGTGGTAGGAACAACATTCAGGGAATGTCACAGGAATGTTTTAAATTATAATTTTTTACAATTTTTTACAATTTTTACAAACACAGTTGGCCTGTCCTGCCTCAGGGACAGTTCCTAAGACTAACAGTTGGACATAGGAACATGCGTAACATTACGACATCAGGAAAGTCCTTTTTTAAATGTTGTTGTCAGCAAACCACTGCTTGTGCATTTATGGTAACTGTATTTCTGTAATTAAATATGTTTTAAATTTACATTTAGAATCAACTGCTGTGATCCTGGATGGAGAGATTTAGGATCAGTTTGTTACACAGCACAGAATGCTTACATGTGAGGAGTTAGTGATGCAGAAATAAACATTCTATAATTGTTATGCAACTTTACACCCATAATCTAACATTCCTGCTAATTTATTAGTTTCTTTGATAAAATTAATATGCATGACAATTTTCCCAGCAAACTTTTCTAGTCCTTTCAACAAGATGTACTTTCTTATGTACTTATGCAAGAGCGGAAGCAGCATGCAAGGGAAACCGAGGAAGGGAGCAACCAATCTGAGTCCAAAAGTTGGGCAGTTTGACAGGTCCAAAAAATACCATGACAAGAACTAGGATCATCATGTAGAAAGAGGCCAACGGATGTAGGTAACATTGAGCCTGAAGAATGGAGTCTTTTCTTGACGTAAGTTCAATTCTGAACATGTCTGGCATAGCTGAAACGGTCATTATCTGCTGTGTGTCCTGTAGTATGTTTTGCTGTATCAAACCTGTTGATGCCATGGATAGGTTCAAATGCACAAAATGTATTGCCAATGAGAACCTCCTTATCAGAATTACTGAACTTGAGACACGAGTGCACAACTTAACTGCTATCAGGGAAACAGAGACATGGCTGGACTCTGCTTGCCTGGACGCCTCAGTGGCATCTACCCCAGCGTCGGATGTAGCAGGACCTAGCACAGCTAGTAGAAAGCCGGTTACCCTGCACCAGACACAGGGTAAATGGGTCCCTGCGAGAAAGCGAACCTGAAAAACTAAAAACATCGTGCTAGACTCGCCAGTTCCGACACGGAACAGATTCCTGGCTCTGAGCAGTTCGTCTACTGAGCATGACCAAAGGGGTTGTTGCGAGTCGCACGCGTAATAAAACTAGTAAAAACAGTAACAAATCTGCTAACAAATACAATACTGAAGTGCTTGTGTTAGGCGATACGGCAATTAGAAATGTGTTTCTTGGATCACATGTTAAGCATAATGTAAAAGTTAAAGTTAATTGTCTCCCACAAGCCCGTGTCTCTCATGTCGAGGCACAGGTCAGTCGTCTACCTGATAAGAGTTTAAATACTTTAATGCTACACGTAGGCACCAATGATATTCACTACCAGCAGTCAGAAGTGTTGAAACAACACTTAATTTCTTTAATCAAGAAGGCTAAAAAAAGTGCCGGAACAAAGTAGTTTCCGGTCCAATCCCTAAACTTCACATGGGAGATATGGTCTACAGTAGGTTTGTGGGCTTCAATAGGTGGCTGGAGACATGGTGTTGGTCACAAAGCATCTCGTTCGTAAACAACTGGGATGATTTCTGGGAACGACCCAGTTTCTTTAGTTGGAATGTGTCACGCCTGCAGGTTCTGCGAGACCACCTTGTACCCGGTCTCTCCGCCCTGCCCTAGACTGAGCGGCGGCAGCCGGCAGACTTAATTACGGACAGTTTAAAAGAGCCGCTCGGACCCTTACCTGGCGCTCAGTTTTCTGTTGATGCTTGTCGAAGTTTTGTGAGCTCAAATCCCTGTGTTCTCCTGTGCTTTTCAGCTCACCCGCCACAGCGCTTGTTTCTAGTTTAAAGTACTTGGGTTCTCGTGGTTTTTGTCAGTGTCTGCAGTTCTGCCGTGCGGCGGCGAAACTTTCGGTTTTTTCCCATTGTCTCTTTTGCCACGCACCCCCTTGTTGTTCGCTTGTGTTTCTGTTACTCCTTGTGCCAGTAAAACACTCCGTTTATCTGCCCAGCTGTTTGCGATTGCTTCCTTCATGTCCTCAGTCCCCGAGCGCCATGACAGAATGGTGTTCAGCCAAATCGGAGGGGATCCTTAATCCTCTCCCATAACTTAGCCAACAAATTACAGCTGTGACTCAGCCTAGGGTCTTTGTTGACGCATCCTATTAATACTTGCCCTATTAACAACAGTCAGTCATGACGTAGTGATACCCCTCCTGCAATAGGTCCTCCTGGGGATGACAACAACAACAGCAATAATGATAGGATAAACAACAAAGATAAATTCATTAACTGCATAAAAACAATCTTGAGGCCTCGACATTTAAAGAGGGTCAATGCTAGAACCATTACTAAGGGTAATCTAATCTGCATTAAGCCTTCTAAAAATCTTTTTAACAAAAATATTTTTTTAACAAAAAATACATAACACCAAGTCAACAATTGTACCATCGACTCTGGTTCTACATAGTGCAGGGGAATCAGCGGAGAACAATGCAAGCTCTCCAGAAAGATTAAATGACTTCAGCCCTGTTACGGTTGAGGACCTTACTGCAATCGTTTGCAAAATGAGCTCCACTACATGTCCTCTGGATCCAATACCAACTAAGTTACTTAAGACTGTGCTACTGGTCCTGGCTAAGCCACTGGTTAATATAATAAATACCTTGCTACTAACTGGTACTGTCCCCGACACATTTAAGATTGCTGTAATTAGATCTCTATTAAAAAAACAGGATCTTAACCAAACCAACACAATTTTAGACCAGTCTCTAATCTATCATTTATCTCTAAAATCCTGGAGAAGATGGTATCCTCCCAACTACAAAGTCACCTCAATCATTTTAATATATTTGAAAAATTCCAGTCAGGATTGCGCCCAGACCATAGCAGAGTGACAGCTCTAACCTGTGTAGTGAACAACATCCTTGTCTCAATTGACTCTGGCCAGATCTGTCATAATGCTTTTAGACCTGAGTGCTGCATTTGAAACGGTTGACCATTCGATTCTGCTTGGCAGACTGAAAACATTGGTTGGGCTGTCAGGAACTGCCCTAAGGTGGTTCCAATCATACCTTTATGAACATAAACAATACATGTCACAGTCAGTCGACGATCCTGTGTCAGTCACATCAACTGTGCAATATGGTGTACCCCAAGGCTCAGTTCTGGGTCTGTTACTATTCTCGATTTACATGTTACCACTGGGTGATATTATTCGGAGGCATAGGGTTAGTTTCCACTCATACATTGACGATACTCAGTTGTATGTCTATTTTGAGCCTGGGGACTATAAATGCCTTCTCTCATTAAGTCAAAGGTTTATTTGTCATGGGTGACCAACACAGCATAGCGGTGTTGTCACCATGAAAAGTTTTGTTTCCGGGCATCCTCAGTAACACAAATATGGACATAAATATGTAAAAGTATAAATAAATAAGGTACAGGATAGATTAAATAAGTACTATAAACAGGAAAAGGAAAACAAATAAATAATAATAAATAAGGAGAATAAATAAATGGTAAATAAATAGGAATAGGTATGTGGGGAAAAAAAGATATAAATCGGGGAGTGGCGGGGGGGGGGGGAGAGAAGACACAGCAGCCAAATCAACAGCACACAGCAACCAAACCTACAACAACAGACCAAACCTACAACAACAATGAGTTCCAGAAATGGGTGAGAAACAGACGGGTTTACACAATGGAGGGGACAGGCATACAGACAGACAGACAGACAGACCCCGATCGACTGTTTCCACTGCCCAGGGAGGAGTCAGTGGTTTAGCAGTCTTACGGTGTGGGGGAAAAAAACAGTCCCGGAACCTTTTCGTCCTTGTCCGAACACTTCTAAAGTGTCTTCCGGATGGGAGCAAGGAGAATAGTTTGTGGCTGGGGTGACTGCTGTCCCTCTGGATGTTAAATGCCTTCTTCTTGCAGCACTGGGTGTGGAGGTCCTGCAGGGCTGGCAGATCAGTTCTGGTAATGGTCTGTGCTGTCTTGACTACTCTTTGCAGAACTTTACGGTCTGATGCACTACAGCTGCCATACCAGGCCGTGAAACAGCCAGTCAGGATACTTTCAATAGTCGATCTGTAGAAGTTGACAAGTATCCTGTTGTCCATGCCGAATCTCCTCAGCCGACGGAGGAAGAAGAAGAGGCGTTGTGTTGCCGCCTTGATGACCATGCTGGTGTGCCGTGAGCAGGACAAGTCCTCAGTGATGTTAACTCTGAGGAACCTGAAGCTGTTCACTCTCTCCACTGAGGCGCTGGCTATAAAGAGGGGTGTGTGGCCATTCCCCTGCTGTCTCCTGAAGTCCACGATCAGCTCCTTTCATTTGCTGATGTTGAGATGAAGGTCATTGTCCTGACACCATGAGGTTGGGGTTTTCACCTCCTCTCTATAGGCCCACTCATCGTTGTCAGTGATCAGGCCGATAACAGTGGAGTCGTCAGCAAACTTGACTTTGGTATTGGAGCTGAGCGAGGCAACGCACTCATGCCTGAACAGGGAGTACAGCAGGGGACTAAGAACGCAGCCCTGGGGGGCCCCCGTGCTGAGAGTCAGCACTGCGGAGATGATGTTTCCCAATCTCACCACCTGGGGCCTACCCGTTAGGAAGTCCATGATCCAACAGCACAGGGCGAGGTTGAGTCCTAGGTTCCTGAGCTTGGGAACGAGCTTAGAGGGCACAATGGTGAGCTGTAATCGATAAGAAGCATTCTCATATACGTGTTCCTCTGTTCCAGGTGGGAGAGAGCCTTGTAGAAAGTGAAGGCAATTGCGTCCTCAGTTGACCTCTTCGGTCTATAGGCAGACTGAAGTGGGTCCAATGTGACTGGCAGAGAGGCAATGATGTGTGACCTGACTAACTGCTCAAAACACTTCATGATGACAGACATAAGTGCGACAAGGTGGTAGTCATTTAGGCAGAGAACACTGGTTTTCTTTGGTAAAGGAACAATGGTGGCTTTCTTGACACGTGGGGACAACGGACTGCAGCAGGGAAAGGTTGAAGATCTCAGTGAACACACCCGCCGGCTGGTCTGCACAAGCCTTAAGAACATGACCAGGGATTTTATCTGCTCCAGGAGCTTTGTGTGCGTTTATCCTCTTGAAGGATTTACACACATCTGCCATAGACACTTGCAGTGTGCAAACATCCTGGTTCAGGTCCACAGCCAAGCATGGGTGGTTTTTCTCATACCGTGCATAGAAGGTATGCAGCTCCTCAGTGAGGGGAGCAGACACTTCTACAACACTGCTGCTTTTCCCTTTATAGTCCGTGATTCTTCTAAGTCCACTCCACATGTTTGTGATGTTGGAGCCCCGGTAGAGAGACTCCACTTTGTCCCTGTACTGTCTCTTAGAAGCTTTTATCGCTCTTCTGAGGTCTTAAGGAGAATGCCTGTTGCCCTCCGAATCACCGGAGTTAGAGGCTGCCGTCTGTGCTTTCACTGTTCACCCACGGTTTTTGGTTGGGGAAAGTCTGTACAGTAACTCTCGGAACAACATCGTTGATGCATTTTGCGATGAAACCCGTTACTGTTTTTGTGAGTTCCTCCACCCTGTTTTCCGCCGCCTCCCGGAACATCGCCCAGCCTGTTCCGCCAAAACTATGATATAGAGCCTCATCTGATTTATCCATCCAGCCCTGGATGGTCCTTGTCACTGGCTTTTCCTGTTTTAGCCTCTGCCTATAGGCGGGCAGTAGTAAGATGGAGGCGTGGTCTGACTTGCTGAAGGCAGGATGGGGGAGGGCCTTATATCCACCCCGGAAAGGAGTGTAAACATGATCCAGCGTGTTCCCACCATGTGTCGGAAAGCTAATGTGCTGGTGGAATTTCAGCATAGCTTTCCTCAGGTTGGTGCTGTTGAAATCACCAGCCAAAATCACAGCAGCCTCCGGGTATAAAGCCTCCAACCGCTCAATAACACCATACAACTCGTCGAGTGCACCTGCGGTGTCGGCTTGTGGTGGGATATACATGGCTGTTGACCGATGAAAATGCTCGGGGCGGGTAGAACGGTCAGCATCTGATCATGAGGTGCTCGAGGTTAGGGGAACATCCAGAGGAGATATTCTCCACATCTGAACACCACAAGTTGTTTATCATGAAGCAGACACCTCCGCCCTCACCTTCCCTGACTTCGTTGTCCTGTCCTGCCAATGTATTGTGAGGCCCTGGGGTGTAATGGTGAAGTCCAGAATCAAGGGGTCCAGCCAAGTCTCCATGAAAACCAGCACATTGCAGTCCTTGATGTCCTGGTTGAAGGCCAGCCTGCTTCTCAGTTCATCTAACTTGCTGTCCAGAGACTGAACATTCGCTAGAAGAATACTGGGAAGAGGTGGACAGTTTGCATGTCGTCTCAGCCTAACCAGAACGCCAGCTCTTTTCCCTCGCTTCCTCCTTCGGCGCCGTTTGCCAGGTACGCCAGGTAGGCTGAACAAAGAGTACTCCAGCAAGGTTGCCGTGTCCGGTGAAATGCACTGTAAAATGTGTGCTTGTTGCAGTTCTGATGTTGATTAAAGTCTTGTCTGTCGTAGGCGATGATAGCGTTCATAAATATAATGTTATTGTGTAGAGTTAGTGAGAATAAAATTACAAGAGGTAAAGTGTAAGAGGAGCCTGGAAGACGGTAGCCATCCACATTGGCGCCATCTTGGAGATGGACCTACTCAAAAAGAATCAAATAAAACCAAGTGAATTTTTTGCAGTCACAAGACAGGGTTTTCTGGTTAAAGTGTTTGGCATCTTGATAAAAAATGTAATGATTCTTTTAAAAAACAAAGACATTTCTTAGCTATTCCAAACTTTTGAATGCAAGTGTACTTAAAAAGACTCAATGGCAGGGGTGGACTGACTGAAGCAGAGTCTGTTTATGATAGGCTAATCATTGACACCCAGTTACGCAAAAACAAATTCTCTAGGCCACTGCTTTTCAGCCATCACTGTGCTGTGACCACAACATTAGACTGACTGCAAGACAATCACATAGAAGACCTTGAACTGAATATAGGTATGTTATTAATTGTATCAATAAATATATTTTACATTCTTTAACTCAGATAAACAGCATGAAATTTTCTGTGCTACCTATTGAAATATTTATTTGTACATTTATTTAATAAGTGGTCTTTCTAGGGCACAGCAAAGCAACGTTCACACTATGCTTCTGGTCCATGACCTAGTTATTGAGAACGTCTGCTCTATGCTTGTCAGATCATATGGCACAAAAAAGCTATGCACCATCTCCAAAAATCAGCAATATGGCTCAAAAATCAATATTTGTTCAAAGAAAGAAGTGCAGAGGATACCAAAGTACAGCTCAGGGGCAGCACTGAGAAAACAAAAATGGAGTTGGTGAAGGGCAAACCGTTGTATGGACATTTATTTAGTTCTTTAAAAAAGCAGCCACGTCCTGGTGTCCATTGCTGCGCCATGCCATGTTTGGATTTATAGTTAGTTGGTGCTAGTTTTGATATGTTAGCCATTGTGTGGCAGCTAGGTAGGCATGCTGTGGGTTGGCTGTGGGATGGCCGTGGTGGTTAGGACGGGATACAAGGTTAGATGGGTAATGGGATCCCCTTTGTAATCCAAGCTCTTTTATTGGCACTGTGTGTTTAATACAAACCAAAGAAATAAGTGCAGAGGACATCAAAGTACAGCTCAGGGGCAGCACTGAGAAAAAGAAAATGGAGTTGCTGAAGGGCAAACTGATGTATGAACAGTTATTCAGTTCTTCAAAAAGCAGCCATGTCCTGGTTATGCAGTTTTGGTTTTAAAGATGGAAAACTTAATCATTACAGTACAAGACCAGGCACTGAGTACCAGGTTCCAGCAGAAGAACATTCTGAACCTCCACATGGACAGCAAATTTGCAGCAGGGTGGAAAGACCTATAAGCCACAAAGTTTCAGGTTGCAGTGCTGAAACATCTTCTGAGTACCAACAGACTCAATAATGTGGCGGCAACATCCATTACAGCACTGCGGAGATGATGCAAACATCTGCGATCCAGGTAACTGATAAGTTTTCAGGGTTTATTGGGCTCAGAGGCCAGAGGTAAAGTCAACCTCATTTTCCTCCAGAGGTAAATGAGGTTGAATTTAATAAATGAGCTCCTTTTGTTCTTCCCCAGTGTGCGTTCATTACCGAGTGGTGACATCTCCGGGATTCAGTTTGATGCCATTTTCCGGAAGAAAGCAGGAGGGGAAATCGGTCATAAATCTTTTACAGGACTCCTGGGAACTCACAATGACCTACACTCACACACACACACACACACACACACACACACACACACACACACACACACACAAACTGCCTGGATAGATAATATTCACACACCTAATATTTTAGCGTTAAAAAGACTCCTCATATATGTGTATATTTCATATCTATTTATACATTTTCATTTGCATATTCAGAGATGTGAAGCAAGCACATTCAGGGAATGCATGTTTGGGACCAGGCTGGGTCAGTGGTTCCATTTTACTCAACAGTTCAGTGAGGCATATTTGTGGGTTTAGGTTATGGCACCCCCCCAGTTTCGGAAAAGTAGAAAGGTTTCCAGTGAAGTGACTTCATGCACTCATTTCACTTAGAGGTATAGGTGCAATGTTCACAGGTACATTAGTGGTCCGAAGGGCACAGCATCCCTCTTATAACCACATCACCAACCTAATATTTAAATAAATCCCCATTCATCCATCCATTATCAGCACCTGCTTGTCCAGCGCAGAGTCAAGGTGGCCCAGAGCTTGCAGGGGCAGAGAGGATGGGATGATGCTCCTTCTCACCTTATTAATGTTATAATTTGTAGGAATTATGGTAGCAAAACGTGAGGTGTGTTGGCAGTGTGTGGCCCTGCACTTCTGTCCTCCTGTCACCTGGCTCAGGTGTATCAAGAGGCTCCACTGGGACTGAAGCTGGGCTGACAAAAGGAGTGGATTAGTGCCCCAGCCCCTGTGTCTTTCACCTTAGTAAATCATCTCACCTGGAGGGGATCTATTCCTCCTAATGGCGTCCTATCCCCAGTTCCAGTCGCCTGTGCTGAGCACCTCAAGCTCTGTCTCTTCTTGACTGAGGAGCTCCTAGGGACAGAGCAAAACTGGGCTGCTACTGGGACTGTATTTTCAGTTACAGGTGCGGGTCACAGTAGTGTGTTGGTAATGGCGTCCCCTAGTGGAAGGAATGCTGATTTGCGTGTAAATAGTGGTGCAGTTTACGTGTGGAGTTGCAGAAGCTGTGACAGCAACAGGCAGTGACTGTATGGGGGAACTGTGATCCTGAGGCTGAAACAGCAATTTTCACTCATGATGAGGAGGAACTGGAGTTCATGTCCCCTTCCGGGTGGTGACCCCTTGTCACTATGCTTGTTTCATAAAGGAGGTCTTAACAGTTGTTTGGGAACACAAATGATGCTACATCACAAAAGGATTAGACAACTGTGGTTGTGGGTTCAAATTTAAGTCAATGTGGAATGTATGTGTTCTCTGTGTCTTCTGGGTTTTCTCCCACAGTCCAAAGGCACATGTTTCTGGTGGATTGGTCACTATAGAGTACATATGTCTGACCAGGTTATACCCTCCTAACCAAGGGGTTCTGGGATTGGTTTTGCACCATTGTGACCCCCATGAGAAGGTGTGGGAGTGAAGGCCACTAAATGCAGCTTTCAAAAAATTGCCTGATTTAATTAAATAACTCATTTTTACATGTCATTTTTACATTTTGTGTCTGCGGTGTTATGACCCCTCCAGGAGAGAGCTGAAGCTCACAGCCCCAGTTTTTGTGGTTTGTGGTCAAAACTGTTATTCATATGGAAATCCATACAAAGCTGTAATTTCAGGAGTCTTGGTAAAGATGTATGATAATGAATTAACGTTCTCATTCAGCCTCAGTTTGTGTTCATTCCCTTGTGGACACAGCTGAGCGCTGCAATTCAATTTATTTCACATTCACTTTGGTCAAACTGCAGTAGTTCTGTTCCCTCATGAGATGTCAGCAAACTGAGAAGATCTTTTCCAAAGTATCTGTATAGGATTTGGAAATGTTAGACTAAGGAAGTAAAAGTCATTTCCTACAGCTGGTTGAAAAGCATTCATGGCTCCCTCTGCCTGTTTTGTGCATTATTTCTGTATGCAAGACTGTGGATTCAAGTGGCTGAAGTGAGGCTTCTCCACAGCATTACCAGAAGATGGTGATGAGCTCAAAGATCTGGAAGAGTAAAACTGCTGCTGCTCCATAAGGCATTAGGCTAGGAAGCAACACCTAAATGGGACACCAGTCCATCACAGGTGGCCAAACACACAAGGAGTCAAAGACTGCAGGCTGTTCAGAGTAACCAGTTAATTTGTAATTTGTCTTTCGACTGTGCGAGCAAACCAGGGCACCTGGAGGAAACCCACACAGATCAGGAGGGGACATGCAAACTGCACAGAGACTGAGCTGGATTTAAACACACAGCCAAACAGCCCAGGTGCTGCGAGGTAGCAGCAGTACCCACTGAGCAACAGATTACTCTGTTATTAATGTTTGACTTTCACATTCATTTTTTAGCTTTTTGTAATACATTTTCACAATTAGTTACTTGCTGACCTTTGATTCATTTCTTGTCATTATCAGAATCATGATAATAACTTTTCATTTGGTACTGGTTATTTTTTAATAACTTAATCCCTAAATAAAGAAATTATCCAACAGAAGCTATAAATAACTTTCTTTTGGTTAAATGTGTGCCAAGAGCTCAGAAACCACACGAGGGCCTCACAGGTGCAGGGCTCTCATCCCTTAGGATGAGGACAGATGAACAGAGAGGTAGAGGATGATCACGCTAATTTGCAACAGCAAAGGCTGGAAGGTGTCGCGGTGCCACCTCTGCTGAGTTGCTGCAAAGTTGGCCCGAGTTCTTCACCTGGCTTCACAGGTCACCTGGAATCACACCAAAGGGAATTAAAGCAGCGACAAACAGTTCAATGATGAATTAGCAATGTGCCGCTTCATGAGTTTATATTACGCACAACAGACACTTGCCAGTGGGAGAATGCACACAAAATTTTGCCCAGTAGTGTGAAAACCATCAGATACCATTATCAGAATCCACCGTCTGTAATGTTGAGGCACAAAATATTACAAAATAGAATGGTGCCATTTTTAAATGTTACAGCAGATGAAAGGTTTAAAGAGATTTTAAATATACAGTAAGTAACATCTGAAATTGTATAGACCAGGGAACAAATAAAGCCCTCAGAGATAAAGCTATAGCTCTTTTTATGCACTTCTTATTGATTATTTTAATATACAAGAGCCAGATTTCTATTTAGTTTTTTTCTCCTTCTTTACAAGGACAAAATAATAATCTTCTTACTATTGTTCATATTACACTTTCCCTGTAAAATTAATTTTTATTACAGTAAATTGCACTGTTCAGTGTAATATTTAATGTGGGGGTATAAACAAGTTGGGCAGGGCAGACCCTATTTCATTGTACTGCAACTTTTTCACAGTAAAAAGTGTCCCTGTCCTCCTAGCTGGGAGACATATAAACTATAATAGACTGTAACATGTAGTAAGGTAACATGTAATAAACAAAGTATAAAGGTCAGCTAAGGGGAGCTAGAGGTTGGTAAACGCAGGTCAACCTGGGAGGAAAATTGGTTGTGCCCCAGGAAATAGCTAATACAAACTTGAGATGTGATTTGGTGCTGTGGTCGGCAAGCCGGCGTGTAGTGTGTTTTATGGAATGGACAGTCCCGCGAGGACATACTTACAGCTGTGCTGTTTTGAGAATTTGGAATCTGGGGACAGAACCTGCGGCAGGCAGTGAGGGAAATGGCGGAGGCAGCAGGGAAGTTTGTGGATATGGAGGAAAAGGAACAGTGCTGGTGGAGGACCCAAGGAGAGGATGTAAAGTGCAGTAGATGCGTAATGTTGTAAAATAGTCACACAGCATAGCGTGCATGTAGCAAAGTTGGTTGTGGAATTTTAATGGAGTTAAAAGGAGGTAATGAGTACCTGAATGGCCAAAGAGTGTTTAGTGTGTAGCTGGTCAGTATAGGTGCTAACAGACAGGAATTATCAGAGCTCAGAAATCACATAAGAGCCTCACAACTGCAGGGCTGTAAACCCTCCCGCATGAGAGACAGCACCCAATGGGGAGGAAGAAGATGCTGAGGATAAGAGTGTCACATAACTCTCACAGGTGTGGGCGTTCGCTGCTCGAACCGCACACATCCTGTCTTCTCTTAGTGTGAGAGGCAGCAGCAGAGAGAACTTCACATATCTTCCCTCTGCAGATGAGACTGACCTCCTCTCTCCTTTGCAGGAAGTGTCCTCTCCGAGGGGTATGAAGATGTGGAGGGCAGTGAGGCAGACCCCCTGTCAGGTAGGGGGGATGAGCTCTGTGGGCTCTCACTGGATGTTTGTGTGTTAAACTGGTTAAACTACAGTGCTACATACAGGCAAGCTGGTAACTTCTGATCATAACTACTTTTTTGCTCACATTTCATTCATTTACTGTCTTTTTCTTCCTTTTTATGTCAGAATGTAATAATCACAATGAAAAGGTAAATGAAATGCTTGTTTATGCCTCTTAGGGAAAGATGAGAAGCCACAGGACTATGATGATGCTTTCTCTGTGGAGAAAACAGCAGCTGGTCTACTTGGTGAGTTTCTGTTAGTCATCCCAGTGCATGAATAATATCAATGAATGACCATGAAACATAATCAGTCATTATAATAAAAAGTTGTTCTTCACATTAACAAAGTATAAATGAAATTTAGAGAGAATTCTGTTAATAGCAGCAGTAAGTAAAGAATGAGAGGAAACTGCTGTGAGAAACAGGTGGTTTTCCTGTCTGTTACAGAGGGGCTGCGTACAGAATACACAGCAGAGGACTATGATGATGCTGTTACTGCAGTACAGAGTGCAGGTAGTTTGTTAAATGAATAAATTGTTTATTGTGTTGGGATGGAAACTTTTTAAAAATTGACTGAATTTTTAATGATGTGAAGCTGTGTGTATTGAGGTGAAGACCCTGTAGGAACCAAGTGACTTCTCTGTTCCAGGTCCAGGACTCACTGGAATAGAGAACACAGCAGAGGACTATGATGATGCTGTGGGTGTAGAACAGAGTCCTCAGGTGTCACCAGGTGAACTGCTCTTTACACCGAAGTGACGGAGCAGAAGATGCTTTCCCTCACCACTAGCTTCCTATGAGACCTTCTTCTCTAATTCAGCTTCTCTCAGTCTTCAGCTCAGCTGCATGTGGATCTGCTACCCTGCTATGTGTTACAATTTTCTTGGTCCTGTGCGTGTATTTGTGTCCTTGAGGAGATCCCATCAGTATTAGAGAAGCCGGTAAAGAGTTTAGGGAGGTGGTACACTAGGTAGTTGACTGATGTGGATCAGGTGGAGCAGCTTAAGGAAAGTGTTGTAGATGGGTTACAGAGGATAGAGAACTCAGGGCTGCCGGGTAAACTGAAGCTCTGGTGCTTGCAGTTTGGCCTATTCCCAAGGGTAATGTGGCCACTAACTATGTATGAGGTATCAGTCACAAAGGTGGGGAAGCTGGAGAGGCTGATTAGCTCCTATATTAGAAAGTGGCTGGGGGTTCCTCGGTGTCAAAGCAATGTGGCTCTGTATGGGCAAGGAGTCCTGCAGTTGCCGCTCTCAAGCTTAACAGAGGAATTTAAATGTGCGAAGGTGCGATTAGAATTGCAGCTGTCAGGTAGTAAGGATGAGGTTGTAAGAGGCTTGGTTCCTAGGATAGTAACAGGTAGGAAATGGGATGCGAGGCAGGTGGTAAAGGAAGCGAAAGCGGATTTGAGGCAGCTGGAATTGGTCGGGAAGGTACAGCAGGGATAGGAAGGTCTCGGGTACCGGATAGGAGACCCTATGTGGAGCAAGGCAGGCCCGATAGAGAGAAGGAGGTTGGTGCTAGGGCAGGTGCGTCGGCAGGAAGAAAGAAATAGGTGTGTCAGGGCGGTCTCACAGGGGAAGCAGGGACAGTGGGTAAATTGGGATGGGGTGGAAAGGAGGAGGCTGAGCTGGAGGGAACTGTGGAAGATGGATGCATATCAAATAAGGTTCCTATTAGGAGCGGTTTATGATGTGCTGCCATCACCTCAGAACCTGAAGCAGTGGGGGGGTGAGGACTCTGCTTGTACTCTGTGCTTGGAGGTTGGGATGCTGAAACACATTTTAGTGGGTTGCAAGATTAGTTTGGCACCGGGTAGGTTTACATGGAGGCATAACCAGGTGCTAAGGTGCCTGGCGGCAGCCATTGAAGATTGGAGGAGGCAGGTATGCTCAGGGCAGGAGGTTGAAGGTACAGTGGTACAGTTTGTTAGGGAAGGGGGGAGGAGTAGATATAGAGGTAGGAAGGAGTTAGGTGTAGTAAGGGGGGCTAGAGACTGGGAGATGCAGGTGGACCTGGGAGGAAGATTAGTGGTGCCCCAGGAAATAGTCAATACAAGCTTGAGACCAGATATGGTGCTGTGGTCAGCAAGCCAACGGGTGGTGTACTTTATAGAACTCACGGTTCCGTGGGATGGATCGGTGGACGACGCTCATGAGAGGAAGAAGCTTAGATATAGCGAGTTAGCGGCGGAAGTAGGGGGGCGTGGCTGGAACGCAAAGGTGAGGCCAATTGAAGTCGGTTGCCGTGGGTTTATAGCCCGACTACTTTTAACTTGCTGCGCGAACTCGGGATTCGGGGGCGGAAGTTGCAATGGGCAGTGAAGGAATTGTCACAGGCTGCGGAGCAAGGAAGTCTCTGGATTTGGAATAAGAGGACCAGCGAAGATGGTAGCGGGACGGCGAAGCGATGAGCAGGTGGGTGCCGGCGAAGCATTAGCACGTAGGTGTCATGGTGGCTAGTGTATTGGCGTATAGTTGTTAGCGAATAGGTGTGATGGCGGTTAGCTGTTAGCAGGCGATGTAGTTGGTGAGAAGTGTGATAAAGTAAAGTAGGTGGCGAGGGGCTTCTTCCTTTGAGTCGGAGGGTAGAAAGAGCGGTGAGGGTGAGGATGCTGAGGTAAAGGGTCGGTAATGTGAGAAGCGGCGGGGTGGCGTAGTGGTGCGTGCGGTAATGGAGGGGAGCTGCTCCGGGATGCCTGAGCCGCGGTTGAGCCTTCTGGAGGTGTCGTGGGCATAATTCGACAAAACGCCGACAAAGGAAGGTGCCCACTTGATAACCCCGATGAGATGACGAGCCATTGCTGCGCCACACCATGGCTGGCATTATGGTTGGTTGATGCTAGTTAGCCGGTGAGTAGCGGATTGTAAGCGTGCGGGGGGGTTAGGACGGGTTAGATAGGTGTCAGGATCCCCTTTATAAACCAACCTCCTGGTATTTGGCACTGTGTGTGTTGGATGAACCTTCTGTCCCTCATTCTTTCTACGTGTCAGCGAGAGCTGGGCAATGACCCATTGCATTTTCTCCACTGTTGGTACTGGAAAATTTGTTCTGATTCTTTAATTTTATATAGGTAAATTTTTGAATAAGCTCTTTGACTTGAGTAATTTTTGATAAAAGTGAGAGTAGTTTTAGTTGAGTGCTATGTTTGGATATTCTTCCTACCTCTGCTGTGTACAAGGATGTGAGTGGCTGAGTATTTTGCTGTGTCCCTGTTGGCCAGAGAGTGCTGTCTACCCTGCCTCCTGCTGCTGACCACACTGACTATGATGATGTGGAAGATGGAGGATCTGCAGTTCAGGAATCTCCATGTGCCTGAAAGTCCAGTCTGAGTCTGAAGATCTTTTTTTGTATCTTTTTTCAATCCTTTGTATGTTTTTAAGTCACACTTGAAAATATGTTTTGAAATGAAAATCAAGCTGTAAATTCTGATTGTTATGACCCGGCTCGTTGGCTAGGGGACCGGCAGTAAGGATCGTAGCATTTTAAGTAAAAGAAAGAAAAATGTAGGTGGTAAAAGAGTCAAAGTCAAAAGAGTTTGTCAAGTACATGTTTGTGTACCATGTGTTGAAATGTGCTCTGATCTGATCCAGGAAGACTGTGCAAAAAATCTATAATGGAAAATAAAACAAACATCCAAACACCAAGAAGAATAGAAACAAACAGCAAATAGATAAGTAAGTAAGTAAGTAAATAAATAAATAAATAAATAAATGTCACGGCGAGCCACATCGCCGGGTGTTGGTGGAGGAAGCAATCGCGTGACAGGCAACCGAACAGGCAACCAGGAGAGTTTTAATAGAAAACCAAGGGGTGCTGGACAAGCAGGAGTAGCGTCGCAGCAGGCGAGGCTGACAAGCACCAACAAACACAAAGGTCTCCAAAGGGACCACATAAAAACGCAAACCAATAACATAACCGAAGAGAAACCGAAGACCAGAGCACCAGTAAAGGGTCCTTTTAAAGTGTTCGCAATTAATTCCACCACCTGCAGGTGCTCAGTCCAGGAGGCGGGGCAGCGAGACGGTGCACCTGGCGGTCTCGCAGCACCCGCGGGCGTGACAGTACCCCCCCGAAAGGGGCTGGCTCCGGACTGTCCAATGGCCCTAGAGGGACCGACTCTGGATGGTCCAATGGCCCCAGGTGCAGTTCATGGGAGTCCTGGATGAGGCGTGTCTAGGACCACGGGCACAGGGATCCAGGGACCTCCCACGAGGCTGTAACACATCCACTCCACCGAAGCTGCTGGCCCTGCCCCTGATCATTGCTGTCAAGGAGTCAGGAACCCAAGTGCCGAGGAGCTTCCAGGCTTCAGATTGCGGCTGGTGTAGGTCCGGCTGTTGCAGGGGGTGGGGTGAGGACGGACTTGAGCCAAGGGGTAGAGGTGGTCTGCCACGTAGGGAGGAGGACCCATGCAATACTGGGAGAAGTCCTTGTGAGGGGTCCCAGGTTGCAAGGGGGAATCTGCAGGGCACAGGCAGATGAGGGCCAAACAAACAGGGCACAGACTACCTGCCCAACACAAGTCACCTGCGGGGGTACCGCGGAGAAAGCAAAACAAAAATGCGAATGCCAGAAATCCAAGTCGGCCGCAGGGGCACCGCGGAGGGGGCAACGCATAGGGATGCGAACGTCAGAAAACCGAGTCGGCTGCAGGGGCACCGCGGAGGGGGCAACGCATAGGGATGCGAACGTCAGAAAACCGAGTCGGCCGCGGGGGCACCGTGGAGGGAGCCAAAAGAAAAAACGCGAACGCTAAAAACCCGAGTCAGCCGCGGGGGTACCGCAGAGAGAGCAACGCATAGGGATGCGAGCGTCAGAAAACCGGAGTTAACCGCAGGGGTACCGCGGGGAGAGCGGAACACCGAGACGCAAATAAGAAGGCCCAAGACAACCGCGGGAAACACAGAGACGAGAACATTGTCACACTAGTCAACCGCAGGGTACTGCGCGGGGACAGACAAAGACACAAACGCGAGGTCGACCCTTGAGGACCGGCAGGAAGTCCCCCCCGAAAGGTGCTCAGGAGCCAAATCGCTGAGGGGAGCAAACGCACCGAGACCTACAGGAAGGGCACGAGTGCGCGAACAAAGGGGTCCGGCCACGGAGTCGAGGGCGAGGTGAATCCGGGGTCGCGGCAGAGAAGGCAGAAACTGCAGCCAGTTGAGAGGGAGCCAATCGGGCGTCCTGCTGTGCGTGCACGCGGAGCCGCGTATCCGGGGACAAGGTGGACTAGAAGCACTAAGCTGGTCCAAACTGTCCACCAGCTGCTCAAGTTGGGCCTGGTGTTGTGCCAGCAGCCGCCGATACTGGGCCAACATCACGTGCAGCTGCCCTGCGTCCGCTGCTTCCATGTCTGGCTCCGGTCTTCTGTCATGGCGAGCCACGTCGCCGGGTGTTGGTGGAGGAAGCAATCGCGTAACAGGCAGCTGAACAGGCAACCAGGAGAGTTTTAATGATAACCAAGGGGTGCTGGAACATCAGAAGGCAGCGTCGCTGCAGGCGAGGCTGACAAGCACCAACAAATACAAAGGTCTCCAAAGGGACCACATCAAAACACAAACCAATAACATAACCAAACCAAGACCAGAGCACTGGTAAAGGCCTGGGAGGGTCCTTTTAAAGTGTTCGCAATTAATTGCGCCACCTGCAGGCGCTCAGTCCAGGAGGCGGGGCAGCGAGACGGTGCACCTGGCGGTATCGCAGCACCCGCGGGCGTGACAATAAATAGGTAAAACAGTAAAGAAACCCTAAGGTGCCCTGGAAGGACAGTGACAGTGGGGGGGTGGAGTGATTATTGAAGACCCTAGTCTGTGAGGATTGTGATAGCATGTCCGGGTTCAGAAGTCTTATAGCCTGTGGATAGAAGCTCCTCCTGAGCCTCTCCGTTCTGGCCATAATGCTTCTGAAGCATTTGCCTGATTTCAGCAAGATGAATAGATGGTTGCTGGGATGAGACAGGTCACCGACGATCCTAGTCGCTCTGGTCCTGCATCTCCTGGTATAGATGTCTTGTAGGGATGGCAGATCAGATCTGGTGCAGCGTTCCGCTGCCCGGATCACTCTCTGCAGTGTCTTGATGTCTCGAGCACAGCTGTTCCCAAACCAGGAGATGACGTTCTGAGTCAGAACAGTTTGTACAGCACCAGAGTAGAATGTTTTAAGGATCGCCGGAGAGACCTGTAGCTTCCTCAGCTGCCTGAGGTGGTAGAGCCGCTGCTTTGCTCTACTGGCCTGAGCTCGGATGTGTACGATCAATGTCAAGTCCTCAGTGACATGAACGCCCAGGTATTTGTAACTGCTCACCCTCTCCACTGCAGTCCCGTTGATTTTAAGGGGGGTGTAGGACCGCTGCTGTCGCCTACCAAAGTCCACCACCATCTCTTTAGTTTTGCCGACATTCGGTTGGAGGTAGTTCTCCTGGCACCATGATGCCAAGTTCTCCACCTCCTCTAAGTATGCTGTCTCATCGTTGTTGGAGATGAGGCCCAGCACCACCGTGTCGTCAGCAAATTTGATGATGGAGTTGGAAGCGTGTAATAGAGAACCCCTTTTACAACGGACCCCAATACACAGCACAGTTATCCAGCTTTTAACAGTGACAGTGCAATTTATTTATAGTAAGGAGTGATGAAACCGAATTATATACAGATACACACACAAACAAACAAAAGAACCAGGCACCAAATGGTTTTATATAACATAGGCGGTTCTCAACTCAAAGACCAAAACAGAACAAAATGGTCATCCCAACCTGGGCCACGAAAAGACGAAATAAAAGGACAGTTCCCTGGACTCCTGACTCCCGAGTCTTTTTGTGATGGCGCCTCTGATGTGGTGTCAGAAGCGGGACGAAGCGGAGATTCAGCACATCGAAGCAAACAAGTCGCCGCCAGAAGAAAATGCTGGTGGAAGAATACAGCGCTCTACAACAGCAGACGGAAGAGTTAATCGCTTCACTCCAGTGGCTTTGGGAGGCTTCGCCACGGGATGCGCCGCGGAGTGTAGTGATGCCTGCAGACCCCCAGCCGGCGGCATCGAGGACCCGGGAAATTTTGGAACCCCTGCTAAATTCGCCGCCCCAGCCGGCAGTGCGCCTGCCCCGCTGCTCCGGCGCTGAGCTGTGGGATACGTACGAACCCCAGCTTCGCCTCGCAGTGCGCCACAATGACTGAAGTGAATCGACAACAGCGACACAGCTGGGGCTTCTGCTGGATGGTAAGTCGTTGACCGTTCTGCTGGATGTCCCTCCAGAGCAGCACGATGACCTGTCTGCGCTGATAGCTGCCCTGAAGCGCCGTTTTGAGCGTCGCGAAGCACCAGACCACTTCCGCGGGCAGCTTGAGAATAGGCGAGATGGAAAAGGGGAGCACCTCGGCGCATTGGCCGCGGACATCCAGTTGCTGACACGCTGCGCCTATCCTGACTTTCCAACTTCCGTCCAGGGTGAGCTGGCATTAGAGGCATTCCTTCGCGCGCTCAACCCGGAGCACCTCCAACTGCATGTCAGACTGGCAGCACAGACTAGTTTGGGGGCCGCCTTACAGGAAGCAGAACGTGTGGTGATAGCTTTGGGGAGCATGGGAGAGCCAAAGCGACATTGTCGAGCTGCTGAGATGAGTGACAGTGATGAACCTAGGGAAAGGGACGAGGAGGTCATCTGCCGGGTGGAAGCACCACCCCAACGACGGCGCACACCTGTCATCTGCCATCGCTGCAGAAAACGTGGTCACCGGGCGCACGACTGCATGGCACCAGCCCCCATCCTGAGGCAGGGAAACGACGCCGGGGTGATGCCATGAGGGGGGCTTCATCCTGCACTGACACACCCCCTTGCTCTGTACTTACCTTCCCAGTGGGTCGCCTGGGGACCCTGCCCAGCCCCCACCTGCTTTGTCAAGTAGAAAACGTACAGTGCAAAGTGCTCCTTGACACCGGATCCACCATCTCCATCGTCAGAGTGGAGGTGTTGCCAGGCACTAACCAGCCCCTCACTGAGGGTTGGACAGGAACGTGAGCGCGATTGCGCTCGGTCACCGGGGAGACTGTGTGCATGTGGGGAAAATGGTGCCTAAATTTCGTGGTGAGAAAACAGCACTTTGAGCATGAGTTCTGGCTGGCACAGATCCAGGACCCCTGTATCATTGGGATGGACCTTCTAATGGAGATGGGGGCAGTACTTGACCTGAGCAAGGGCAACCTTCACCTGGCGGGCGAGACCATTCCTTTCACTCCACCCGTGGAACAGCAGGAGACAGGTTGAGTGTGCAACGTGCAAAGGGGTGGGGCTCCAGCCAGCCAACGTACCACACCGGAGAAGGGAGATGACCCATACAAGCAGGGCAACGTGAGTACTGCGCGTGATTGTAGCCCCTCTGCTGTGACGCGGGAGGCGGTGCATGCACTCTGACAGCACAGCGTGGCCCAGCTGGAGTAGCAGGACCGGGAAGAGCTCTGGGGACTGTTGAAAACATTCCAAGACATCTTTGCAGCTCGGGATGAGGAGTGCACCCGAACTGATCCGGTGCAGCACCGAATAGACACCGGGAATGCAGCGGCCATCAGACTGCGACCGCATGGCATGGCCCTCGCCAAGCAGCAGATTGCAGAGGAGAAAATAAAGGAGATGGCTGCTGCCAGAGTGATCGAGCCCTCCAGCAGTCCCTGGTCAGCACCAGCGGTCCTGGTCTGAAAGAAGGATGGTAATTGATGGTTCTGTGTTGACTATCGCCGTCTGAACGCTGTTACCAAACAGGACTCATGCCCACTGCCACGTATTGATGATGCCTTGGACAGTGTTGCCGGTTCATGCTGGTTCAGCTCGCTGGACCTAAGGAGTGGGTACTGGCAGGTTGCCCTGGCCCCGGAGGCGCCTGAGAAGACCGCAGTCACCTTGGGACAGGGTTTATGGCACTTTATAGTCATGCCTTTCGGCCTGTGTAATGCCCCTGCCACCTTTGAACGCCTCATGGAGCAAGTGCTAGCTGATGTGCCCCGGAGCTGATGCATCATCTACCTGGATGATCTCTTGGTCCACGCTCCCACATTCCAGTCTGCTTTTGAAAACCTGCGGGAGGTGTTTGTCGCGATTTTTGGTTTGTCACCCAGCAAAGTGCAACCTCCTTCAGCGGCAGGTGAAGTTCTTGGGCTATGTGGTTGACGCAAGTGGGATCTCGACTGACCCGGACAAGGTTGAGTTGGTCCGGCTCTGGCCCACACTGCGGAATGTGTCGGAGCTGCAGAGCTTCCTCGGGCTGGCGTCTTATTATTGCTGATTTGTGCATGGCTTTGCAGACATTGCGGCACCCTTGCACCGCCTTACTGTCAAGGGGACGCCATTTGAGTGGACCACTGAATGTACGGCAGCTTTCCAGCAGCTGAGGGAGAGGCTGACGATGGCTCCTGTCCTAGCACTTCCAACCCCGGGAAAGCCCTTCATGCTGGACACGGACGCCAGAGACCGGGGAATTGGTGCAGTGTTATCACAGGCAGGAGATGAAGGGGAGAAGGTGATTGCATACTACAGCAGGAGACTGAATCGTGCAGAAGGGAACTACTGTGTCACCCGCCATGAACTCCTTGCAGTAGTGGCAGGGCTCAAGCACTTTTGCCCCTACCTTTATGGCACCAGGTTTCTCCTCCGGGCGGACCATGTGTCACTCACGTGGCTTCTCAACTTTATAGAACCAGAGGGGCAGACGGTACAATGGATCGAAGCACTACAGGGGTACGACTTCGACATCCAGCATCGCCCAGGGCGTCTCGTCGCCCCTGCAGCACAGGCTCTTGCAGGCACTGCGAGCAGCTGGAGGAGCATGCGGAGGAGACAGCAGACACGTGTGTTGCTGCAGTAATAGGCGGAGCAGAGGAGGTACTGGATGGCGAAGCAGACCAGTTCCGAAAAGCTCAAGAAGACGACCTGGAGCTGGCTGTGGTGAGTGGATTTCTGCGCTCCGGGCACCACCCCCCATGGACAGCCGTAACACCTCATGGGCCTACGGTATAGTCCTACTGCTCTCAGTGGGAAAGCCTGGCATTGCGACAGGGATTACTGTACCGCTGGTGGGAAGGACCCGTGCACGGGTGTGATGGCCGCTCCGGCACCCACACAGATGAGTGGATAGTTTAAGTATATTTTTGTTTGAATTTTTATTTGTGTTGATTTGTTTTGGGTGGTGACATGTTTGGTTTGAATTTGTTTGGGGTTTGAATGGAAATTGTTGTGGGTTCCTGGTTTGGTTGGTGGTCACTGGGGATTGGCGTATCCAGGTACCCGCCCAGACAGAGGATTGGAGGAAGGAAATCGGGCCTTGGAAAGCAGGAAGTGAACCTAGGGTCAATAAACCTGCTGCAGCATAGGGGGGAGAGAATATCAGTGTAGACGTTCATTTGGTTTGGATTTCCTGATTTGTGTTTTTATTAATAGTATTTTGATTCTGTTGGATTTTGTTATGTATATGATTTGGTTAACCAATCGGTGTGTAGTGTTTTGTTGTTTGTTTGTGTTTGTATAGTTCTGGTGTTCCCCTATTGTATGTAGTTGTATGTGAATGGTCTGATCAGCCATTATTTAAGCCCTATTGTGTGTTTGGGGTGAGTCAGTTATATGTCTAGTTGATTTGTGCTGTTGGTTTGGGTGTTATGTTCAGTTGACCTTTTTATGGGCCCAAATTTATTCGTTGCTGACATAACTACCTTTTTTTTTTGGAATAAATGATTCTTTTTAACTATTAACCTACCTGTGATTCCTTGTGCCTGCTGACTCGGTCCCTCACAGCGGGCAAGTCCAGTGGCAGCTCCTAGTTCCCCGTAGCCTGAGAGGGGAGGTGTTGCAGCAGGTGCATGGCTCTGTGGGCTCTGGGCACTTTGGAGTGGCGAAGACACTGCACCGACTGCGTCAGCAGTCGGGCTGGTTGTCACCAGGATGTGGAGCTGTTTGTGCACTGCTGTGATGTCTGTACGGCAAGAAAGGACCCCTACAACCGCTCACGTGCCCCCTGCAGAGGCTTCAGTCTGGCGCTCTGATGGAGCGCATAGGTGTCGATATCTTGGTCCCGTTTCCCTGCACCGACCGCAGTAACCACTATGTGCTGGTGGCTATGGACTATTTCACTAAGTGGCTGGAGGCGTACGCTGTGCCGGACCAGAGTGCTGTCACCACGGCAGAGTGCTTAGTGGAAGAGATATTTTGTCACTTTGGGGCACCGGAGGAACTGCACAGCGACCAGGGCAGGAACTTCAAGGTGCAGGTGATGAAGGAGGTGTGCGATCGTCTGGGGGGTACGGAAGACCCGTATCACGCCCCTGCATCCACAGAGTGATGGGCTAGTGGAGTGGTTCAACAGGACATTGACTGTACAGCTGTCCATCCTCACCTCCAAGCATCAGTGCGACTGGGATCAACACCTACCCCTTGTCCTGTGGGCATGCCACTCTGCAGTCCAGGAGTCCACCGGCTGCACCCCTGCCTTGCTTATGTTTGGATGTGAACTGCGTACCCCAGTGGAATTGGCTTTTGGCAGTCCACCAGAGCCTGAGATGAGTGGTGATGTGGGTTTGGGGCGGTGATCATAAACCTTCCACCTCCATGCAGAACAGGGGTTCAGGTAGGGGGAGTATATATTTCCACCACTCTGTGACTGCAGTGGAGTTGTGGAATACCACATTATCCCACACCGCAACAAATACTGACACATTTGTGCTCACCCGCTCTCTCTCATCCTCTGGTACCAGTATCCTGCAGAGTTCATCAAGGAACAAAATGAGGCGCTCTGTGTTCTATGGACCAATGACTGGTTTGTGTGACACAACACAGCACACATTGTGATGTTGGCTCCTCTCTGTCCTGGAACTTGCACAGTGGCGTTTTGCCCTACAATATTTTGTTCTCACTGCCATTGTTTTGCCAGATCAAACTCAGCTTCATCCACAAAGATGAACACATGGGCTATTTGCATAGCCTCCAACTCCATGACCCTCTAACAGTAAAAATGCAAGGTACCATATTGTAAGGATTGTAAGGATTACATTACAGTAGCATACATTACTGTATACATGGCTCTACTGTATACGGAATGACCGTTTTGGTATATTGGAATTCAAACATTTGTTTGGAACCTGTAAGGAAGTCAGCCTTATTCAGAGCTGTGGACAGTTGATCAATTAGAGGCACAGTCCCTCTGGGGCAACTTTGGCTTACAAGGGTCTTGTTCAATGGCAGGGCAGTTGGGCTTGGACTGGGTTTGTACCCTGGACTGCTTTATTCGTAGTGTTTTATCTTCAAACCCACAACCACTAAAGAACAAAATGCAGAAAAAATTTATTTTATATTATGTTAATATATTTTAGAAGGGTCTTGATAGTGATTTAGGAAATTGTTGTCATTCAGTTTTGAATGTCTTTTTAATGGTTTTGGTAACAGTATGTAAGCATGTGCAAAATGGCCTCTGAAAATGTAATGTTTTGATGGTGGTGGATTTTGAGTGAGAAAAGATCCATGAATTTTGAGGCATTTAGTCACTGACTGCATTTTGTATGAAAGCAATGAGAACTGATCCACAGTTTAGTCCACATAAACTAACGTTGCGGCAACTCTATGAAGAGTTTTGAGACTGTGACTTCAGTACTGCAAAATGTCTCTTAGCAATTGAAAAAAACTGTAATGTTTGCCTTTTATATTTATTTTGTAGTTTTCATTTCTTTTTGTTAAACGTATGCTGTGAGCTCAGAAACAGGAGGGCCTCATAAGTGCAGTGCTGTCAGCCCTCAGTATAAAAACAGATGAACACAGAGGAAGATCATGATAAGCTGCAGCAGCAAAGGCTGGAGGACATCACGGTGCTGCCTGTGTTGCAGTGTCGAGTTCTTCTCCCACTCACAGCTCACCTGGAGTCACATCAAAGGGAGTTAAAGCTGTGACAAATGGTTCACTGATGCAGTATCGATGTGGTGCTTCACAAGTTTATATTAAGCACAAAGGACACCTGTTAGTGGGAGGAAACACACCAAAGTTTTCCACTCTTGTCTGAAAACTGTTAAATACCTTAAGTGTCCTCACCATCTTCTCTCTGCTTCAGAAACAAAGTTGATGCTCCACAGCAAACAGCTTTTTTGGGTACTAATTCATAAGATTTTGTACTTAGTACTTTTATATATGAAAGTGGTTCTATTTGTATACAATAGTGGAGATGTGTTTCAAGGGACTGGTAGAGAGGATAAAAGACTCATTTGGATATTTAAACTGCAGGCTTGGCAGAATTATTGAAACTGGAGTCACTGGAGGCCGTGGGCAACAACACAGAAACAGGGATGGTGGTGGATGCAGGAATGGAGTTTAAGTATTTTCACAGATGCTGATGATGGGATGAGTGGAATAGATGAGAAGTAGACATCTATCTATATATCTATGAAATGTCTTGTTACACTAGACCTACCATGGAGTAAAATTGCTATTTAAAAAGAGAACATTTCCTATTTAACCACATTGGATCGTAAACCTGAGTGGTGTTCAGGCAAAATTAGCAGCTAAATGGCAGCAACATCGTCCTCTCTGGAGGCTTTTATTTGTCCCTCTTACGCATCCGTTTTGAATGAGAGCTTCTGTGCTTCTCAGTGCTGCCACCTGCTGGAAGTAACCATCATCATCACAAATACTGCTTACAAAAAGGCATCAGATTCACTGTAAACTACCTGCATTTTTACAGATCTCTCAGTTTCCACCCTGCTGACTGTGTTGCTATGATGTGTATTAGTAAGTGCTTTAAAGCTTGCTATTATTAAACCCCTTACTGAAGAGCCACATCTTAGCTGGGGGGGGGGGCAGTGTTGGTGTTTCTGACCGGTTTACAGCTGGAAGGAGGAGTCGAGTTGGAGCTCAAGGCTGCTGTATCTGTAAAAATGGAAAAAATACACTCAGGCTCCTCTGGTTGGTGTTTGCATCTTTTGATGTTTTCTTCTGTTTCTCTGATAAGGCAATGCTGAGTGCGATTGGTGGTGAGGGGGTGCACAGGGGGTGTGTTCTGCATGGGGGGCAGGAGGGTACAAATGCACTTGCTCAGCCTGACAGCTCAGAGGAGAAGGTTGGGGTCTCAGCTTTGCTCCGAGGACAATTGGTTTGTCTTGATGAAGATGGAGAACTGCTTGTTTATCCTATTGCTCTCATCCCTTCCCTTGGTCACCACAGACAGTAAGTACCATGTTTTACCTTGGCTACTGAGCTCCTTTCACACAGTGGGTCAGAGGGTTGGGAGTCATGTTCTCCAATGGCTGACTAAAGCAGACGCAGTCACATTTATAGCTGACGTTTATTTGTTCATGTTACACTTGCTTACCCACCTGGGCTCATTTTCCAGGGTGACTGAACAGCACTGCTTAATGGTGTGAGGGGATTCAAACCAACAAAATTCATAAATCTGTCACAGAGCATGTTAATGGCTAGAATGGTATCTGAAATATTTTTCATTAATTATTTACCCTCTCCAGAAGTAACTGGTTCAACAATGGATGGGTGGATTATTAATTTGATTTTTTGATAATCGCACATTTTTTGGGAATTTATAAACACTTTTTTTAACAAATCAGTACAAATTCCACAGTCATGCATTTTTTAAAAATAAATATCTATTTAATGACCTATGGTTTAAGGCTGGTGTTTTACAAGTGGGGTCATTTTTGAATATATTGTTGAACAGCATCACAATGGGATCATTTTGATGAGAAAATAAAATGAGTTTTACACTAAAAATTATGCAAATGTTTATATATTGTTTAAAAGGTTGATTATAAAGCTCAATTCTTCTGCCGTTCACTTAAATTTAACAAAGGGCTATGACATTTTTTTACATATTGTTAATAAATTAAAAGATTGTCTACACATGTCTAGAATAAACTGTATTATAATATAATGAATAAAATATTAAAGTATAATATATAATATTTAAATATGTAAATCTCATTATAAAAATTATGAATACTTATAATAATAAATAAGCAGTATATACATATATGAAATCACTTTTATAATTTTTTTCTTTATCATTTATAAAATTGTTAACTTAGAATTGTGACGTGAGACTGAAAGAAAGATCTGATTTTGGAAATTTTCAGGCAGTGTTCATGTCAACTTTTCATTTTAAATAACACAGTAAGTATATATAATAGCATAGTTAAATATATATAATAATCATATCTAAAGAGGAAAAGTGAACAAAAAATGTGACAATAAAAGTGTGGGTCTCCTAAGTTCCTTGCCAAAGATCACAGCTCTTCTTAGAAATTCAAATGACTGAATGAGCTTCCAATTCTGGGGTATAAAACCTTGCTTTTAATTTTAAACTAAATGTTCACTTTGGTGGTAAACATGGCAATAACTGAAATAATACAAATTAGAGAAAACTTTACTTAAAATTTTGATGGTTTGCTTTTTGCATTTAGAGAAAATAAAAGTAGTGATTTTGATGGTATAAAATATTTATTAACAGTCGCAGTGACACTGTGAGCAGCTCTGGTGCCCGTAGCTTCAGCCTGGGATTCAGTTCTGGCTCCACTCAAACATAACAAAATGCTGTGTGTGTGTGTGTGTGTGTGTGTGTGTGTGTGTGTGTGTGTGTGTGTGTGTGTGTGTGTGTGTGTGTGTGTGCATGTTTCTGTAAGTGTCTTTGTGTGCCTGAACGTGTGTAAGAGTGTACATGTTTGTACGGTGTATTTTTGAGTGCATGTATTTATGTGTGTCTGTGTGTTTGTTTCTGTGAGTGTCTGTGTGTTTTTGTGTGTGCTTGTGAGTTGGTGTGCCCTTGTATGTGCATTTCTGTATCTACCTGTCTATATATATATATGTGTGTGTGTGTGTGTGTGTGTGTGTGTGTGTGTGTGTGTGTGTGTGTGAGAGAGAGAGAGACAGAATACAAGGATTCCTGGAGACTCCACACCTCCGTAACTCTAAACCAGATAATCAGTTCCTGACTGTGGTCATTATTAATGCTGTTCTTCTTTTATATGTTTTATTTAAAACATAATTTTACATTCTATTAATGTTTACACTTTTGTTTAAATGCTTCATATTTTTGAAGATTAGCAAAATAAAAACTATTATCTGCTGTATAAGTGGTGAAGTTACATTGTGCAGTGATGGCTGAGTGCAGTGGGCTGACATTTGCATCTCTGTGTTCCTCCAGACAAGGAAGTAAGGCTGAGCAACGGTGGAAGTCCCTGTGCTGGGAGGGTTAGGTTTTTCTTCAGAGACAGTGGGGGACTGTGTGTGGTGTCGGATGGGATATGAATGACGCTGCAGTGGTGTGTAGACAGCTGGGGTGTGGAGATGCTGCTGATGCACCAAGGAGTGCTCACTTTGGACCAGGAACAGGGAACATCTGGATGGATGATGTGGACTGCACAGGTTCAGAGTCAACACTGAAGAACTGTAAACATCCAGGATGGGGGAAAAGTAACTGTGGTCATCATGAGGATGCCAGTGTCATCTGCTCAGGTAGGACATGAACGGTCAGTTGTTGGTGACGTTACAGAAACTGCAAATAACTGAATTTCATTATACTTTAAACTGACAATAAATCTGTTGAAATGCTGGTAACAGAAAAACCCGACTTGCGGGGGGTCCACACCCCTGTTCTGGGAGAGTGGAGATGATGAAGTACCAGGGGACGTGGTCCACTGTGTGCAATGCTGACTTTGATCTGCAGGACGCAGAAGTTGTCTGTCGGCAGCTGGGCGGTGGGATCCCTGTGAAGCTCCTGGCGGGGTCGGTGTTTGGGAAGGGGGCCCACCAGATGTGGAAAGAGGAGTTTCAGTGTAAAGGGAACGAATCGCATGTTTTCTTCTGTCCAACGTCAGCCTCAAAGAAACAGAACTGCTCGCATGACAATGAAGTGGGAATCCTGTGCTCAGGTGAGAACAGAATATTATGCACAATTTGTAAAGAACTTCAGCACATTTACATTAACTACCACCATGTACTGCTGTCATCAGTATTTATTTTTAACTTCTAATAAACACATATTTATATTAATTTTGTCTGATTTGATGATGAGATCTGGCCGTTCGGCTTTCTGCCTGTCTCTTGCGTACATTCTGTTCCTGTTTCCCATCCACCCAGGTCTTTGTGTAAATGTGCAAAAAAAAAGATTAATAGAAATGGGATTTTTAAGAGCAGCATTAAAATAATCGATTTAAATAAAAAATATATACAGTGGCATCTTACAAATTTGTTGATTTTGCTGGATTCTAACTCACCAGGTTTCATGTTTTCATAAATTTTAAGTTCTGTTACTGTCTGTGTCACATGCAGGACACACAGATGCCAGGCTTCTGGGTGCCCCTGACTTCTGCTCAGGGAGGGTGGAACTACGATACCTCACTGAGTGGGGCACAGTGTGCAATGCATCCTGGGATGCGAGAGCAGCCAGTGTCCTCTGTCAGCAGCTGGGCTGAGGGGGCGCTGTGGCTGTGCCAGGGATGGCCTGGTTTGGAGAGGGGAGCGGCACCGTCCGGGCTGATGTGTTTGACTGCCATAGGAAGGAGACGCACCTCTCCAACTGTGCAATTTCTTCATGGAGCCGAGCTGCTTATTCTCATAGACACGATGCTGGAGTTATCTGTGAAGGTGAGGACTGCTGTGCTCATCACTGTACCTGTAGGAGAGAGAGAAGCTCATGGTCACTTGTCAAAGACTGAGCTGTTCCTGGTTTGAGATTCCCTGTAAGAACAGTAATATTTCTGCAGAATCATCTCTCTTCACCCTCGATGGGATGGTTTGACTGTCTGGAGAGAGTGGCTGTGAGGGCCAAGTGCAGGTTTACTACCAGCACAACTGGACCAGAGTTCTCCTGGAGCTTCAGGAGGCCTCTGTGGTATGCAGGCTGTGGCTCTGCAGTGAGAGTCTACAGGGCATCCCAGTCTGGGACAGGGGACAGTGATGTGTGTCTCACAGGGTATCAGTGAGTCTCACCAGAGGAACCGCAGTGCTCCACACACACTCACAGCTGCAGCTCCAGGACACACGTGGCCATAGCATGTTCCAGTGAGTACACACGGCTTATTACACAGCACCTTCATGATGAATATTGCGTGGACATGGATGGATGATCCTGGTTATTTAGCATTAATACTGTTTTCCAAAAATATGTTCTCTCCTTCCCTCTCCCAGAACACAGGTCACTGAGGCTGGTGGGGGACGGCGGTGGCTGTGCAGGGAGGCTGGAGGTATTTCACTAGAGCTTCTGGGGGACAGTGTGTGATGACTCCTGGGACCTGAAGGACGCCTAGGTGGTGTGCAGGCAGTTCCAGTTTGGGATAGCTGACTCTCCACTTCTTTTGGTCCTGGAAACAGGTCTATCTGGTTGGATGAGGTGGGCTGTGTGAAGAACAAGTCGTCCCTATCGGAATGTCCTGCTGCACAGCGGGGACAACATGACTGCGTTCAGAAGGAGGATGTTGGAGTCATCTGTTCAGGTCAGTTTCTGCTAGAAGTTCAATGAAGAGGAAATGTACAGTTAAAGGGGTCAATTACTTTTACATATAGGTGATATGGGTGTTTGTACCTTAAATAAAGTAATTAAAAAAACTTGTATTATGTGTTTACTGAGGTTCCCATTGTCTGAAGATCTGAAACCATTCAGAAAGGGGGTGAATACTTTTTCACAGCACGTCTTCTTCTTCTTCTTTCGGCTGCTCCCGTTAGGGGTCGCCACAGCAGATCAATTGTTCCACTTTTTCCCGTCCTCTGCATCTTTCTCCATCACGCCCACCACCTGTATTTCCTCCTTCACCACATCCATAAATCTCCTCTTAGGCCTTCCTCTTTTCCTCTTGCCTGGCAGCTCCATCCCTAGCATCCTTCTCCCGATATATCCAGCATCTCTTTTCTGCACATGTCCAAACCAACGCAATCTCGCCTCTCTGACTTTGTCTCCAAACCGTCTAACCTGTGCTGACCCTCTAATATACTCATTCCTAATCCTGTCCATCCTCGTCACACCCATTGCAGATCTTAACATCTTTAACTCTGTTACCTCCAGCTCTGCCTCCTGTCTTTTGGTCAGTGCCACTGTCTCCAACCCATATAGCATAACTGGTCTCACTACCATCTTGTAGACCTTCCCTTTCACTCTTGCTGGTACCCTTCTGTCACAAATCACTCCTGACACTCTTTTCCACCCACTCCACCCTGCCTACACTCTCTTCTTCACCTCTCTTCCACACTTGCACATTCATCATCACACCATCAATTTCCAGTTTCATAACCATCACTCTGTCAGACACTCTCTTCACCTCCAAGATACTCTTGACATACTGTTCCTTCAGGATAACCCCTACCCCATTTCTCCTCCCATCCACACCATGGTTAAACAAGTTTAAACCCCCCTCCGATGCACCTAGCCTTACTCCCCTTCCATTTGGTCTTTTGCACACACAATATATCAACCTTCCTTCTCTCCATCATATCAGCAAGCTCTCTCCCTTTACCAGTCATACTACCAACATTCAAAGTTCCTACCCTCACGTCCACTCTCTTAACCTTCCCCCTCTCCTCCTTCTTCCGGACATGCCTTCCTCCTCTTTTCCTTCGGCTTCTTCTCCTTCTTCGGCCAACAGTAGCCCAATTTCCGCCAGCACCCTGTCGGCTAGCAGTGCTGGTGGCAGTTGTCGTTAACCCGGGGCTTGATTGATCCGGTATGGAAATTTGTATTTTTGTCCGCATATTAGGTTTGGCAAATTTTTATGCCGGATGCCCTTCCTGACGCAACCCTCTCCATTTATCCGGGCTTGGGACCGGCATGAAGAAATACACTAATTTGCGCATCCCCTTGTGGCTGGATTCACTGCACTGCAGGGAAAAAAGGAATATTTTAATTGTCCCCCTTCCAACAAACACACAAGCAAACATCAGCGCTTTCTGATAAAAAAACCAGGCAGATGCTAATTTCAGGTTTTGTTTCATGTTTTTGTAGAGTACAAAGATCTGAGGCTGGCTGAAGGTTTCTCTGGGCAGCTGGAGGTTTACTACAGTGGTACCTGGGGAAATGCGTGCTACAATCAAATGGACTTGGACACAGTGAATCTAATATGTCAGCAACTCAACCGTGGGAAGAGCGGGACCGTTTCTAATGCAGGATCTTGACTGAAAGGAGTTTCAGGCTAGTTTGGTAATTTCAAAAGTTGCCCACAGGACTCCACTCTGTGGAACTGTTGATCCTCTGCAAGGGAGGACAACAGTTGTGATGCTAGTGAAGTGGCCAATATTACCTGTGAATGTGAGTTAACTTATTGTCTTGACCTTTTATTTTTATCCTTTAATTTTAAGTGATTTTTTAAAAATCTAATGAAATAGTTATTAACTTACAAATATTTAAATCTCTCCTATCAAAAGGTGCTGCAGTCTTCAAATATTTTTTCATAGCAAAATAATGTTTATTTGTATTTAACCATATGGCCACATTTTGTAAGGTTCCCATGTTTTGTATATTAACATCAGGCAAAATAACATTGTTTATATTTAATATGAATACGGTTTTATTCTTACTTTCCAAAACTGGAGAGACCAATGTTCCACATAGCCTCTTTCAATGTTCTGCTGCTGAAAACCAGAATCTCTGTTCCAGTAAGTTCACTTCTGACCTTTCAGGTTTTTTATGCTTTGTGGTTGCAGCTCATGACAGAGAAGAAAACCTCTGTTTTTCAGTCATTCACAGTCTTTATTTACCCCCCCCCAGGTCACCTGCCTTGAAACTGCAGGGGGTAACGGAGAGTGTTCAGGGAGGGTGGAACTGTGGTATGAGTGCTACTGGGGGACCATCTGTGATGACTTGTGGGACATGAGCGATGCCCAGGTGGTCTGCAGACAGATGGGCTGTGGGGCAGCACCGGAGACTCATGGGAACGCTAACTTTGAGGGAGCAGATGGTCCCATCTGGATTAATGAGGTGAACTGCAGGGGTGATGAGCTCCACCTGTGGGACTGTCCTCACTCTCTTCAGGACCACAAAGAGGATGATGGTGTCACCTGTGCAGGTGAGACTTGCTGTGCAGCTTGATTTACACTCAGCAATATGCTGTACCGGCTGAGTTACTTGGTACTGCTCAGGTCAAAAAGGTGAAGCAATGGAAAAGTAAACAGTTATAACACATTATGTAATCATGAAACTGTATTAGCATTGAAGTGGTTTTATTTCGTGTATAAATGCTGTTAGTGATGTCAGACAGGCGAACACCATAGAGTGACACCCTAGTTGCAGTCAAGTGGAAACAAAAAGTTTACATCACTAGTGTGTACGTGTGCGTGTATGTGTGTGTGTGTGTGTGTGTGTGTGTGTGTGTGTGAGATAGATTTATATTTTTTAATTATTTTATACAATTCATTTCTTTTTGTTCCAATACTGCTACCCATAAGGGTTAGATGGTCATGGGAGAATGTAATGCTCACCTTTGCCTACTGCCAGAGGTTAGGGTAGCACAGAGACAAAGGATGTCTGGCAATTGCTGTCAAGCAAAGCTTTCGAACCCCCAGCAGAAATTCTTTTAACAAAACAGAGGTGGGCTGGTGGTCTTATGGAAATCACTGCCAGTGGAGTCTAAACTTGGCAGCAGGTCATATGCAGGTGATACACAGTTGGGCTTGGCCAGGGGTTTGGTCGAATTTTTCTCTCGCAAAATTACAATTTATACAAACTTCTTTAGATGTGGAGACAATAAAAGAGAACATAGCTGTCCTTTGGATGAGGTTATTGATTAGGAAAGAAGTTCACTTAAGTTTATTTGGAATATAGTGGCTGTCTTTAGATTTTCGTCAGGTGCTGCTTCTCAAAGATTTAATACGATTAAATGTGTTTTTGTTTTCAGTCATATCTTCTGAATGTGCGGCTACAACAGGTAAAGTCCAAATAATGCTTCATCCCATGTTTGTGTGACTGGTTGAGTTGATCATACAAGCTCTGCATTCAGTTCATTGTGCTTTTTTTCAGGAATTCCAGAAACATCCACAACTACTGTAATAACTACAACCAAAGTAAAACGGGGTATTTCTGTTTCCTATTTGTGTGTGTACAGCACAGTGTGAAACTTGTTGATCAGATCTCTGTCTGTCTGACCTTCAGATGAACCCAGGGCACGCAACCCCTGTCCATCCCTGCTGTAGTGTTTCTGGTGCTGGGAGCTCTTTTCTTCCTGCTGCTAGCTGGAAAGTTGTACCAGAACAGGGTGCTGAAGAGAGGTACAGAATGGCACTGTTGACCACACAACTGTTTGTACATAAAAACATAAAAATGGGCAGTTTTTAGTTATTAAGATTTAGATTAAAGAAAAGTGAGTAAAATTCCCTGTGTCTGTGTAACCCCTACAGCCCTGTACCAGGGGGGTCTCACCCCTCTGCATGAGGCCATCTATGAGGAGACAGAGTACAACCTGGCCAGAGGAGAGACATACAGAGGTCTCAGGAACGGTGAAAATATTCCACTGTCTGTCTCATATATACACAAACTGTCAGGTCCAAAGGTTCAAAATCCAGAACACAGTGTATCTCTCCACTTCGGTCCAGTCTTTGCACTGACAAAAGCTCCTCCCTCTCCAAACAGTCCAAGCTGTATAGTGTTAAACACACTGGAGAAGTTAAATTTAGACAATGGATGGATGGATGGATGGATGGATGACCACCACCTTAGTCTTCCTACTGATGAGCTACAGTTGATTCAGCAATATTCACCAAACGTCCTTTTTTTCCCATCCCTGATACACCCAAACCAACAGTACTAAATGCAGCAACTTTTAAGGTTTGGTCATTTATGAACTTTCCTTGCTTATTCCTGCAGTATGCAAAATTACAAACTTTGCACTACTTGCTGGTGCTTTTCTAATGCTGCTTTATGAGACGTTCCCTCCTGTAGATTAAAATCATCTGCCAGGTATGAAAAACTTCCAACTGTAACCCTGTGGTTATCAGAACTCAGAAACCACACGAGAGCCTCACAGCTGCAGGGCTGTAACCCCCCCCCCCCAATGAGAGACAGCAGCCAATGGGGGAAGAAGAAGATGCTGAGATAAGAGCATCACGTAGCTCTTGTGGGTGTGGGCGTTTGCTGCTCGAAGCCCACACATCCTGTCTTCTCGCAGTCCAAGAGACAGCAGCAGAGAGCACTTCATGCATCTTCTCTCTCAGGACAGGACTGAACTTCTTTCTCCATTGCAGGAAGTTTCCTCTCCAAGGGGTATGAATAAATAAATACCTTTAACCTAATGCAATCTTTCATTTAAAGCTTAACTTTAAGATTTCTCTCACATGTGTTAAACTGGCACTGCTACGTACAGTCAAGCTGGTAATTTTTGATCATAACTACTTTTTATGGTCACGTTTCATTCTTTTAGTGTCTTTTTATGCCTTATATCAGAACAAATTAATCATAATAAAAAAATTATATAAAATGTTTGTTCATGTCTCTCTGGGAAAGAGGAGAAGCCACAGGACTATGATGATGCTTTCCCTGTGGAGAAAAGAGCATCTGGTTTGTCAGGCGGGTGTAGAGAGAGTTACACTTTATTTGTTGTTCATCTCAGTGCATCAATAATATGAATGAATAACCATCAGACACAATCAATCATTATAATAAAAAGTTGTTCTGCATAATAAAAAAGTATAAATGAAATTTAGAGTGAGTTCTGTTAATGGCATCAATGAGTGAAGAACGAGAGGAAACTGCTCTGAGACAGAGGTGGTTTTCCTGTCTGTTACAGAGGGGCTGCGGACAGAAGACACAGTGGAGGATTATGATGATGTTGTTACTGCGGTACAGACTGCAGGTAGTTTGTTAAATGAAAAAATTGTTTATTGTGTTGGGATGGAAACTTTTTTAAACTGACTGAACTTATAAGGATCTGAAGCCTGGTTTATGCTACTCATTCTTTTAAACCCAGTTCACGTAATGGAATGTCTCCCAAAAATTACCAGAGAAAGCTGTCAGGATTTTGCTCTATTTTTCAGAAACAAAATTATCGATATTCGTAGTATTATTGTGCATCACCCCCAAAATTAAAAAATTAGATACACAGCATGTACTTGCAAGTGAGTTGAATTCTTTCTATAAAACTGATCGACAAGAACTAGGTGGAATAATTTCACAGCTGAAACCTGCCACCTGTTCCCTCGACGCATTACCAAGAAATTTTTTTAAAACAGTTTCTGATGCTCTTATTGACAGTATTCTCGAAATAGTGAACTCATCACTAGAACTGGGGGTTTTCCCTGAATGTCTAAAAACTGCAGTTGTGAAGCCCCTACTCAAGAAAAAGAATCTCGACTCCTCAGCACTCAATTTTAGACCAATCTCTAACCTCCCTTTCTTGAGCAAAATCTACAGAAACTGCGCTGGTTAAAGTAATAAATAATCTGCGGGTGAATATAGATAAAGGTTTTGTTTCTGTACTTGTCCTCTTAAATCTTAGTGCCGCTTTTGATACTATAGATTATACTATTCTCATAAATATCCTTAGACAGTGGGTGGGCCTCTCTGGCAGTGTCTTAAAGTGGTTGTAGTCTTACCTGACAAATAAATTCTTTGTGCACTGTGGTGATTATAACTTGGATCTTCATAACATTGAGTATGGTGTTCCACAAGGATCTATTCTGGGTCCACTGCTTTTTTTCAATCTATATGCTCCCCTTGGGTCAAATAATCTCAAAATATAATGTGAGTTACCATAGCTAAGCAGACGATAAACAGCTCTATCTAGCTATAGCCCCAGATGACCCAGACGCACTTGACTCTGATTCACTGCCTTAGCGGTATTTCAGACTGCATGTGTGACAACTATCTTAAATTAAATAAGGAAAAAACCAAAATCATAGTGATCGGCAAACAGGGGTGTAGCGAAACTGTTACAAGTAAACTTGATCCCTTAGGTTTTAAAATCAAAACAGAGGTAAAAAATGTAGGGGTCATCATAGACTCTACCCTAACCTTTAAATCACAAATTGCCCAGATAACAAGGACTGCTTTTTTCCATTTAAGAAACATAGCAAAAGTTAGACCCCTCATAACTTTTAAAGATGCCGAAAAATTAGTTCACGCCTTTGTGTTTAGTAGACTGGACTACTGTAATGCACTCCTAACTGCACTGGCCAAAAAAGAAATAAATTGTCTGCAACTAGTGCAAAATGCCACAACTAGGATTTTAAATAGGACAAGAAAATCGGAGCACACCTCACCATGCTAGAATCTTTACATTGGCTACCTGTACCAAATAGAATTGACTTCTAAATACTTCTAATAATCTATAAGGCTTTAAACAATCTTGCCCCATCCTATATAGTGGACTGCTTATCCCCTTACAACTCGTGTCATAACCTGAGATCCTCAAATGAAAGTCTGCTGAAAATCCCAAGAGCTAAGCTTAAAAGAAATGGGGAAGTGGCTTTTTGCTGTTATGCGCCTAAACTGTGGAATAAACTACCAATTGAGATCCGTCAGGCTAGTACTGTGACACATTTTAAGATGTTGTTAAAAACCCATTTCTTTAATATGGCCTTCTTGCAACCATATTTATAATGCTTGCCTTATTAGATCACATGGCCTGGTTACTGTCAGATTTGTTCAGGGACCCATGCTAATTTTTACTACTCTTTGCTGTCTCTTTTTCTGGTTCTTGTATGGTGGTGTTCTATGCCACCACCACCCAATCTAAGCTCCAAGAAGCCCCTCAATCGATGGTACACAGGCAGATGTCCCAGCTCTCCATGGCACCATCTTCACTGTGTGTGGCAGAACAACCAGAAAAGACTGTTTTAGAAATCTCTCCGTTAGATAAAATGGCCAGTGGGGGCTGGGCGATCATTTTGCCTTGGAATCCCTGCGGATTTTTTTTTCTCCAGTCTACCTTTTTGTTTTTTCTGTCCTCCCGGCCATTCGACCCTACTTTTCATCTGTAAACACACTTTCATTGATCGAGTTTCCATTCATTATTCTTGTCTCGTCTCTTTATTCTTGTCTCTATTTCACCTTGTAAAGCACTTTGAACTATAGCATTCTGTATGAAAATGTGCTATACTTGTTGTTGTTACTGTGTTCATGAGGTGAAGACCCAACAGAAACCATGTGGCTTCTCTGTTCTAGGTGAAGGACTGATGACGATGAAAGACTCAGCAGAGGACTATGATGATACTGTGGGTGTAGAACAAAGTCCTCAGGTGTTACCAGGTGAGTTTGTCTTCACACCAAAGTGATGGCGCAGAAGATGCTTTCACTCACCACCATGTTCCTGTCAGACCCTCTTTCCTAATTCTGCTTCTCTCAGTCTGCTCAGCTCAGCTGCATCTGGATCTGCTTCCCTTCTCTTTCACATTTTGCTGGTCCTGTGTGTTTATTTGTGTCCCTCTGTTCCTCATTCTGTTTGCATGTGAGCCGAAACTGGGCAGTGACCTTTACATTTACTCCACTTGATAAAATTGACAGTACTTTTACCTGAGTGCTAGGTTTGGCAACCCTGCCCACATCTGCTGTGTACAAGGATGTGTGTGACTGTTTCCTGCTGGGTCCCTGTAGGTGACAGAGTACTGTCCACCCTGCCTCCTGCTGCTGACTGCACTGACTATGATGATGTGGGGGACGGAGGATCTGCAGTTCAGGGATCTCCATGTGACTGAAAGTCCAGTCTGCAGATCTTCCTGCCTTAAGCTTCAGAGAACAAACTCATTCAGATGTAATGCATGTAATGTTTCTAATAATACAGTTAAATACTGTTACGGTTATGGCTTTTTTGTGGTGGGGAACTGTGATTGTTCCTGTTCACGCAGTCTCTCCATAGGGGTACAGCAATCGACAGGTCCGCCACAGCCAGTACGGGATAGGACTGCTGGTGGATGAAGTCACCCCTGCAAGTGCTTATCTGCGCAGACCACCATGGAGGCAGCGGCAGCAGCTTTGTGTTGGTCGTGTTTTGTTGCGTTCTGTGACATTAAAAATAGTGGGGATTTTGCTGTTTGCCCTTATTGTAAAGTGGTGGCACCAGGGAGTGTCCAACCCCTCTGTATACCTGGTGCTAACATTCTGCGATCTATTGTATACATACAGTACATTAGAAACACCAGGCGAAGTGGCGGTTTTCCCACCCCTGTGTTGTTTGGCAAAGTCTTTAATGTTGGCCAGCAGGGCTTTCGTTTTTCTTCTGTTTTCTTTTCTTTTAGTGGCCCAGGTCGGGATGTCTGCTTTGTTCTGTTTTGTTCTGTACATGTCTTTGAGTTGGGAACCGCCTATGTTATGTAAAACCGTTTGGTGCCTGGTTCTTTTGTTTGTTTGCGTGTGTATTCTGTATATAATTCCTTATTCAGTTTCATCACTCCTCACTGTAAATAAATTGCACTTTGTCACTGTTAAAATTGGAAAACTGTGCCGTATATTGGGGTCTGTTGTAAAAGGGGTTCTCTTTTACCACCTACATTTTTCTTTCTTTTACTTAAAATGCTACGATCCTTGCTGCTGGTCCCCTAGCCAACGAGCCGGGTCGTAACAATACAGTTAAATTTGATGTTTGTTTTTTTTGAAAAAGTACAGTTTTATACTTGAGCAAGACAAAAGTAAAATTATATAAATTTTACCAAAATACATATAGAAATTTTAATCTGTTTTCAGTCCTTTGTTCCTTTTCAGTTCACATTCTTATTGAAATGAAAATCACGCAACCGATTCTGACTGTTCAGTCTGTCATCTCACAAATGCCTAACGGTATTAGCTGAGAATTTCATGATTGTAGTTTTGCATCAGATATCCCAGTAGGGTTTTATGGCAATAATGTTACAGTGCACAGGTATGAATTTGTCTGAATTTTAACCATGCCTTATTCTAAGTTTAATGTTCAAATTCCTGCTAATCCCAAACAGAGTACAAAAGTACAGGAAATTAAGCAAATGATTAAACAGCACAGACAGTGAACAAATGTTGCTGACATCAACAAATGAAAATGATTACTTTTTATGGCTTCAAACATTGTCCAGCTATTTTTTATTTTTAATAGCCTTTTTTCACGTTTCAGTTTTGTAAAATTCCTGGCTACTGCTTAGTAGAAATTACCAGTACGTTTTTTTCTGCTTCTTGCCCTCAGGTAGCAGCAAAATGCACTCAAAAGGTTTAGGATCACAACAGAGGTGATTTTAATGTTATTTTGATAATAACATTAGTCAACTATGAGAAAGAAATGTTTTTGCATCAAGTTCGTTTTTATTAAACTCTACAACATGAACATTATTACACCACAGGTACAGTAAGAACACTCCTTATTCAGTCTGTAATAATCCACTTATCAGTGAGGGCAGAACCTTGTCAGTGGTGGTGCAGTGGATGATGCTGGCAGTTCACATCACCCGAGTTGCTCATGGTGTGGAGTTTGCATGTTCTCCAAAGATGTTTCAAGTTTCAAGGTTTATTTGTCATGGGTGCACTAACAGCAGCATAGCAGTGTTGTCACCATGAAAAGTGTTCCTTCCAGAGATTCTCAGCAAATAAATATATAAATAAGATATAAGAAAATTAAATAATGAAATCAAGAAAAATAATAAATAAGGAGAATAAATAAATAAGGAATAAGATATAAAAATATACATAGAAGTTAAAGTTAGAAGTTAATAAACAGGATACATAGAAGTTAGAAGTTAGTAAACAAAAATAGCAAACAAAAACAAGAAGTAGCAGACAAGAAATGAACAACAAACAACAACAACCAAACCAACAACCACACAAACCGATAAGGGCATACATGGCATACAGGCATACAGACAGACTCTGATCAACACTATCTCACTGTCCAAGGGAGGAGTCAGTGGTTCAACAGTTTTATTGTGTGGGGGGAAAAAACTGTCCCGGAACCTGCTTGTTCTCGTCCGAATACTTCTAAAGCGTTTTCCGGACGGGAGCAAGGAGAATAGTTCATGGCTGGGGTGACTGTGGTCCTTCAGGATGTTATGAGCTTTCATCTTACACCGTTGGTTGTAGAGGTCCTGTAGGGCTGGCAGATCAGTTCTGGTAATGCTCTGTGCTGTCTTGACCACTCTTTGTAGAGCTTTACGGTCTGATGCACTGCAGTTGCCATACCAGGCCGTGAAACAGCCAGTCAGGATACCTTCAATGGTCGATCTGTAGAAGTTGACAAGTATCCTGTTGTCCATGCTGAACCTCCTCAGCCGACGGAGGAAGAAGAGGCATTGTGTTGCTGCCTTGAAGATGGCGCTGGTGTGCCGTGACCAGGACAGGTCCTCAGTGATGTTTACTCCAAGGAACGTGAAGGTGTTCACTCTCTCCAATAGGGCGCTGGCTATAGAGATGGGCATGTGGCTCTTCCCCTGCTGTCTCCTGAAGCCTACGATCAGCTCCTTTCATTTGCTGATGTTGAGATGGAGGTCATTGTCCTGACACCATGAGGTCAGGGTTCTCACCTCCTCTCTATAGGCCCGCTCATTGTTGTCGGTGATCAGGCCAATGACAGTGGTGTTGTCAGCAAACTTGACTATGATATTGGAGCTGAGCAAGGCAACGCAGTCATGCGTGAACAGGGAGTACAGCAGGGGGCTAAGCACGCAGCCTTGGGGGGCCCCCATGGTGAGAGTCAGCGCTGAGGAGATGATGTTCCCCAATCTCACCACCTGGGGCCTACCCGTCAGGAAGTCCATGATCCAACTGCACAGGGCAAGGTTGAGTCCTAGGTTCCTGAGCTTGGGAACGAGCTTAGAGGGCACAATGGTGTTTAATGCTGAGCTGTAATCGATAAAAAGCATTCTCACATACGTGTTCCTCTGTTCCAGGTGGGAGAGAGCCTTATGAAGAGTGAAGGCAATTGCGTCGTCAGTTGACCTGTTCGGTCTGTAGGCAAACTGAAGTGGGTCCAATGTGTCTGGCAGAGAGGCAATGATAAGTGACTTGACTAACTGCTCAAAGCACCTCATGATGACAGATGTAAGTGTGACAGGGCGGTAATCGTTTAGTCAGAGAACTCTGGGTAACTTTGGTACAGGAACAATGGTGGTTTTCTTGGAACATTTGGGGACAACAGACTGCAGCAGGGAAAGGTTGAAGATGTCAGTGAACACACCCACCAGCTGGTCTGCACAAACCTGAAGTACACAACCAGGGATGTTATCTGGTCCAAGAACTTTGTGTATATTTATCCTCTTGAAGGATTTACACACATCTGCCCTAGACATCTTCTTCTTCTTCTTTATCTTTTGGCTGCTCCTGTGAGGGGTTGCCACAGCGGATCAAACGTTTCCATGTCTTCCTGTCCTCTGCATCTTTCTCTGTCACACCCACCACCTGCATGTCCTCTTTCATAACATCCATAAATCTCCTCTTATGCCTTCCTCTTTTCCTCTTGCCTGCCAGCTCCATCCCTAGCATGCTTCTCCCAATATATGCAGCATCTCTCCTCTGCACATGTCCAAACCAACGCAACCTTGCCTCTCTGACTTTGTCTCCAAACCTGTGCTGACCCTCTAATATACTCATTCCTAATCCTGTCCATCCTCATCACACCCAATGCAAATCTTAACATATTTAACTCTGTTACCTCCAGCTCTGCCTCCTGTGTTTTGATCAGTGCCACCGTCTCCAAACCATATAGCATAGCTGGTCTCACTACCATCTTGTAGACCTTCTCTTTTATTCTTGCTGGTACTCTTCTGTCATAAATCACTCCTGACACTCTTCCCCACCCACTCCACCCTGCCTGCACTCTCTTCTTCACCTCTCTTCCACACTCCCTGTTATTTAAATTTATCCACCTTCGCCAACCCTACTCCCTGCTACCTCACCATTCCTCTGTCCTCCCTCTCATTTACGCACATGTATTCTGTCTTAGTCCTACTGACCTTCAGTCCTCTTCTCTCTAGAGCATATTTCCAACTGTCCAGGGTCTCCTCAACCTGCTCCCTACTCTTACTACAGATCACAATGTCATCCGCAAACATCATAGTCCACTGTGACTCCTGTCTGACCTCATCTGTCAACCTGTCCATTACCATTGCAAACAAGAAAGGACTCAAAGCTGATCCTTGATGTAATCCTACTGCCAACTTGAAAGCATCCGTCACTCCTACCGCAGACCTCACCACTGTCACGCTGTCCTTGTACATATCCTGTACCACTCTTACATACTTCTCTGGCACACCCGAATTCCTCATACAATACCACAGCTCATCTCTAGGTACCCTGTCATATGTTTTCTCTAAGTCCACGAAGACACAATGCAAATCCTTCTTACCTTCTTGGTACTTCTCCATCAACACCCTCAGAGCAAACATCACATCTGCAGTACTCCTTCTCGGCATGAAGCCATTCTGCTGCTCACTAATCATCACCTCCCTTCTTAACCTAGCTTCTACTACTCTTTCCCATAACTTCATGCTGTGACTGATCAGTTTTATCCCTCTGTAGTTACTACAGCTCTGTACATCACCCTTATTCTTATAAATTGGTACCAATACAGTTCTTCTCCATTCCTCAGGCATTGTCTCACTTTTTAAGATTGCATTAAACAATCTGGTTAAAAACTCCACTGCCATCTCTCCTAAACACTTCCATGCTTCCACAGGCATGTCATCTGGGCCAACAGCCTTTCCATTCTTCATCCTCTTCATAGTTGTCCTAACTTCCTCCTTGCTAATCCATTGCACTCCCTTACTCATAATCCCTATATCATCTAGCTTTCTCCCTCTCTCATTCTCTTCATTCATCAGCCCCTAAGAGTACTCTTTCCATCTGCTCAACACACTCTCCTCACTTGTGAGTATGTTTCCATCGCTATCCTTTATCACCCTAACCTGCTGCACATCTTTCCCAGCTCGGTCCCTCTGCCTAGCTAATCGGTACAGGTCCTTTTCTCCCTCCGTAGTGTCCAACCTCTCATACAATTCACTATATGCCTTTTCTTTAGCCTTTGCCACCTCTCTCTTCACCCTATGCCTCATCTCCTTGTACTCCTGTCTACATTCTTAATCTCTCTGTCTATCCCACTTCTTCTTTGCCAGCCTCTTCCTCTGTATACTTTTCTGTACTTCCTCATTCCACCACCAGGTTTCCTTGTCCTCCTTCCTCTATCCAGATGTCACACCAAGCACCTTTCTAGCTGTCTCCCTTACCACTTCTGCTGTAGATGCCCAGCTCACTGGTAACTTTTCACTGCCACCCAGTGCCTGTCCTAATTTCTCCTTGAACTCCACCTTATAGTTTTCCTTTTTCAACTTCCATCTGCCCTAGACATCTGCAGTGTGCAAACATCCTGGTCCAGGTCCACAGCCAGGAGTGGGTGGGTCTTCTCAAATCATGTGTAGAAGGCGTTCAGCTTTTCAGCAAAGGGAGCAGATGCTTCTACACCACTGCTGCTTTTCCTTTTATAGTCCATGATTGTTCTAAGCCCACTCCACATGTTGGAGCCCCCGTAGAGAGACTCCACTTTGTATCTGTACTGCGTCTTAACAGCTTTTATTGCTCTTCTGAGGTCATAACAAGAGTACCTGTAGCCCTCCAAATCACCGGAGTTAAAGGCTGTAGTCCGTGCTTTGAACAAAGCATGGATTTCACAGTTCACCCACAGTTTTCGGTTGGGGAAAGTTTGCACAGTACCTCTCGAACCAAAGCGTCGATGCATTTTGTGATGAAACCCATTACTGTATAGGCAAGTTCTTCCACCCTGTCTTCCGCTGGCTCCTGGAACATCACCCAGTCTGCTTCATCAAAACAATGACGCAGAGCCTCGTCCGATTTGTCTGTCCAGCGCTGGATGGTCCTTGTCACCGGCTTTTCCTGTTTTAGCCTCTGTCTATAGGCGGGCAGTAGCAGGATGGAGGCGTGGTCTGACTTGCCAAAGGCAGGACAGGGGAGGGCCTTATATCCACCCTGGAAGGGAGTGTAAACATGATCCAATGTGTTCCCACCATGTGTCGGAAAGCTAATGTGCTGGTGCAAGTTCGGCACGGCTTTCCTCAGATTAGCGCTGTTGAAATCGCCAGCCACAATCACAGCAGCCTCCGGGTATAAAGCCTCCAACCACTCAATAACACTGTACAACTCGCCAAGCGCCCTTGTGGTGTTGGCTTGTGGTGGAATATACACGGCTGTTAAAATGACCGATGAAAATTCCCGGGGCAGGTAGTAGGGTCCGCATCTGATCGTGAGGTGCTCAAGGTTAGGGGAACATCCAGAGGAGATATTCTCCACATCCGAACACCACAAGTTGTTTACCATGTAGCAGACACCTCCCCCTCTCACCTTCCCTAACTCCGTTGTCCTGTCCTGCCGGTGTATTGTGAGGCCCTGGGGTGTAATGGCGAAGTCCAGAATCGAGGGGTCCAGCCAAGTCTCCATGAAAATCAGCACATTGCATTCTTTGATGTCCGATGAAAGGCCAGCCTACTTCTCAGTTCATCTAGCTTGTTGTCCAGTGACTGAAAATTCGCTAGAAGAATAGTGGGAAGAGGTGGGCAGTTTGCACGTCATCTCAGCTTGACTAGAACGCCAGATCTTTTCCCTCGCTTCCTCCTCTGGCGCCGTTTGCCAGGTACGCCGGGTAGGCTGAACAAAGAGCAGTCCAGCGAGGTCGCTGTGTCCGCTGAACTTTGCTCGGCTGTGAAATGTGCGCTCGATGCAGTTCCAATGTTGATCAAAGTCTGTCTGTCAAAGGTGATGATAGCATTCCTAAATATAACATTATTGTGTAGAGTTAGTGTCAATAAGATTACAAAGAGATAAAGAGTAAGAGGAACCTGGAAGACGGCAGCCATCCACGTCGGCGCCATCTTTGTGTCACATGTTTCAGGAAAAGCTTTATGTGTTTGTGTTTGTGTTAGTGTTTGCCTTGGGTCCCATACAAGGCCTGTTCTTTTAACCCAGTAGCAAATAATTCTGAGATGGGCTCTCTGTGATCCTGCCCAGTACCCAATGAGATAGTTAATAGTTAATAGCTATAAAACTTAAGTAAGTAAGAGTGAAGAGTGAAAGAAAATAAATGTATTTCTTTAGAAAATACACACAGCTATAGGGGAAGTTCAAAGATCAATAGTTTTAATTTTGAGGCAAAACTGTAATATTGTAATTAACTGAAAAAGTTACAAGGTTGTTTTATTTTGATGAAAATGCTGCTAAAAAAGTATCAAGCAGACAAAAAAGGGTCTCGCTTTTAGCAAACTGCACACAGACTGAAAGACTTAAATCTACAGCTATACAGCCCAGGTGTTCTGAAGTAACAGCAGTACCCACGGAACCACTGCATCACTCATGAACAGCAGCAGATTATTGTGTTATTAATGTTTGCCACTGGTATTCATTTTGTAGTTTCATGTAATAAATTCTGATCCTTAGTGGTTTTTTACTTTTTCATTAATTTCTTGTCTTTCTCAGAGTCATGATGGTCCACTGGAGCTTTTCATTAGTTACTGGCTATTTTTTAATAGTTTAAAAATAACAATCCAGCAGAAACTATAAGCACATTTCTTTTTGTTAAATGTGTGCTGCGAGCTCAGAAACAAGAGGGCCTCGTAGGTGCAGTGCTATCACCCCTCAGTATGAGAACAGATTAACACAGAGGAAGAGGATGATCGTGATAAGCTGCAGCAGCAAAGGCCATAGGGCATCACGGTGCTGCCTGCATTGCAGTGTCAACCCAAGTTCCTCATCAGCTCACAGCTCACCTGGAATCACATGAAAGGGAATTAAAGCAGTGACAAATGGCTCACTGATGCATTAGTGATGCACTGCTTCACGAGTTTATATTAAGCACAAGGGACACCTGCCAGCGGGAGGAAACGCACTAAATTTTTCCACCCTTGTATGAAAACTGTTAAATACTTTGTCTTCTCACTATCTTCTCTCTGCTTCAGAAACAAAGCTGATGCTTCACAGCAAACAGCTACCTGGTCTATTAATTCATCTTATTTTCTACTTAAATTTTATATACTAAAATGGTTTTCATCCCACTTCTGCATCAGCTTTAAATGAGAGCTCCTGTTTTGCTTAGTGCTGCCACCTGCTGGAAGGTCATTGTCAGAAATCCTGCAGTTAAAAAGGCAACAGATTCACTGCAAACCACCTGCATTTTTACACGTCTTTCTGTTTCCACCCTGCTGACTTTGTTGCCATGATGTCTATTAGTTTTGATAAAGTGTCAGTTTTGCAGTTTGCTGTTATTAAGTCCCTTACTGAAGAGCCACATCTTAGCTGGGGGGGCAACGTTAGTGTTTCTGACTAGTTTACAGCTGGAGGGAGGAGTGAAATTGGAGCTCAGTGCTGCTGTGTCTGTAAAAATGGAAAAAATACACTCAGGCTCCTCTGGTTGGTGTTTGCAGTCTTTTGATGTTTTCTTCTGTTTCTCTGATAAGGCAATGCTGAGTGTGATTGGTGGTGGTGGGGGGGGGCAGGGGTGTGTTCTGCATGGGGGGCCAGGAGGGTACAAAAGCACTTGCTCAGCCTGACAGCTCAGAGGTGAAGGTTGGGTCTCAATAGTCAGTTTGTCCTGATGAAGATGGAGAACTGCATGTTCATTCTGTTGATCTCATCCCTGCTCCTGGTTGCCACAGCCAGTAAGTACTATGTTTTACCTTGGCTACAGAGTTCCTCTCACACAGCAGGTCAGGGCTCAGGGGTCAAGTTCTCTAATGGTTGACTTAAGCCAAAGCAGAGACATTTATAGCTGATGTTTATTGCTTTAGTTCATACTTGCTTACCTACCTGTGCTCTTTTTACAGAATTACACCACAGTACTGCTTAATGGTGTGAGGGGATTCAAACCAGCAATCTTCATAAATCTGTCACTGCTACAGAGCATGTTAATGGTTAAAATGGTATTTTTATTTTTCATAAAATATTTACTCTGAATTAAGCTCTTAACAACAATGGAACGGTAGAACATTTACTTGATTTTAGACCTGTGGCATTGTGGTGAATTTATAAACAAGTCAATACAAGTTCTACAGTTGGGTATTTCTTAAAAATTTATAACTGGTGTAGTACAAATGGGGTCATTATTGAATGTATTGTTGAACAGCATCATAAAGTGATGATTTTCATGATAAATTAAAATTAGTTTTACACCAAAAATTATGTAAATGTTTATATATTGTTTGAAGATTGATTATAAAGCTTATTTCCTCTGCAGTTCACTTAAATTCAACAGTCCTATGAAAATATTTTTTTCACTTATTAATATAATGAAAGCTAAGTGTACAGGACATATCTAAAAAATATCTTTAATTTTTAAGTGTTTTAAATTAAATATTTATATTTTTTGTTATATTTAAAAAGTAAAATCTAATACAAATGATAAACTATTATTTAAATTAATAATTAATTATAAATACAAATAATTTTTTTCAGGTTTTTATATTATCAGTTTTTAAATAATTTTTATTGTAAAATTGTTAAGTTAAAATTATGAAGTGAGACTGAGAGAAAGAGCTACTTTTGGAAATGGCAGTATTTATGTCAACTTCTCAATTTAAAGAGCACATCAAATATATATAATAACTTAGTTCAGTTTATATAATATTATTCAAAGAGTAGAAGTTAAGAAAAAATGTAAAAATAAAAGTGTGGGTCTGCTGAATGTCCTTGGCAAGGATCACAGCTTGTTTTAGAAATTCATACAACTGAATGTGTCCTTTGGATGAGATATTGATCAGAGAACACAGTTAAACTTAGTTGGATTTGAGTAAAAGTGTGATCTTCAGATTTTCCTCGGACTTCACTTTTTCAAAGATTTAATACAATTAAATGTGTTTTTGTCTGTTTCAGTCATGTCATCTGAATGCTTGCTTCTAACAGGTAAAGAATATAAATAATGCTTCATCCCATGTTTGTGTGACTGGGTAAGCTGATCTACAGGCTCTGCCTTCCAGTTCAGTGTGTTTTTTCAGGAATTCAGAAACATCACGACTACAACCATAGCTACAACCACAGTAAAACAAGGTATTTCTGTTTCCTATTTATATATTATTGCAAGCGCAAAGTTAAACTGCAAACCTTCTGTATGAAACAGGAGCATGTTGAGATCAGATCTCAGTCTGTTTTGACCTTCAGGTGCACCCAGTTCCCCACAACCCCTGTCCATCCCTGCTGTGGTATTCCTGGTGCTGGGGGCTCTTCTCTTCCTGCTGCTGGTGCTGCTAGCTTGATAGTTTTACCAGAACAGGGTGGTGAAGAGAGCTACAGAAGGACACTGTTGACCACATGGTTGTTTATGCATAAACAATGAACAGTTTTTAGTTATTAAGGTTTAGCTTAAACAAAAGCGAGTAATATCCCCTGTATCTGTTTGACCCATACAACCCTGTCCCAGGGGGTCTCACCCCTCTGCATGAGGCCATCCTATGAGGAGATGGAGTACAACTTGGCCAGAGGAGAGACATACAGAGGTCTCAGGAATGGTGAAAATATTCCACTGTTAGAACAAAGACAAATAACAGAGACAATGGATGGATGAACGGGTGGGTAGGCAGGTATCCTGAAGTCCACCCTCTGTACTCATCCTACTTTTCTATCTCCCATACACCCAACTATTGGTGTACCATCTAAGAACTTTTACAGATGGTAGGACCTGGTGTTATACCTGAAGTCCAGGTGTACAGGGCGAGAAGGAAGGGTATCTGATATCTGAGGGCCTTGTGCTGCTCACAGCCATTTCTAATAAACATACTGTGGTCTGTCAGTTGAGTTAGAAAATCAAAATTCCAGGACAGAGTGAATGTGTCCACCTACAGTGACCAAAGCTCCTCTCCCAACAGCCCAGACTATATGGTACTGAACATAATGGAGAAGTTAAGAAAAATGACCAGACTGCATAATCTTTCTGATATGGAATACGTTGCTGTGTTGAGTTTCATGGGAGACAGGGAGGTAAATTGGGGCTGTGTCGGGGGATGGAATAAAGACCTGGACTAGTGAGAGGAAGGGGTGACAGTGAGTAGCACGAGGGAGAGGTTAAAAGGGGGCCTGAGGTCAGTATCACTTGCAAGGAGTAAAGAGCTGAAGTGGCACAAAACCACACACACACACACACATAAACACACGTGCACACTGAGCACTACACATTAACATTCTGTACTAAATGCAACAAAGGTCTGTCAGTACCTGCAGTGTACAAAACTATAAACTTCTCTAAATGCTGAAACCACAGTTTTCCACCACTTGCTGGTCCATTTCTAATGCTGCTTTATGAGACATTCCCTCCAGTAGATTAAAACCATCTGCAAGGCATAAAAAACTTCTTCCAGCTGTAACCCTGTGGTTATCAGAGCTCAGAAATCACATAAGAGTCTCACTGCTGCAGGGCTGTAAACCCCCCCACACGAGTGACAGCAGCCAATGGGGAGGAAGAAGATGCTGAGGATAAGAGCATCATGTAGCTCTTGTGGGTGGGCGTTCACTGCCTGAACCCCACACATCCTGTCTTCTCTCAGTGTGAGAGGCAGCAGCAGAGAGAACTTCACGCATCTTCTCTCCGAGGACGAGACTGAACTCCTCTCTCTTTTGCAGGAAGTGTCCTCTCCGAGGGGTATGAAGATGTGGAGGACAGTGCGAGAGACTCCCTGTCAGGTAGGGGGTCTGAGCTCTGTGGGCTCTCACTGAATGTTTGTGTGTTAAACTGGTTAAATTGGTACTGCAACTTACAGTGAAGCTGGTTACTTTTGATCATATCTACTTTTTGTGATCACATTTTATTCTTTTTCTGCCTTGTTTTGTTAGAATTTATTAATCATAATAAATATGGAAATAAAATGTTTGTTTATGCCTCTCAGGGGAAAATGAGAAGCCACAGGAGTATGATGATGCTTTCCTTGTGGAGAAGAGTGCAGCTGGTCTATCAGGTGGGTTTCTGTTGGTCATCCCAGTGCATCAATAATATCAATGAATGACAATCAAACATAAGCAATCATTATAATAAATAGTTGTACTGTATAATAAAAAAATTAAATTTAGAGGGAATGCTGTTAATGGCAGCAGTGAGTGAAGAATGAGAGGAAACTGCTGTGAGACACAAATGGTCTTTCTGTCTGTTACAGAGGGGTTGAATGCAGAAGGCACAGCAGAGGACTATGATGATGCTGTTACCGCAATACAGATTGCAGGTAGTTTGTTAAATAAATCAATAATTTATTGTGTTGGGATGGAAACTTTTTTAACATTGACTGAACTTTTAAGAATGTGAAGCATGATTTACAGTACTATGTATAATGAAGTGAAGACCCAGTAGGAACCAACTGGCTTCTCTGTTCCAGGTCCGGGACTGATGGGGACAAAGGACTCAACAGAGGACTATGACAATGTTGTGGGTGTAGAGCAGAGTCCTCAGGTGTCACCAGGTGAGTTGCTCTTTACACCTAAGTGATTGAAACGGTTCACTCACCACCACATTCCTATCAGACCCTCTTTCCTAATTCTGCTTCTCTCAGTCTTCTGCTCAGCTGCATGTGGATCTGCTCCCCTGCTCTGTGTTACAATTTCCTGGTCCTGTGTGTGTATTTGTGTCCCTCTGTCCCTCATTCTGTGTACAGGTGTACCAGAGCTTAGCAGAGACTATTACATTTCCTCCACTGTTGGCACTCAACCGAATTTCTTGAAAATTTGTTCTGATTCTTTATTTTTATGCAAGTACATTTTTGAATGAGTATTTTAACTTGAGGAGTTCTTGATGAAAGTGACAGTGCTGGGTTTGGCTACCATGCCTGCCTCTGCTGTGTACAAGGTGTGTGTGACTGTGTCTCCTTCTGTGTCCCTGTAAGTGAGGAAGTGCTGACCACCTTGCCTCCTGCTGCTGACCACAGTGACTACGATGATGTGGGGGATGGAGGATCTGCAGTTCAGGAATCTCCGTTTGACTGACAGTGCAGTCTGAGTTTGAAGAGCTTCCTGCCTTAATCTTTTTATCTACAAACTCATTCAGCTGTAATGCATGTAAAGCTGTTTGTAACAAAGTTCAATTTAATGTTTGTAAATTTTTATACTTGAATGAGACAAAAGTAACATACAAATTGTAGTAAAATACAATATTTGTGAATATTTGCATCTTTTTTCATTCTTTGGTATCTTTTTTGTCACATCTGAAAATATTGAAATTAAAATAAAATAATCAATTCTGACTTTTCAGTATTTTTTTGTCTCACAAATGCTTTAAGATATTAGTTGAGAATTTCATTATTGTAGTTTTACATCAGATTTACCGGTATGGTTTTTTAGCAATAATGTCACAGTGCATAGGTATGAATTTATTCAAGTTTGTACCATGCCTTACTTTAAGTTTAATGCTCAAATACCCGCTAATCCCAGACAGAGGAGATGTAAAGATTATAAAGGTACAGAAAAGTAAGCAATTATTTATTGTCTATTATTTACCAGAATAGACAGTGATTATGAGTTTCTGATACCTAGATTTATGAAAATGTAAATGATGAATTTTTATGAATACAAACACTTAATAGCTTTTTCATTTGTCAAGTTTTCTGAAATTTCTCTCTGCTGCAGTGAAATTAAACTGTATCTCTGCTTGTGGCTGCAGGGTGGTAAAAAAATGCTCTCAGAATGTACAGGAGGTGAAGCTGACTGATTTTATATGTTTCTATGCAAAAACACATGATCTTTAAAATCATATTCTCTCAGATAAAAATTTTAGAAAAAGTGTTTTTGCCTCAAATTCATTTTTATTAAATTCTTCAACATGAACATTATTACAACACCATGGCAATAGTAAGAACACTCCTTTGGTAGTTCTCACATTGTTCTGTTCTAATGACTTCTAATCTGTTAAAATTCATTCTGTAATAATCCATTTATCAGTGTGTGTTTCTGTGTGTGTGTGTGTGTGTGTGTGTGTGTGTGTGTGTGTGTGTGTGTGTGTTTGTCTGGGGTCCTACACATGTTGTTTCTTTCAGCCCAGTAGCCAGTAATTCTGACTGTAACCAGTATAAGCAATTAATAATAGTATAAAACTTGAGCGAGTTTGTGAGTGAAAGAAATCAAATGTATTTCTTTAAAAATTACACACAGCTATGTGGAAAATGTAATAGTAAACAAATAGTTTTTACTTTTGCCTAAAATGTCACATAGTAGTTAAGTGAAGGAGTTACAGAGTAGTTTCACCTTGATGAAAATGCAGCAGAAGGATGTACTAAATACACGTGAAAGGTTTTTAACTTTGTGCTCCCTTGTGGAAATACTCAAGTACTGGAGTTGCATTTATTTGTCACACCAGGGTGTAAAACTCAGTTCATACAGCTGGATGAACAGGATTGATGGCCCAGTCTCCAGAACAGGGTGAGGAGGTCAGAGATCTGGGAAAGTAAAATTGTTGTTCGATTATAAGGTGCTTGGCTACGAAACAACTCCTGGATGGGATGCCAGTCCATCACAGGGGTCACACATAGGGAATCACAAAGTACAGGAAATTCACAGTAACCAGTAAACCTTAAACTTATTTTTGGACTGTGAGAGGAAACCTGGAGGAAAAGACATGGAGAGGACATACAAACTGCACACAGAATGAGTCCTATTTGAATCCACAACCAAACAGCCCAGGTGCTGAGATAGCAGTACCCACGGAGCCACTGTACTAGCCATGAAAACCAACAGATTATTCTGTTGTTAATGTTTGGCTTTTAGAGTCATTTTTTTATATAATAAATTCTCACACTCAGTTATTCTTTAACTTTTAATTAACTTTATGTTTTTGTCAAGGTCACCATGGTCCACTGTATCTTTCTTTTAGTTGTTGGTTATTTTTTTAACTTTAGTACTGTAACAGTCCAGCAGCAGCTATGAATACCTTACTTTTGTTCAATGTATGCCAGTAGCTCAGAAACCACAGGTGGGCCTCAAAAGTGCAGTGCTGTCCCCCCTCAGAACAAGGATAGTTGAACAGAGGAACAAGATCATCGTGATAAGCTGTAGCTGAAGGCTATCTGTGCTGTAATGTTGCCCTGAGTTCTTCATAGTTCATCTAATTCAAAAGGAATTAAAACAGTGACAAACTTCTCATTGATGCATTAGCAATGCACCGCTTCATGAGTTTATATTAAGCACGATGGACACCTGGCAGTGGGAGGAAACACTACATTTTTCCACTCTTCTATGAAAATTGTTAAACACCTTAAGTCTCATCACCATATTCTTTTTGCTTCAGAAACAAAATTGATACTTCACAGCAAACAGCACAGTCTGATCTACTAATTCATAATATTTTCTACTTAAAGTTTGTATACTAAAGTGGTTCTGTTTCTAAATATTGGTGTGTGATGGTTGCTCCAGCAGCCACACAGATGAGTGTATAGTTTATGCACATTTTTTGTTTGGTGAATTTCTGTTTGTGTTGATTTGTTGTGCAGAGTTGGTTTGGTGTTATGTTCTAGTCACCTTTTTATGGGCCCAGTCTTATCCTTTGCTGATATGAGAATTATATTTTTGGAATAAATGGTTTTCTTTTTTTTGTAAATAATTCACCTGTGATTCCTGCTACCTGCTGACTCGGTCCCCTACACGGTGGAAATGAGTTTTGAGGCACCTGAGAGAATGAAGCACAAGGATATAATTATAAATCAAGTGAATCAAATTTTTATTTATAAAGATGAAATGCCCCATTTAACCAGACAGAATCATAGCATCAGGATATCAATTCATAGCTGAGGTTCAGAAGGTAAAGACACTAAAAGAATGAAATGTGGCCATAAAAAGTAGTTATGATCAAAAATAAGAAGTTCAGTCCCATCCTCAGAGAGAAGATGCATGAAGTCCTCTCTGCTGCTGCCTCTCAGACTGAGAGAAGACAGGATGTGTGGGCTTCGAGCAGCAAACGCCCAGACCCACAAGTGCTACGTGATGCTCTTATCTCAGCATCTTCTCCTTCCCCCATTGGCTGCTGTCTCTCGTGCGGGGGGGTTTACAGTCCTGCAGCTGTAAGGCTCTCATATGGTTTCTGAGTTCTGATAACCACAGGGTTACAGTTGGAAGAAGTTTTTCATACCTGGCAGATGATTTTAATCTACCGGAGGGAACGTTTCATAAAGCAGCATTAGAAATGCACCAGCAAGTAGTGGAAAATTGTGCTTTCTGCAAAGTTTGTAATTTTGCACACTGCAGGTATTCAATTCCATTCAATTTTATTTTTATATAGCACTCTTTTCACTGCAGTAACACAGAGCACTGTACAGACATGACAGGGGTAGTATACATGTACAGTTTGTATCTGGCCACACAGGAGAGGAAAACAAAAAACTCCTTTCTACAAGAGAATAGGAGAAAAATAAACCTCTGGGGGTCCGTGTGCCAATGGAAGCCCACCCCTCCTGGGCATTCTATAGATAGGTAATAGCCAGTGACAAGTTAATAAGAGTTTTGGTTTTTATCAATGTTGTATATGGGGTATGGTATAGTTAGAGTTCCAGGTCACAGTCAGGCATGGCCTCCCGCGTCCGCAGCGTCCGAATTGTTGATCAACTTGATCCAATTGATCAGCTTTCCACCTATCCCTTTCATAAGTTCTGGTCGAGTGTCCCATCCGGCCAGGTCCATTCACACTGCGAGGCAGCCTGTAGCACAAATGGCTCAGAAAACATAGGGGGCATTAGGCAAGGTACATAGTCAAGAGGCTTGGCAACGGTCATCATGCATGATATGCTAGATCAAAAAGGTAGGTTTTAAGACTAGATTTAAAGAGAGGTAAGGAGGTGATAGAGCGTAGTTCATCTGGCAGACGGCAGATCAGATCCGATGAACGAAGGCTTCGACCTGGAATGTAATCCTCAAGAATTTCCTTGAGGTATGCTGGTCCAGTCCTTTTCACTGCCTTATATGTTAGTAATAAGATTTTGTAGTCTATTCTGAATCTGACTGGTAGCCAGTGTAGAGACTGGAAGACAGATATTAGCAAGGAAAGTTCATATATGACCAAACCTTAAAAGTTGCTGCATTTAGTACTGTTGGTTTAGGTGTATCAGGGATGGAAAAAAGGATGAGTACAAAGGTTTGGTAAAGAATATTGCTGAATCAACTGTAACTCATCATTGGGAAGACTAAGGTGGTGGTCATCCATCCATCCAACCATTGTCTAATTTAACTTCTCCAGTGTGTTTTACAACATACAGTTTGGACAGGGAGGAGCTTTTGTCAGTGCACAGACAGGACTGAAGTGGGGAGATACACTGTGTTCTGGATTTTGAACCTTTGGACCTGACAGTGGAATATTTTCATCATTCCTGAGACCTCTGTATGTCTCTCCTCTGGCCAGGTTGTATTTCATCTCCTCATAGATGGTGTCATGCAGAGAGGTGAGACCCCCAGTAAAGGGCTGTAGGGGTTACACAGACACAGGGAATATTACTCACTTTTCTTTAATCTAAACCTTAATAACTAAAAACAAAAACCAATTTTTATGCTTTTATGTACAAACAGTTGTGTAGTCAACAGTGCCATTCTGTACCTCTCTTCAGCACCCTGTTCTGGTACAACTGTCCAGCCAGTAGCACCAGCAGCAGGAAGAGAAGAGCTCCCAGCACCAGGAACACTACAGCAGGGTTGGACAGGGGTTGCATGGCCCGTGGACTGCGTTCATCTGAAGGTCAGACAGACAGAGATCTGATCAACAAATTTCACACTGCGCTGTACACACACAAATAGGAAACAGAAATACCTCGTTTTACTTTGGTTGTAGTTATTGTTGTAGTTGTGGATGTTTCTGGAATTCCTGAAAAAAAGCACAATGAACTGAATGCAGAGCTTGTATGATCAACTCAACCAGTCATGCAAACATGGGATGAAGCATTATTTAGACTTTACCTGTTGTAGCCGCGCATTCAGAAGATATGACTGAAAACAAACAAAAACACATTTAATCGTATTAAATCTTTGAGAAGCAGCACCTGACGAAAATCTAAAGACAGCCACTATATTCCAAATAAACTTGAGTGAACTTCTTTCCTAATCAATAACCTCATCCAAAGGACAGCTATGTTCTCTTTTATTGTCTCCACATCTAAAGAAGTTTGTATAAATTGTAATTTCGGGAGAGAAATATTCGACCAAACCCCTGGCCAAGCCCAACTGTGTATCACCTGCATATGACCTGCTGCCAAGTTTAGACTCCACTGGCAGTGATTTCCATAAGTAAACCACCAGCCCACTTCCACCTCTGTTTTATTCAAAGAGTTTTTCCTGGGGGGTTGAAAGGTTTGCTTGACAGGAGATGCCAGACATCATTTGTCTCTGTGCTACCCTAACCTTTGCCTCCTTTTCAGAGTCTCAGAGAAACACCATCCCCTCCTGAAGCCTTTGGTTCAACAGCCTTAAGCACTTTTCCAGTTGCAGGACAGGGCAGTTCCTTGGTCCATGACCAGACTGTTTCTCCTCCTTTAAGCCAATAGGCAAAGGTGAGTACTACATCCTCCCATGACCATCTAACCCTTATGTGTAGCAGTGTTGGAACAAAAAGAAATGAATTGTGTAAAATAATAAAAAATTATAAATCTCTGTCTCACACACACAAGTGATATAAACTTTGTATGTTTCCACTTGACTACAACCAGGGAGTCACTCTGGTTTCATGATTATATAATGTGTTATAATTGTTTACTTTTCCATTGCTTCACCTTTTTGACCTGAGCAGTACCAAGTAACTCAGCCAGTACAGCATATTGCTGAGTGTAAACCAAGCTGCACAGCAAGTCTCACCTGCACAGGTGACACCATCATCCTCTTTGTGGTCCTGAAGAGAGTGAGGACAGTCCCACAGGTGGAGCTCATCACTCCTGCAGTTCACCTCATTAATCCAGATGGGACCATCTACTCCCTCAAAGTTAGCGTTCCCATGAGTCTCCAGTGCTGCCCCACAGCCCACCTGTCTGCAGACCACCTGGGCATCGCTCATGTCCCACAAGTCATCACAGATGGCCCCCCACAGTAGCACTCATACCACAGTTCCACCTTCCCTGAACACTCTCTGTTACCCCCCTGCAGTTTCAAGGCAAGTGGCTTGGGCGGGGGGTAAATAAAGACTCTGATTGACTGAAGAACAGAGGTTTTCTTCTCTGTCATGAGCTGCAACCACAAAGCATAAAAAACCTGAAAGGTCAGAAATGAACTTACTGGAACACAGATTCTGGTTGTCAGCAGCAGAACACTGAAAGAGGCTATGGAACATTGGTCTTCTCTCCAGCTTTGGAAAGTAAGAATAAAAACATATTAATATTAAATACAAACAATGTTATTTTGCCTGATGTTAATATACAAAACATGGGAACCTTACAAAATGTGGCCATATAGTCAAATACAAATAAACATCATTTTGCTATGAAAAAATATTCGAAGACTGCAGCACCCTTCATTAGATAAAAAAAATCACTTAAAATTAAAGGATAAAAATAAAAGGTCAAGACAATAAGTTGACTCACATTCACAGGTAATATTGGCCAGTTCATTAGCATCACAACTGTTGTCCTCCCTTGCAGAGGATCGACAGTTCCACAGAGTCCATTTGATTGTAGCCCGCATTTCCCCAGGTACCACTGTAGTAAACCTCCAGCTGCCCAGAGCAACCTTCAGCCAGCCTCAGATCTTTGTTCTGACTTCACAACTAGGTATTAGATTGGTAAGAAGTATCAACTGTTTCCTATCTTTCATGATAAAAGATTCAACAAAGCCACTTGAAAAAACAGACACTGAGGCTTCTTTTTCAAAACTGGAAGTTGAACTTAGAGTGGACATGAATAGTGTGGCGATGGATTCCATTTTTAAGTTCAAGAGTGAGAAAAGTTTTTAGATCATTGACCAAGAGGGACTTACATTTCAGGTGCGTAAAGACTTCCTACTTCACAAATTTAAAAAAAATACTTTTGAAACATCATGGAAAGGTAAATTTGAGGTGGTAGGGGTGGTCAGACTAGCGTGGAGAGAATTCTACAAACCTCCAAACAATAAGAGAGTGGGCAAGTTTCAGTGGGGAATTTTACATGGGATCATTGCAACTAACATGTTTTTAACTCAAATTTAAAGGGGCATAGATGACAGATGTGCTTTTTGTGGAGAGAAGGAAAGGATTTATCACCTGTTTTGTATTGTTCAAGACTGAAGAATTTGTTTTCTTGTTTTTATGAATTATGTAGAAAGATGAATGTTCCTTTTGTTGATTGGAAATTTATTTGCGGTCTGAAATATGATAAAAAGTCTAAAACAAGGATTCAGCTGTTAAATCGTTTATTTGGACAAGGAAAACTAGCCGTACTAAAAAGTCGTAAGAACAAGCAAGCTGGTACATTACCAGACGATGCACTTTTTATTTTCAAAGTCTATGTTACAGCGAGGGTAAAACTGGAATATAGTACTAACATTGAACCGTTTGAAAAGGTGTGCAGAGTGGAGGAAGTGCTGTGAATCTGTAGTAAAGCTGAATGTTCATTTGTAGACAACGGTAAGGAGTTGGGGTATCGCCAAAGGATTCAAGACGAGACAAAACAAAAGAGTTTATTTGTCACGTACATGGTTACTGAGTATACCGTGTAGTGAAATGTGCTATGATTTAACAGGAGACTGTGCGTGGTTACATACCAAGAAAAAATTTACATGAGTAAAACAAACAAACAACCAAACCCAAGAAGACAAGAACACACAGCAAATAGATAAATAAGAAAATAAATAAATAAATAAATAAATAAATAAATAAATAAATAAATAAATAAAATAGTAAATAAACCTTAAGGTGCACTGTGGGGGCAGTAACAGTGACAGTGAGGGGAACGGTCAGCGGATATTGTAGACCCTGGTTTGTGAGGATTGTGATAGGTTCAGAAGTCTCATGACCTGTGGATAGAAGCTCCTCCTGAGCCTCTCTGTTCTGGCCATAATGCTTCTGAAGCGTTTGCCTGATTTCAGCAGGTTGAACAGATGGTTGCTGGGATGAGACAGGTCACCGATGATCCTAGTCGCTCTGGTCCTGCATCTCCTGGTGTAAATGTCCTATAGGGATGGCAGATCAGATCTGGTGCAGTGTTCCACTGCCCAGATCACTCTCTGCAGTGCCTTGATGTCATGAACACAGCTATTCCCAAACCAGGAGGTGATGTTCTGAGTCAGAACAGTTTGTACAGCACCAGAGTAGAAAGTTTTAAGGATTGCAGGAGAGACCGGTAGCTTCCTCAGCTGCCTGAGGTGGTAGAGCCGCTGCTTTGCTCTACTGGCCTGAGCTCGGATGTGTACAGTCCATGTCAAGTCCTCAGTGACATGAACGTCCAGGTATTTGTAACTGCTCACCCTCTCCACTGCAGTCCCGTTTATTTTAAGGGGGGTGTAGGACCGCTGCTGTCGCCTACCAAAGTCCACCACCATCTCTTTAGTTTTGCCGACATTCAGTTGGAGGCAGTTCTCCTGGCACCATGATGCCAGGTTATCCACCTCCTCCATGTATGCTGTATCGTTGTTGGAGATGAAGCCCAGCACCACCATGTCGTCAGCAAATTTGATGATGGAGTTGGAGGCGTGTGTGGCCACACAGTTGTGAGTGTAGAGGGCATAGAGCAGAGGGCTAAGTACACAACCTTGTGGAGCTCCTGTGTTGAGTGTGATGATGCCGGAGGTGCAACTACCGACTCTCACCACCTGTGATCTGCCTGTGAGAAAACTGAGAACCCAAGCACACAGGTGGCGGTTCAATCCCAAGTCTCTCAGTTTAGTGAACAGTCTGTGGGGGACAATGGTGTTGAAAGCTGAACTGTAGTCAATGAACAGCAGTCTCACATAGTTCCACTGTTTCCTGTCCACATGACTGAGGGTGTGCAGGACTTGGGATATGGCATCATCTGTGGATCTATTGGGACGGTAGGTAAACTGAAGTGGGTCTACAAAGTTGGAGATGGATGCTGCGATGATGGCTTTGATGAGTGTCTCAAAGACCTTCATGACTACTGAGGTTAGTGCAACAGGCCGGTAGTCATTTGGGCATGAGAGCTTATTGTTTTTCAGTACCGGGACAATGGTGGATCTTTTAAAGCACCTAGGGACTGTGGACTGAGCCAGAGACTCGTTGAAGATGGCTGTGAGAACTCCGGCCAGCTGGTCGGCGCAGCAGCGCAACAGGCGCCCGGAGATGCCGTCTGGCCCCGGGGCTTTTCTGATGTTAACGCGTTTCAGCACCCTGCGCATGTCAGACTCGGCGACGGTCATGACGTCACCACGCTTCATCGACCGGCTGCGGCTCTTGCTGCTATCGCTGCTGTCGCGGGTGACTTTAGCGCAATTGGACTCGAAGCGGGCATAGAATGCGTTGAGTTCGTTAGCGGACTGAGAGTCGGCACTCGTAGCCACGTTTGATTTCCTCATGAAATCTGCGATGGTGCGCAGTCCCTGCCACAATTGGCGCATGTCACCCTGGTGACACTCCTCCCACTCCCGGTACCGGTGCTTCGCGTCCTTCACTGCACGCCGTTTGCCGTGTGAAGCCGCTTTGTAAGCGTTCATGTGGCCGGTGGCAAGTCCTGCATTGTACACAGCAGTGCGCGTATTCACTGCTTTGCGGACTGTTCCATTAACCCACGGTTTTTGGTTGGCAAAGCTCTTAATTTTAACTGTGGGGACAATGTTGCCTTCCAGTATGCTAACAAAGCTGAACACTACTTTAGCGAACTTGCTGACGTTGCCCGAACTTGTCCTGAACATGTCCCAGTCGACGTCATCGAGTGCGTCCTGTAGCGCGGCTTCTGATTGGGCAGACCAGCACTTTACCCCCCTTGTGGCCAAGACGAGACTTTTGTTCGTAACCTGGCACGAGGAAAACAGCGTTGTGTTCTGACTTCCCAAACGCCGGCTGTTTAACAGCTTTGTATCCCTGTTTGTACGGCGTCTAGCAGTGGTCCAGTGTGTTGTCCCCTCTAGTTGTGCACGCGACATGTTGGTAGAAGTCCAGCATGACTTGTCTGAGGTTCGCTTTATTAAAGTCCCCCACCACTATGGTTGCTGCGTCTGGGTGCTTGTGTTGAGTAGTGCTGAGTACCTCGTGTAGTTCAGACAGGGCTGTGCCAACATCTGCATGAGGCAGAATATAAACCGCTATTGCGATAACCGAGCTGAACTCCCGAGGCAGGTAAAAAGGATGGCACTTGATGGTAAGATGTTCCAGATGAGGTGAGCAGGACTGAGAGAGAACAGAAATGCTCTTCACCTCGCCCCACTTGGTGTTCACCATGAAATAGACTCCCCCACCTTTGGATTTGTTGGCCTCCGCTGTTCTGTCCATGCAAAACACGGAAAAAGAGTCCGACAGAGTCACTGCCTGGTCCGGCACTAGGGGGGTCAGCCATGTCTCAGTGAAACACAGGATGTTACATTCCTTCATGTCCCGTTGGAAGGTCACTCTTGCTCTAAGATCGTCCAGCTTGTTTTTCAGTGACTGGACGTTCGCGAGCAGAATGCTGGGCAGTGGAGGGCGATGAGCATGTTTCCTCAGTCTGTTCCGAACTCCGGCACGGGTCCCCCAGTGTTTCTTTGTGCATCGCTGCGGGGTCTCTCGGTCGCATCGGTTTGAAGAGTTCAGAAACCACATAAGGAATCTGATTACCAATTTCCCGAAGTGTCAAACTGTCATACAGTACCAGTCCCATCGATGTATGAATGAATGGTAAGAATAGGTAGAGAATTAAAGAAAAAAATGCACAGTCTTCCCGGAGCGATCAGGTAGGCATCTGGACATAGCCGCGCCATCTTGATTCATTAAGGTTCATTTAACTTAGAGTGTATATGGTGGAGTATGGGGGTTCGAGTGTGTGGGGAGATGTGCGAAGGTGATGGGTCTTTCTGGTGTTGGGGAATGAAATTGGTGTGTTGTGTACTACCATTGGTTTTTGTTTGTATGAGGTTTGTTGTATTTTTGTGCTTCAAACTGATGTGATCATTTTCATTTTTCTCTCATCTACTACTTGTCATTTGAATACAATCACTTCTGATTTTGTAAAATCTTATCTACTTTGATATAATAAAGATGTTTAAAAACGTATCTATGAAATGTCTTTGTATTCCAGACCTGCCGGGGAATCAAATTCCTGTTTAAAAAGATTTTAATCTATGATTCAATCCTTTTTACTCAGATTGAATCATAAATCGGAGTGAATTTCAGGCAAAATTACTAGTTAAAAGGCAGAAACATTGCACTTTGGGGACATTTTTATGCATCCCTCTTATGCAGTTTTAAATGATAGCTGTTGTGCTGCTCAGTGCTGCCACCTGCTTGAAGTAACTCTCATTGTCAGAAACACTGCTGATAAGAAGGCATCAGATTCACCGCAAACCACCTGCATTTTTACATGTCTCTCTGTTTCCACCCTGCTGACTATGTTGCTATGATGTGTATTAGTGAGCGTTTTAAAGTTTGCTAATATTAAGCTGCTTACTGAAGAGCCTCATCTTAGCTGGGGGGCAGCATTGGTGTTTCTGACTGGTTTACAGCTGGAAGGAGGAGTTGAGTTGAAGCTCAAGGCTGCTGTGTCTGTTAATATGGAGAAAATACACTCAGGCTCCTCTGGTTGGTGTTTGCAGTCTTTTGATATTTTTCTGTGTTTCTCTGATGCTGAGTGTGATTGGTGGCGGGGGACAGGAGGTGTGTTCTGCATAGGGGGCTAGGAGGGTATAAATGCACTTGCTCAGCCTGAGAGCTCAGAAGTGAAAGTTAGGATCTCAGTGGTTGGTTTGTCTGCCTGTTTGTCCTGTTGCGCTCATCCCTGCTCCGTCACCACAGCCAGTAAGTACCGTGTTTTACCTCAGCAACAAAGCTCCTTGCACTCTGCAGTTCAAGAAGGAACAGTCAGAAATTATGCTGAATGTAGAAATTTGTATATATGTGTGTGTTTGTATGTTTTAACAATGTTTGTAGGAGAAACAGTTGAAATATGCACAGATGAGACACACCTTTGTAGATACTAGCATTATAATAATAATAATGTAATAATAAATGAAAAACTAATCTACTCATGTTCCCAAATCTGTATTTCTAGAAAGTTAAATCATGACATAAACTGTATCAACAGTCACAGTCAGCAAATCTCAGCTCCCTTTGCTGTAGTTATAAGTGGTGGAATGGAATGAAGTTATACTGTATGTGTCAGTATTTTGTGACTCTGGTCGGTCTGGTTCAGCTATGGGAGGACCGTAACCATTTCTAGTACTGGATCTTGGCTGAAAGGAGCTCCAAACTGGCTGGATTACGTGAGATTTTGCCCACATGTCTCCACACTGTGGCTGTATCCATCCTCTCCCTGGAGGGACAACAATTGTGACGTTAATGATGAAGTGGCCAGCATGACCTGTGAAAGTGAGTCAGTTTATTGTCTTAACCTTTTATTTTGTTCTTTTAATTCTGAGTGTTATTTTAAATTAATGAACCAGTTATTAATTTTCAGACATTTATGTGTCTTCTATCAAAAGGTCCTGCAGTCTTCAAATATTTTTCATAGCAAAATTATGTTTACTTGTACTTAACCCAATGGCCACATTTTATAAAATTCCCATGTTTTGTTTATTAAAATCAAGCAAAATAACGTTTTTGCATTTAATATTAATACATTTTTATTCTTCATTTCCAAAGCTGGAGAGAAGACCAATGTTCCACATACACTGCTCAAAAAAATTAAAGGAACAGTTTTTAATCAGAGTATAGCATCAAGTCAATGAAACTTCTGGGATGTTGATCTGGTCAGTTAAGTAGTAGAGGGGGTTGTTCATCAGTTTCAGTTGCTTTGGTGTTAATGAAATGAACAACAGGTGTACTAGAGGGGCAACAATGAGATGACCCCCAAAACAGGAATGGTTTAACAGGTGGAGGTCACTGACATTTTCCCCTCCTCATCTTTTCTGACAGGTTTTTCACTAGTTTTGCATTTGGCTACGGTCAGTGTCACTACTGCTAGCATGAGGTGATACCTGGATCCTACAGTGGTTGCACAGGTAGTCCAAATTCTCCAGGATGGCATATCAATACAGGCATGGAGGAGATTCCAGGAGACAGGCAGTTAGTCTAGGAGAGCTGAGAGCTGGACAGGGCCGTAGAAAATCCTTAACCCATCAGCAGGACCGGTATCTGCTCCTTTGAGCAAGGAGGAACAGGATAAATACTGCCAGAGCCCTACAAAATGACCTCCAGCAGGCCACTGGTATGAATGTCTCTGACCAAACAATCAGAAACAGACTTCATGAGGGTGGCCTGAGGGCCTGACGTCCTCTAGTGGCCCCTGTGCTCACTGCCCGGCACCGTGGAGCTCGATTGGCATTTGCCATAGAATACCAGAATTGGCAGGTCCGCCACTGATGCCCTGTGATTTTCACAGATGAGAGCAGGTTCACCCTGAGGACATGTGACAGACGTGAAAGGGTCTGGAGAAGCCGTGGAGAATGTTATGCTGCCTGTAACATCGTTCAGCATGACCGTGAAGTCAATTTTTCAACAATAAGTAAATAGCAACAAGGTCAGCTAAATAGGAGTTCCTAAGAGAATAAGACTGCCATCTAGCACAGGATATAACCTGATTCTTTTTCATAAAATGGATTGGTTTTAATTCAGCCTTAAGCCTTGTTCACAAAACCATTGGAATCCTGAGATGTTTTTTCTTTTTCATTTTTGGGATTGTTTCTGTGCCCTGGAGAAACAAAATGTCAAGATCACTGCCTAAAACTGGCCTGTATGGAAGGGCTGCACAAAAGAAGCTACTAGTTTATTTGTCATGGATGCACTAATAGCAGTGTTGTCACCATGAAAAGTGTTGCTTCCAGGCATCCTCAGCAAATAAATATATAAATAAGGTATAAGAAAGTTAAATAATAAAAAATGAAATTAAGGAAAAGAAAAAGAAATAAATAAAGAGAATAAATAAATAAGGAATAAAATATAAAAATGTACATAAAGGTTAGTAAGCAGGATACATAGAAGTTAGAAGTTAGTAAACAGAAATAGCAAACAAAAACGAACAACAAACAACAGCAGCTGAACCAGCAACCACACAACTGATAAGGGCATACAAGGCATAAAAAAAAAAAAAAAAAAAAAAGGCATACAGACAGACTCCGATCGACACTGTCTCACTGTCCAAGGGAGGGGTCAGTGGTTCAATAGTCTTATTGTGTGGGGGAAAAAACTGTCCCGGAACCTCCTTGTTCTCGTCCGAATGCTTCTAAAGCATTTTCTGGATGGGAGCAAGGAGAATAGTTTGTGGCTGGCGTGATTGTGGTCCCTCAGGATGTTATGGGCCTTCTTCTTACACCATTTGGTGTAGAGGTCCCGTAGGGCTGGCAGATCAGTCCTGGTAATGCACTGTGCTGTCTTGACCACTCTTTGTAGAGCTTTACGGTCTGACGCACTGCAGCTGCCATACCAGGCCATGAAACAGCCAGTCAGGATACTTTCAATGGTCGGTCTGTAGAAGTTGACAAGTATCCTGCTGTCCACGCCGAACCTCCTCAGCTAACAGAGGAAGAAGAGGCGTTGTGTTGCTGCCTTGATGATGATGCTGGTGTGCTGTGACCAGGACAGGTCAACAGTGATGTTTACTCCAAGGAACATGAAGCTGTTCACTCTCTCCACTGAGGCGCTGGCTATAAAGCGAGGTGTGTGGCCATTCCCCTGCTGTCTCCCGAAGTCCACGATCAGCTCCTTTGTTTTGCTGATGTTGAGATGAAGGTCATTGTCCTGACACCATGAGGTTGGGGTTCTCACCTCCTCTCTATAGGCCTACTCATCGTTGTCAGTGATCAGGCCGATAACAGCGGAGTTGTCAGCAAACTTGACTTTAGTATTGGAGCTGAGCGAGGCAACGCAGTCATGCGTGAACAGGGAGTACAGCAGGGGGCTAAGAACGCAGCCCTGGGGGGCCCCCGTGCTGAGAGTCAGCACTGCGGAGATGATGTTCCCCAATCTCACCACCTGCGGCCTACCTGTCAGGAAGTCCATGATCCAACAGCACATGGCGAGGTTGAGTTCTAGGTTCCTGAGCTTGGGAACGAGCTTAGAGGGCACGATGGTGTTTAATGCTGAGCTGTAATCGATAAAAAGCATTCTCACATACATGTTCCTCTGTTCCAGGTGGGAGAGAGCCTTATAGAAAGTGAAGGCAATTGCGTCGTCAGTTGACCTGTTTGGTCTGTAGGCAGACTGAAGTGGGTCTAATGTGACCGGCAGAGAGGCAATGAAGTGTGACCTGACTAACCGCTCAAAGTACTTCATGATAATAGACATAAGTGCGACAAGGTGGTAGTCATTTAGGCAGAGAACACTGGGCTTCTTTGGTACAGGAACAATGGTGGCTTTCTTGAAATGTGGGGACAACGGACTGCAGCAGGGAAAGGTCGAAGATCTCAGTGAACTCATCCGCCAGCTGGTCTGCACAAGCCTTAAGAACATGACCAGGGATTTTATCTGGTCCAGGAGCTTTGTGTGCATTTATCCTCTTGAAGGATTTACACACATCTGCCCTAGACACTTGTAGTGTGCAAACATCCTGGTTCAGGTCCACAGCCAGGCATGAGTGGTTTTTCTCCGGTAGAGAGACTCCACTTTGTCCCTGTACTGCCTCTTAGAAGCTTTTATCGCTCTTCTGAGGTCTTAAGGAGAGCGCCTGTTGCCCTCCGAATCATCGGAGTTAAAGGCTGCCGTCCGTGCTTTCACTGTTCACCCACGGTTTTTGGTTGGGGAAAGTCTGTACAGTAACTCTCGGAACAACATCATTGATGCATTTTGCGATGAAACCCGTAACTGTTTTCCGCCACCTCCCGGAACATCGCCCAGCCTGTTTCGCCAAAATAGTGACATAGAGCCTCATCTGATTTATCCGTCCAGCCCTGGATGGTCCTCGTCACTGGCTTTTCCTGTTTTAGCCTCTGCCTATAGGCGGGCAGTAGCAGGATGGAGGCGTGGTCTGACTTGCTGAAGGCAGGATGGGGGAGGGCCTTACATCCACCCCAGGAAGGAGTGTAAACATGATCCAGTGTGTTCCCACCACGTGTCGGAAAGCTAATGTGCTGGTGGAATTTCAGCATGGCTTTCCTCAGGTTGGTGCTGTTGAAATCGCCAGCCAAAATCACAGCAGCCTCCGGGTATAAAGCCTCCAACCGCTCAATAACACCATATAACTCGTCGAGTGCACCTGCGGTGTCGGCTTGTGGTGGGATATAGATGGCTGTTGACCGATGCTCGGGGCAGGTAGAAAGGTCGGCATCTGATCATGAGGTGCTCGAGGTTAGGGGAACATCCAGAGGAGATATTGTCCGAACACCACAAGTTGTTTACCATGAAGCAGACCTCCGCCCTCACCTTCTCCGACTTTGTTGTCCTGTCCTGCCAATGTATTGTGAGGCCCTGGGGTGTAATGGTGAAGTCCAGAATCAAGGGGTCCAGCCAAGTTTCCATGAAAACCAGCACATTACAGTCCTTGATGTCCTGGTTGAAGGCCAGCCTGCTTCTCAGTTCATCTAGCTTGTTTTCCAGTGACTGAACATTCTCTAGAAGAATACTGGGAAGAGGTGGACGGTTTGCACTTCGTCTCAGCCTGACCAGAACGCCAGCTCTTTTCCCCCGCTTCCTCCTCCAGCACCGTTTACCAGGTACACCAGGTAGGTGATGATAGCGTTCATAAATATAATGTTATTGTGTAGAGTTAGTGAGAATAATATTACAAAGAGGTAAAGTGTAAGAGGAGCCTGGAAGACGGTAGCCATCCACACTGGCGCCATCTTGGAGATGGACCTACTCAAAAAGAATCAAATAAAACCAAGTGAATTTTTTGCAGTCACAGGACAGGGTTTTTTGGTTAAAGTGTTTGGCATCTTGATAAAAAATGTAATGATTCTTTTAAAAAACAAAGACATTTCTTAGCTATTCCAAACTTTTGAATGCAAGTGTACTTAAGACTCAATGGCAGGGGTGGACTAACTGAAGCAGAGTCTGTTTATGATAGGCTAATCATTGACACCCAGTTACGCAAAAACAAATTCTCTAGGCCACTGCTTTTCAGCCATCACTGTGCTGTAGACCACAACATTAGACTGACTGCAAGACAATCACATAGAAGACCTTGAACTGAATATAGGTATGTTATTAATTGTATCAATAAATATATTTTACATTCTTTAACTCAGATAAACAGCATGGAATTTTCTGTGCTACCTATTGAAATATTTATTTGTACATTTATTTAATAAGTGGTCTTTCTAGGGCACAGCAAAGCAACGTTCACACTATGCTTCTGGTCCATGACCTAGTTATTGAGAACGTCTGCTCTATGCTTGTCAGATCATATGGCACAAAAAAGCTATGCACCATCTCCAAAAATCAGCAATATGGCTCAAAAATCAATATTTGTTCAAAGAAATAAGTGCAGAGGATACCAAAGTACAGCTCAGGGGCAGCACTGAGAAAACAAAAAATGGAGTTGGTGAAGGGCAAATCGTTGTATGGACATTTATTTAGTTCTTCAAAAAAGCAGTCATGTCCTGGTGTCCATCGCTGCGCCATGCCATGTTTGGATTTATAGTTAGTTGGCACTAGTTTTGATATATTAGCCATTGTGTGGCGGCTAGGTAGGCATGCTGTGGTTTGGCTGTGGGATGGCCGTGGGGGTTAGGACAGGATACAAGGTTAGATGGGTAATGGGATCCCCTTTGTAATCCAAGCTCTCTTATTGGCACTGTGTTTAATACGAACCAAAGAAATAAGTGCAGAGGACAACAAAGTACAGCTCAGGGGCAACACTGAGAAAAAGATAATGGAGTTGCTGAAGGGCAAACTGATGTACGAACAGTTATTCAGTTCTTCAAAAAGCAGCCATGTCCTGATAATACAGTTTTGGTTTTAAATATGGAAAACTTAATCATTACAGTACAAGACCAGGCACTGAGTACCAGGTTCCAGCATAAGAACGTTCTGAACCTCCACATGGACAGCAAATTTGCAGCAGGGTGGAAGGACCTATAAGCCACAAAGTTTCAGGTTGCAGTGCTGAAGCATCTTCTGAGTACCAACAGACTCAATAATGTGGCGGCAACATCCATTGGACAATATGGAAATGCCTGAGATCCAGGTGACTGATAAGTTTTCAGGGTTTATTGGGCTCAGAGGCCAGAGATAAATTCTTTCTCTGGAGGAAAATGAGGTTGAATTTAATAAATGAGCTCCTTATGTTCTTCCCCAGTGTGTGTTCATTACCGAGTGGTGACATCTCCGGGATTCAGTTTGATGCCATTTTCCGGAAGAAAGCAGGAGGGGAAAACGGTCATCAATCTTTTACAGGACTCCTGGGAACTCACAATGACCTACACTCACACACACACACACATACACACACACACACAAACTGCCTGGATAGATAATATTCACACACCTAATATTTTAGCGTTAAAAAGACTCCTCATATATGTGTATATTTCATATCTATTTATACATTTTCATGTGCATATTCAGAGATGTGAAGCAAGCACATTCAGGGAATGCATGTTTGGGACCAGGCTGGGTCAGTGGTTCCATTTTACTCAACATTTCAGTGAGGCGCTAATGCACTAACCGCCATCACACCTATGTGCTAATGCTTCGCCACCACCCACCTGCTCATTGCTTCACTGCCCCACTACCATCCGCGCTGGTCCTCTTACTCCAAACCCAGAGACTTCCTTGCTCCGCAGCCTGTGACAACTCCTTCACCGCCTGTTGCAACTTTCTCCCCTGAATACCGAGTTCGTGAAACAACGCTAAAGTGATCGGGCTATAAATCGACAGCATCCAATCTCAACTGGCCTCACCTTCGCGTTCCAGCCCCGCCCCTCTACTTCTGCTATATCTAAGGTTCTTCCTCTCATGAGCGTCGTCCACCGATCCTTCCCACGGAACCGTGACTTCTATAAAATACACCATCCGTTGGCTTGCTGACCACAGCACCATATCTGGTCTCATGCTTGTACTAACTATTTCCTGGGGCACCACTAATCTTCCTCCCAGGTCCACCTGCATCTCCCAGTCTCTAGCCCCCCTTACTATATCTAACTCCTTCCTACCTCTATATCTATTCCTCCCCCCTTCCCTAACAAACTGTACCTTCAACCTCCTGCCCTGAGCATACCTGCCTCCTCCAATCTTCAATGGTTGCCGCCAGGCATCTTAGCACCTGGTTATGCCTCCAAGTAAACCTGCCCAGCACCAAACTAATCTTGTACCCTACTAAAATGTGTTTCAGCATCCCAACCTCTGAGCACAGAGTACAAACGGAGTCCTCACCCCCCCACTGCTTCAGGTTCTGAGGTGATGGCAGCACATCATAAACCGCTCCTAATAGGAACCTTATTTGATATGCATCCATCTTCCACAGTTCCCTCCAGCTCAGCCTCCTCCTTTCCACCCCATCCCAATTTACCCACTGTCCCTGCTTCCCCTGTGAGACCGCCCTGACACACCTATTTCTTTCTTCCTGCCGACGCACCTGCCCTAGCACCAACCTCCTTCTGTCTATCGGGCCTGCCTTGCTCCACATAGGGTCTCCTATCCGGTACCTGAGACCTTCCCCTCCCTGCTGCACCTTCCCGACCAGTTCCAGCTGCCTCAAGTCCGCTTTCGCTTCCTTTACCGCCTGCCTCGCAACCCATTTCCTGCCTGTACCTATCCTAGGAACCAAGCCTCTTACAACGTCATCCTTACTACCTGGTAGCTGCAACTCTAACCGCACCTTCGCACATTTATATTCCTCTGTTAAGCTTGAGAGCGGCAACTGCAGGACTCCTTACCCATACAGAGCCACATTGCTTAGACACCGAGGAACCCCCAGCCACTTTCTAATATAGGAGCTAATCAGCCTCTCCAGCTTCTCCACCTTTGTGACTGATACCTCATACATAGTCAGTGGCCACATTACCCTTGGGAATAGGCCAAACTGCAAGCACCAGAGCTTCAGTTTACCCGGCAGCCCTGAGTTCTCTATCCTCTGTAACCCATCTACAACACTTTCCTTAAGCTGCTCCACCTGACCCACATCAGTCAACTCCCTAGTGTACCACCTCCCTAAACTCTTTACCGGCTTCTCTAACACTGATGGGATCTTCTCACTATCCACCAGAAAACTAACTCTCTCTATCTTCCCTTTAACCAGTGAGATGCTCTGGGACTTCGCTGGTTTAATCCTCAAACCAGCCCACTTCACGTTCTCGTCCAGTTTTCCTAACAGCCGCCTTGCACAAGCCGCTGTTGTGGTCACCAGCATCATGTCATCCATATATGCCCTAACTGGGGGAAGACGGAGCCCATCTGGCCGTCTTTCTCCACCTACTACCTAACTGGATGCCCTAATTACTAATTCCAATGCCATAGTAAATGCTAGCGGGGAAATGGTGCAGCCTGCCATAATCCCCATTCCCAGCCTCTGCCAGGCTGTTGTGTCACCAGCCATGGTAAAACACATCCTAATGTCCCGAAAGTACTCCTTCACCAAGCCAGCTATCTGGCTTGGTACTCTAAAAAAGTCAAATGCACCCCAGATAAGACTGTGTGGCACAGAGCCAAAGGCATTTGCTAGGTCTAAGAACACCACATGCAACACGAGTTTATATTACGCACAACAGACACTTGCCAGTGGGAGAATACACACAAAATTTTGCCCACTAGTGTGAACACTATCAGATACCATTATCAGAATCAACTGTCTGTGATGTTGAGGCACAAAATATTACAAAATGGAATGGTGCCATTTTTAAATGTTACAGCAGCTGAAAGGTTTAAAGAGATTTTAAATATACAAGAACATCTGGAATCGAATAGATCAGGGAACAAATAAAGCCATCAGTGATACAGCTATAGCTCTTTACTCACTTCTTTTATTATATTATTTTAATATACAAGAGCCAGATTTCTGTTTATTCCTTTTCTCCTTCTTTATAAAGACAAAATAATAACCTTCTTACTATTGTTCATATTACACTTTCCCTGTAAAATTAATTTTTATTACAGTAAATTGCACTGTTCAGTGTAATATTTAATGTGGGGGTATAAACAAGTTGGGCAGGGCAGACCCTATCTCATTGTACTGCAACTTTATCACAGTAAAAAGTGTCCCTGTCTTCCTAGCTGGGAGGCATATAAACTGTAACAAATTCTAACATGTAGTAAGGTAACATGTAATAAACAAGGTATAAAGGTCAGCTAAGGGGAGCTAGAGGTTGGTAAATGCAGGTCAACCTGGGAGGAGAATTGGTTGTGCCCCAGGAAATAGCTAATACAAACTTGAGAGGTGATTTGGTGCTGTGGTCAGTAAGCTGGCGTGTAGTGTGTTTTATGGAATGGAGAGTCCCGCGAGGACATACTTACAGCTGTGCTGTTTTGAGAATTTGGAATCTGGGGACAGAACCTGCGGCAGGCAGTGAGGGGAATGGTGGAGGCAGCAGGGAAGTTTGTGGATATGGAGGAAAAGGAACAGTGCTGGTGGAGGACTGAAGGAGAGGATGTAAAGTGCAGTAGAGGCGTAATGCTGTACAACAGTTACACAGCATAGTATGCATGTAGCAAAGTTGGTTGTGGATTTTTAATGGAGTTGAAAGGAGGTAATGAGTACCTGAATGGCCAAGGAGTGTTTACTGTGTAGCTGGTCAGCATAGGTTCTAAGGGGTACAGCTTATGTTGTGCAGTTGGGTAGCTTAGGTGGTGTGTGCAGTTGTTGAGAGGAGCAGCAACTGTGGTTGAGCCTTCCCAAGGTGTTGTGGGCCTAGCTTGATGAAACACCTGTGAAGGGAGATGCCCATTTGTCAACCCCGATGAGAAGCTGCATCATCACGTTGTCATATTGTGTGTAGGTTTGCGTCTGTAGTTGCTATTGATCAGCTTGTGTCATACATTGCATAGTGCATAGTGGCTGGATGGGTTTGCTGTATAGCTGCTGCGGTATTCACAGGTCAGGATAGGATAGGAATGAAGGTTAAGGTGTTGGATCCCTTTTGAAGTGCTAACCCCTTTCTTAGCACTTTGTGTTTGGCATGAATTTGCAGCCAGCAGCAGGGATCTACATTAATGAGTTCATGCAGAAATTTGGCAGCTTTTTACCATTTGTGAGCTTCTCTGTGCCATACAACCCTTTGCAGTGTTTCAAAAGGGAGCTAAAGCAAAACTCAGTGTTGCCACATGCTGTACACAAAGGTCACAACCAGAAACACAGCTAAGCAGGTTGGGTAAGAGATGAAACAAATTCCCTGCTCACTGCAGAAATACTGTCACAGGTCCCTCTGTTAACTTGGTGTGAGTGTCAGTGTGTTTCTCATGAACATGGAAGGCCACTTAGAGACACTTGTAGTGGAGCTGATCTGTCTTTGTCAAAATGAGAAATAAATACAGAATAAAACAGCTGCTTATTATGGGGCTAAAGCTGAAGATACTTCATGGCTGTATGTTGTGTCTTCCTTGTCAGATGTAACTCTCTGAAGAAATGTGATATTTTATCAGAGTGGTTTATTGATTCTCACTAAAGCCACATGTTAGTTGGAGGGGGCAACGCTAGTATTTATGATTCATTTACAGCTGGAAAGAGGAGTTGGATTGGAGCTCAGGGTTGCTGTGTCTGTAAATATGGAGAAAATACACACAGGCTCCTCTGGTTGGTGTTTCTTTTGCTGTTTTCCTGTATTCCTCTGGTAAGGCAATGCTGTATCTGTAATGAAATTCAGTTATTTGCAATTTCTGTAACATGATCAACAACTGGCTGTTTTGTCCTACATGAGCAGAAGACACTGGCATCCTCAGTATGATCACAGAAATGTATCATCTGTTCATTCTGTCCGCACTCCTTCAGTGTTGACTCTGAACCTGTGCAATTCATGAATGCCATCCATAAGTTGTGTATTGGTAGCTGGGTTGTGGCATCCCTGTGAAGCTCCTGGGGGGGGGGGGGGGGGTCAGGGTTTGGGAAGGGGGTCCACCAGGTTTGGACAAATGAGATTCAGTGCAGCGGGAATGAATTGCATGTTTCCTTCTACCCAAAATCAGCGTCAAAGAAACAGAAATGCTCACATGACAATGAAGTGGGAATCCTGTGCTCAAGTGAGACTAAAATATTATATTGTACACAACTTTTATTGTTCGGCACATTCACATTTACTACCACCATGTGCTGCTGTCATTAATGTTATTTATTTTATATTTCTAAAGACCACATATTTTTATTTATTTTGTGTATTTATTTCAGTTATTTCACTGATGGCACATTTCACTACATGGTATACTCTGTAACCATGTATGTGACAAATAAATTCTTTTGATTCTTTTGATAAATTCTTTTGATTCTTTTGAACTCAAAGCTTAGGTGTTTTGGGTTATGAATGACATTCAGGTGCAAATGAGACTCAAACACTACAAATGAACAAAAAATGCTTTATAGAGACAGAAATTTTAAGAGCAGCATTAAAATTATACATTTAAATCAAAAATATGGTCAGTAGGTAAACAGTGGCATCTTATAAATTTCTGTACAGGATAGCAGTCCAGTTGTTATTGACTTGCCATTCAGTCTTCATGTTACTGCTTTTGCTGGATTCTAATTCACTGGGTTTCATGTTTTCATGAATTTCAAGTCCTGTTACTGTCTGCGCCACATACAGGACACACAGGTGCCAGGCTTGTGGGTGGCCTTGACTTCTGCTCAGGGAGGGTGGAGCTATGGTACCTCACTGAGTGGGGCACAGTATGTGATGCATACTGGGATGCGAGAGCAGCCAATGTCCTCTGTCAGCAACTGGGCTGTGAGGGTACTGTGGCAGTGCCAGGGACAGCCTGGTTTGGAGAGGGGAGTGGCACCGTCTGGGCCAATGTGTTTGACTGCCATAGGAAGGAGAGGAATCTCTCCCAGTGCAGTGTTTCTCAATGGAGCTGAGCTGCATGTTCTCATGGACATGACGCTGGAGTTATCTGTGAAGGTAAGGACTGCTGTGCTCATCACTGTACCTGTAGGAGAGAGAGAAGCTCATGGTCACTTGTCGAAGACTGAGCTGTTGCTGGTGTGAGAGTCCTTGTAAGAGTAGAGAAGTTTCTGCAGGATCGTCTCTCTCCACCCTCGATGGGACGGTTTGACTGTCTGGAGAGAGTGGTTGTGAGGGCCAAGTGCAAGTTTACTACCAGCACAACTGGACCAGAGTTCTCCTGAACTCCTGGAGCTTTGGGGAGGCTTCTATGGTGTGCAGACAGCTGGGCTGTAGCTCTGCAGTGAGGCTCTATGGCGCCTCCCAGTCTGGGACAGGGGACAGTGATGTGTGTCTCACAGGGTATCAGTGCTCTGGGAGTGAGTCTCACCTGGGGAACTGCAGTGCTCCACATACACTCAGCTGCGGCTCCAAGCCACACGTGGCCATAGCGTGTTCCAGTGAATACACATGGCTTAATACACAGCGCTTTCATGATGAATATTGTGTGGCTATGGATGGATGATTGTGATTATTTAGTACTGATACTATTTTCCAAAAATATGTCCTTTCCTTCTTGCTGTACCTTCTCCCAGAACACATGTCCCTGAGGCTGGTGGGGGGCGGTGGCGGCTGTGCAGGAAGGCTGGAGGTTTTCCACTAGGGTTCCTGGAGGAAAGTGTGTGATGACTCCTGGGATCTGAAGGATGCTCAGGTGGTGTGCAGGGAGCTCCAGTATGGGACGGCTCTCCTTTCCACCTCTTTTGGTCCTGGAAACGGGTCCATTTGGCTGGATCAGGTGGGCTGCGTGGGGAATTAGTTGTTCCCGTGGAACTGTGCTGCTGCACAGTGGGAAGAACATGACTGTGTTCACAAGGAGGATGTTGGAATTGTTTGCTCAGGTCAGTAGTTACCGTATTTTCTGCACTATAAGGCGCACCTAAGAGCCTTAAATTTTCTCAAAAATCGGCCGTGCGCCTTATAATCCGGTGCGCCTTATGTGTGCAATGAGTTCCAAAATCTGTCAAAATGTTGTTGTGCGTCTTTGATAAGCACTCCGCTTGACTGACTGTCGGACTATTTCCTGCTGACACAGGGATGTAATATGTACACTGGCAGCGATAAACCAATCAGAGAACAGGACGTGATACGTACGCTTACCTCCGCCATACCTCCGGTAGGTATACTACCGGTATGCTGCAAAACAACATTTGTTTGTCTAAGGACCTCCGAAAATGGCACCAGTGAAGAGACATGCTTACGAGGCACAATTCAAACTACAGGCTATCAGTTACGCGGTTGTTCATGGGAATAGAGCAGCTGCGAAAGAATTCAACATCAATGAATCTATGGTACGGAAGTGGAGGAAGCAAGAAAATGAACTGCGCCAAGTTAAGAAGACCAAACAGAGTTTCCGCGGGAACAAAGCGTGGTGGTCACAGTTAGAAGACCAACTTGAACAATGGATTATTGAATAAAGAACAGCCGGGAGAAGCGTCTCTACAGTCACCATTCGACTGAAGGCAACAACGATAGCACAAGACATGAAGATCGAAAACTTTCAAGGAGGTCCGTCTTGGTGCTTTCGTTTTATGAAAAGGCGTCCATCCGCGCAAGGATTACCGTGGCGCAGCAACTGCCAGCGGATTACAAAGATAAAAAATAATGTGTGTATTGTTAAATAGTAGAATAAAGTTCAACTAAACTCACTGTTTTGCTTCCGTTACCTTTTTTTGTAGACCGTATGTTTTAGCATACGCCTTATAATCCTGTGCGCCTTATGTATGGGTTAAGTACAGAAATAGACCCTGTAATTGAGACTGCGCCTTATAATCCGGTGCGCCTTATGGTGCAGAAAATACGGTAGTTGCATTCTTGCTTTTTCAAATACATTTCTGTAGTAAACTTGCTAAAACTTTTTCTTTTTCAGCTTCAGTATTAATAGTCAAAGAAGCACTGCCTCCTATACAACAGATACAGATGAAGCTTCACAGATTCTGAGCTGGACATCAGATGTAAAGTTTAAATCTGGCTCAGTCTGTGAGAGATTTTCATATTTTCTCCTTGGTCAGGTTTTCTCCCAAATGCTTTCGTTTCACACTTTAGCCTTTCATTTTCTGTTGAGGTTTCAGGGGCAACACACTACAGTGTTTAAATTCTTTTTCCTTTGAATAATTAAAAATACCTTCTGGGCTGTGATAATCTTGATTGAAAATTTCCAAAAGTTGTAGGTATTTGTTTGGAAGTTAACAAATGTGTGTATTCATTTGTGTACTTATTCTGTAAAATTTGTGGCTGCATATTGGGACTGAGCAGCTTCATGTGTGTGACTGGCCTGTGGTTTGGCTGTCTGTCTGCTCTGCGCTGGTCTCTGCGCTGCTGCGGGTGTCACTGTTCTCCAAAAATGATGAAGAGATTTGCAGTCATAAGCTGAGCAGCCACTGTGTAGTGATTTCTGCATTTATGATACAATATCGACATTTGTGTTCTCACAAATTTAAATTGTTTTTCCATGTTCTTGCAGAGTACAGTGAGATGAGGCTGGCTGAAGGCTGCTCTGGGCAGCTGGAGGTTTACTACAATGGTACCCAGGGAAATGTTTGTTTCAATCAAATGGATTTGGACACAGCAAATCTAATATGTCAGCAACTCAACTGTGGGAAGAGTGGGACAGTTTCTGATGCAGGATCTCGGCTGAAAGGAGCTCCAAACTGGCTGGCTAATTTCAAATGTCGCCCACACGACTCCACACTGTGGCAATGTCCATCGTCTCCCTGGGGGATCAACAGTTGAAACGCTAATGAAGAAGTGGCCAATATTATTTTCAAACGTAAGATATCATAAATATTACTGATGTGTCGAATTGTGTTTGGTAACCCTTCCTTTTACAGTCCCCTAATTACTAAGTATTTACCCAGTAAATATGTGGTAAATTATAGTATAATATTGGATAGTTACTACAGGTAATAAGTAGGTAAATGCCAAGAAACCACTGCTGAAATATTAAGAAAAATGTCCACTATTACCCATTAACTCAACTAAGTACTGTGTAGTTGTGCCTGGTTTAGGTTGGTAGTAACAGATATAATTGTGTACTTTCTAGGAAAGTAGGCAACCAGTTCTTAGAAACACCTCCTCTATTACTCAGCAGTTCAAGTTACAGTTGCACTTATCCAAGGTTTATGTAGGTAACCAAGCCAAGTCTGTTTCCATGGTATTACCAGGCTCTTACTATATAATTTATAATAGATTATTCCCTTTTCCATGCAATCAACACAAACTTGTTTCATGTCTAGCTTTGCTGCACTGAAAACAAAGCATATTCTGAAGTCCACTGAAGTCTGGTGAAGCTGTATTTTAATGGGTTGTAATGGGTCGTGTTGCCACGGGAATGAATAAGGAAAAAAAAATCATGTTTGACGACCTGCAAGAAATTTTTGCTGATTCTGAACGAACTAGTCAGTTGAACACGTTCTAGCACGCTTTCTGTCATAGCAATGTAAATGCAACAGTACATACAATATTTTATAAATATTTTTTGTGACATTTTAGAGGAGGCGGAGCTTCCCTTGTAGTCTTAGAGCAGTCGCCTTTGCTTTGTGGCCTTTTCGTGCAGTCTGACCTACGGGTTTGACGCACTTTCCGATCTCTTTTCACGGTTATGTTTTGCTCAAACCACAGCATTAGCAGGGTGTAAACGGGGCAGTGGGCTGATTGACTTGATTTTGGCGTGATTTGGTCTTCCTTATGAGAATTAGAATGAAAATGTGCTTCCCTTGTTTGAAAGACCACCAGCCGCCACCAGCTACAGCTAATAACGGTTAGCTTGTGACTTGGCTTTGAGACAATTTATTGTTAAATTTTATTATCATATTCAGTATTCTTAATACAGAGTTATGCCAAGGACACAAATTACCAGACAAACCAAGAGCCAAAACCCGCCAGATGATGACCTGGTGCAGTTTGATAATGAAGGTAGGTTAACTTAATGTTACATAGTAAAGGATGTAAAAAATGTGTTCTATATTTAGCTTTTGATTGTAAAAAATGTTTTTTTTGGCATAAAAAAACATGCTAGCAGCTATAGGCTTTAGCCTTTTCAATAGCACGGCTGACTCCCAAGCCCAGGGATCACACGTACAGTGCAGGACTATGCTGGTTACTCGCAGTTATCATTTGATTCTCTCAAATAAAAACATAAAATGTTTATAATCCAATAACATATGAGTGTGAATCATTTATATATTTGTCATCACTGCTGTTGTAATAGTCTCTTTCAGTGTGCAACATCACCTCTCCGTGTTCCTCTCTCCCTGCTCTCTTGGCAAAGAAAGTGGTTAGATTATAAAATTCTAACCCTCATTCCATAACTAAGCTGCAATAATTGTAAGTTCTCTTTATTTAATTTTTAGCAAGATGAATAGTATATTGTTATACAAGAAATGTACAAGTTTCTTGTTATAATGTGATAAGTTTGTATGTCATAATAATGTGAGAATATGGTTATAACATAAAAAAAACTTTTCATAACAATAAACTTTTCATGTTATAATGTGGTACTGATCTGTTTTTCTGGAGTGGAAGCAATATGCAGCCATTGATCTGACTCTGGTGGCTGCCAAAAAAGTCCCTGTGCAGGAAAAACCCTGGTAAGATTTAATATGTCCAGGTTAGTTAACTATGATAAGTTTAATCTGACCAAGTTAGTTAACTATGAGATGATATAGGCAGTATGGTGGTGCAGTGATAAGGACCTACCTGGGTTCATGGGCGGGGTCTTGCCTGATCTGTGAGTATGGTTGTCGGCCCCAGGGAACAGCACACTGGGCTGTTTGGGCTGTTTCTTCAGGGGTTGGTTCACATGTGTCTCTGTGGGGTTCTATGTTGTACATTGTGGAAGAAAAAATAACCACTTTGGGTGTAGAAAGAGTTACACTTTATTTTCTATAGAAATACACACCGGTGCGGGAGAGCCCCTTCGAAAAGAGAGTCTCTCCGAACAAAGGATACAGGGATCATTTATACAGCAACTCGCAAGGTATACACCCCTCTCAACTGTTTTTCACTTCTGCTCTTTGTTAGTGTGACTTTAAACGTTGTTCTTATAGGGAATCATTGTCCCATCCCAAGTGTGGTGGAGTAACTCTTAATTTAGGTGCCTCAGTTCAGGGAATTTCAGTTTTATTACTCCTTTACATACCACCAGGGTCTGGCCTGGGCCTAAATTGACCATTTCCTTGACCCTTTTAACTTTGCCTTATCTGTAGTTTATGTTTCCCTTCCTTAAGTTCCCTATTTTGTTTTTCCAGGGTACCTTCTTAAATACCTAACATTCTAGCAAGGCAGAAGTCCCAATGCTTTATAGCAGTAAGCACAATATACTGAATAACATGGTCATAAAACATTCACTACACTATTGGTTAATACCTTTAACATAGCACAAGCATGCATTAAGAGCTTAACTTCAAGAATTTTTCTCACAACATCCAGCAACCTTGCATTGTGCCAGACTTACATTCAAGGGCTTGAGTTGTGTCACGAAATATCATGTCCACATCCTCTCCATCACCACGCATCTCTCTTCACCCCACAACACAGCCACAGACGTGCTCTCACCACACAACCACAAACGTGTCCTCTTCACATCGGGACTGATCATTGATTGGTTTCAAGGAGAACGAACTGTATAAAAGTCTCACACAGATGCGTGCCCAGTGCGTTCTCCTTTGATCCTCATTCTCTGTTCCAGACTCTGCGTCTTACACTATTGTGTTCACTGTTCTCCGACGTGGTTTGTTTATTATGTGCTGTATTTACTAAAGTGTTTATTGTTTTGTTATTTGCTTATCTTGTTCAGTAAACGGTCGCTGACTTGTACTTTGGGTCTCACAATTGCTTCCACAAACTCTGCCGTAACAATTATTCTTACTCGCCTTTCTTCATCTTAATTTTTTTCTTTTCAAATTCCTCTTTGCTGCCATGAAATTAAACTGTGTTTCTGTTTGTGGCCTTTAGGTGGGAGCAAAATGTGCTTAGAATGTATATGGCCACAAAAGAGATGAAGCAGCCCTTGATTTCACTTGTTTGTACAAAAAAGTTCTTCATGCACAGTTACAATTGCAATTGTTTGTAAATTAAATAAATAAAAATGTAAAAACATTACATGCACCAATGTAAATTATGAAGTTCCTTATATTACTGTAATGCATTTACCTTTTTTCACTCTGTGACTGGGACCCTTGAAGGATGTCTGTGGTGTAACTGCTCTATATGGTAATGCATTGTTCTTATTCAGCCTCATTGTGTATTCGCTTACACCTAAGTACTACAGTTGTATTTCTCCCAAAGTCACTTTAATCAAACTGCAGTAACTTTGTTCTATAAACTAAGAAGATTGTTTACACAGTTTTTGTAAAAGATTTTGAAATGTTTTTAGAAGACCAGGTTGCAAAAGTCACTTCAAACAGCTGGTTGAGCAGGATTCATGGCTCCCTCTGTAGGCCTGTTTTGTACATTATTTCTGTATGAAAGACTGTGGATACAAGTGGCTGAAGTGAGGTTTCTCTACAGCACCACCATACTCAATCTCCAGAAGAGGGTGAGGAGCTCAGAGATCCAGGAGAGAAAAACTGCTGCTCTTCCACAGAGAATTAGGCTAAGCCACACACAGAAAGTCACAAACTACAGGCAATTCAGAGTAACCAGTTACTCCTGTAACTTGTGGACTGTGGGAGGAAATAGGAGCAACTGGAGGAAACACACATAGACATGGGGAGAACGTGCACACTACACACCAAGTAAGCTGGACCCACAAGTAAACAGCCTAGGTGCTGTGAGGTAGCAACACTGCCCACCGAGTTACTGTGCCACCCATGAACAGCAACAGATTATTCTGTGGTTAATGTTTGCCTTCTATATTCATTTTGTATTTTTATACAATACATTCTGACATTCAATCGCTTGTAAATTTTTCATTAATTTCCACTTTGCCATCCAAGAAAAGTGAGCTTTTCATTGCTTAATGGTTATTTTTTAAAACTTAAAAAAAAAATAATGCCGTAGCAATTATTAATAAAATTCTTTTGGTTAAATATATGTTGAGAGCTCAGAAACCAGACAAGGGCCATGCAGGTGCAGTGCTGTCACCTCTCAGGATGATGACAGATGAACTGAGAGGAAGAAGACAAGAATGATAAGCTGCAACAGCAAAGGTGACAGGGCATCACAGTGCTGTTTGTGTTGCAATGTCAATCGTAGTTCTTCACCGCCTCACAGTTCACCTGGAATCACATCAAAAGGAATTAAAGAAGCAAAAACAGTTCATTGATGCATTAGCAATGCGCCATTTCACAAGTTTATATTAAGTATGATGGACACCTGTCAGTGGGAGGAAACACACCAAATTTTTCCACTCTTGTATGAAAATTGTCAGATACCTCAAGTCTCCTCACTATCTTCTCTCTGCTTCAGAAACAAAGTTGATGCTTCACAGCAAACAGCCACCTGATCAGATGTGGAAATTTGAACTGTAGGCTGGAGTCACTGGAGTTGTGGGCAACAACACAGGGATGGTGATGGATGCAGGTGTGGAGTTTAATAATTCACAAGTCACTGAGCAGCTTTTCCTGGAACTGAGGTGAGTGGAATGGAAGAAGTGGACACTTCTGCAGTTCAGACCACCCAGTTAATCAAATTTCTATTTAAAAAGATTAAATTTCCTTTATACTCATAAATGTAAATCATAAATGTGAGTGAATTTCAGGCAAAATTAGTTAAATAGCAGCAGTATCATCCTTTGGGAAGACTTTTATTCTTCTCACTTCTACCTCAGTTTTAAATTAGAGCTGGTCTGCTGCTCAGTGCTGCCACCTGCTGGAAATATCAGCATTCATCGTCAGAAACACTGCTGATAAAAAGGCATCAGATTCACTGTAAACCACCTGCATTTTTACACATCTCTATTTCCACCTAAGATGTGTATTAGCTTTCATAAAGTGTCAGATTTGCAGTTTGCTGTTTATAAGCTACTTATTGAAAAGCCACATCTTAGCTGGAGGGGCAAAGTTGGTGTTTCTGACTGGTTTCAAAGTCAAAGTCAAAGTCAAAGTCAAAAGAGTTTATTTGTCAAGCACATGGTTGTGTACCATGTGTTGAAATGGGCACCGATCTGAACCAGGATGACTGGGTTTACAGCTGGAAGGAGGATTCGAGTTGAAACTCAGTGCTTCTGTGTCTGTAAATATGAAGAAATACACACAGGCTCCTCTGGTTGGTGTTTGCAGCCTTTTTATGTTGTCCTGTATTCCTCTGATAAGACAACACTGAGTATGATTGGTGGTGGGGGGGCAGGGAGTGTATTCTGCATGAGGGTCCATGAGGGTACAAAGGCACTTGTACCTAGATGTCATTTTTCTAAACTCATTTCTTTAGATCACCCACCTACAAGATACCAATAGTGTCACTGTCTAGCTGTTTATACAATCATTAGATATTGTAGTACAAAATGTGATGCATATAATGTCACTGTAAAAGGATCATTAGAGAGAATACCACAGATGCAGTGGAATCATTGAAAAAATCTGAAATGTATTGATGAATTACACTGTAAATAACATACAGTAGGTTACCTTTACAGTAAATGAAAGCAACAATTAGCTACAAAAAAAAAAAAAACTGCTGTGTTCCTAACCTGCCTTACAGAAAACAAAACAAAGGATTACAGGTCTCACTCATTTCCATCAACCCTGTCATGTTGATCTGGCCACAGGTTCTTATCCAAATCAAAATGAATGTTCTCTCTTACCAAACATCTTGCAAAGAACCTTTGGGCATAATGAATCCAGGCCTGACACTGGTCTGCTGTGATGTCGTTGCATGGCTCATCCATATCCTGGAGAAGGGTCACTTGTCAATGTGGGCACCTATCATACACTTTCCACCTCCATGTGGAGAAAAATTCCTCATTCGGATTAAGGAAATGAGTATGGGGGCCAGTAAACGATGGTGAATTGTGAATGGGCCTGAAACTATGCCTGCCCCAGTTGAGCATGGTGGAGCCTGACACTGTCCCACACAATAACATACAATAGGCCACGCCAACAGCTCTGCAGACCAGAGTTAGAGCATCAAGGAATGCTACAAGGAGGTCTCTATTGTATGAACCAATACAAGGTCTGCGTCCCACCACACTGTCTTCTGACACATGGTGATGTTGGCCCCACGTTGTCCGGGTACTTTGATGTTTGCCCACTGGCCGATGAAATTCCAACCTCTCCTCCTTGTGTTGGCCTGGCTGAAGCCTGCCTCATCCACAAAACTGAATTTATGATGGTTTCCATCAGCATCCAGGACCATCACCAAGTAAAAAGTCATATTGGAAAGAGAATCACTGATTACAGTACAATGATGGGAAATCTTTTACAAACAGGCTTCATGACACTGAACATACTCAATCCTCAGTTGCTTCACTCTGTCTGCATTTCTGTCAAAAGGCACACGGTATAGCTGTTTTAGGAACATTTGGGGCCTTTTCAGCTGGTGTGCAATGGTTGGCAAACTTATGGCTTCCACATTGTTGAAGATTTCTTTATTGTCCAGGATGTGCTGTCTGATTTCTATAAGGTGAATGTCATTTCTGGCCCAGACCAAGTTGACCACAGCCCATTCTTGTTTGTCAGTTAGGAGTCTGCCGCTGCCTCCACTATTTGGTTTAGTCTGAATTCTGTGGGAAAAATTACAGGAGAAGCATGACTTTATACTATAGAACACATTTACATAGTCACACATCCTCTGTGCTACACATTGGCATGCAGTATACAGTCATCTGACAATTAAGAGTAGCTTACAGTACTGTAATGTTCACTGAAATGGACGCTGAAGACTTACCGGTTCTCACTGCGGAAGGTTCTGATGATTGAGGCCACAGTTGATCTTCTGAGGTTTGGTTGAATCATCCTAACTGCCTCAGTCATTGTCATACCATGATTTATGACATGGTCTACAACCATTGCTCTGATCTTGTGCGATACTCTTTGCTTGTTATGCTGACACTTTCCTGGTGTGAACATGGGATTTTGTTCCTCGGTTTCCTTCAAACTATGCTTTAAGAGGAATACAACAGTTACTTATTTTGAGCAGTTGTATCAATTGGTAGTTAGAGCACTGTAATGAAATGACAGTCATCTCAAATTCAATGTGTGAATTGCATTTTGAAATGGTAATATTTTGATGTTAAGTCGTGCCATTTTGAACTGGTGATTTCAATTCAATGATAAGAGATAAGAGATAAAAGAGTTTATTTGTCACTTACATGGTTACTGAGTATACCATGTAGTGAAATGTGCTCTGATTCCACAGGAGACTGTGTGTGGTTACATACCAAAAAATTTAACACAAGGAAGACAAACAAACAACCAAACCCAAGAAGACAAGAACACGCAGCAAATAAATAAATAAATAAATAAATAAATAAATAAATAAATAAAACAGTAAATAAAATAAAACCTTAAGGTGCACTGTGGGAACAGTAACAGTGACAGTGAGGGGGAGCGGTTAGAGGGTATTGTACAGTAGGCCCAGGTTTACAGGTCAGTCCTCAATCACGTCACCTACGTCATCGCTTCTTCACAGGTGCTGCTCTTGATTGGGCCATGGCGATCTGGGACAGCCCCGAAATGGCGGGCATGTCCTATGATTGGTTCAAAGCCCAGTTCCAGTTTTCCGCCACCCCGATGTAGGACAGTCCACAAGTGACCGACTGCTGCATCTACAACAGGGCAACACAGCGGCCCGAATACACGCTGGAGTTCCGTGTCCCGGCAGCCGGAAGCAGGTGGAATGAAACAGTCCTCCTGTTTGTCTTCCACGGTGGGCTGAATGCCGCCTCCAAATGGAACTTGCGTACAGGGGGAGGACTGGTCGTTGGACAAGCTCATCCACACCGCCACAACCGTTGACAACCTCTTCCGGGCACGGACAATTGGACTACAACTTCTGACTCTTGTGCCCCCTACCGCTCCTCCTGATGATTCGCAGGAACCAATACACCTCAGCAGAAGCTGCTTCTCTCCCGCAGATCGCCGGTGACAGATCCGGGATGGGCGTAGCCTGCGCTGAGGCCACGCAAACCACGTTTGCGCCACCTGCCCATCCCAATCAGCAGCTGGAATGTCTGTCGGTGTGGTAAGTGACCCCCTGTGTGTTTCATTATATTGGTGAGAGTGAGTAATTGATAACCAGGCACTAGTGGATTCAGGAGCAGTGGGCAATTTTATGGATATTGCGTGGGAAAATTCTTCCAGTGTGCCAACACAACCTTGCCAGACACCGCTTTGTATCAGTTTCCTGGACAGGCAGCCCTTAGGCACAGGGGTAGTGGAGGCCACACATCGTACTGGGGTACAGGTAGGCCTGGTACACCGAAAGCAGGTCTCTTTCTACTTAATTAGTTCTAAGGAGAGCCGAATCATCCTGGGTTACCCCTGGTTAGTGGCACATGACCAGTGTTCTCCTGGAGCACTGGGGAATTGGTGGCATGGGGACCCCAGTGTCAAACCAGGTGTATGTGTCTCCCTGTTCGGGCTATGTCTGTAGAGAGTCAAAGAGTCAAAGAGAGTCAAAAGAGTTTATTCGTCACTTACATGGTTACTGAGTATACCATGTAGTGAAATGTGCTTTGATTCGACAGGAGACTGTGCGTGGTTACATATCAAAAATTTAAGACGAGTAAGACAAACAAACAACCAAACGCAAGAAAACAAGGACACGCAGCAAATAGATAAGCAAATAAATAAATAAATACATTGATAAATAAATAAAACAGTAAATAAAATAAAACAAAATAAAACCTTAAGGTGCACAGTGAGGATAGTAACAGTGACAGTAAGGAGGGGGGTGGTTAGAGGATATTGTAGACCTGGTGCAGATAAGCCGGTTGCTATACCCCGCGAGTACCAGGACCTTACAGAGGTCTTTAATAAGAGCAAGGTGGCCTCATTACCTCCTCACCGAGAGTGGGACTGTGCCATAGATCTCCTGCCTGGGGCAAACCCCCCATGGGGATGTATTTATCCACTTTCCCTCACCAAGCAGAAAGCCAAGGAAACTTACATTTTGGATGCTTTGGCAGCCAGCATCCTCCGCCCATCCACCTCACTAGTGGCCGCCAGGTTCTTCTTTGTGGAGAAGAAGGACAGCAGCCTGCAGCCATAGATTGATTACAGAGGGCTCAATGCCGTAACTGTTCCCTACCCGCATCCACTCCTGCTAATCACGGCAATTGGAACACCTGCTCCGTTATACCCTGTTCGTGAAGGGGGTGAAGTGCCAGTTCCACCTGTCGGTGGTATCTTTCTTGGGTTTCATCCTAAGCTCATGGGGAGTACAAAAGGACCCGGGAAAGGTAGAAGCGGTGTTAGCCTGGCTCAAACCCCTGATGGTCAAGGAGCTGCAACGGTTTCTGAGGTTTGCTAATTTCTACCGTCGCTTTATACGGAACTTCCATCACTGCCCCTCTGACTGCTCTACTGTGCGGGAGCCCGAAGCGCCTGCAATGGACCGACACTGCAATCTTGGCCTTTGAGGGCTTGAAGAAAAGTTTTACAACCACACCCGTGCTGAGACATTCAGACCCAGTCCGACAATTTGTCATTGAGGTGGATGCCTCCATGATTGGAGTAGGGGCAGTGCTCTCACTACAACATGGCTTTCCACCCTATATGCACCCATGTGCATTTTTCTCCAAGAACCTCTCCCTAACAGAACAGAACTATGACATGGGCAATCATGAGCTCTTGGCAGTCAAACTCGCCCTGGAAGAGTGGAGGCATTAGCCTGAGGGGGCCACACTACCTTTTGTGGTGCTCACAGACTTCAAAAACCTCCAGTACTTGCAGACAGCCCAAAGGTTGAACCCTCATCAGGCCCAGTGGGCCCTGTCCTTCTCCCACTTTCAATTCACCGTTTCCTACAGGCTGGGCCTCAAGAATAAAAAGACTGACACCCTATCCTGACTCCATGAAAAGGACTGCGACCCATCTGAACTAAGGACAATCCTCCCGGCGTTGTGCTTTGTCGCCACCCTCTGGTGTACCTCCAGGACTCACAGCAGGTTCACCTGGGTCTACAAGATAGACCAGGTGACAAGGAGTATGTTCCAGCCACCCTGTGGTCCACCTTGCTACATAGGGTGCATGATTCTCCATCCACAGGGCACCCGGGGGTATGGAAGACCCTTCACCAGATCCAACAGCAGTTCTGGCTCTAATAAACTTTTGTCATGAAGTCCATCCTCTCGTGTCATCTCCACACTTGGGTCCCTTACCTTGTCCCTGTCGGCATCCTGACAAAGGTTCTGAAACTAATGCCAAAGCAATTGTAAAAAATTGTAAAATTTTTATAGTTTGCTATTTGCATTTAGAAAATCAAAGTAGTGATTTTAATTGTCTAAAATAATTATTAACAGTCGCAGTGACACTGTGAGTAGCTCTGGTGCCCGTAGCTTCAGACCTGTGGTTCAGTTCTGGGTCTACTCAAACACAATAAAATGCTGTGTGTGTGTGTGTGTGTGTGTGTGTGTGTGTGTGTGTGTGTGTGTACAGGGATTCCAGGAGACTCTACACCATTGTAACTCTGAACCAGATAAACCAGATAATCAAAGTCAAAGTCAAAAGAATTTATTTGTCACTTACATGGTTACTGAGTATGCCATGTAGTGAAATGTGCTTTGATTCGACAGGAGACTGTGCATGGTTACATATCTAAAATTTAAGACGAGTAAGACAAACAAACAACCAAACCCAAGAAAACAAGAACACACAGCAAATAGATAAGTAAATAAATAGATAGATAGATAGATAGATAGATAATAGATAGATAGATAGATAAAACAGTAAATAAATAAAATAAAACAAAATAAAACCTTAAGGTGCACTCTGAGGACAGTAACAGTGACAGTAAGGGGGAGCGGTTAGAGGATATTGTAGACTGTGGTTTGTGAGGATTGTGATGGGTTCAAAAACCTTATGGCCTGTGGATAGAAGCTCCTCCTGAGCCTCTCCATTTTGGCCATAATGCTTCTGAATCGTTTGCCTGATTTCAGCAAGATGAACAGATGGTTGCTGGGATGAGACAGGTCACCGATGATCCTAGTCGCTCTGGTCCTGCATCTCCTGGTGTAGATGTCCTGTAGGGATCAGATCTGGTGCAGCATTCCACTGCCCGGATCACTCTCTGCAGTGCCTTGATGTCTCGAGCACAGCTGTTCCCAAACCAGGAGATGATGTTCTGAGTCAGAACAGCTTGTACAGCACCAGAGCAGAACATTTTAATCAGTTCCTGCTATGGTCTGATGGATGCATTATTACAGTAATGCTGTTTTTCTTTTATATCTTTTATTTTATATGAAAGACTTTAGTTAAATTTGATTAATTTAACCCTTTTGTTTAAAAGTTTTATATTTTTGCAGATTATTAGAATAAAAACTATAATCTGGTGTATAAGTGGTGGAGTTACAGTCCCCAGTATTGGCTGAGTGCAGTGGCCTGACTTTTGGGTCTCTGTGTTCCTCCAGAGAGGGAAGTGAGGCTGGAGGATGGTGACAGTTATGCCTCGTATGCCCTTATTGGTTTGTGTGGCTGTTGTTTTTCGTTTCTTGTTTGCTACTTCTAGTTTTTTGTTTGCTATTTCTGTTTACTAACTTCTAACTTCTATGTATACTGTTTACTAACATTTAACTAACTTCTTTATATATTTTTTATATCTTATTCCTTATTTATTTATTGTCCTTATTTATTTTTCTTAAATTCATTATTTATTATTTAATTTTCTTATACCTTATTTATATATTTATTTGCTGAGGATGTCTGGAAGCAACACTTTTCATGGTGACAACACTGCTATGCTGCTGTTAGTGCACCCATGACAAATAAACCTTGAAACTTGAACAGTCCCTGCATTGAGTGGGTGGAGGTTTTTTCATCAGGGACCGTGGGGAACTATGTTTGGTGACAAATGGGACACAAATGATGCTGCAGTGGTGTGTAGGCAGCTGGGCTGTGGAGATGATGTTGCAGCACCACCATTTGGTCACTTTGGACCTGAAACAGGGAAAGTCTGGATGAATGAGGTGAACTGTGGAAGTACAGAGCTGACACTGAAGGACTGCGAAGGTGATTTTCAATAGCCTCACAATTACGATGCCTCGGTCATTTGCTCAGGTAGGAGATCAACACCTGATTGTTAATGGCTGCAAAAGATCTTCTTCTCTCATAATGGAAATAAATGTCTTGACCTACAGACCATCGAGGCGTCCGCCTGGTTGGGGGTCCACACCCTTGTTTTGGAGAGTGGAGATGCAGCATGGACTCTCCTGGGGTTCAGTGTGTGATGCTGACTTTGACCTACAGGATGCAGAAGTTGTGTGTCAGCAGCTGGGTTGTGGGATCCCTGTGAAGCTCCTGGGGGGCGTCAGCATTTGGCAAAGGGGTCCACCAGGTTTGGACAGAGGAATTTCAGTGTAGAGGGAACGAGTCACATGTGTTCTTCTGCCCAACATCAGCCTCAGAGAAACAGAAATGCTCGCATGACAACGTTGTGGGAATCCTGTGTTCAGGTGAGAACAAAATATTATGCACAACTTGTAAAAAAACTTTTATTGTTCAGCACATTTATATTAACTGTCACCATGTGTTGCTGACATTGTTACTTATTTTATATTTCTAATGACCACAAATTTATATTAATTTCATGTATTTATTTCACTGAACATAAAGCTTAGGTGTTTCAGGTTATGAATGATGTTCAGGTGCAAATGCAAATCAAAGACTACAAATGTGCAAACAATGTTTTATAGAGATGGAAATTTTAAGAACAGTACTAAAATAATACCTTTTATCAGATGCATATTAATTAATTGCAAAAAGCTTTATTAGCATAAAAAGTTAACTTTATCACAAAAACCCATTTTCACTGTATTTTGGCCCTGGCACAAAATGATCAGCTAACTTCATTTCAGTATAGTCATATCATCAGCACAGGTGAAGGTTTGAATGAGTGCAACTGAAATCACTCTATTGAATTAGAAGGGCAGACTGATTGCTATAAAAGAGGGGCAGATGCGCTTGAAATCATTGTTTTGTTATGTTACCGATGGATACCTCCAAAGAAACGTGTGCAACCATCATTGCTTTGCATCAAAATGGCCTCACATGCAAGGAAATTGCTTCTAAGGACTTTGCACCTGAAAGAACCATTTACCGGATCATCAAGAACTTCAGTGTGAGAAGTTCAATTGCGGTAAAGAAGGTTTCAGGACGTCTAAGAGTGTCCAGCAAGTTCCAGGACCGTCTCCTTCTGAGGAGTCAGCTTCAGAATCATTTTTCCACCGGTGCAGAGCTTGCTTAATATTGGCAGCAGGTGGGTGTGAGTGCATCTGCACGCACAGTGAAGCGAAGACTTTTGGACAAATGCCTTATGTCAAGAAGGGCAGCAAAGAAGCCACTTCTTTCCGAGAAAAACATCGATGACAGACTGAAATTCTGCAGGAAGTACAAGGATTGGACAGCAGAAGACCGGTGCAAAGTTATTTTCTTGGATGAATACTCCTTCCAACTGTTTGGGACATCTTGAAAATCGATTCACCAGAGAAGAAAAGGTGAACACTACCATGAGTCCTGTGTCATGCCAAGAGCGAAGCATCCTGAGCCAATTCATTTGTGGGGTTGCTTTTCATCCAAGGCAGTGGGCTGACTCACAATTTTGCCCAAAACCACTGCCATGAATAAAGAATGGTATCAAAATGTCCTCCAAGAGCAACTTCTCCCAACAATACAGGTGCAATTTTGTGATGATCTGTGAATTTTCCAGCATGATGGAGCACCATGTCACAAGGAAAAAGTGATAACAAAGTGGCTCAGAGATCATAACATTGAAATTTTGCACCCTTGGCCAGGAAACTCCTCAGATCTTAATCCCATTGAGAATCTGTGGTCAATTCTTAAAAAGTAGGTGGAGAAGCAGAAGCCCACAAATTGTGATCAACTCAACGCACTAACAAGGCAACAATGGATCACCGTTAGTCAGGATTTGGCCCAAAAGCTGATATCCAGCATGCCAGAGTGGACTGCAGAAGTTATGAAGAAGGGTCAACATTGTAAATATTGACTTTGCATAAATTTGATGTATTTGCCAAGAAAAGCCTTAATACTTATGAAATGTTTATAATTGTTCAGTATACCATAGAAACATGTAAAAAAATAATAATCTAAAAATGCTGAAAACAGCAAAGTTTGTAAAACACAACATTTGTGTCACTGCCAAAACTTTTGGCCACTACTGTACCTGTAGGGGAAAAAGGCACATGGTCACTTTGTTGAAGACTGAGCTGGTGTAAGATTCTCTGTAAGAGCCGTGATGTTTCTGGAGGATTGTCTCTCTTCACCCTCGATGGGATGGTTTGACTGTCTGGAGAGAGTGGCTGTGAGGGCCAAGTGCAGGTTTACTACCAGCACAACTGGACCAGAGTTCTCCTGGAGCTTCAGGAGGCCTCTGTGGTATGCAGACAGCTGGGCTGTGGCTCTGCAGTGAGGGTCTACAGGGCATCCCAGTCTGGGACAGGGGACAGTGATGTGTGTCTCACAGGGTATCAGTGAGTCTCACCAGAGTAACTGCAGTGCTCCACACACACTCACAGCTCCAGGACACACGTGGCCTGTCTGTCTGACCTTCAGATGAACCCAGGGCACGCAACCCCTGTCCATCCCTGCTGTAGTGTTTCTGGTGCTGGGAGCTCTTTTCTTCCTGCTGCTAGCTGGAAAGTTGTACCAGAACAGGGTGCTGAAGAGACGTACAGAATGGCACTGTTGACCACACAACTGTTTGTACATAAAAACATAAAAATGGGCAGTTTTTAGTTATTAAGATTTAGATTAAAGAAAAGTGAGTAAAATTCCCTGTGTCTGTGTAACCCCTACAGCCCTGTACCAGGGGGGTCTCACCCCTCTGCATGAGGCCATCTATGAGGAGACAGAGTACAACCTGGCCAGAGGAGAGACATACAGAGGTCTCAGGAACGGTGAAAATATTCCACTGTCTGTCTCATATATACACAAACTGTCAGGTCCAAAGGTTCAAAATCCAGAACACAGTGTATCTCTCCACTTCAGTCCAGTCTTTGCACTGACAAAAGCTCCCCCCTCTCCAAACAGTCCAAGCTGTATGGTGTTAATCACACTGGAGAAGTTAAATTTAGACAATGGATGGATGGATGGATGGATGGATGACCACCACCTTAGTCTTCCTACTGATGAGCTACAGTTGATTCAGCAATCTTCACCAAACGTCCTTTTTTTCCCATTCCTGATACACCCAAACCAACAGTACTAAATGCAACAACTTTTAAGGTTTGGTCATTTATGAACTTTCCTTGCTTATACCTGCAGTATGCAAAATTACAAACTTTGCACTACTTGCTGGTGCTTTTCTAATGCTGCTTTATGAGACGTTCCCTCCTGTAGATTAAAATCATCTGCCAGGTATGAAAAACTTCCAACTGTAACCCTGTGGTTATCAGAACTCAGAAACCACACGAGAGCCTCACAGCTGCAGGGGCTGTAACCCCCCAATGAGAGACAGCAGCCAATGGGGGGAAGAAAGAAGATCCAGGGGCCAAGGCATCACGTAGCTCTTGTGGGTGTGGGCGTTTGCTGCTCAGCCCACACATGTCCTGATATTTCTCGCCCAGTCCAAGAGACAGCAGCAGAGAGCACTTCATGCATCTTCTCTCTCAGGACAGGACTGAACTTCTTTCTCCATTGCAGGAAGTTTCCTCTCCAAGGGGTATGAATAAATACCTTTAACCTAACGCAATCTTTCATTTAAAGCTTAACTTTAAGATTTCTCTCATATGTGTTAAACTAGCACTACTTTCACGTACAGTCAAGCTGGTAATTTTGATCATTACTTTTTATGAGTGCGTTTCATTCTTTTAGTGTCTTTTTATGCCTTATATCAGAACAAATTAATCATAATAAAAAAATTATATAAAATGTTTGTTCATGTCTCTCTGGGAAAGAGGAAAAGCCTCAGGACTATGATAATGCTTTCCCTGTGGAGAAAAGAGCATCTGGTTTGTCAGGCGAGGTGTGAGAGTTGCACTTTATTTGTTGCTCATCTCAGTGCATCAATATGGATGAATAACCATCCAGACACAATCAATCATTATAATAAAAAAGTTGTTCTGCATAATAAAAAAGTATAAATAAAATTTAGAAATTGAGTTCTGTTAATAGCATCAATAGTGAGAATGAGAAGCTGCTCTGAGACAGGGTGGTTTTCACAATGTTACAGAGGAGCTGCTTGGACCAAGACACAGTGGAGGATTATGATGATGTTGTTACTGCGGTACAGGCTGCAGGTAGTTTGTTAAATGAATAAATTGTTTTTGTGTGTTGGGATGGAAGCTTTTTAAACTGACTGAACTTATAAGGATCTGAGAAGCCTGGTTTGTCACTGCTCATTCTTTTAAAGCCCAGTTCACGTATTAGAATGTCTCCCAAAAATTACCAGAAAGCTGTCAGGATTTTTGCTCTATTTTTCAGAAATAAAATTGTCGATATTACATTAAGTATTATTGCATCACCCCCAAAATTAAAAAAATTAGATACACAGCATCAACTGCTTGCAAGTGGGTTGAATTCTTCTATAAACTGATCGACAGAACTAGGTGGAATAATTTCTAGCCTGAAACCTGTCACCTGTTCCCTTGATGCATTACCAAGAAATTTTTTTAAAACAGTTTCTGATGCTCTTATTGACAGTATTCTCGAAATAGTAGACTCATCACTAGAACTGGGGTTTTTCCCAGAATGTCTAAAAACTGCAGTTATTGGCTTCCTACTCAAGAAAAGAATCTCGACTCCTCAGCACTCAATTTTGGAGCCAATCTCTAATCTCCTTTTGCTTGAGCAAAATCTACAGAAACTGCGGCTGGTTAAAATGTCTACTTGGTGAATATAAGATCAAAAGGTTTTGTTTCTGTACTTGTCCTCTTAAATCTTAGTGCCGCTTTTTGATGCTATAGATTATACTATTCTCATAAATATCCTTGGAGCAGTGGGTGGGCCTCTCTGGCGGAGGTGTCTTCTAAAAGTGGTTGTAGTCTTACCTAACAAAATAAATTCTTTGTGCACTGTGGTGGGGAATTATAACGGATCTTCATAACATTAGTATGGTGTTCCTAAGGATCTATTCTGGGTCCACTGCTTTTTTCAAAATCTATATGCTCTCCCCCTTGGGTCAAATAATCTCAAAACAATGTGAGTTACCATAGCTAGCAGGCGATAAGCAACTCTATCTAGCTATAGCCCCGGATGACCCAAACACGCTTGACTCTGTGATTCATTGCCTCAGCGTTATTTCAGACTGGACATGTGACAACTATCTTAAATTAAATAAGGAAAAACCAAAATCATGAGTGATGCGGCAAACAGGGTGTAATTGAAACTGTTTAGTAACTTGATCCCTTTGGTTTTAAAATCAAGACAGAGGTAAAAAATGTAGGGGTCATCATAGACTCTACCTAACCTTTAAATCACAAATTGCCCAGATAACAAGGACTGCTTTTTTCCATTTAAGAAACATAGCAAAGGTTAGGCCCTCATAACTTTTAAGATTCGAAAAAAGGAGTAGTTCACACCTTTGTGTTTAGTAGACTGGACTACTGTAATGCACTCCTAACTGGACTGCCCAAAAAAGAAATAAATCGTCTGCAACTAGTGCAAAATGCTGCAGCGAGGATTTTTAACTAGGACAAAGAAAATCGTAGCACATCTCACCATGCTAGAATCTTTGTGGCTACCTGTACCAAATAGAATTGACTTCTAAATACTTCTAATAATCTATAAGACTTTTAAACAATCTTGCCCCATCCTATATAGTGGACTGCTTATCATAAAACTCGTGTCATAACCTTAGATCCTCAAATGAAAAGTCTGCTGAAAATCCCAAGAGCTAAGCTTAAAAGAAATGGGGAAGTGGCTTTTTGCTGTTATGCACCTAAACTGTGGAATAAACTACCAATTGAGATCCGTCAGGCTAGTACTGTGACACATTTTTAGCAAAATCCATTTTTTTAATATGGCCTTCTTGCAACCACATTTATAATGCTTGCCTAATTAGATTGCATGGACTGGTTACTGTCCAGATTTGTTCCAGGGACCCATGCTAATTTTACTACTCTTTGCTGTCTCTTTTTCTGGTTCAGCAGCATGGTGGTTCTGTGCCACCACCACCCAGCGCTCAAAGCCCCTCAATCGATGGTACGAAGGCAGATGTCCCAGCTGCCCATGGCACCATCTTCATTGTGTGCGGCAGAACAACCAGAAAAGACTGCTTTAGAAATCTCTCTGTTAGACAGAATGCCCAGTGGAACAGAGGCGTCATTTTGCTGTAAGTCCCCTCGCAGTTTTTTTCTCCAGTCTACCTGGAGTTTGATTTTCTGTCCTCGGCCATTCGACCCTACTTTTCATCTGTAAACACACTTTCATTGATCGAGTTTCCATTCATTATTCTTGTCTCGTCTCTTATTCTTGTCTCTTTTTCACCTTGTAAAGCACTTTGAGCTATAGCATTCTGTGTAAATGTATATACTTGTTCTGTTATTACTGTGTTCATGGTGAAGACCAACAGAAACGCCATGTGGCTTCTCTGTTCTGGAGTGAAGGACTGATGACGATGAAAGACTCAGCAGAGGACTATGATGATACTGTGGGTGTAGAAACCAAGTCTCAGGTGTTACCGGAGTGAGTTTGTCTTCACACAAGTGATGGGCGCAGAAAGATGCTTTTCACTCACCACCATGTTCCTGTCAAGACCCTCTTTCCTAATTCACTTTCTCTCCAGTCTTCTGCTCTCAGCTGCATCTGGATCTGCTTCCCTTCTCTTTCACATTTTGCTGGTCCTGTGTGTTTGTTGTGTCCTCTGTTCCTTTTATTCTGTTTGCATGTGAGCTGGAACTGGGCAGTGACCTTCATTTACTTACTCCACTTGATAAAATTGACAGCGGTACTTTTACCTGAGTGCTTAGGTTTGGCTTAGCCCTGCCCACATCTGCTGTGTACAGGTGTGTGTGACTGTTTTCCTGCTCTGGGTCCCTGTAGGTGACAGAGTACTGTCACCCTGCCTCCCTGCTACTGACTACACTGACAATGATGGCATTGGGGCAGGAGGATCTGCAGTTCAAGGGATCTCCATGTGACTGAAGATTTGATCTGCAGATCTTCCTGTAAGCTTCAGAGAAACAAAAGTCATTCAGATGTATCCATGTAATGTTTCCTAATAAGCTTCTGATTAAATACTGTTACGGTTATAGCTTTTTGTGGTGGGGGAACTGTGATTGTTCCTGTTCCATGATCTCTCCATAGGGGTGTGGCATTCGACAAGTCCGCCAGCAGTGTTCTGGGATAGGACTGCTGGTGGATGAAGTCACCCCTGCAGGATTCTTATCTGCGCAGACCACCATGGAGGCAGCGGCAGCAGCTTTGTCTTGGTCATGTTTTGTTTGCGTTCTGTGACATTAAAATAGTGGGGATTTTGCTGTTTGCCTTATTGGCAGGGAGTGAGGTGGCACCAGGGAGTGTCCAACCCTCAGTATACCTGGTGCTAACACTCTGCGATCTCTTCTACACCTACAGTACGTTAGAAACACCAGGCATAGTGGCGGTTTTCCCACCCCTGTATTGTTTGGCGAATCTTTAGTGTTGGTCAGCAGGGCTTTCGTTTGTCTTCTGTTTTCTTTTCTTTTCGTGGCCCAGGTCAGGATGTCCGTTTTGTTCTGTTTTGGTCTTTGAGTTGGGAACCGACTATATTATGTAAACCGTTTGGTGCTTGGTTCTTTTTTTTTGTTTGTTTTCTTGTGTGTGTATTCTGTATATAATTCCTTATTCAGTTTCATCACTCCTCACTGTAAATAAATTGCACTTTGTCACTGTTAAATTGGAAAACTGTGCCGTATATTGGGGTTCTTTGTTAAAGGGGTTTTCTTTTACCACCTACATTTCTTTTCTTTTACTTAAAATACTTCTGATCCTTACTGCTGGTCCCCTAGCCAATAAGCGAGTAAAGCGCTATACAGTTAAATTTGATGTTTTGTTTTTTTTTTTGAAAAAAGTGCAGTTATACTTGAGCAAAGACAAAAGTAAATTATATAAATTTTACCCAAAAACCATATACAAGAATTTTATCTGTTTCAGTCCTTTGTTCCTTTTAGCTCACATTAGAGTATTGAAATGAAAAATCACACCTTGATTTTGACTGTTCAGTCTGTCATCTAAATACTAACGGTATTAGCTGAAGTTTCATGATTATAGTTTTGCATCAGATATCCCAGTAGGGTTTTATGGCAATAATGTTACAGTGCACAGGTATGAATTTGTTTGAATTTTAACCATGTCTTATTCTAAGTTTAATGTTCAAATTCCTGCTAATCCCAGAGTACAAAAGTACAGGAAATTAAGCAAATTATTAAACAGCACAGACAGTGAATAAATGTTTGCTGACACATCAACAAATGAAAAATGATTACTTTTTATGGCTTCAAACATTGTCCTTTATTTTTTATTTTTAATAGCAACTTTTCCGCGTTTCAGTTTTTGTAAAAATTCTGGCTGCTGCTTGGTAAGAAATTACCAGTACGTTTTTCTGCTTCTTGCCCTCAGGTAACCCAGCAAATGCACTCAAAAGGTTTAGGATCACAACAGAGGTGATTTTAATGTTATTTTGATAATAACATTAGTCAACTATGAAAGAAAAATGTTTTGCATCAGGATTCGTTTATTAAACTCTATGAACATTATTACACCACAGGTACAGTAGAACACTCATATTCAGTCTGTAATAATCCACTTATCAGTGAGGACAGAACCTTGTCAGTGGTGGTGCAGTGGATGATGCTGGCAGTTCACATCACCCGAGTTGCTCATAATTGTGGAGCTTGCATGCTCTCAAAAGATGTGTTTCAAGTTTCAAGGTTTATTTGTCATGGGTGCACTAACAGCAACATAGCAGTGTTGTCACCATGAAAAGTGTTGCTTCCATCCTCAGCAAATAAATATATAAATAAGATATAAGAAAATTAAATAATGAAATGAAGAAAAATAATAAACAAAGGAGAATAAATAAATAAGGAATAAGATATAAAAAATATACATAGAAGTTAAAAGTTAGAAGTTGGCTAAACAGGATACATAGAAGTTAGAAGTTAGCTAAGCAGAAATAGCAAACAAAAACAAGAAATACTTAGACAAGAAATGAACAACAAACAACAACAACCAAACCAACAATCACACAAACCGATAAGGGCATACATGGCATACAGGCATACAGACAGACTCTGATCGACACTATCTCACTGTCCAAGGGAGGGGTCAGTGGTTCAACAGTTTTATTGTGTGGAAAAAACTGTCCCGAACACTTGTTCTCGTCGAATGCTTCTAAAAGCGTTTTCGGACGGGAGCAGGGAAAATAGTTTATGGCTGGGGTGATTGTGGTCCTTCAGGATGTTATGGGCTTTCATCTTACACCGTTGGGTGTAGAGGTCCTGTAGGGCTGGCAGATCAGTCCTGGTAATGCTCTGTGCTGTCTTGACCACTCTTTGTAGAGCTTTACGGTCTGATGCACTGCAGCTGCCATACCAGGCCGTGAAACAGCCAGTCAGGATACTTTCAATGTGGTCGATCTGTAAGTTGACAAAACATCCTGTTCCATGCTGAACCTCCTGAAGCAGCGGAGGAAGAAGAGGCATTGTATTTTTGCCTTGAAAGATGGCGGCTGGTGCGTGAAGGACAGGTCACCAGTGATGTTTACTCAAGGAACCTGAAGCTGTTCACTCTCCACTGGGGCACCGGCTATAGAGATGGGCGTGTGGCCATTCCTTTTGCTGATGTTGAGATGGAGGTCATTGTCCTGACACCATGAGGTCAGGGTTCTCACCTCCTCTCTATAGGCCCGCTCATTGTTGTCGGTGATCAGGCCAATGACTTAGTGGTGTTATGCTTAAACTTGACTATGTGGAGCTGAGCAGGCAACTGATCATGCATGAACAGGGGAGTACAACCCAGGGGCTAAGCACACAGCAGGGGGCCCCCATGCTGAAGTCAGCACTGCGGAGATGATGTTCCCCAGTCTCACCACCTGGGGCCTACCTGTCAAGAAGTCCATGATCCAACAGCACAGGGCGAGGTTGAGTCCTAGGTTCCTTAGCTTGGGAATGAGCTTAGAGGGCACAATGGTGAGCTGTAATCGATAAAAAGCATTCTCACATATGTGTTCCTCTGTTCCCAGAATGGGGAGGAGCCTTATGAAGAATGAAGGCGTGCGTGGGTCAGTTGACCTGTTTGGTCTGTAGGCAAACTGAAGTGGGTCCAATGTGTCTGGCAGAGAGGCAATGATGTGTGACTTGACTAACTGCTCAAAGCACCTCATGATGACAGATGTAAGTGCAACAGGCGTGTCGTTTAGTCAGAGGGCTCTGGGTAACTTTGGTACAGGAACAATGGTGGTTTTCTTGGAACATTTGGGGACAACAGACTGCAGCAGGGAAAGGTTGAAGATGTCAGTGAACACACCCACCAGCTGGTCTGCACAAACCTTAAGAACACGGCCAAGGATGTTATTTGGTCCCAGAACTTTGTTATTATGTTTATCCTCTTGAAGGATTTACACACACATCTGCCCTAGACATCTTCTTCTTCTTTATCTTTTGGCTGCTCCCGTGAGGGGTTGCCACAGCGGATCAAACGTTTCCATGTCTTCCTGTCCTCTGCATCTTTCTCTGTCACACCCACCACCTGCATGTCCTCTTTCATCACATCCATAAATCTCCTCTTACGCCTTCCTCTTTTCCTCTTGCCTACCAGCTCCATCCCTAGCATCCTTCTCCCAATATATCCAGCATCTCTCCTCTGCACATGTCCAAACCAACGCAACCTTGCCTCTCTGACTTTGTCTCCAAACCTGTGCTGACCCTCTAATATACTCATTCCTAATCCTGTCCATCCTCGTCACACCCAATGCAAATCTTAACATCTTTAACTCTGCCATCTCTAGCTCTGCCTCCTGTCTTTTGCTCAGTGCCACCGTCTTCAACCCATATAGCATAGCTGGTCTCACTACCATCTTGTAGACCTTCTCTTTTACTCTTGCTGATACCCTTCTGTCACAAATCACTCCTGACACTCTTCCCCACCCACTCCACCCTGCCTGCACTCTCTTCTTCACCTCTCTTCCACACTCCCTGTTATTTAAATTTATCCACCTTCGCCAACCCTACTCCCTGCATCCTCACCATTCCTCTGTCCTCCCTCTCATTTACGCACATGTATTCTGTCTTAGTCCTACTGACCTTCAGTCCTCTTCTCTCTAGAGCATATCTCCAACTCTCCAGGGTCTCCTCAACCTGCTCCCTACTCTTACTACAGATCACAATGTCATCCGCAAACATCATAGTCCACTGTGACTCCTGTCTGACCTCATCTGTCAACCTGTCCATTACCATTGCAAACAAGAAAGGACTCAAAGCTGATCCTTGATGTAATCCTACCGCCAACTTGAAAGCATCCGTCACTCCTACCGCAGACCTCACCACTGTCACGCTGTCCTTGTACATATCCTGTACCACTCTTACATACTTCTCTGGCACACCCGAATTCCTCATACAATACCACAGCTCATCTCTAAGTACCCTGTCATATGCTTTCTCTAAGTCCACGAAGACACAATGCAAATCCTTCTTACCTTCTCGGTACTTCTCCATCAACACCCTCAGAGCAAACATCACATCTGTAGTACTCCTTCTCGGCATGAAGCCATTCTGCTGCTCACTAATCATCACCTCCCTTCTTAACCTAGCTTCTACTACTCTTTCCCATAACTTCATGCTGTGGCTGATCAGTTTTATCCCTCTGTAGTTACTACAGCTCTGTACATCACCATTATTCTTATAAATTGGTACCAATACAGTTCTTCTCCACTCCTCAGGCATTGTCTCACTTTTTAAGATTACATTAAACAATCTGGTTAAAAACTCCACTGCCATCTCTCCTAAACACTTCCCTGCTTCCACAGGTATGTCATCTGGGCCTACAGCCTTTCCATTCTTCATCCTCTTCATAGCTGTCCTAACTTCCTCCTTGCTAATCCATTGCACTCCCTTATTCATAATCCCTACATCATCCAATCTTCTCTCTCTCTCTAATGTTCTCATTCGGCCTCAGTTTATGTTTGCTTTCTTGTGGACACACCTGAGTACTGCAATTCTATTTATTCAAACTGCAGTAACTTGATTCCTCCACGAGATGTCAGCAAACTGAGATGATATTTTCCACAGTATCGCTACTCTACCACTAAGCAACATTATTATTATTATTATTATTATTATTATTATTATTATTAGATATACATATAACACCAGTGAGGCCAAAATGTATATTTTTGCATTGAGCAACTATGAGTTTGTGTTTGTGTGCCTGAGGATGTGTGAACTGTTTAAGCTGGGCAGCAGGATGGGTTGTTTTTGGCTGCATTGTGGCCACACAAACAGAGGGAGTGTTTGTCTGGCCCAGTCACCTGGACAATTATACATAGTTCATGGTTAAATTACAAAAAGAAGCACAATAAATGCAAATAAAAATGCTTTAATAAGCACAAAATGTCCCCAGATTTTTTCCCAATTAGATTAACTGTTTACTTTTTTCTCAAGGTTCTTTGCTATTTGTTAACACCAACAAGACTTGGACTGAGGCTCTGCATTACTGCAGAGATAAAAATTCAACACTGGTGCACATCACCAATGAAGCTGTGCAGAACAGCATTATCCAGTTGCTACAGCACCAGTCTGTCCCCAACGGCATGTGGGTCGGCCTGGAGTGCTTCTTCCTGTCCAGCTGGGGACCCTGGGTGTGGACAGGTGGCTCTCAGACGAACTACAGGAACTTCACAGAGACTTGACTAGCTCACTACTGTGGAAAGGTGGTCTTCAATCACACGACAACCTGCTGTAGCAGGATGCCTGCTGTGAGGACAGGCTGCCCTTCATCTGTCAGGTGAGTCTATGTGTATGTGTGTTTGCTTTATTCTAACTAGTAGCTGCTACACTTTCATTTAACTAGACTAACTTGTTTTCTTAAGAACACAACAGCATTATGTTCAGTATGGGCCTGAACCAACACCCTTCTGGTGACAAGTTCAGGAACTGAAGAGGGACACCAACAGCCATTCTTTACAGTAATTTATAGTAATAAAAATATCATTCTGTCATATATGCTGAGCTTCAGTAGTTTCACAGCAACAATAAGTTGGTCCAACAGAAGATCATTTTCTTTAAGAGTATTTAATAATAATGGTAGATATTTATGTATTTACTAACTGTAGTAATATATACAGTGCTAAGGAAGTTTTAATAAGATTGTCATACATATATGCATGCACCACATATGGGTTTATGTGACAGTACAGCTACAGTACACTGGAATACTGTATGTATGAATATTGATTGACAGTGTCAGTGCCCACTGGAGATGCTGGTTACCATAGTGTGTCACTGCTTTTGTGACAGTAAATAAAAAGTTGACTTGAGCTGGTAACTCCACTGATGTGATTTATTATTACCAGACAAGCAATAAACTGCTTATATTATATTGTGAGTCCTGGTAGGAAAAAAAAGAGAATTTATTAAAAGGATAAGAACATAAAGAAGAGAATTAGTAAACAGATGAGAATGGAAAAAAGATGAAAACACAGAAGATGAGAATAAAAATTGAAAAAAAAATGTAGAGAAATATGTTATAATAACAGGACAATATAGTGAAAAAGATAGGATTGACTGTAGGTCAGACAAAGGGGTCTGTTGAGGTCTATCAACCTGCAAATTTATACAGAGAAGCTCCCTGGGAAACGCCCCATCCCCCAACACACACACACACACACACACACACACACACACACACACACACACACACACACACACACACACACACACACACACACACCTCCCCAGCCCTTCAGTATTTATCCAGCCAGAGCGCAGCAGCAGGAGGAGCAGGATCGGTACCACCTCTGTTCCCCTCTCCCACTGCCCCGCTCGGACCCGAGTCCAGGCGGCGGCACCATGTCGGCCAGACCGGGTTTCTATCGGCAGGAGCTCAACAAGACCGTATGGGAGGTTCCGGAGCGATACCAAAATCTGGCGCCCGTCGGATCAGGGGCCTACGGCTCTGTCTGGTGAGTCCCGCACCTACCTGGGTGTATATATGTCTGTATATTTACACACACACACACATATAAAGGCGAATTTGTGAAATACACCACTGCGCTCTGTTCGGACGCGCTCACTGCGATTCTACGCATAAATCCGAGTAAAACGCAGGAAGAACCGCGTGGCATCTCAACCACGTCTGTCGTGTCGGTGTTTTAACGACCCAGGTCAGTGTCCCTGTGGCTGTCACTGTCACCACGGGGGAGGGCGTCGATCGGTGTGTTTCGCACCGGCTCGTGCGTGCAGCCCTGTAATCTGTCGCGCCGCGCTCAGTTTCCTGGTTCCCTACTGTACCCTGCTGTACTGTAGTCTACTGAGGTGGGGAGTGGCGCAGGTGACTCATTCGCGTGGGGTATCGGCGGGACCTCCGCCCAAGGGGTCTGTCAGCATGCGGTGCTTTTCAACTCTGTAGACACATATACTGGGTTGGGCGGGGCTGCGGGTACCCGTGTTGGTGGAGGGCTGGGGTGCGGGTTCGGGTTCGAGTTCGGGTTGTTGGGTGACGCCACCGAACGCGTCTGTTGGCTCGAGGGGAACCGCGGGAACAAGGGAGGCTCCGCATTGTGCGGCGTTAAAGGGATGACGCCGCTGTTTCTTAAGGTAGCCCCGATAATTCCCGTCGCTGGCCAATATACTAGTTTCTGCAGTCGGTCTACCTTAAAAGCAGCGCTGGTCCGGAATTCTAAAGCTTTAAATATGAAGTTTTAGTATTTAAAGTATACATTTCATTCTATTCTGTGTTTCATCGTTGCAAAAATACATTTCCCCTGCTGTTTTTCATGGTCATGTTATTAAAATTAGTGTAAGTTAGGGTTAGTTAATACAAGTTTGGTTAAAGACATATAAAGAGTTTTAACAATACAAGTAATCCTACAACAAAAAAAGGTTTTTCTTGCATGCCACCATTAAAACCTAAACCAGTTCGTAATAAAAAAAAAAAGAATTACATAAAAGCTACAGTAATAATGCGAAAATTCAAATAATTAATGCGAACTACTAGTCTTCAAACTTATATTTAGATTTATAATAAATTATAAAATTAACAGCAAGCAAATGCAGGAAGGTTATAGTAGAAAACACAGTATTACAGAGATTACAATAGCAAAATATAAGATACAAAGAAACAAAGGGAAAAGAAACACAGCTTTGTCTCAGCAGGAATCAGCGTGCCAGTTACTGTCTGTAAAGACAGAAAAACTGAAACTGGAAACTTTTTCTCCATTATTTTTATTTAAAATGGAATTTTGAGCAAATCATTTTATTTGGTTAAAATTTGATTTTTAGGAAGGTTGCTCATCTGTTTCAACACAGTAAAGTGCTCTTGTTACTGTGTAGAGTGGAATTAAACAACGGAATTACATAGGAAAAACACAAATCATAATGTAATCTAACTGTTTAGCAGCCATAACACTAACCTTACCCTTAACTGATTTTTAACTATTAGTGCTGTGCTGTCCTGCTCTGAAATAGGAAGACAGAACAATGAACAAAATGACTGGTCTGTATTTGTATGAGTCCCCGCATCCATGGTTCTCTTCACTCAGATTAAGCAGTGTAAATGAAGCAGATGCACTGCTCCTCCATCTGCCTGAAGGCTGTTGTCTGAGGCCAAACCCCTTTTCCCATATTGCTCTTTTGGAACTTTTAACTGATTTATAAGGTGGTAGGTCAGGAGGTCATGATGTTATGGGGTGGTATGTGAGCCTTCCTTGTAGTTTTGTGGGCCTCTATCTATCTATCTATCTATCTATCTATCTATCTATCTATCTATCTATCTATCTATGTATGTCACATTTCCAGCTATTCACTGAAACCTGGTTACTGTATGGATTCTGAAAACAGATTTGAAGAGATACTAATTTACTGTATTTTCTTTCCACTTTGTTACTGTAAACTTACTTTGATAATGTTGCTCCATCATGTGAATGTGAATGAGCACCATTATTTTCATTTCCATGCGCAAACTTACTTGGACGATAAAATGATGTGTAATCTTAAATTGTTACCTAATTTAAACTGAAACAAAACCAACTGTTTTAATTAAAATAAATATTACATAAGCAGCAAAGCAATAAAAATGTAGGAATGATGTACACTGGTAAACACAGATGGTGTATGAATGGTGTAACACACGTGCTGAGGGGGATGCCTCATGTAGGAAGGTACACAAAGTCTGTGTTGGCAGTGTGCTCCCCCAGTCTCACCGGAACCCGGGGCTATTAGGATATCAAATATGAAGTGGGCTTTGATAGCTAATGACAGCAGTGCAGAAGGCACCCAGTAAATCCGAGACACACAAAAGCCTGCCAACCCAGTAAAAACATGGTAAAGGTGCTGGAGGGGTGACAGAAAGCAGCGTTCATTAGATCAGGCATTGTACTATGGGGGGGTAAACTGGCTTTTGGGGAGAATGGGTGGCACCACCAGGCTGGGGCAGCAGCACTTTGGGTCTGCTCCTGCATGTCTGGTGAGCATTGCTCACATTTCATCATGGGGCTTTTTTTACCATGTTTACTGCAGTTTATAGAACCAGTGATCGATCAGCACTTTGTATTTTCCACTATGTTCTCTCAGTTTTTCTGCAGGGTCTGTTAGTTGTTAGTCTCAAAAACAGCAGTGAAAAAACTAAAGTAATGTATATTCTTCTTTAAAGATGATAATTAACTTAATAGGTGTTTCATTATATAAATGCAGCTTGACAGTATTGTATAATTTATATTACCAATAAATACATGTATGACCATCCTTGTTATTATAAGAAACTAGTCAGTCTGAAAGACCCAATCATACAATCTGTACATTTTATGTTTTCTTTACATGTGTTCTTTCATCAAAAGGTAAAAACAAAATAAAATGTTGACAACTGAATGAAAGCACATTTACTGATCTGCTGACTACTGAAATTGACCTTGTTAGCAAAAAAAAGTAGTTTACAGAATGTGATGTAAAGTAGTGTTTGTCAACAGGAAACAAAAGTAATTTCCCATATTTGATTTCTTGAGAAATTCAAGTACCAAAACTGAAATTAATTTGCCTATAAAACTGTACAGCCAATTTAAACTGCTCCCTGTTTAAAGATAAAAAATGAAACTTGTCCTTTTTATATCATTGCACTGTATGTGTTGAAAGGAATGTTTACAATTGTTTTGCTTACTGTGTTTTTGCAGATGAATATAATATAATGTAACTAGGTTTACAGTCTCAGACCCAGATTGTCCAAAATAGAGAATTTGGACCAGATAAAAATTTCCCATGATTCTCTTTAAAGTACTGTAATTATGCCTCTCTTACCCCCCCTCACCCATCCCCCCTTGCTTTACTCCTTTCTCTCCATCTGCTCCCCCACCAGCTCAGCGTATGATGTACATCTGCGCCAGAAGGTGGCAGTGAAGAAGCTCTCACGGCCTTTCCAGTCCCTCATCCACAGCCGACGCTCCTACCGTGAGCTGCGTCTCCTCAAGCACATGAAGCACGAGAATGTGAGTGCCCCACCCCCCCACCTCCATTACCTCAAACCTTATCATTCCAGAGTCACAGCATCACTAGTACTGCCTAGCCCCGCGGCAGAGGTCTTGAAGGTCACACAGAGGACACAGAGGGCGCTGGGCTAGTCAGGCTACGCTATGGACTGGACACCAGTTCAGCACAGCAGTCATAAAAAAATTAATAATGAAGAAAAATGTGTCATTTAAGAAAATATTTTGATCTCTTATTTAGGTAGGGGCATCATGAGGGGCAGTTATGTCTCAATGTGTAAAACTATGGAACTGAATGAGGGCTTATATAAATTTTTATATAACTGTATAAAATCACATTCCTGTCCCCTGTAGGTGATAGGGTTGCTGGATGTATTCACACCTGCATCCTCGCTGGACGACTTCAACGAGGTGTGAGTGTCAGCGACCTGCAGAAACTGCTGCTCCAGCTGTGGGGGGTCCCCTAACCTTTCTGCTGCTCCTGCAGGTACCTGGTGACCAACCTCATGGGCGCTGACCTTAACAATATTGTCAAGTTCCAGCGGCTGTCAGATGAACATGTGCAGTTCCTCATTTACCAGTTGCTCCGGGGCCTCAAGGTACATGCCTTTCTGTCACCATGGCAACAGACATACCAGTGATTCTTCTCTTTACCTAATTGACTGTTCTTGGCCAAACAGCTGATGGCAAACTTTCAAGAAACACTGTGTGTGTGTGTGTGTGTGTGTGTGTGTGTGTGTGTGTGTGCGTGTGCGTGTGCTGGTTTCCATTTGGTCCCATTAGAATTTAATAACTGGTGGAGTGTTTTTAGTTTTATGCTCTATTCGTACCTGTGCTTTTTTAAAAAAAGAGAATATTAAAATGATCAATTTACTACTCATTCTGAAAAACATTTAAACATTTAGTCTGATTTAACCCTGTTTGTTTTCCTTTTAATCCACGACTGGAATAGTTTTTTTGACAGTCACAAATCAGAGGTGCATTGTTCTTATACACTACCTGGCCAAAAAAAAAAGTCACCACCTGGATTTAACTTAGTATTATGATCTGGGGTTGCTTCAGTTGGTCAGGTCTAGGTTCAGCAATGTTATGTTCCCAAAAAATGAAGTCAGCTGACTACCTGAATATACTGAATGACCAGGTTTTTCCATCAATGGATTTTTTTATTCCCTGATTGCATGGACATATTCCAAGATGACAATGCCAGGATTCATCGGGCTCAAATTGTGAAAGAGTGGTTCGGGGACCATGAGACATCATTTTCACACATGGATTGGCCACCACAGAGTCCAGACCTTAACCCCATTGAGAATCTTTGGAACGTGCTGGAGAAGGCTTTACGCAGTGGTCCAACTCTCCCATCATCAATACAAGATCTTGGTGAAAAATTAATGCAACTATGGACGGAAATAAATGTTGTGACATTGCATAAGTTTATCGAAACGATACCATGGGGAATGCATGCCATAATAAAAGTTAAAGGCAGTCCAACAAAATATTAGAGTGTGTGACCTTTTTTTGGCTGGGCAGTGTATGTTTTAATTTAAAAAATGTGTTGTATTGTTATGGAGCACACCTTAATCTCCTTTGTGATTCATTCCAGCATATAATTGTCTTCTGCTAGGAAAAGTAATACCTGATCTAAACGATAAATGAATTTTTTACACAACAACCTTACTATATAACCTTTTACCTTGAAAACTGCACAATATAATAAAAAATGGAGTAGTGTTCCCTTTTATAGCAGCAAATAAAGACAGAAAACAGTTCATTTGTAGGATAATATTTCAAAACTTTTTTTAAATGTCAAAAATTATTATGATAAATTACTGAAAGGGCTAGAATAAAAGACCATTAATCTAGGCAATACTGCATACTGTATATCAGAATTTTATTCCTCTACCATGTCTCTCTCTGTGCTGCTGTGGCCCAGTGTTTTTGAACAATAAAAAATGAATTGACTTTGCATGTGGAAGCAGTAGGAGTCTTAAAATAAACATGAGCCACTTATCGTAGGCTCTGAGCAGTAACTTCTATCCTGAGTAGATTAATCTCACTGTAGAACTAAAGAAGATACTGGCTTTGCAGCTACTCTGAAGTCTAGAAGGTAACATAAATCTCTGTGAAGTGTTTCTCCACACATCTGATGTCTTCCTTCCCTTCTCCCAACAGTACATTCATTCAGCTGGACTGATCCACAGAGTAAGTCCCTGCTGTCCTGGACCTTGTTCCCCTCCTTTACAGCTGGCATATCATCCTGCTTCTCCAGAGCTGCTGTGTGGGGTTCCTAACTGCTTTGTTGAAGGGTTTTTGGGTGGAGGTGGTCACCCTCATTTCATAAAACTTTCATGCCTGTGGCTTATCACAACCAAAGCTATGGTTTCTTTCAACCCAAGTATGTGTTATTGACCTCTCAGTCACTATGGCAGACTTTTTTTCCATGTCCTGCACAGTCATGACTCTGTGGGTCATTTTGGAAAGTGGTCCATCTTGGAGTTGACATCCCTCTTGGGTTTGCTTGTTCCTGCAGGACCTGAAGCCTAGCAATGTGGCCGTCAATGAGGACTGCGAGCTGAGGGTGGGATAGAGTGATGTTGTGCAAAAGATAAGACACACACATGCACACACACAAAGCAGCTGTACTGAAGTCACACTGCCAGGACTCTGAGTTGCCATCTTCTGTCCCCCAGATCCTGGACTTTGGCCTGGCCAGGCAGACAGACGACGAGATGACAGGATACGTGGCAACTCGCTGGTACCGAGCCCCAGAGATCATGCTGAACTGGATGCACTACAATCAGACAGGTCAGCAAACAGTCATGTTTCTTTATGACATTAAGTTAAACAGATTTCAAAATTTTGAGGATTCTCAGTATTAAATGATAAGGTTAAACAAGTTGTTACTTATTGAATGTGTCAGGATAGATGATGTGATAAGTAAGAGAGCAGCAAGGTTATTCTGTCCATTTCATGGTGCCTATCTGATTATATCAGTTTTAATGGATAGATTAATAATGTCTGGAAGTTATGGGGCTGATAGATTTTTTTTTGCCTCATGAAGGGTGCATTGTCTGTGTGTTCATGTCTGTGTTGCAGTGGATATCTGGTCAGTGGGCTGCATCATGGGGGAGCTAATCAAGGGAAAGGTCCTGTTTCCTGGCAATGACTGTATCCTTCACCAGGACAAATGAAAAGAGAAAAAGAGAGAGTGATAGAGAGACTGGAGCTCAGGTTTTGCTAGGTTTGGCCTTCACTCCCCTTGCAGATATTGACCAACTGAAGAGGATCATGGAGGTAGTGGGCACGCCGAGCCCGGAGCTGCTCAAGAAGATCTCATCTGAACACGTGAGGCAGGGGGTGCAGTCAATGGGAGGTGGGAGGGGCCAGGAGGCTCACTGGGTTAAAGAACTTACATCACTCATACAGCTGTGTCACTCGCTGTGTTTCTGCAGTATGTTTTTCTCTCTGTGTTAGGCACAGAAATACATCCAGTCTCTGCCCTACATGCCACAGCAGGACCTGGAGAAGATCTTCAGGGGGGCTAATCCGCTGGGTGAGTGCTGTGGGAGTCAGGGGCAAAGGGGTGGGTCATGTCACAGCAGAACCCCAAATACACTGTTAGTCACTGGACACTTCTGTTAATAAAGTTCTTGCATTTATATACATACATTTCAACAGCATGCTAGTGTAAACATTATGGTTGCTCCATTATAAAGAGTACAGATAGCCATTGTCCCACTAGCAATAACAGAAATTTATATAATTAACTGTCACTTTTAAATAACCTCCAGATTTATGGACAATCATGCAATTTCCTTCTGGATCAATAAAGTTTTCATCTTATTTATTTTTAATTATTTATTTACCAATTTAACATAGTCATGCCTCATAACCAGATTAGAGAACTTAATACATTAATAAGATGTATTGTTTTTTTTTTGTTAAAAACTCATTATGAATTTTGCTGTTGTGTTGCTGATCTTGTAGTTGGACCATGAAACCAACCGCTTCAGGTGCTGTTGTAACATCCTGCCCAGAAAGTTCAGTTTGAAGGGGTGTCAGCTAAACAGTCACACACTTATCCCACAGACTTGAAGTTATAAATCACTGTGATCCAGCAAGAAAATACAAGCAGGTTCAGAGTTGTCTATGGCGATGTGAATACATGATTAATGATGAGGGATTACTGCTGTGACCCTGTGTTACTGGCAGCCGTGGACCTGCTGAAGCGTATGCTGGTGTTAGACTGTGATGGCCGGGTGACAGCAGCTGAGGCTCTCGCTCACCCATACTTTGCTCAGTACCATGACCCCGATGATGAACCAGAGGCTGCGCCCTATGACCAGACTCCTGAGAGCAAGGACCGCACACTGGAGGAGTGGAAAGGTGAGGCAGAGAAGAGCAGGAGCTCCACAAAGGGCAACAGGGCAACTGATTTAGCAGACACTGTAGGTATTTCTTAGTAAATTATGTCTACAGTGCTCTGAAAAAGTATTCACCCCTTCCTGATTTTCCTTATTATTGCAAATTTTTCACAGAGTGGCTTCAGATATTTAGACAAAATGTAATATTAGACAAATGGAACCTCCTTAAACACATAATTCAGATTTTAAATTATTAATTTGTTTAAGGAACAAAGTTATATAACACCCACATAACTTGTGTGTGAACCTTTTTGTTCCCTTTGTTACTCCACCAAGCAGTTGGCCAAACTTTATTGATTATTAGATTGAGCTGACTGATCACAGCCAGGATCAACTACAGCTGTCCTGTTGAATCTAAACCTTACTGTATATTGAAGCTCACCACGAAAATGAGGTGGTCACCATAAAGTTTCTACGAGTTTTTTTAAGAGCAAGAAAATCAGAAGGAAATCGGCAAAAACATAAATGAAAACATTCAGTGGGTGAGGTAAAAAAATCCATCTATTATAATATTTTGCAGTGATTAGCATGTATAAATGTCACGGGCTAAAGGCGTGGAGGAAGCAATCGCGGAACAGAAGCAGCTTCACAGGACAGGGACTGTTTCACTGAAAAGGTGATGAAAAGCACAGGCAAATACGGGTTTGCGCAGCGCAAAAAATAACAGTGGGGGATGAATCGGGAATTTCGCCGCTGAGCAAGTGGAGAATCACAAGAAACAAGGTATTTAAACAAGGATCAGACGCCGCGGCGGGCGAGCTGAAAGCACCGGAAAACACAGGGACTTAGATCACAAAAACTCGACGGAAAACTGAGTGCCAGGCAAGGGTCCGGGCGGCTCTTTTAAACCGTCTGTTATTTGGTCCACGTCCTGCCAGCGCTCAGTCCGCGCAAGTGGCGGTCTCGCAGAAGCCGCGGGCGTGACAATAAACACTTTATTAATAACAAATATTCTACTATAAATGCTGGTTACATAAGGACGTTTTATTGCGCCATCTTTCAAAACAGCATCATGACCACTTATAATTTCTGTCTTGAATAATCGGTTAACATTTTCAAGGAATACAACTTATTAAATTAACATTTTACACATTTATAATAAGATCATGATCGTGTCACAATAATTTTGAAAAACCGTGTATCTGAAATATTGGAATGATGTGCCTCCTGGGAACAGTGGGAGGTCTGCTCATGTGAAGTTGAACTGTACTTTTCAGCTGTGTATTTGTGAGATACTTCAGCTAGCAGAGTGCTTGGTAGCCGCTTGTTCAGGCAGACCAGTATGAACATGTTGAGCAGTGTGAGGGAAATTCCTGTGCGCGCACACACACACACACACACACACACACACACACACACACACACACACACACACACACACACACACACACACAGGCAACCCCCTGCGACTATTACATCAGTCTGGTCCTGTTCCTGTCTCCACGTGGTTGCAGCCAAAAGCTCTTAGCATCACATTTTCCATTTCTACCTGGGGGGTCTTATGCACAGGTCTGGGCAGAAGCCCCATAGTACAGCCACATAGCATGTTGCTAATCTACTCCACAGTCACATACAACAGGGTTTCTATATAAGATTCTCATAAATAATTTTTGAATGCTAGTTCTTTGCTCTGAAAGACCACAGTTACCGATTGTTCATCTCTCCATTTACCCCCACAAAACCCCCGGTCCATCTACCCACCTCTGCAGAGTTGGTTTTCGAAGAAGTGAAGAGCTTCAAACCCCCTGGCAGTAAGCAGGACAGCCTGCAGGTGGAGCAGTGAAAGCATGACAGGCTCCACCCCTTGTGTGCACTCAGCTCCACCTTTGTGAGGAAGGAGGGCCCCTTTTCTTCACCTGTTGATCAGAAGACAGAGGTGGCTGCATTCTTTGACATGACCTCTCTGTCCCTTTTACCGTCCATCCAGATACTGATCAATGCTGGTTCAGCTGAGCAGGAAACTGAGCTGCTGTGTGAGAAATCCCTTCACCACTGGCAAGACAGAATAGCTCTGTTCTTCTATTATTATTATTATTATTATTATTATTATTATTATTATTATTATTATTATTATTATTATTATTATTATTATTATTATTATTACTAATTTATTGATTGATTGTTACTTAAATTCCATAGAGGTGGAGACATGTAACTTGATCAGTTAAGTCCAAACTTGTGATCAAAGGATGACTGAGATTATGGCTGAGCTTTAGTGCAACATTTACTTTTTTATTTAAATGGATACTCAACCTTCAAGAAAAATGTAAAATAACTGAGGGTCCAAATTCATGTGCAGAACAGATTTTCAGTGCAGCTAATGTAAAAGCTGAGCTTCAGTCTGTTCTTTACAGAAGATTGTGCAGTCCCAACATGGTTGGTTTAAAGATGATCAGACCCGGGTTACAGAAGGTCACCAAATAAATGAGTAGATGTTGTGATGTGAAGTCAGGTGTGAAAGTGAGCAGCAGATTCCTGTGTGTCCAAAACCCACCTCACACACATCCAGGAAGCAGCATTCAGCACTAAATGACCCCACAGTCTGTGGTCTTCCATGGAGTTGAAGGTCACCTGCCTGTCCTGTTTGGCTTAGCACCAAGTGGAAACACACTTGCCTGTGCCTCCCTCACACAGCGTGCACATGTATGGTGCCCCCTCACTGGTTAGCCTCCTTGCATGTCCTTCACAGCATGAGGTCATGTCCAGCTCACTGCAGTGGTGGGTTGATGCTCCCTGTGAAACACCTGGCATACTTCCGTCTCCACTCTACTCTGTCCCTCAATAAAATGCTGCATCTCGGTCAAAATGTTGCTGTTTTGCTCCTTATTTCATTAGGTATTTTAACAGCTTGAAGTCTCACCCATTTATGCCTTGCTTAGGATTTAGATCGAAACTTGACCCAGCATCCTACAGGTTGCATGCCTGAATAATCAGTGTGTTCTTCTGAATTATCATATTATACATTCATGTAATAAAAAATCACCATTTCAGTGGGGAACCAACAAACTGAACCACATGTGATTAATAGAATTAAATGCAATTTGTGACAGTTTTCCCAAAGAAAATATGCTTAAAAACTGTTGCAAAGGCCCTACTGCTGAAATGCAAATCTGTTCACCTTGCTGTAAGGAAACAGTGGGACAGTGAATTATAAACCAGCGAAATTACTGTTTGTTTAAATATTCTCCACTGTTCACATCAAGTTTACCCCCACACTGTCCCAAAGGCTAACAGGTACACATCTAGAGGTAGAAATCTTGGAATTCACTTCTGGGCATATAAAATTATTTAAAAAGTCAAAATTAGGCTAAATTTACCAAGTTTAAGAACAATGAGAAGGAGTGGAAATTAACTATATGTAGAGTAAGTATGCGATTCTTTATTATTTTTGTTTATTTTATGGGCTTGAGTTATTTTTCCACATATATACATTATTATTATTATTATTATTATTATTATTATTATTATTATTATTATTATTATTATTATTATTGCTATCCAGATTTTACTATGGTAATACCAGTGTACCAAAATATGTCCTGTCAGTAAAGTACAGTAAGAAAGAGAGAGAGAGGAGAGAGCGAGAGAGGGAGGGCTTGTGGGTGAGTGTGGGTGTGTGACTAAGGGACTGTGTGAGAGTGTGTGTGAGTGTGTTTTGTCGGGCGAGGAAGCGTGCAGACGCAGTCATGTCGGGCCGCAGCAGGCCGGGCTTCTATCGTCACGAATTGAACGGCACCGAGTGGCGGGTTCCGGAGCGCTACGCCGAGCTACGCCAGGTTGGAACGGGAGCGTACGGCACCGTCTGGTGAGTCTTGCACTGTATGTGTGTATGTGTGTATGTGTGTGTGTCTGTGTGTGTGTGTGTGTGTATGTGTGTGAGAGAGAGAGAGAGAGAGAGAGAGAGAGAGAGAGAGAAAGAGAGAACCACCCCTCCGGGAGCTGCGATCGTCGTCGCCGCCTTTGTGTGAGCGCGCGTTTCCGGAAGGCGCAACAATGTCACTTTTTTTGTGGAAAAAGGAAAAAAAGTGTTAAAAATAAGCAAAGTCAACAGTGCAGCTCAGTGGCGAAAGGAAATCTGAGCCGAAACACGTCCTCGCCTGTCAGTGCGCACCAGTTTGCGGCGGACACGGTCATTGTTGTTACTGCTGTTATTAATAATATACAGTTTCAGTAACACTCTGGTACACAACGCAGTGTTTGCGGGTTATGGTCAGCAAATAGCGGTGAAATCCGCATCATTTTAATCAGCTTTTCTTCCTAACTGCGCTGAGACCCCCCATCCAAAGACCCTTACAATGGGGGCAGGGATAGCACTAATATATCGGTGCGGGGCGGAAGTAAGTCCTTCCCCCAGTATTGATATATAACCCCTCATTGCCCACTAGTACCCAATAAGTTACTCCTGCTGTGTGTGTGTGTGTGTGTGTGTGTGTGTGTGTGTGTGTGTGTGTGTGTGTGTGTGTGTGTGTTTCAGCGCTGCCAGAAAACGAAGGAGAATGAAAGTGTTCCGGGTTTGTAACGCGTAACCAGCGGGGTGGGCAAGTGGGGGGGGGGGGTTGGTGAAATAAACCACAAGATACTTTCAACACGGGTCACATGCTTGCTTTGTTACCCTTTTGCCACCATGTTGCTTACCGTGTTTGTCACAGTAGAGAATTTTCTAAGTGATTTTCCACCAAACACACTACTCTCACTTTGCAAAGATTTGTTTAGAATCAGCTACACACTTGAGCTTCAAGGTTTTTTGTGACAAGTACAGGATGGAGGTGGTGTAATGGTGTGTGTTTTTGTGTGTGTATACGTGTGTGTGTGTGGGGGGTTCCTGATGCATATTAGGTATTACTACCAGTTAAGCATCATTTCAATGCAGCATCATATTTAGTCATTTAGCTGAGCTACTTATGATTTATCCATTTATACTGCAGGGTACTTTCAGTAAGTACCAGGGTCAAGAGGACTGCAGCTGGAGTACCTAATAAAGTGGCCAAGAATTGTCATTAAAGCGTAAAGTGATTAAAAGATGTTCACGGTGTCAGTGCTCTTGTTGTAGCCAGTATGAAAACTGTGTGTGCACTTGCGCACTGTGTATTGCAGGTTAGCCACAGCACTGCACTGTTTTGTCACAGGGACAGAGTTGCTACCATGACCTAACATGCCCTCTTTAATAGGGGGACTAACCCCCTTGTGGCTTGTGTATTTACTGTCTGAGTGTTTCCTGCACCCTCAGCTGTACAAGATCACACCTTCTAACACAGTTTGTGTTGATAACAGTGTTCATTTCTAGTCAGAGTCCTGTTTGGTTCAGGATGCATTTTAGCCTCTTTTTTTTTTGGAAAATATGATGCATGTGTAATTTAGTAAACACTCTTTTTGTCTGTGTGGGAATTTAGACGTTTGTATAACTAATTCTCACATATCAGTCTCACCTAGGGGTAGTTTCATAACTTGGATGGGGTCCAACCCTATGCAACTCTGATCCGGAATTAGCAGTTAAGAATAATAGATGGATATATTAATCCCAGTGTGCTAATCCCAAAGTATTAAAATCTGTATGTCTTGGTGACGATTAGTGCAAATACCCACTTAACCACTGAGCTACCCATCTAGCAAATTGGCCCTATTAAAGACAGTAAATGGGACCAAATTCCACGTGTCCTGCAAAAGCCATGACTTCTCTCTCTCTCTCTCTCTCTCTCTGCAGTTCAGCTGTGGACTGCAGGACTGGGGCACGAGTCGCCATCAAGAAGCTGCATAGGCCCTTCCAGTCGGAGCTGTTTGCCAAGCGGGCATATCGGGAGCTTCGGCTGCTCAAGCACATGAAGCACGACAACGTGAGCCCCCCCCCCACCAGCGGGAGCCTATGGAGCCCCCAGGGGTCAGGCTCATTGAAACTGAAAATAATATTGTGACTTACATGGTTCTTCCTTTTCCAAAACAATTTAATCTTACTACTATAAATGTTGCTGAAACACCCAATTTAATTATAAAGGTAGTATAACCACAGTATTTCCCACAAAGGCCATTTCTGTTATCAGTCATCTAACCACCAAATAATCAACAAAAGTCATAAAGGCAAATGACAAATATTCAGTGTTTACAGCAAACTTTTAAAGTGACCTTGGATGAATGTGTCAACACAATAATAATGACAATAACAAACAGCAAATGACTTGGGCTTATTGTTGGAGGAAAGTGGCGGCTAAATAAGTAATTATAACAACTTTTGCTCTCTTGTTGACACACACACTCTGTCTCTAACCCCACCCTCGTGTGTGAGAGCAGGTGATCGGGCTGCTGGATGTATTTACAGCTGACATTTCACTGGACAGATTCCAGGACTTGTGAGTATACCTCTCACTGCTCCAGCTGTTGGGATGAACACAGCAAATGGCGTCACACCATTTGCTTCATTATGTATTGGCGTCATTGTGCTTCCTTCTGTCAGCATTACGTGTTCACCCAGTATTACTGGTTCTGCCGAGTGCTCCAGTTTCTTGGAGACGACTTGCTGAATGTCCCGCTTGTTGCTGTTTTTATTTTTTATTTATTTGTATAAATATTGTTGTTGTTGTTGACCACAGCAACACATCGTTCCCCCAACTCATGTGTAGCTATCCCTTTTCCTGGCAGCTACCTGGTCATGCCCTTCATGGGGACGGATCTGGGCAAGTTGATGAAGATGGAGAAGCTCTCGGAGGACCGTGTACAGTTCCTGGTATACCAGATCCTCAAGGGCCTTAAGGTGTGACACACAAATGACAACCACACTGTCCTGATAGTAGGTGACATCTTTACTGTGACACAGCAGTAAAGGTGTAGGGATTGTTGTATGCACACTGTGACACACTGGGCCATGGACTGATAAACATACACAGCCATTGCCCAGCTGACATTATGTGGGATGAATGGCAGTGCAATTTTATGACTTTATCACCATGCCATTTTGGACCACGTTCACTAATGCTCACTTAAGTGACCACACATTAGGTACTGTATTTCTCCATCACTAATAGTGACCTCTCCTCAGGGTTACAGTGAATAAATACCAAAATTCATTAATTATCTTTAATTAAAAGTACAATTAATTGTAAAGTTGGTGTAAGTTTTATACTGAAGTGTGTTATACTGTATGTTCTGTACTGTATTCCCTGATGTACAAAGGAAAGAAATGGACTTTTTTTAGAATACTGTGTTTCTGGAAATGACCAGGCATGAGGTCAGATTGATGCGGTTAATAAAACGTAAAACATACCAATGCAAACATAATGGAAAATGGAAAGGGGTTTCCACATCTGCACCAGTGTGAGCACCGCAATGTAATGATTCCTCTCTGTGGTTAAGAAACATGAGTTGGATGCAGCCGATAATGTTGGAGATGGGCGTGGCTTTGCTCCTGTGTGCCACAAATATTTAATGTTGTTTTTTTTTTAAATTCATGCCTCCACAACTCTGGTGTTTACTTTGAAAGTATAATTTGTTATTACAGCAAATTTAAACTAAGATCAGTTTTTACACTGCTCAAAAAAATTAAAGGAACACTTTGAAAACACATCAGATCCCAATAGGAAAAAAAATCATGCTGGATATTTATACTGATATGGACTGGGTCATGTGTTAGGAACGAAAGGATGCCACATCATTCAATGGAAATGAAAATTATCAACCTACAGAGGGCTGAATTCGAAGACACCCCGAAAATCAAAGTGAAAAAATGATGCGGCAGGCTAGTCCATTTTGCTGAAATTTCATTGCAGCAACTCAAAATCGTACTCAGTAGCTTGTATGGCCCCCACATGCTTGTATGCATGCCTGACAACGTCGGGCATGCTCCTAATGAGATGACGGATGGTGTCCTGGGGGATCTCCTCCCAGATCTGGACCAGGGTATCACTGAGCTCCTGGACAGTCTGAGGTGTCAAAACATAATGTTCCAGAGGTGTTCTGCTGGATTTAGGTCAGGCAAGCGTGGGGGCCAGTCAATGGTATCAATTCCTTCATCCTCCAGGAACTGCCTGCATACTCTCGCCACATGAGGCTGGGCATTGTCGTGCACCAGGAGGAACCCAGGACCCACTGCACCAGCGTAGGGTCTGACAATGGGTCCAAGGATTTCATCCCGATACCTAATGGCAGTCAAGGTGCCGTTGTCTAGCCTGTAGAGGTCTGTGCATCCCTCCATGGATATGCCTCCCCAGACCATCACTGACCCACCACCAAACTGGTCATGCTGAATGACGTTACAGGCAGCATAACATTCTCCACGGCTTCTCCAGACCCTTTCACTTCTGTCACATGTGCTCAGGGTGAACCTGCTCTCATCTGTGAAAAGCACAGGGCGCCAGTGGTGGACCTGCCAATTCTGGTATTCTATGGCAAATGCCAATCAAGCTCCACGGTGCCAGGCAGTGAGCACAGGGGCCACTAGAGGACGTCGGGCCCTCAGGCCACCCTCATGAAGTCTGTTTCTGATTGTTTGGTCAGAGACATTCATACCAGTGGCCTGCTGGAGGTCATTTTGTAGGGCTCTGGCAGTATTCATCCTGTTCCTCCTTGCTCAAAGGAGCAGATACCGGTCCTGCTGATGGGTTAAGGACTTTCTACGGCCCTGTCCAGCTCTTAGCTCTCCTAGACTAACTGCGTGTCTCCTGGAATCTCCTCCATGCCTGTATTGATGTGCCATTCTGGAGAAGTTGGACTACCTGTGCAACCTCTGTAGGGTCCAGGTATCGCCTCATGCTACCAGTAGTGACAGACTGTAGCCAAATGCAAAACTAGTGAAAAAACTGTCAGAAAAGATGAGGAGGAAAAAATGTCAGTGGCCTCCACCTGTTAAACCATTCCTGTGTTGGGGGTCATCTCATTGTTGCCCCTCTAGTGCACCCGTTGTTCATTTCCTTAACACCAAAGCACCTGAAACTGATTAACAACCCCCTCTGCTACTTAACTGACCAGATCAACATCTCAGAAGTTTCATTGACTTGATGCTATACTCTGATTAAAAAGTGTCCCTTTCATTTTTTTGAGCAGTATATATTCTTATTTCCCAATGACTTTAACTAAATTGGTACCATCATAGGACCTTGTGCATGGAGGCATGTAACCCAGTAACACAGCTAGCAGACAGATGGTTACCAGCAGCATATTTGTACCAAACCCTGACATTAGCTGTGCAATGGCTGTAAAAAATCAGCTACTTTACACTCACTGATGGTGGTGAGTATGAGTGTTATTGCTGCATTTTAAAGCAAGACGAGTGTGGAATCTGACCTGACCAAACAAAAGAGTAAAGTGAAATTGCACAGGATTATCTTCAGATGATCAACAATAATGACATTTACTCTCTCTCTCTCTCTCTCTCTCTCTCTCTCTCTCTCTCTCTCTCTCTCTCCTCTCTCTCTCTCTCTCTCTCTCTCTCTCTCTCTCTCTCTCTCTCTCTCTCTCTCTCTCTCCACAGTATATCCACTCAGTGGGGATTATTCACAGGGTATGTAAATGTTGACATTTATACTCTGAGGATGAAAAGAGGGTGGGGTTGTCACTTGCAGTCATTTATCATCTGTGTGTGTGTGTGCGTGTGCGCACATACATACGTGTACAGTAGTGTGTCTCTGTATGTTTACTTGCTAAGATCCTTCTTATTTTGGTCTGACACCAAAGGACCTTAAACCAGGAAATCTTGCTGTGAATCAGGACTGCGAACTTAAGGTATGCTATTGTGATCGCTGACATGGTAGCTTTTACCTTAGCTGTTGCAATGGTAAATAAACATTTGTTCTGGATTTCATGCAGAAATAAATTGCAATTAAAGGAGCAAAAATCAGGTGTGAAGACTGTACAGAAGGTGTTGAACTGCGGCTTCTGTCTCTGTAGATCTTGGACTTTGGCCTGGCGAGACAGGCAGACAGTGAGATGACAGGTTATGTGGTGACCCGCTGGTATCGAGCTCCAGAAGTCATTCTCAACTGGATGCACTACACGCAGACAGGTGAGCCGGGAGGGCTTGTGCATTCACAGGTGTCACTTTGAAAGGATGGCCATAGGGAGGTTCTGTATCCCCCTTACACTCCTGTTGAGAACTTTAGTTACAGTCACATTAGCTTGTAATTTTTTATGTGAAATAAAGCTTAAGAACTATTTGTGTTTACAAAACCACCCCAAAGCACAAGTGGCTAAAAATAACTGGTGTTTACACATCTACACATCTGTGTGTCTAAAAGAGCCACTTGGTTGTTTTCTTGGTGTTTGGTTGTTTGTTTGTTTTACTCGTTGTAATTTTTCTGCACAGTCTCCTGAATCAGAGCACATTTCACTACATGGTATACTCAGTAACCATGTATGTGACAAGTAAACTCTTTTGACTTTTGACTTTTGACTTTGGGAGGTACGTGATCACTTTTCAGTTTTTTTTTTTCCCAGTTATGTGTCTCAAAGTCAGATTTTTGTTTTTTAAGTGTCTGTCTCTATTTTTATGTCTAAATCTAATATATTAACCTGTATGTTACCCTGGAAATAACAAGCATGATCACAGATGTGAATAAAGCCTTTTGTGTGTGTGTGTGTTCACAAACATCTGAGAGTAAAATTATCAAACTATAACAGTTGAGGGGGGGTACAAAGGACAATAGAAAAGACTGTAAAACCAGAGAAAGGTCAACTGGAAAGAAAAAATAAAGATAAGCTAGAATTTTTTTCTTATTTTTTCCAGGAGAAATGACAACAATTTGACCACCTTGCTAGGGGAATATGTGTTATCAGTAACCCCATTATATGAGGATTGGTGTGTTTAAGTGGTGATCACTGGCTCAATGCTTCAGTCACCAGTGATGCATGATGTTTGGTGTTTTTACGGCACTTTAACACACCTCTTTTCTCAGTGGACATCTGGTCTGTGGCCTGCATCATGGCGGAGATGCTGCTAGGGAAGCCTCTGTTCAAAGGCATCGACCGTATCCTTCAGTCACTTTTCTAGAGATCCTTGAATCACATCAAAATCACAACTATAAGATGGAGACACCAGCTTTGAAAATCCTATGGCACCCCCCTACAGAGACACACCTGTAGTGCCTATCAATGCACATGTTTTGTCAGTAATGGTGATTCAGGGCACTGCTTATAGCCACAGATACTGCTCACTTCTAATGGACCTTTGACCCTTGACCTGAGGACACCAGACTTGGATCAGCTGACAGAGATCATGAAAATCACTGGGACTCCAACACAGGAGTTTATCATGAAGCTGCAGAACCAGGATGTAAGTCATAAACCCTGTGTAGGACTGCAGGAGAACTGTAGCTGAAGATAAGCGATAACAAGCATGTTTGTTTATTAACATTTAATAAAAAATGTTCTCTTAGCTAATAAATGCAGTATTTCTCCTATATACACAACCAGGTGCTCCCTTGCTCCAGTGTTACAGTGGTAACAGGAAGTGTGTGGAAACCTTCTGGTTACAGGTTTATGCTATAAACCAGTTGCATTTTTGCCCTGAATGCTTCCATTTAATTAGCAAATTAAAAGTATGCAGTAAAATAACACCAACTGAGAGCTCTGATGTTTTACCTTGGGTAAAGGGCAGATCTGACCTGTGTACTATAGTAAGTAAACACTGTTATCTTCCAGTTGAAGGACTTTGACCCCTACATATGTGTGCGAGGTTGTGTGTAGGCTGTGATGGCAACTCTCCGGCCAGAGGAAATGTTTAACGCACAGATACACTCCTTCGGCTCAGTTCTTCTCTGGGATTTTACTTTGCACTTTTATTGCTTGAATGGAATACCCTATTCTAGTGTACAGCTGTTTTTTTTACAGTAAATCAGTTGTGTGTAACTTTCAGCAAACCACTTCCCATATGATTAGAGAATTGTTTTTACTTACTAAACTTCATCTTGCCAACTAAAGCTGCATTTTTATCTCTCATCAGGCCAAAAACTATATCAAAAGATTGCCGAAAGTTCAGAAGAAAGACCTGCAGGTGCTCTTTGCAGATGCCAACCCAGATGGTATCTCAGTCACTTTATCTGCTTCGTGGTTCTCCCCTTAGTTGGTTGGAAAAAGAGAGTGGGGTGTTCTTGGGAACATCTGTCATTTGTTTCTTCCTTTTCAAGATGCTTGTGCCTAATATGGCTGCTGGTGCAAATGTGGGTGCAGGAACATTTAGGGAAACAGTTAAAATAAACAAAAAAAACTTGTATAAAGGTGAAACATACAGAATTGTGTAGCATATCAGCCACAGAAACACAAGAGTTGCCTCCTCAGTTTTGGAGTGTGTCTCAGAGGAGATGGTGACACTTTCTGTCCTCCTAGCCATCAGCCTCCTGGAATGCATGCTGGTGCTGGACCCTGAGAAGAGGGTGAGTGCAACCGAGGCTCTGGCGCTACCCTTCTTCACTGAGTTCCGGGAGCCCGAAGAGGAAACGGAGGGGCAGCCGTACGACCACTCGCTGGACAATGCTGACCTTACCCTGGAGCAGTGGAAACGTAAGGGGCCAGAGGTTTTAGAAACATCCTAAAGATCTGCGGGGTCCGTGTGGTGACAGCTAGGACAGCTCTGTGACGTGTTTCCCCTTTGCTATCTGACTTCAGGACACACCTTCACCGAGATCCTGAGCTTCCAGCCCACGGTGATGAACTCCAAGGAGACATCGCTATGAGTGGAAGCAACCGCTGTGCCTCCTCTTCCATACCAGCTACAGCTGTTTGCTCTACTACGTTGCTGAAGTGTGTGTTACAGTCTCTCACATTCAACCTGTGGTTGTGTTTGTAACTGCAGGGATGCTCTGGACATGTGTGTACGTTTGTATGTTGGCATGTACATCTGTGCTCTTCTATGGATTTTCCAGTCTTTTGTGTGTGTGTGTGTGTGTGTGTGTGTGTGTGTGTGTGTTCTTGTAGAGGGGTAAACCACTTTGATCTGTGTGTGTGTGTGCATCTGCATGTGTATCTATGTTTGTGTGAAAAACAGGCAAATATGTAGAACTTCCCATCTCTGAACCTACATTGGTTGTGTCGCTCTTTTGTGTCTCTGTGCACCTCACTTCCATCTGCTGGCAATTCCTGGTGTTACCATTGGTTTTCTAGCTCCTTCCCTTATGATGCTCAATTAGTGCTGAATTTTACATCTTCAACACATTTTGGTCACTTTTCTGCTACAGCACAATAATCTCTTTCAGTGGCTGCACCTCTGATCTCCTGAGTAAACTGGACAATAGGGGCTAAAAGATCAATATGTGTTATGAATGTTAATAGTGTAAAGCAGTTGTACTTTTCCAGTTTCCACCACCTGAATGCTTTCCAGATTTTTGCAGTATGCACTGGTGATTACATGATTACATTTCTAATATAAATATACAGCAAATAAAAAAAAATGGACTTTTTTAATAAGATTTTATATGTATATTTGAGGTGTTAGGGACCAAACTGTTTCATTTTTTATTTATGGTACTTTACATCTGGGTAGGTTGTTGCAACTGATAATGTTTCTTACTTGAATTTTCCTTGAAATGTCTAATGTTCACTTTGAGTGTAAGCAGTTTGCAGATAGAGTGTGTATTTGTGTGTGTGGTGTGTGTTTCCCCATGTTTGCTGAGTGCCTCTCCTGGTGTAGCTTTCAGCCCCTCTAACACAAACATATTCTGCCTTCCAGATTTTTACTGCTGCTTTTTACTCCTGGTATTTGACTCAGGTGGAAAAACACACCCATCTTCTCTATTAGGGAACACCATCTCATTCATAAAGCACATGGAAGTTTCTGGAAATTAAACATTTTGTATTTTAGAAAATTAAAATCTTTTCATTTGTAATAATGAGGCTCAAGGGATTTCTTTCTTTTGACATTATGCAATTACATATCAAACAGTTATGTGAATGTAGGAAAAATGTTTTTTCAGAAGCTTGTACTTGATTTTGTGTGTAACTTGGTTTTTTACACTTATGTGGCTAAATTGTATATTTTATATAGCTTCCTCAACATATCAATTCCTTGTTTATTTACAGTACATTATAGTAGACAGTTGTTTGAAAGGGAGGAAAGAAAATGTTATTTATACCCAATAATGTACAAGATCTGCACACAAAAATACCCACTAATGAGTTCACTAAGTGTATAATTATTAGGCAAGTGAAGTTTTACATGGTTTGCATTATTCAGAAATCCTCGGTGAACTGTTATATAGGTGTTCAGGGGTATTTAGTGATACTAAATCACTAAACTGTGGGTTTGGGAGTCCTGATTCACAGGGGAAACTGGGGGTTTGGGAGTGGGTTGGGAATACATTATTTGACCATTTAAAACCATGTAATACTGGTTCACACTTGTCAGGATTTATCATAATTCTGTTATACTGTTACACACTTAGACACCATGATACTTTACCTTAATATTAATAATACTTTGGCAAATATATCATTCTGTCCTTTCAAAAGAATTTGAGATCAACAAGATCTCATCATTAAGTTGTACCTAAAAGTCTAAAAGTGAAAATTTCAACTGTTTTGAATGGCAACTAATTTCTAATGACATCCAACCATATGCTGTTTAAAATTTAACTCCTGAATAGTGACAGGAATTGCATGAGGAGTTGTACTATACAAATTACCTTGAAGTGCATTTGTAAAAATGTCACTATAAAAATGAACAATTTGTAAAAAAAGGAAACCTGCCATTAATTTAATATCATGTACGTTCACAGGTAATGAGGGCCACTTCATCGCTGTCATCACACTTGTTGACTCCCCAGGGAGAGGATGGACACTGCCACAGTGTGGAGTCATGTGGGCGACATCTCACATAATCCAGCCAGTTTGGAGCTCCTTTCAGCCGAGATCCAGTACTAGAAACGGTCCCGCTCTTCCCGCAGTTGAGTTGTTGACATATTAGAGTCGCTGTGTTTTTGCCCATTTGATTGAAACAAACATTTCCCCAGGTACCATTGTAGTAAACCTCCAGCTGCCCAGAGCAGCCTTCAGCCAGCCTCAGATCCTTGTACTCTGGAAGAATAAGGGCAAATATGTCAGATGCATGAAAAATACAAATACAGCATTTAAGATTTACAAATGTGACATGGGAACTGCTCATACAGTAAATGGAAGGATTATGCATGCATATTGGTTACATTTTAATAAACCACAATCAAAAAAGTATGAAGGTAAACTCATTAAATACAAAATCTTAGCAAATGTATTTTTCTGTAAGGCTCAGGCCTGAAATAACTGTTCTATACAGAGCCTCTCTTCTTTTTTATACATAACACTTACCTACCTGAACATACAACTTGGACATCATCTCTGTGCTTACAGTCATGTTGTCCCCATTGTACTGAAGGACAGTCCCAGAGGGACATTTCATTGCCCTTACAGCCCATCTCATCCAGCCAGATTGGTCCAGTTCCTGAGCCTAAGAAGGTAGGCACTCTGTCACTTACAGCCGTCCCACACTGGAGCTGCCTGCATACCACTTGAGCATCCTTTAGGTCCCAGGAGTCATCACACACTGTCCCCCAGGAGTCCTGGTGGAAAACCTCCAGCCTCCCTGCACAACCGCCACCATCCCCCACCAGCCTCAGGGACCTGTGTTCTGGGAGAAGATACAGAGCGAAAGAGGGAACATATTTCTAGAAAATATTAATATTAAATAACAAGGATCATCCATCCATATCCATGCAATATTCATCATGAAGGTGCTGTGTACTCACTGGAGCACACTATGGCCACATGTGGCGTGGAGCCACAGCTGAGTGTGTGTGGAGCACTGCAGTTCCCCAGGTGAGACTCACTGCCAGAGCAATGATACCCTGTGAGACACACATCACTATCCCCTGTCCCAGACTGGGAATCACCATAGAGCCTCACTGCAGAGCCACAGCCCAGCTGTCTGCACACCACAAAGGCCTCCCTGAAGCTCCAGGAGTCCAGGAGAACTCTGATCCAGTTGCGCTGGTAGTAAACCTGCACTTGGCCCTCACAACCACTCTCTCCAGACAATCGAACCGTCCCATCAAGGGTGGAGAAAGACGATCCTGCAGAAACATCATCGCTTTTACAGGAAATCTCACATGAACAAAAGCTCAGTCTTTGTCCACTGCATTATTTTTACTTGAATTTTACCACCAGCTGAGCTCATGGGCACAAGAATGTTTTTATACAGACAGGTGATCGTGAGCCTCTCTCTCCTACAGGTACAGTGATGAGCACAGCAGTCCTTACCTTTACAGATGACTCCAGCATCGTGTCTGTGAGAACATGCAGCTCGGCTCCATGAAGAAACAGCGCACTGGGAGAGGTGCGTCTCCTTCCCCTGGCAGTCAAACACATCGGCCCAGATGGTGCCGCTCCCCTCTCCAAACCAGGCCATCCCTGGCACCGCCACGGCGCCCCCACAGCCCAGCTGCTGACATAGGACACTGGCTGCTCTCATGTCCCAGGATGGATTGCACATTGTGCCCCACTCACTGAGGTACTGTAGCTCCACCCTCCCAGAACAGAAGTCTGGGCCACCTGCCAGCCTGGCATTTGTGTACCCTGTATGGATTACAGAAAATTATACATAAGAAAAAAACTAATTTACACAAATCTAATCATTGGAATAAAGTTTTTGTTATTTTTTTGAAAAACAAAGCTGTCTCACTAATGAATTCAATGTTAATATAATTTACAAATACCCAACTTTAGAAGTCAAATATAAAAGTTGAAAAATATTTTTCACATATATAAGGGAATTACTTTGTTTTTAAATGTTGTGTTATATGAACAATATCAGTGAAATGCTTACAATGAACAATTATGTGTGCTAATGTGAGCTCAGACAATTTCACTTCATCTTGGCTGCTAACTTGACCCACCTCACATTTCTGAACTGACGGATCCTCATACCAATTGGTCAGGTCACAATCACTCACTTATTAACTTATTAACTAATTAACTAATTACAGTATCACTCATTGTTCCAGATCATTTTCCACTATATTTAAGCCACACTATTTTCTCCATTAATTTGTGAAGCCCCACTGTTATATCTGCTCTTTATCCAGATGACTTGTGTAATTAAACCCAAGTCTATGAGCAAGATCCTTTTCCCTTTGCTACTCAAGGTTGAATTACTGTTTCTCTTTTTCTCTTTTGGTATTTAAATTGATATTACAGCTTTCAATAAAGCCCATTTTCCTTTTTATTCGCTACTTTCTATGTTTCTCCAACTTGGGTGTAACCAATTGCCGCCTCACCCTATTGCCCTGACATCACCCGGCAATGGGGCCTCAGCATCAGGTCCCAGTAGACACTGGCTGATCTAGATTCACCCCCCCCCCCACAAAATCACAGTGTTGTCACCACTGTATCCAACCAATGGCAAAAACATAGTTTTCCAGCTTTCTGAAAGTGGACCTGTTAAATCCCCTGTTGCTGATAAATAATTTAGGGATGCACTTAGATCTACCTCTATGTCTCCTTCATGCATGCATGAGAAGTAATGTGTTAAGCAGTTTTATCTAAATATTTTTATCTAGCAACCCTCAGGTTAGAAGTCTAATATAACCACTTATAAATATGTACACCTGTACCACGGTTTCCGAGTACAATAGGTTCCTAGAAACTGCTTGAATACCACAAATTCAGATATTTGGAAGCCATTTCCAATGTTTCTTTTGAAGAGAAATATGTTTAGTTTTGGATTCATCTGAAAACCCCAAATAATTTCTCCAAAATATTTACAGAAATCTAAAATTCCTGTTTCAGTGTGACAAAGAACACATTACACACCAATTGTCTTATTTCCAAATAGTTAATGAGCTAATTAATATGCTTTTGTGTGTTTATATGCAGCTACTTTTAATTTAGTGCCATACATTACATTTTGTTCTTTATTGCTGGTAGTAATAACAATGGACATTTAATAATCAAATGTATGAAAAAATTTTTAAAAAGAAAAAAATAGAATATACCTTTCTGCAATGACTGTTGCTGTAATGAACGGTTACTGGGGGACTGACCCACTAAACAGAGGTAACCAAACTGATGAAGTACAAACTGTGTCTAAACCTAGGCCAAATGAGGCAAAGGCTGAGGACACAGATGCTGTGGCTCAGTATCACCACCTAGCATCACACTTGTACTCATGCCCATTTTCCCATTTTTCTCTGTTGTGGTTTGGCTTCACTCAGACAGAATTAGTTATTCTGAGAATCTCGACTTGGATGCATTGGTTGTATTTTGCATATTGGATGTATTTTTGTATACTAATAGGTACATCAGAAATTTGGAAACTGGGAGCTGAAGTAGAGGTATTTTAAAGAGTAGTTGCAACTTTACAAACATTATATTGTGAGAAGCTTACCAGAACACTGAAGTCCGACATTGTTATCATCTGAGCAAATCTTTTCCTTTGAGGGTGATTTTGGGCAGAAGGAAACATGTGACTCGTTCCCTCTACATTTATTCTCCTCTCTCCACAACTGGTGGACCCCCTTCCCAAACGCTGACCCTCCAAGCACCTTCACAGGGATCCCACAGCCCAACTGCCGACACACAACCTCTGCATCCTGCAGATCAAAGTCAGCATCGCATATTGTGTACCAAGTCTCTCTGTACTCCACCTCCACTCTCCCAGAACACAGATGTGGACCCTCAACCAGTCGGACTTCTCTGTGAGCTGCATTTCAGGACAGGGGTAAATTATGGTTAACCATCAGTAAATCTTGTTCAATATACTACAGCACATCAGAGGAATATTCAGTTAAGACCTAAGAATGATCATTTCTTTATCAGTGAAATATGAATCCAGTATTTTATAAAAGGTAATGTCATCAGTATATTTTCAGACTTTACACACTGCACAAATTTTATCTTATTAGTAAAACACACCTGAGGTTAAATATGTATAATAAAAAAACATGAGAGGCAACAAATGGAGGTAAACATGGATAATGAGACTTGCATATCCTACCTATGCAAATTGCGCTGGCATCTTCACTATGACCACAGCTGTGCACACCCCACCCTCCATGTCTACAGTCTTTCACTGTTGACTCTGATCCCATACAGGAAACTTTATCCATCCAGATGTTCCCTGTTCCTGGTCCAAAGTGAGCATGAAGTGGTGCCTCTACAGCATCTCCACATCCTAGCTGTCTACACACCACTGCAGCATCAGCCACATCCCAGCCATCATCGCATACAGTTCCCCACTGTCCTTCATGAAGAACTTCCACTCTTCCAGCACAGGGACTGTCACCATCCACCAGCCTCACATCCCTGTCTGAGAGAACAGCAAAGACACTTGGCTTGAAGACACAAGAAAATGTACTTTGAAAGATGATATAATCAACGGTCAAAGAGAAGGACATGTGCCCTATTTCACACTGATCATTGTGCTACACTTCCCTGCTTTGCAGAAGATTTGTGACTACTCATCAGATTATAATTTTTAAAACTTTATCTAACTTTACACATCTAAATTCTTGATCAAAACTGATCATCTGTAAGCCTGTCCGTCCATCTGTCTGACCATTTTCAAACCAGGTGATGGTTGCATTGGTAACAGGTTAGGCATGACAGGTTTCTGGGGCTTTGTGCCCCAGAAGGCTCCAGTTTCTTTTGGGGAATCTGTTCAGTTATGTTGAAATAGCTGTCCATCGTGGTAAATCTCTTCTTGTGCCAATTGCATTTAGTTAGTCAGATCCTGAGATCCTCTATTGGGGCAACTGTTCCCTCAACACCTGGAGTGACTGATCCACTCATGATCTCAGACTCATACCTCCCACTCAGCAGTAAATCATTTGAGTGTGTGTTTAAGGTTATGGGCATATGAAATAAAAAGGACAACATCATCCATAAAAAGCAGAGATTTCACTCCTAGTTCCACCAACAAAACAAAACCCTCTGAACAAAACAAAACCCTCTGAACCTCGGCCATGTATTGATATCCTGTCCATAGCCGAGGGTCTGTAGCCGAGCTCCGATCGCCCTGACTGCTGCTGTTGTTATGATCCATGGCTTTTCCCTTCGCTGCCTCACCTTGCTCATGTGGAGGTGGAGTGTGACAATATCTACAGTACACAGAAGTTCTGAAACCTTGGCACAGCAGCCCACTTGTGCTCTCAACAAAGCTTCTTCTGCGAGGGACTTTAACTAAGTATGACCGTATAAATTTAAAAAATCACTCTCACTTTCCTGGTTTGCAAATTTGCAGACTTCTGTACTGGTGCCAACAGTGCGTTCTATTCCCATTACTGTACATACAACTTCCAAGGAAATATGTTTATACAAATTCATCAGAAAACACAAAGATTGGTTATTAGAACTGTTGTGCTTTGCTACATTTCTTAAGAATTACAGAACATATCTTAAAAACATAGACAGATAGACACACTCAGAACTACACCACTAAAAACACCCAGGCTTTGACACAGTTTGACAGCTTAGGGTCATAGTCCAGTGTACAGGTTTAAGTTGGCAAGTCCAGTCTTATTTGAGTTTTATTGTCCCATTTAACCATGTAATGTTTGCTTAACTGCTTTTAAATAACTTTTCAGAGGGCCTAAAAAATACTGTACTTAAACACAGAAATAACTTTCATAACAAGACTGACCAGAGTCACAAAATACTGACACATACAGTATAACTTCATTCCATTCCACCACTTATAAATACAATGGAGGTGAGATTTGCTGACTGTGACTGTTGATATGTTTTATGTCTTGAGTTATGGCTGGTTGAACTTTCTAGTAATACAGATTTGGGAACATGACTAGCTTTTATTGTATTACCAACATCAGGCTAATATCTACAAAGGTACCGACATGAGCATCTTTAAACTGCTAGGAGCTTTATAGCAGAGGTAAAAAACGGTACTTACTGGCTATGGTGACCAGGAGCAGGGATGAGAGCGACAGGATAAACAGGTAGCTCTCCATCTTCATCAGGACAAACCAGGTATTCAGAGCAAAGCTGGACCCCAACCTTCACCTCTGAGTCCTCAGGTTGAGCGAGTGCATTTGTACCTTCCTGGCCCCCCAATGCAGAACACACCCCCTGCTCTCCCTGCCACCAATCACATTCAGCATCATCTTATCAAAAGAATACAGGGAAACACCAAAAGACGGTAATCACCAACCAGAGGAGCCTGTGTGTATTTTCTCCATATTTACAGACACAGCAGCCCTGAGCTCCAGCTCAACTCTTTCATCCAGCAGAATGAAGCAAGAAGACCTCTCATTATAGATACATTACAACTGTGTTAATCCATCATTCTGATAAATGAAAAAAGAGCTACTGCCAATGTTTCTCTGTTTTACAAAATGTATTTCCAGGTGACCTTTAATGAAGTCTCCATGTCACAGAAAGCCTACCATTCACACTTATTTTATACAAGCTGCTCAAAAAACTCCATGTTAACAGTAGTTGGGTAGATGAGGGACATTTTTTCACAGAAGTAAAGACCGCAATGACAAAATAAGTATAGACAGGTGTTTTAATAAGAGAATGAGGCTTTGGTGGTGTTGGTGAAAACCCAGAACTTGTTAGTGAATTGCTAGCTTTTTTCTATAAAAGATGAGAGAAAATCATCAGTATTGAGGAAGGAAGAAGGGATAGAAGGACAATGGGTGATGAAAAACATGCGGTGATTATTACCTACGGAAAGTAAACTGTCAAGTCTGCGAGTCTTTGATTTTTGCTATTTCTGTTATGCAGCACAGAGTTTGGCTCTGTTGGTTTCTGAAAACCATGGGCTGGAGGTGAAATGTGCTGAGGTGGAGGTTAGAAGAAAAAGAGTCAATAAAGGGAGGTGGGGTTGAGAGGGAGGCGTTGGAGGGATCATCAGTGGACAGCTGAGAATTTTGCAGTAGGTGGTAGGGAGGTTGGTAGAGCAGAGGAAACAGGAGGTCAGGAGAGATTGTTTTAGAATATGGGAGGGTGCAGAGGTGGAAGGAGGGATGTAGTAGTGATGGAAGACTGAAAGGAGATTAAAAAAATGTTCAGAAAACATGATGTGGACTGTAACTGAGGCCTGGGAAGAAAGCAAGGAAGGTCAAGATGACTGCTGCTACTGTGAGGACTGGAACATAGAGCTGCATGACCAGAGAGGTCATAGGGTTGTAGGAATAAGAGAAGGCTAGCGGCATGAATGTCCTCAACATGCAGGTAGAAGTCACCCAGGAGGATGAGGAGTGCTGTTTAATTGGAGGAAATTCAAAAAAATTTCAAGGGCATCCAGGAAGCAGCCAGGTGAACCAGGAAGTCAGTAGAGCTGTCACTGAGGACATTCAGAGTAATAATAGACATTAAAACAAAGACAGACCAGGATGGTGAAGAGAACCAAACAAACCATCTGTAGAGTGGATAAATGGAGGGGTTAAAGTCAGACGAGAGTGATTTTGAGGCTGGCACGAGTGGATCGGCAACCCACCTTAAAATTAGGCACCAAGAAGGGATCAAGCCAGGAGGAGGGAATTTATCAAAAGAAAGTGTGGTTTTGAGGGACAAAGCTATGAAGTGCTTCAGGTCTTCGAGCAGACTGTCACTGTTTCCTCAAGATCATGTACTCTATATTTATCTCTGGGTGAAACCAGCTGTATGTTTGATGGCTCGGACACAGGGGCACCCTCATTTCACAGGTATGAATTTCCTTGGTGAGAAATCACAAGAAACATCTGAGGACTCACTTAAACTTTCCAGTTTTTGTATAGAGGACTGATGCTATTCTGATAGACTGTGCCTCCAGTTTTTTGGCCCGAAAAAAGTGGAATATTCTTGACTGATCAAGTCAAACATGAATCCTACTGATCATAACTTCACTAACTGATGTGTTGGAGAAAAGACCAAAAACAAACATTGTTACTGTCCAGATACTTTGACTGCTTTCATAACCCCTTGGAGACACAGATGTTTGTGGGTTCAAGCGCAGTTTGTTTACAAGTGCAAAGTACAGAAGGTGATCAGTGCAGATTCTGTGCTGTGGAGATATGAAGACCTGAGAGCAAAGAAACAAAGTGACCTGGAAGACACCAGAGGGGCTTAGGGACCATGGCAATTGCACAGAAGGCAAATGATAATTAAACATGTAGACACAAGAAGCAGGCACTTTTATCACTAGAAACGCACAAATGATACCTGTAGAATAGCATAACTGAAACAGTACAATGGCATGTGTTTTTGAAGATAGTAGATCCAAGCGGTGATTCAAAATGCTTCAAAACCTTTCTGAAATTGCTGTGTTGAAATAGTAGTCAAGCCACGTGATTCCGGCAAATGAAGCTTTGTTACATCATCCTGTTTCAAAACACTTTTACTTTTTGGTGTTCTGTCTGTTGGGGGTGAACTGCAGCATGACCCTGGGTCAAACAACTGATCTCAAATCAGTTGTCATACTGAACCCTGTATGGCCAAAAGTATGTGGACACTACAGTATCACACCCATTCCAAACCCATGGGCATTAATATGCTTCTATAACAGCCTCCATTCTTCTGGGAAGGCTTTGCACCAGATTTTGGGAATTTGTGCATATTCAGCAACAACAGCCTCAGTGAGACTAAGCCTTAATGATGGGTGAGAATGCCTGGCTCACAAAAATGATAAAGTGTTATTTACAGCATCTACAGTATATGAAGACATACATATTCAACATGAATTTATTTGTTTAATTCAGGAACTGTAGGCTGCCGATCCCCCCAGTAGATGTCTGTCCTCTAGATCGAACATCTTCTTTTTCATAATTTTTTTTTTACTTTTCCCCACATATACAGTAATTTTTTTAGCCTAGCCATGTACTCAACCTTGAAATAAGATTTTTCTATGTAAAAACATCTTAAATCGTAGTTTTTTTTTTCCGAAAAAAATTTGCGCTAGAATGTTTTCCAGGTGAACTGTGTATAAAAAATAGTGTAATCTATAATGTATTGTTAGCTTGAAACACATTACATGTCTTGCTTGTACTGTCCCTGCTGGGTGTCTTGGGTAATTCAGAAAAAAACAAATTTTTGGTACAAAAAAAAGAGAGATGTTCTTTTGGGAGGAAGTAAATAATGCAAGAGGTACAGGTAGTAAGGTGTTATCTGCCCCAGGGCTGAATGGGGTCTCCTACTAGGTATGTAAATGTGCACCTGATGTCCTTAGGTTTTTATGGAGGTTCTTTAGAGTAATGTGAAGGAAGCAGGCTATTTTGAGGTCCTGGCATAGGGCAGGAGGGATATTTATATTAAAAGAGAATGAGTCTGTAGAGATAGGGCACTTTAGGTCAATATGTTTGTTAAACATGGAAGGTAAGATTTTCTTTAGGGTAGTAGCACAGAGGTTGTCAGATTATCTGGAGAAAAACAGACTAATTGATATGATGATCCAGAAGGCAGGAATCCCAGGTTTCTCAGGATGTTTCGAGCACACTAATGCAATTTGCCATCAGATTCAAGAAGCTAAGTGTGAGAAAAGGGGCTTGCATGTGGTGTTTCTAGATCTGGCAAATGCCTTTGACTCTGTGCCACATAGTCTTACCTGGAGCATGTTTGACTTTTTTAGAGGCTCAGGCCAGATAGCTAGCTTAATGAAAAGATATTTTCGGGATGTTAGGATTATGCAACAGCCTGGCAGAAGCTGGAAAAAGAGATTATGGCAGGCTACACCATCTTTCCACTAGCATTCACTATAGCAATGGAAATAGTAATTAGGGTTCCACGTTGGGTGGTACGTGGAGAGAGACGGCCAGATGGGCTCTGTCTTCCTCCAATTAGGGCAAACATAGAAGCTGTTTGTAATGAGGTGAAGACCCAACAGGAACCTAGTCGCCTCTCTGTTCCAGGTCCAGGACTGACTGGGATAGAGAACACAGCAGAGGACTATGATGATGCTGTGGGTGTAAAACAGAGTCTTCAGGTGTTACCAGGTGAGTTGATATTTACACTTAAGTGATGGAGCAGAAAATGCTTTTACTCACCACCATGCTCCCATCAGACCCTCTTGTGTAATTCTGCTTTTCTCAGTCTTCAACTTAGCTGCATGTGGATCTGCTCCCCTGCTATGTGTTACAATTTCCTCGTTCTGTGTGTGTTTTTGTGTTCCTCTGTCCCTCATTCTGTCTACATGTGAGCCATAACTGGGCAGTGACCATTACATTTACTCCACTTCTTGATAAAAGTGAGAGTACTTTTAGCTGAGTGCTGGGTTTAGCTACCGTTCCCACCTCTGCTGTGTACAAGGATGTGTGTGACTGTCTCCTGCTGTGTTCCTGTAGGGCAGAGAGTGCTGTCTACCCTGCCTCCTGCTGTTGACCACAGTGACTATGATGACATGGGTGTCAGAGGATCTTCTGTAGTTCAAGAATCTCCATGTGACTGAAAGTCCAGTCTGAGTCTGAAGATGTACCTGCTTTAAACTTTGGAGAAACAATCTCATTCAGATGTGATGCCTAAAGAGGTGCAGCATAACCGGCCCATGTGTATGCAGGTGCTGCCAAACACAGCACAGGTGGTCCTGGGACAAGGGTACACTTTCATCTTCTAATATGTCTTTGGCCCAAAAACCAAGGCAGATGAAGTTTATGTCTCTTGTGTGAACCCGCTGGTGTTCCTGTTGAATGGGCACAACATCACAATCTTCACATATGGAAAAATGGGGTTGGGAAAGACTTTCACCATTGGAGGGGGTCACATTAGTGAGGACCAAATGTAATAAACAATACTGGTTTTATAAATGTTCACTGGTTTAAGACTAGTTTGTTGCTTGGATTATGAAAATTTCTTGCTGGTTTGAAGCTGTTATAGTCATTTAGCATAATGTGGCAACGTTTAGATGAAATGAGGAGAGTTTTACCTGAACCCTATGCTGTTGTGCATTTGTTCATATGTTTGAGAAGAACCCAAACTTTACTGGCACTGCTATCTTTCACTGAATTTCTCTGAAAGTTTCTCCTCCAGAAGACAGAGGGATAATCCCTCATGCAGTCAAGGACATCTTCCAAAACATTGCTGAAAAGCACTGCTCTGACTTCAAGTCGAAGGCCTCCTATATTTAAGTATATAAAGAGAAGCTGAGGGACCTTTTAAACCTGAAGAGCATCCATATATGAGAAGACAATAAGGCCAATACTGGTAGAAAGAGCAGGTATTTGGTGCAAAGTTATGAAAATTGTCACAAGTGTTTTGCTCCAGTAGACAGAGCTGATGAACTGGAAGATGTTTCTTGAAAGTGAACACTCATCTGACCTTATGTGAACATGTCTGTGACATGTGTTGGAATGGCAGTGGTGTTAAATCAATCTATGTTTGAGCCACAGTAAGAAAGATGGTTTGGAACAGTTCAGTCAGCAGCTTTTCCACTCATAGAAAGGCAGTTTGAGAGTAGAAGGTAAAGGTATCAAAATGGAAAAGCTTAGTCTGTTCTGAAAATGCCCTCTCTATGTGTGCCAGTGCTGGTGGGGGTATGTGAGAGCACCATGGAGTCAGCAGATGAGCTGCTCACTATGCTAGAAGCGGGTAGCATGGCACACCATGTAGCCACCACCCAGGTAAATGAGACCTCTAGATCCCACAAAATTTTCACTGTGGCCTTCACACAACATTACTCCGAGGCCAATCTCACAGTCTTGTCCAAGTTCTATGTGGTGGACCTGGCAGGGTTGGAGCAAAGGCCAGCTCGTCAAGGAGTCAGCACAAATCAAGAGCAGGCTGCTGGCTCTGAACAACATGCTCTGTGCCCTGAGTCAGCTGCACAGATGTGGGCAGTATGTGCCGTATTGCAGCTCCAAGATTACCTGCCTGCTGAGGGACTCGCTGGGGGGCAACTCCAAGACCTTGATGATAACCTGCATCAGCAGCCTTCATGAGATACTCAGGTCACTGCAGTTCATCAGCTGCATCCGTGCCATCCACAACCAGCCGGTAGTGAACTGGGACAAAGGCATGGAGTGAGTGGGAGAACTGGAGCTGGAGGAATGCGCTCGGCAGGAATCCCTTTAGAACCAAGAAGTTGGCAGCCAGGTCCCCCGAGATGAGTGTGAGTAAATCCAAGCTAAAGATCGAGCCCTGGAGGAGAAGGTGTCCAGACAACAGCAGAAGCTCTTCCAGTTCTGTAACTTCATGGAGCATGTCGCTCACCTCCTAATGGTGCTCTGTGCCTCATTTAACCCTCCTTTCAGCATGACTCATAACCTCCATGTACTGGTATTGCAGGATGCAAATACAGCAGTGCTTAACCAGAAATCCATCTGCAAGTTGTTGCAAAGTGAAAGGTTCAGAGGAGGATTCCCATGACATTTAAAGCATTTTATCTATGTTTAGTTATTTTTTCCTAAGGAAAACAAAGGTAAAAAAGAACTAGGAAGATGTGCATAGTAACGCTGCTTCTCTTTAGGATTTTCCTTGTTCCTCTATTAAACGTGATGCTGGAAAGCTCAGCACACACTGCCGCAAAAGAATAAGCATTCCTTGTCTCTCCTATATGAAGCTTCTCTTTTTCCATTAGAAATTGTGATTTCTTTGGTCTGCTGTCCAGAGGAAGTCTATGGATGATGAGCACCACAAAAAAGGTAAACCACTTGTCATTAAACAGAAAAAAAATCACAAATCATGAAACTAAAGGACAAAAAATAGATAGAAAGAATGAAAAATATTTCCTTCACAAATTAACTTTTTATCTCACCCACATTTCTCTGTGCATCCAAAGCCACAGTCTTATACAGGTGCTGGTCATAAAATTAGAATATCATGACAAAGTTGATTTATTTCAGTAATTCCATTCAAAAAGTGAAACTTGTATATTAGATTCATTCATTACACACAGACTGATCTATTTCAAATGTTTATTTCTTTTCATTTTGATGATTATAACTGACAACTAATGAAAGTCCCAAATTCAGTATCTCGGAAAATTAGAATATCAATTAAGACCAATGCAAAAAAAGGATTTTTAGAAATGTTGGCCAACTGAAAGGTATGAACATGAAAAGTATGAGCATGTACAGCACTCAATATTTAGTTGTGGCTCCTTTGGCCTGGATTACTGCAGCAATACGGCGTGGCATGGAGTCGATCAGTCTGTGGCACTGCTCAGGTGTTATGGGAGCCCATGTTGCTCTGATAGTGGCCTTCAACTCTTCTGAATTGTTGGGTCTGGCGTATTACATCTTCCTCTTCGCAATGTGGTAGAAAAAAGTATACAAGCAATAGAGATAACCACACCCTGGAGAGGATTGTGAAACAAAACCCATTCAAAACTGTGGGGGAGATTCACAAAGAGTGGACTGCAGCTGGAGTCAGTGCTTCAAGAACCACCACGCACAGACGTATGCAAGACATGGGTTTCAGCTGTCTCATTCCTTGTGTCAAGCCACTCTTGAACAAGAGAAAGCGTCAGAAGCGTCTCGCAACGAAAAGGACTGGACTGCTGCTGAGTGGTCAAAAGTTATATTCTCTGATGAAAGTAAATTTTGCATTTCCTTTGGAAATCTGTGGATTCTGTGCCTCTCCTCTCTTCCTCCAGACTCTGGGACCTTGATTTCCAAAGGAAATGCAAAATTTACTTTTCTACCCCAAACCTATCAACACCATAGTGATAAATAACTTCATCGATCTTCTCTAACTTAGCCTCTGCATTCCCTTTTACTCGCTCTAAAACTCCTAACAAATCCTCATTAACTATCTGCCACATCATCTCACTGTCTCATCTGCCCTAGGTCACCTAACTCTAGGTTTCAACTGACAGCTCTTTTCCTTGTCCATCTGGGCCTGACCTACCTCTCCCTCTCCAGTGCTTGTCCCTTCTTCCTCAGTCATCAGGGTACTCTTGATATCTTGCAAGCTGTGGCTTTCTACCGGTCTCTGGTCTTCAGTCGACTTACTACTTGACTGACTTCTTAAAAAGTATTGTTCAATGCAATCACCCCCCCCCCCCCGCACTCCTTCATGAAAGCACTTTTTCTTACCTTTCTTTCTTAAGGCTCTGAGTTATAGTTATCCTCTGCCACCCACAGCAACAAACCTGCAGCTTTTCTACCCTCCTGTACCCCTCTGACCCCCCTTAACATACCAGCCCCACTTGTCATCGCTTCCATTCCAGGGTCTGTAACCATATGATCTGCCTGCAAGTCTTCTTCCACCCCTGCTCTCGCAGACTCAAAGGGTATCCATCTATTAATCATATTAGTAACTTATGTTGGGTGCAGCATGACTGTATACAGTCTGTGCTCCTGGTGCCATGAAGTGCTAACCCATGCCAACCCCGGTGGGGTCTATTCACTCTAGTCAGCTGTCTTTCTACGCTGTCACCAGGAGTTTCCCTAGTTGTCAGCTGCCCTATTTACAGCAGTCACTAGCCAGACTAGTTACAAGATTTATATCAAACACGTAATGCTAACAAAAGAACTCACACTTTAAAGAGGATCCCACTACTGACCTAACCTTCACCCTAAGCCTTGTACTAACCCTCCACCACCACAGTAGCTCCACAGTTAACCCACAGCAAGCCCATCTAGTTAGTATGCAATGGTTTGTATCTCCCTAAAACTGACTCTAGCGAACTACAAATACAAACCTGGCATAGTGAATTGGTGGTACAGTACCTCATCAGGGTTGTCAAGTGGACACCTTCCTTTGTCAGTGTCACTGACTTCCATCTACACTGGTCCTTTTCCTCCATATCCAAAGACTTTCTTGCTCAGTAGCCTCTGTCATCTGCCTCACCACCAGCCACAAGCTCTGTCCTTGGATACAGAGTTCGTGAAACAGCACAGTTGTTGACCGGGCTATAAAACGGTGACACCCCACTTCTACCAGTCTCATTCTTGCACTCCAACCCTGCCCCTCTACCTTCATTGCCAGCTCACTGTACCTGAGTTTCTTCCTCTGATGTGCATCATCAACTTGACCCTCCCACGGGACCATTTGCTGTATAAAATACCTGCCAGCTTACTGACCACAGTACCACATCAGGTCTCAAGGTTGTATTAACTATTTCCTGATGAACTGCTAATTTTCCTATCACTAATATTCCTCGACCTGGATCTCCCGGTCTCTGATTCCCCTTAACTGCCCTATCTCCTTTCTACCTAAACATCTCCTAGTCCCCTCCCCTTCCCTAACAAACTTCCAGCCTCACAACCTGACCTTACCTGCACCCTCCACCTCTTAATGGCCACAGCCAGACATTTCAACACCTGATTATGCCTCCATATATACCTACCCAACGACAAGCTAACTTTGCCACCTGCCATTACATGTTTTACTGTCCCTACATCCAAACACAGAGTACAGGCTAGGTCCTCACCAACCCATTGCTTCAGGTTCTGTGGTGATGGTAACCCATAATAGACAGCTCCTAGCATGATCCTTATCCGATTTGCATCCATGCTTCACAGCTCCCTCCAACTCAGCTTCCTCTTCTCAACTCCCTCCCAATTCACCCACTGTCCCTGCTTTCCTTGTGAGACTGCCCCAACACACCTCTATGTTTCTTCCCAATGACACACCTGCTCTATGACCAACCTCCTTCTTTCTACAGAGCCTGCCTTACTCCACATCAGGTCTCCTGTCTGCAAACCTAGTCCTCCTCTATCTTGTTGGACCCTCCCCACCACCTCTACCTGCCTCAAATCTGCCTTGGCTTCCTGTACTGCCTGCCTCACATCCCACCTTCTACTTGTCACTATCCTGGTACTAGCCCCCTTACAACCTTATCCCTGCTACCTGACAGCTGTGATCCAAATTAGCTATGTTTTTGAAAAAATATGCAAAAATAAACTGGTACCAAAGTTAGTTACAACTCTGCAGGTCTCATATCAGCTCTTACCTGTTCAAAATATATCATTTTCAAATTTCCAGATTGTTTGAATTATATAATTTTCAAATTTCCATTCTTTGTTTGAATCATCTAATAAAAATCTTTTTTTTTATCATTTTTCTACAAAGATCTAAAAGCTCTTATTGAAATTTGAGCTAAAAATAAGCATTGCAATAATTAAAAAAATCAAAATAAAAATATAAAAATAAAACAATAATTTCACATTTTAATTTGAAACAAAGAGTTTATTGGTGGTTCAGAGCTAATCTAATAACAAGATTGATATTTCTGCCTGTCACAACTATTTAAGTGTCAAACTGGAAATGTTGTAGTCAAAAATCAAAAATGAAAAATAATATGGCATAAAATAGTACAGTACTTTTTATTAGCATAGCTGAACTAATTTACATCAGTTCACAAATATGGGATTTATATTGCATCCTCTAAACCTTTTTAAGCCCTGACCCACCATGTGAGAGGACTACTGTAGCTGAAGTAAAACACAATATTTACTGACTGTGGTGACCAGGAGCAGGGATGAGAGCAACAAGAAGAACAGGGAGCTCTCCATCTTCATCGGGACAATACAACTGTCCTGAAAGCAAAGCTGAGATACCAGCCTTCACCTCTGAACCCTAGGACTGAGCAAGTGCCTTTGTACCCTCTTGGCCCCCCATGTAGAACACACCCCCTACCTCCCACCACCACCAATCACACTCAGCATATCAGAGGAATACAGGAAAACATCACACAACTGCAAACACCAACCAAAGGATCCTGAATGTATTTTCTCCATATTTACAGACACAGCAGCACTGAGGTCCAACTTGACTCCTCCTTCCAGCTGTAAACCAGTCAGAAATGCACTGCCCCCCAGGCTAAGATGTGGCTCTTCAGTAAGGGGCTTAATAATAGCAAACTTTAAAACTCTTGCTAATAGACATCATAACGCAGTCAGCAGGGTGGAAACATAGAGACATGTAAAACTGCAGGTGGTTTGCAGTGAATCTGATGCCATTTTATCAGCAGTGTTTCTGACAATGAGCATTACTCCAAGCAGGTAATTTTTGACTTTGACTTGAATTCAACACTTGAGCAGTACAACAGCTCTCATTTAAAACTGATGCAGAAGAGGGATGAATAAAAGTCTCCTCAAAGGATGATGTTGCTGAATTTAACTACTAATTTTGCCTGAAATTCACTCAAATTTATAATCCAGACTGAGTAAATAAGAAATAAAATTTTTGAAATACAAATTTGACTCATTGGGAGGTCTGGATTAGAAGCACATTTGACAGCTAGATAGATAGATAGATAGATAGACAGATAGATAGTGTGAGAGAAATGTATAACAGTTATGCTTTTAAAGTTAAACATTTACTGCATGTTTTGTACTAGTACTATGGTAGAGGCATTAATGAATAGCGGAATGAATATTTTATTATGACTATGTTGTTTAAAGATATTATGCTGTAACTCTTGTATCCTGTAACCTGTGAGCTGAACAAGGTACAGGTGGGAAATTGTTCTAGGATGTAATCACTGCCCAGCTGCAAGGTTGGCTGAAGTCTGTGCCCTTCTTTATTAACGTGGGACTCGCTCAACTGAGACCCCCTAAATCATAAGTTACTCCACCGCATCTAAGAAGGCAGTAGCTCATCACAACAACGTCCAAGGCCACACTCACAAAGAGATATAGTGTAAAACTACTGAAGAGGCGTGAATACCTTGCGAACTGCTGTATAAATAACTCCTGTATCCTTTGTTCGGGGAGACTCTTTTTGAAGGGGCTCTCCCATACTGGTGTGTATTTCTATAGAAAATAAAGTGTAACTCTCTCTACACCCAAACTGTTACTTTATTTTTTCTTTCACAGATTTTGGGGGCTCGTCTGGGATGGCAAACTTCTGCTGAGGCAACCCACGACCGTGTGGATCCCGAAGAAGGGGGGCAATCATCCTAGGCGATCCGCTGGTGACCGAGCCTGATAAACTTTAGGGCTGGCCCATCCCGCGGTGTGGACTGTCCTCGGACAGAATACGTCATCAGCAGAAATTGAACGGTAAGACAGAATTGCTTCCATTTATAAGAAAAAGTTCTGTCAAGACCAAATAGAAAGGGTCTATAAAGAGTTACACCGAGAGTTGGTGGGTCCAAGCCAGTAGGTCCGGGTGGGTCCCGACCTAAGAAAAGAGAAAGGTTTGCGACTTTCCACTGCACAGCAGTTCCGAGTTGGTGGGTCCAACTCTGACTTGGTGGGTCCAAGTCTGTGTGTAGCGCGCTGGGGTGGTTTTACCCTCATGTGTCGAAGTACTTCATTGTCTTTGTTGTTTTCTGTATGTTTTTGTGTGTGGAGTATTGCCTATGAAATATCTAATGGCATTATTATTATTGTCATTAAATAAATAAATAAATAAAAGTAAAGGGGTTGAAAACAGCATCCTGAAACTGTAGCTGTGCACAAGTGCATATAAATGTTAGAAAGGTATTTATCAAAATTAAGAACAGTACCGATACGGTCATTGGAAAGTAATGTCTGTCTTTTTCACATCAAAGATCTCACTTAAATTTGCGTGAAGGGTGTACTTATTTAAATTATTGAGTTTAAAATTATTAAACAGTAAAGTGTTTGGTGCAGGTTTGATGTGGAAAAGAAAAGCACAATGGGGCGGGGTGATAGTATTCACAATCTTGTACCAGATCCCGCCTACGATCCGAATGGTGAAACTGAATTTGAGAAACGGATGAGAGAACATGAAGATGGTAAATCCTTAGGGTCGAGTGGACTGAAGAAAAGTTGCAGAGAGAATGTAGAGAGTGAGACAGGAATGCCGTTTAAAAAAGAATGCAGAAAGTGGTATAAAATGATGCGTGGGTTATGGCCAAAAGAGGGCTCATTAGATCCAGCAGTGTTGCAGAAAACTAAAGAAATATTATGGCAAAATGTAGATGTAGAAGGAAAAAGCTGTATTTGGATAAGTTTAGAGATTGGGAAGGAGTTGTAAAAAAGAAAGCCTTAGAGGTAGCGCAGAAGCGTGTAACTGACTTCACCATCAAGTTAAAAGCAGAAAAAGGAAAGAGTGAAGGTCAAGCTGCTGTTCTGACAATGTCTGCACAAGTGCTTTCCACAGAAGCACCCCGCAGAAAGAAGAAAGAAGAGATGCCATTGTACCCCAGGTTCGAGACTCCGCCTCCATACAATCCAGATGGAAATGCAGTGGGAGGTGCTGAAGGCAGTGCCAGTGCCCCCAGCACCGAGTCAGAGGATGAGATAAAGGAGGAGCCACAGCCTCAACCTCTGTCACCTAGACACACACGCAGTGGGACACGCCTAGACAGCCTAAGTCAAGCTCCGGTAGGTGCATTTCCCCTTGTCCAGATGCCTGACCCCCGAGGACCTGATGATCAAGGCAATCCTCAAGTGGTACTAGTCCAGCGAAACTGGGACATCCAAGAACTTTTAGATGTGGCTAACAGCCTCCCTGACCCGAGGGAGGTAGGGGGAACCAGGTTCCGGGCTGCTGTGAAAGATTTAGATGACATTTATCAACCCAGTGGAGGTGAGTGGACACAAGTGTTCCGCCGTTGCCTGAAAGGTGACTGGAATGCAGTGAAACAAGGATGGAACGGGCAAAACCGTGATGATGCTAACTTTGCAGGGGAATGGCAAACCCTAAAAGATAAAATAGAAGAGAAATACAAACGTCGTCCAGACTGGTCTAAGATTCAGAGAGAAAAGCAGAAAGATGGTGAGAGTGTCACCGAATGGGAACACCAACTGATGGACCTGATGTCTGACTATTCCGGTATTGAGGATAGTGGGCAGAGGAAGCGTGCAATGCTGTCGTTATTTGTTGCAGGCCTAAGTCCCGAGATCCAAAAGTCAGTAAAGGCCACGTGCATTGGATGGAGTCAGTCTGACATGAATGAGCTGCGATGTCACGCCATCCATGCTGAAAACAACCACAGAGATGAAAAGGAGAAGAAGGCAAACAATATGGCTGTCCAATATGCCTACTATTGTGACCGAGGTGAACACTGTGGCAACAGTGATTCCCAGGGCAGGGGACGCAGCAGAGGGCGTGGACATGGCAGAGGCAAAGGAAAAGGAAGTGATTTATCCTGCCCAGGAGGGGGTGAAAGAAACAACTGTTGTTTCAACTGTGGCAAAGAAGGCCATTGGCGATATAACTGCCCTGAACCGCCCAAAGATAGTCGAAAGGGAGATTGGCCAGCCAGCCCTCCTGAAGATGTCGCCGCCTACCCAAACGCCTAGAGGTACGAGGGGGGGGCAATGGAGGAAACAGGGGTCAGTACGTTGCCCTAACCTGGTGCCCTGCCACAGACCCCATGTTGACGCTCTCTGTTAATCATCGTAAGGTGTCATTTTTGGTAGACACAGGGGCTACACGGTCCACCTTGAGAGCAACAGAGGCACCAGGGACCCCCACCAATGGACAATTTGTGAGGGTCATTGGAGCTGCAGGCCTTACACAGTTCCTGGCAGAGACGCAGCCTCTTACTGTGAATACTACTGAAGATAACTGCCAGCCCACTTGCCATAAATTCCTGTTGAGTGACCACTGCCCTGTGAATCTCATGGGATGAGATTTACTATCCAAACTGGGTGCCACGATCCGAGTCACCAAGACGGGAACCACGTTAACAGCCCCAACTTTGGGACTGTTTCACCTGTCAGTAAAAAATGCTTCATATTGTGCATGGACTTTAGATGATAACACCTTATATCGTGATACAATTCCACTCTCTCAAGATCAACCTGACTGTTTGCACTGTACAGCATGATTCTTTGCAGAAGGCCAAGACGACGATGAGGAATGGAAGAAGGACTTTGTTGCTGCAAGTCCTCCGGGTGAAGAGGTCCTGGTCAACAACTTGTACCACAGTGACCAGCTGATGGCTGCATCAGTCATTCTGTCAGAGGAACAACAAGAGTGGTACAAAGGGGGGTCAGTTCCGCATCTGTCGCTGGGAAAAACCAGTCCAGTATCATGGCAAGAGTTAGGTCCATGGGTAGAGCAATGTGAGAGTAGAGATGATTGGATTCAGGTAGATAAAGCAAGATGGATTTTGCGAGATAGAGAAGTGCATAAATTTGCTGTTAACCAGCGTATACAAGTACAAAGACGGATTGTAGAAGCAGGTGTAGGGGTACCTAGATCTGGGAAGACAAAGAAGTGACAGAACCACCTTGGTTGCAGGAAGTCCCTGAATGTTTGTGGGCAACAGGGAAAAATGATTTTGGGAGAATAAAAACAGCACAACCCCTAGTGGTTATACCTAAATCAGACTATAGACCTCATCAAGCACAATATCCGTTACCTAAAGAAGCTGAAGAGGGTATTGGAATAGTGCATGAGGACTTAGTTGCAAGAGGGGCAGTCATACCAATAGATTATTCACCTGTTAATTCACCAATTTTGCCAGTTAAGAAAGCAGACGGGTCTTGGCGATTCATGCAGGACCTAAGGGGGGCTAATGCAGCTATACACCCCCGCGCTCCCATTGTGCCGAACCCTGCTACCATTTTATCATCAATACCTCCAGATGCAAAATGGTTTTCAGTAGTTGATCTTGCTAATGCATTTTTCTCTATTCCAGTACACCCAGACTCGCAGTACTGATTTGCCTATACGTTTAGGGGTAAGAGATGGATGTGGATGGTGATGCCACAGGGCTACACCGAGTCCCCAAGTGTGTATGGGCAGGAGGTAGGAAAAAATCTTGAACTGTTTGAAGCACCAAAGGGCAGTACGTCAGTACAGTATGTTGATGATCTGTTATTGTGCTCAAAAACTAAAAAAGATTGTGACATTGATACAAGAGCTCTGTTAACATTCCTGGCCGAAAATGGTCACAAGGCCTCTAAAGCAAAACTCCAGCTGGTGCATCAACAGGTACAGTACCTTGGACATGTCCTTTCCTCTTTGGGTCGCTCCCTAGGGGCTAAATGAATTCGATGCCATTCTCCAGGCACCAAAGCCTGTGACTAAAAGACAATTAATATCATTGATGGGCATGATTAGCTATTGTGGCCCCTGGATCCAAGATTTTGCACAGCACTCACAACCACTCCAAGCCATGATGCATGGTAAAGACCTGGCACTGACTGACCAACTTACCTGGACTGAAGAGGGTGATGCTGCCCTGACTGACCTGAAACAGGCCCTGACGACTGCTCCCGCCCTCAGTGTCCCTGACTACAGTAAGGTGTTTGTGTTATATGTTTCAGAGCGTCAAGGGTTCATGACAGCGGTCCTAACTCAAAAGCATGGTGACTGTCAATGGTCCTTAGCCTATTATTCTAAACGTTTTGATTCCGTTGCCATTAATATTCCGTTGAATATTAATGAAATTAGATGAAGATTAGATGTAGACTTCTAAATACTAAATACTACAGTATTTTTAGAAAACATTCCAACATGGCCGACAGGAGGCCTGCATATCCATGTGCAGCAGCATTTTCATTTGTTCTTTACGCTCTTTATATAAAAAAGTGTATTTAAAATTGTCATAGATCCGATGGGGACGGGGCATGGCCCCACAATAAGAGGGGCTAGGGTTAACGAGGACAAGACGTTTAGAGAGTAACACTAGGAATTGTAGGGATAACACTCGGGGAGCAATGGTAGCTACGGTCGAGATCCCATTCCAGCCCTGTGCTATTTATCTCTGTGTTGAGGGGTTGATCAGATGCAGCTGTTCCAGGTAGGTGGGCCCTGCCTCGCTGGTTCCTGACAAAAATGGTCAATAATTATCATAATCATGATTTTTTTTCCCCCATAAATCTGTTCCTTTAGATACACATGTTGCATTTTCTTTTCAGGTTTAGGGCTATGGCTGTCAGGGGGGCCTCACCTGTGTGCTGGGAGGCTGGAATTCCGCCACAAAAGATCCTGGTACACAGTGTGTGATCCCGACTTTGATCTGCAGGATGTAAAGGTTGTGTGTCAACAGCTGGGCGGTGGTGGTCCTGTAGAGATACTGGGAGCAGCAGGTTATGGGAAAGTAGGGGGGGGTAGGTGTGGACAAAGATTACCTGCACAGGTGATGAAGATGATTTTGGCCAGTGTTTAAGATCATCAAAGCAGGAGACAAAGTGCAGTCATGATACAGATGTGGGACTGAAGTGCTTCTGTAAGTCTGGTTTTCAAATGTATTTTTAAATGAAACTGACTGATTTAAATTTTTAATTTTTCCTGGTGCAAATCGTAAAAAGATGAGAAACATTAGACAAAAAACGTTTATGAATATTGACAAACACAATCATTTTTCAGGACTCCACTTACTAAGAAAAATCTGTAGAATTCTGACCTGGAATATTTTTTAAATCAGTTTCTACAAAATTTGCTGTTTATTTTATACAGTCTGTTGAAGGTTTTTGTTCCTAAATGTTTTTTTTTTAATTCATTGTAACCCACTGTACTGTATGCAGGGTACACAGGTGCCAGGCTGGTGGATGGCCCGGACTTCTATCCTGAGAGGGTGGAGCTACGATACCTCACTGAGTGGGGCACAGTGTGTGATGCATCCTGGGATGTTAGAGCAGCCAAAGTCCTCTGTCAGCAGCTGGGCTGTGGGGCTGCTGTGGTGATGCCAGAGACAGCCTGGTTTGGAGAGTGGAGTGGCACCATCTGGGCCTATGTGTTTAATTGCCAGGGGAACGAAAGGAACCTCTCCCAGTGCACTGTTTCTTCGTGGAGCCGAGCTGCATGTTCTCATGGACATGATGCTGGAACCATCTGTGAAGGTGAGGACTGCTATGCTCATCGCTGTACCTGTAAGAGAGAGAGAGAGAGAGAGAGAGAGAGAGAGAGAGAAGCTTATGGTCACTTGTCAAAGACTGGGCTGTTGCTGGTGTGAGATTTCCTGTAAAAGCGGTGATGTTTCTGTAGGACTGTCTCTCTCCACCATCAATGGAATGGTTTTACTGTCGAGAGAGTGGATGTGAGGGCCAAGTGCAGGTTTACTACCAGCACAACTGGACCAGAATTCTCCTAGAGTCCTGGAGCTCCAGGGAGGCCTCTGTGGTGTGTAGACAAGTGGGTTGTGGCTCTGTGGTGAGGCTCTACGGCACCTCCCAGTCTGGACAGGGGACAGTGATATGTGTCTCACAGGGTATCAGTGCTTGGGCAGTGAGTCTCACCTGGGGAACTGCAGTGCTCCACACACTCAACTGCAGCTCCACGCCACACATGGCCATAGCATGTTCCAGTGAGTATACACCACTTATTACACAGCACCTTCATGATAAATATTGCATGGATTTGAATGGATGATCATGGTTATTTATTATTAATACTGTTTTCCAAAAATATTTTCCCTTGTTCCCTCTCCCAGAACACAGGTCCCTGAGGCTGGTAGGGGACTGCAGCAGCTGTGCAGGGAGGCTTGAGGTTTTCCATCAGGACTCCCGGGAGACAGTGTGTGATGACTCCTGGGACCTGAAGGATGCTCACGTGGTGTGCAGGCAGCTCTAATCTGGGACGGCTCTTTTCTCTACCTCTTTTGGTCCTGGAAATAGGTCCATCTGGCTGGATGAGGTGGAATGTGTGGGGAATGAGTCGTCCCTGTGGGACTGTCCAGCTGCACATCAGGGATAACATGAATGCCTTCACAAGGAGGATGTTGGAGTAGTCTGTTCAGGTCAGTTCCTGCCAAAAGTTAAAGCCTAACAAAGAGGAAATGTACAGTTAAAGTGGGCAATTACTTTTACAAATGGGTGATATGGGTAATGGATATTTTGTATTTTAAATAAATTATATAATATTTTAAATATTGTATTATGACTTTTCTGAGGTTCCTGTGTCAGAAGATCTAAAACCATTCAGTGTGATAAAACTGCAGTAATAGGGGACACAAGGAGGGGGGTGAATACTTTTTCACAGGACTGCAGGACAAAAATGAGTATTTATATTGTCACATTGTTTGTCCCCTTCCAAAGAGCACACAAGCAAACATCAGATTTCTCTGATCAAATGCTAGGAGAACACAAATTTCAGATTTTGGTCCATGTTCTTTCAGAATACAGTACAGTGAGATGACTGAAAGTTGCTCTGGGCAGCTGGTGGTGTACTACAATGGTACCTGGGGAAATGTTTGTTTCAATCAAATGGACTTGGACACAGTGAGTCTAAGATGGCAGCAACTCAACTGTGGGGAGAGTGGGAGCGTTTCTAGTACTGAATCTCAGCTGAAAGGAGCTCCAAACTGGCTGGATTTTTTCAAATGTCGCCCACATGACTCCACGCTGTGGAACTCTCAATCCTCTGCCTGGGAGGACAGTAATTGTGACTCTAATGAAGTGGCCAATATTACCTGTGAAGGTGAGTCTTAAACTTTTATTTTGAGTGACTTTTTTTACTTAATGAAGCAGTTATTGTTTATATACAGTATGTGCAACTGAAAATTAATTACCACAGATTTTATGTCTTTTCTTCCTGCAGTGTTTAAATATTTTTTATAGAATGTTTACTTGTACTTACAGCCACATTTTATAAGGTTCCCATGTTTTCTATATTAAGATTAGGCAAAATAGCGTTGTTTGCATTTAATATTTATATGTTTTTATTCTTCCTTTCCAAAACTGTAATATCTGAAGTCCAGGGCATACAGGGTGAGCAAAAGGGAGTCTGATCTCTGAGGACCCCGTGGTGCTCACAGCCATTTCTGCTAATTCATAATTTTTTTCTAGTTAGTACTTCTTCTTCTTTCGGCCGCTACTGTTAGGGGTCGCCACAGCAGATCAAAAGCTTCCACTTCCTCCTGTCCTCTGCATCTCTCTCCGTCACCCCCACCACTTGCATGTCCTCCTTCACCACATCCATAAATCTCCTCTTAGGCTTCCTCTCTTCCTCTTGCCTGGCAGCTCCATCCCTAGCATCCTTCTCCCGATATATACTCTTTCCCATAACTTTATGCTATGGCTGATCAGTTTTATCCCTCTGTAGTTACTACAGCTCTGCACATCACCTTTATTCTTAAAAATAGGTACCAGTACACTTCTTCTCCACTCCTCAGGCATCGTCTCACTTTCCAAGATTCCATTAAACAATCTGGTTAAAAACTCCACTGCCATCTCTCCTAAACACTTCCATGCATCCACAGGTATTTTTCTAGTTAGTACTATTATGTACTTTAGTACTATTATGTACCACTTTAATACATAATAGTACTTTTTCTAGTTAGTACTATTATGTATTAAAGTGGTTCTGTTTGTAAACAAGAGTGGAGATGAGTTTAAAGGGATCTGTGAGGAGGAGAAAAGGCTAGAATTTGCATATTTCAGAATCAGAAAAACTTTATTAATCTCAAAGGAAATTACCCAAGAGAAAAAAAGAGTTCTATAACTGGGAAGCAAACCCAGGCAATGACAGTGAGAGCACCAAATCCTAACCACTAGACCACCAAGGAGGCTTTAAACTATAGACTTGGCTGAATTATTGAAACTGGAGTCACTGGAGGCTGTGGGCAACAACACAGAAACAGGGATGGTGGTGGATGCAGGTAGGGCGTTTAAGTACTCTCACAGATGCTGAGCATCTTCTCCTGGAATTGAGGTGAGTGGAAGAGAGGAGAAGTGAACAAACATCTATCTATCTATCTATCTATCTATCTATCTATCTATCTATCTATCTATCTATCTATCTATCACTTGGTGTGGTCTGGAGTGGGCGTGTCTGTGGTGTTTGGCGGTGGTTGGCAGGACGCGTGCTGTATGTGAGTGACGCTCCTTTCTTTCTCTCTTGTTTTTTGGTTGTGGTCATTGTTGCTGAAAGACTTTTTTGTTGCTATGGCGGCATCTAAGAGTGTGCCAGACGGCTTGTCGCCTCGTAGTTTCTCGAACCTTTCGAGAAGGCAGTGGGCAGTGCTCGAGGAACAAAACATTGAAATTTTGGGTCCATGGCAAGGAAACTCCCCAGACCTTAATCCAATTGAGAACTTGTGGTCAATCCTCAAGAGGCGGGTGGACAAACAAAAACCCACAAATTCTGACAAACTCCAAGCATTGATTATGAAAGAATGGGTTGCCATCTGTCAGGATTTGGCCCAGAAGTTGATTGACAGCATGCCGGGGTGAATTGCAGAGGTCTTGAAAAAGAAGGGCCAACACTGCAAATATTGACTCTTTGTATAAACTTGATGTAATTGTCAATAAAAGCCTTTGAAACTTATGACATGCTTGTAATTATACTTCAATACACCACAGAAACAACTGACAAAAAGATCTAAAAACACTGAAGCAGCAAACTTTGTGAAAACCAGTATTTGTGCCATTCTCAAAACTTTTGGCTATGACTGTAATGGCAGTCGGAAGGGTGGTGGGCTATAGGAACGTGAGGTCGGCTTCCCGAATGAGTAAAGCAGTCGTGGTTTTTTGGACAATGAAGCACTGATGCCCCGGCTTATCGAGCAGGGCTTAGTGGTCAATGGCTCTCGTCTCGGTGTTGCTGCTGTCGGCACCCGCACATAAAGTTATAATTTCGAATGTCCCTCCTTTCTTGAGCAACGGAATCCTGCAACGTGAACTTCGCATATATGGTGAAATAATGTTCCAAATTACGATGATACGGCTTGGCTGCTGTTCCCCTGAACTGAGGCATGTAGTCTCTTTCAGAAGGCAGCTCTATATGATTTTGAACAACCCAAATGAAGAGATTAATGTGGCCTTAAAGTTCCGAGTGGATGGTTCGGAGTACGTGGTGTTTGTGACTACGGAGTCAATGAAATGCTTCAACTGTGGGGGTAACAAGGCCGCTGACTGTAAGAAGGAAAAATGTTAATTTAAGTGATGTGGAATTCAGAGAGAATGAGGTGGAGACTGAGGATGAGGACGAGCTGGTTGAGAGTGAGAATGAGTTGCGTGATAAGGACAGTGAGGAGAGAATGGAGCCTGCCGAGGCATTAATGGCTGCGGAAGAACCCAAGAAAGACCATAGAGACAATAATGAAGGTGTGCTGGCTGATGCTGGTGACACTCCAGTGCCTGTGCCCAGTGTCCCTGGTGAAGGGGCCTCTGTCCTTGAGGAAGGGCAACCAGCTGGGATGGAGGAGGCAGCCACTACTGAGGCTGCAGACATCTGTGGCGATCAAACTGACAACAGTATTGTTTCGGTTCCAAGTAAAGGGTGCAGCATTGCTGCAACAGTAGATGGCATGTCTCCTAGAGGTGCAGCACTGCCCACTAGTATGCCCATTAAAGATACAAATAAAGGTGCTTCGGGTTTGGAATTGGAATTTAACCAAAACTTCACTGGCAGCAGAAAGGAGAGGACAGCTGCAAAGAGAGCAGCAGCAAGTGAGGTAGATATGTTGGATGTGAGTGCGGGATTGAGTAGTTGTAAGGAAGGGTAAGCATGGGGTTGCTAGGCAAAGGAAAAATAAGCAGTGGAACCCATCACGGGAGCAAAGAAAAGTTTACTGTCAGAATGTTCAGTCAAAAAGCAAATTAAGCCAGATAAAAAAGAAGGATCTTGCTGACAGTGACAAAAGCGAAGAGGGTAAAGGGGATAGTGATTCAGACACATCAAGCAGGAACCTCTTAATACCAGGTTTGCAGTTTAAAGGAGGGTACAGCATTAACAGCATTAGAAAGTTCTTGGATTATATAGAGGGGAAGAGGGGCATTCAGGTCCAGGATCGTTTTCCTGACCTTGACCTTTTTTTGAGCTCAGCGAGACATATGATGCGCAATACTGTCAACCTAGGGATGAACCTGAAGGAGACAACCAGAGTAAAGAATGTAATGACCAAGGTGAGCAAAATACTTAAGGATAAGTCATGATGGATACTGCAATCATGAGAAGAAACCACTTATATTTCTGGTGTACTTTGTTTGCTGTATAACTATGGCTACAACCTACATGTGGCTACAATAAATGTCAATGGTTGGGGCGACATCAAGAGAAGGTTGATATTTTATTTACTACAGCAAAAGTGCATGGATGTGGGTTTTCTACAGGAGACCCACTCAGATTTGAAGAGCCAGGCTGACTGGATTCAGGACTGCAAAGGGATGGTGTTTTTTAGCCATGGCACTACTATGAGCGCAGAGGTGGCTGTGCTGGTCAAAAAAACACATTGTTACAAGTCAAGAAAGTCATGGCGGGAACACTCTTAGTGGTACAAGCAGAAGATGGCCCACATTCACTGGTTTTTATCAATATTTATGCACCTAATAATGGCACTGACAGAGTGGGTTTCTTTGACTTACTAAGAGGGGTTTTGGGAGGATTCAGTGACAATGAGAATCCCCTCAAACCATTAAGCAGTGCTGTTGTCTAATTCTGGAAAAGGAGTACAGGTGGGTAAGCAAATATCAACTAAAGGAAAAATGTCAACTATAAATGTGACTGCAAAATTAGCAGATAAATGGCAGCAACATTGTCTGCCGTAGAGGCTTTCATTCCTCCCTCTTCTGCATCAGTTTTAAATGAGAGCTGTTATGCAGCTCAGTCCTGCCACCTGCTGGAAGTAACTCTCATCTTGGGAAACACTGCTGAAAAAAAGGCATCAGATTCATTGCAAACCACCTGCATTTTTACACGTCTCTCTGTTTCCACCGTGCTGACTGTGTTGCTAGGTTGTGTATTAGTTTTTTATAAAGTGTCAGTTTTGCAGTTTGCTTTTATTAAGCCTCTTATTAAAAAGCCACATATTAGTTTGGTGGGACAGCGTTGGTGTTTCTGACTGATTTACAGCTGGAAGGAGGAGTCAAGTTGTAGCTCAGCGCTGCTGCGTCTGTAAATATGGAGAAAATACACTCAGGCTTTTCTGGTTGGTGTTTGCAGCCTTTTGATGTTGTCCTGTATTCCTCTGATAAGGCAATGTTGAGTGTGATTGGTGGGGGGGCAGGGGGGTACAAATGCACTTGCTTAGCCTGAGAGCTCAGAGGTGAAAGATTGAGGTCTCAGCTTTGCTCTGAGGAGAGTTGGTTTGTCCTGATGAAGATGAAGAATTGATCAAAAAGATCAAAAGAAGAATTTATTTGTCACATACATGGTTACTAAGTGTACCATGTAGTGAAATGTGCCCTGATTCAGGAGACTGTGTGTGGTTCCATTCCAATGGGAAAAACAACCAAACATCAAGAAGTCAACAAACACAAGTAGATAAATAAGTGGTAGATAAATAAATAAAACAAATAAGATCTTAAGTTTGGGGGACAGTGACAGTGAGGGGGCGGTCAATGGATATAGTAGACCCTGGTTTGTGAGGATTGTGATGGCATGCCTGGGTTCAGAAGTCTTATGGCCTCCTCCTGAGCCTCTCCGTTCTGGCCATAATACTTCTGAAATGTTTGCCTGATTTCAGCAGGTCAAACAGATGATTATTGAGATGAGACAGGTCACCGATGATCCTAGTTGCTCTGGTCCTGCATCTCCTGATGTAAATGTCCTGTAGGGATGGCAGATCAGATCTGGTAAAGCGTTCTGACACCCGGATCACTCTCTGTGGTGCTTTGATGTCACGAGCACAGCTATTCCCAAACCAGGAGGTATTGTTTTGAGTCAGGGCGGTTTGTACAGCACCAGAGTAGAAAGTTTTAAAGATCGCCGGTGAGACCTGAAGCTTCCTCAGCTGTCTGAGGTGGTAAAGACACTGCTTCGCTTTGCTGGTTTGAGCTTGGATATCTACAGTCCATGTCAAATCCTCAGTGCCATGGACACCCAGATATTTGAAGCTGCTCACCCTCTCCACTGCAGTCCTGTTGATTTTAAGGGGGGTGTAGGACCGCTGCTGTCGCCTACCAAAGTCCACCACTATCTCTTTAGTTTTGCTGACATTCAGTTGGAGGCAGTTCTCCTGGTTGATGTCGTCTTAGCTTGACCTGAACATGTCCCAGTCGACGTCATTGAGGGCGTCCTGTAGCCCGGCTTCTGGTTGGGCAGACCAGAACTTTACCTCCCTCGTGGCCGTAGTTTCCAAACAAGACTTTTGTTTGTATTCCGGCATGAGGAAAACAGCGTTGTCGTCTGACCTCCCAAACGCCGGCTGTGGAACAGCTTTGTAGCCCTGCTTGTATGGTCCAGTGTTTTGTCCCCTCTAGTTGTGCATGTGACATGTTGGTAGAAGTCCGGCATAATTGCCCGTTCATCCTGTTGCTCTCATTCCTCCTCCTGGTTGCCTCAGTCAGTAAGTACCATGTTTTAGCTTAGCTATATATCCTTTCACACAGCCGGTCAGAGCTCAGGGGTCAAATTCTCTAATGGTTGACTAAAGTCAAAGCAGTCACATTTATAGTCGACGTTTTTACTTTAGTTCATATTTGCTTACTTTTCCAGAATTAGAATTAGAATTTTGCTTACTGTACTCCTTTTCCAGAATTAGACAACAGTGCTGCTTAATGGTTTGAAGGGATTCAAATCAACAGTCTTCATAAATCTGTCACTGCAAAAGAGCATGTTAACGGCTAGAATGGTATTTGGAATATTTTTTCATTAATTTACCTTCCCCAGGATTAACCTGTTCAACAATGAATGGGTGAATTATTAATTTGTTTTTTTTTTTTTTGAGCTGCAGATTTTCTGTGAATTTATAAACACTTCAATCAGTAATCAGCACAAATTCTACAGTCATGTATTTAATGATAAATACAGTTTAAGACTGGTGTAGTACAAACGGGGTCATCATTGAATGTATTTCAATGTGATGATTTTCATGATAAAATTACTTTTACACCAAAAATGATCTTATTGTTTATACATTGTTTATAAGGTTTGTTATAAGGCTAAATTCTTCTGCAGTTCACTTAAATTCAACAAGTGCCATGAAAATATTTTCTTTTACTTGTAGTTAATGTATCTGAATGTAAGGTACATATCTGAAATATATGATACAAAATAATTAATTATGAAATATTTTCAATTAAAACAAACATTTACATTTTAATCTATTTTATTTAAATATTGTAATCTTATAAAGATTATAAACATTTTTGTAATTAATAAACAGCATATATATTTGAAATTATTTTATAATATAATTTTATATTATGATTTTTTTTCTCATCATTTTTATTATGTTTATGTTTATGGTTTGTTATTTGCCTTTAGACAAAATAAAAGTTGTGATTTTAATTGTATAAAATACTTATTAACAGTCGCAGTGACAGTCTGAGCAGCTCTGGTGCCCGTAGCTTCAGGTCTGCGGTTCAAATACAACAAAATGTTGTCTGTGTGTGCATGTGTATGTGCGTGTGTGTGTGCTCATGCATGTGGTTGTGTCTTTCTGAGTTGGTGCATGCGTGTGAGCTTGTATCTAAAAAATGTTTTGTATTTTTGCAAATTAGCAGACTAAAAACTATACTCAGCTGTATAAGTAGTAGAGTTACACTGTGTGGTGATGGCTGAGTCCGGTGGCCTGACTTTTGGGTCTCTGTTTCTTCAGACAAGGAAGTGAGGCTGAGCAATGGTGGAAGTCCCTGTGTTGGGAGGGTGAAGGTTTTTCATCAGGGAGAGTGGGGCACTGTGCTTGGTGACAGATGGGATATGAATAATGCTGCAGTGGTGTGTAGACAGCTGGGATGTGGAGATGCTGTTGCAGCACCACCATTTGGTCACTTTGGATCTGGAACAGGGGAAGTTTGGATGAATAAGGTGAACTGCAGTGGTACAGAGTCAACCCTGAAGGACTGTGGAGGATGGGGTGATTTTCCATAGCCACACGATTATGATGCCTCAGTGATTTGCTCAGGCAGGAGATCAACACCTGACTGCCAGTGACTTTACTGAAACTGCAAAAGATGAATTTTCTTCTTCTCTTATAATGTAAATAAATGTCTTTACCTACAGACCATCGAGGTGTCTGACTGATTGGAGGTTCGCACCTGTGTTCCGGGAGAGTGGAGATACAGCATGGACTTCCCTGGGGTTCAGTGTGTGATGCTAACTTTAACCTGCAAGACGCAGAAGTTGTATGTTGGCAGCTGGGTTGTGGAATCCCTGTGAAGCTCCTGGGGGGGGTCAGGGTTTGGGAAGGGGGTCCACCAGGTTTGGACAGAGGAGATTCAGTGCAGCGGGAACGAACTGCAAGTTTCCTTCTGCCCAAAATCAACTTCAAAGAAACAGAAATCCTCACATGACAATGAAGTGGGAATCCTGTGTTCAGCAGATTTATATTAACTACCACCATGCGCTGCTGTTATTAGTGTTATTTATTTTATATTTCTAATGTCCATATGCTTATATATATTTCACGCATTTATTTTGTTTATTTTACTGAACACAAAGCTAAAGCATTTCAGGTTATGGATGATGCTTAGGTGCAGATGAGACTCAAAGACCTACAAATGTACAAAAAAGCTTATTAGAGATTGGGATTTTTAAAAACACTGTTAAAATAATACATTTAAATCAAAAATATGTACAGTCGCATCTTATAAATTTCTGTACAGGATCGTGGTCCGATCCCCATTGACCTGCCATTCAGTCTTCATGTAGTTGATTTTGCTGGATTCTAATTCACTGGGTTTTATGTGTTGATAAATTTTAAGTCCTGTTACTATCTGTGCTGCGTACAGAGTACACTGGTGCCAGGCTCACTGGTGGCCCGGACTTCTGCTCAGGGAGGGTGGAACTACGGTACCTCACCGAGCGGGGCACAGTGTGTGATGCATCCTGGGATATGAGAGCAGTTGATGTCCTCTGTAAGCAGCTGAGCAGTGGGGGTGCTGTGGCGGTGAAAGGACCGGCCTGGTTTGGAGAGGGGAACGGCACCGTCTGGGCCGATGTGTTTGACTGCCAGGGGAATGAGACGAACCTCTCCCAGTGCGCTGTTTCTTCATAGAGCCGAGCTGCATGCTCTCACAGACATGATGCTGGAGTCATCTGTGAAGGTGAGGACTGCTGTGCTTATCACTGTACCTGTAGGAGAGAGAGAAGCTTATGGTCACTTGTCGAAGACTGAGCTGTTGCTGGTGTAAGATTCTCTGTAAGAATAGTGATGTTTCTGCAGGATCGTCTCTCTCCATCCTCGATGGGACGGTTCGACTGTCTGGAGAGAGTGATTGTGAGGGCCAAGTGCAGGTTTACTATCAGCACAACTGGACCAAAGTTCTTCTGGACGCCTGGAGCTTTAGGGAAGCCTCTGTGGTGTGCAGACAACTGGGCTGCGGCTCTGCAGTGAGGCTTTCCAGCACCTCCCAGTCTGGGACAGGAGACTGTGATGTGTGTTTCGCAGGGTATCAGTGCTCTGGTAGTGAGTCACCTGGGAAACTGCAGTGCTCCACACACACCACATGTGGCCATAGCGTGTTCCAGTGAGTACACACGGCTTATTACACACCACCTTTATAATGAATATTGCATGAATATGGATGGATGATGCTGGTTATTTAGTATTAATACTGTTTTCCAAAAATATTTCCCTCCTCCCCCTCCCAGAATACAGGTCGCTGAGGCTGGTGGGCATGGCGGTGGCTGTGCAGGGATCCTGGATGTTTTCCACCGGGGCTTCTGGGGGACAGTGTGTGATGACTCCTGGGACCTGAAGGATGCTCGGGTGGTGTGCAGACAGTTCCAGTGTGGAACGGCTCTCCTCCTCCAGCTCTTTTGGTCCCGGAAACGGGTCTATCTGGCTGGATGAGCTGGAATGTGTGGGGAATGAGCTGTCCCGGTGGGACTGTCCTTCTATAAAGTGGGAACAAGATGACTGCCTTCACAAGGAGGATGTTGGAGTCATTTGTTCAGGTCAGTTCCTGCCAGAAGTTAAAGTCCAATGAAGAGGAATTTTATAGTATAATTACTTTTTCACACAGGTGATATGGATGATGGTAACTTTCTACCTTAAATAAATTACATAATATTTTAAATACTGTTTTGTGACTTCTGTGAGGTTCCCTTTGTCTACAGATCTGAAACCTGTCAGTGTAACAGTTATGTAATAACAGGGGATACCAGGAAGGGAATGAACACTTTTTCTCAGCACTGAAGGCCAAAATGGAGTGGTTATATTGTCACACTGTGGGTCCTCATTCAGTCAGCACCCAAAAAAACATCAGAACTCTCTGATCAAATGCTAGGAGGACACTAATGTCAGGTTTTGGTTCATGAGTACAAAAATCTGAGGCTGGCTGAAGGTTGCTGTGGGCAGCTGGAGGTTTACTACAATGGTACCTAGGAAAATGTTTGTTTCAATCAAATGTACACAAACACAGTGACTCTAATATGTGAACAACTCAACTGTGGGAAGACCAAAACCGTTTCTAATAGAGGATCTTGGCTAAAAGGAGCTCAAAACTGGCTGGATGTTGCTCATATGATTCCACATTATGGCAGTGTCCATCCTCTCTGTGGGGATCAACAGTTGTAATGCTAATGAAGAAGTGGCCAAAATTATGAGTCAATTTATTTTCTTGTCCTTTTATTTTGATCCTTCAATTTTGATTATTTTTTAACTAATAAAGCAGTTATTGTTTATGTACATGTAATTGCAAATTAATTTTCAAACATTTATGTCTCTTCTATCAAAAGGTCTAAATATTTTTCATTGCAAAAAAATGTTTACTTGTACTTAACCATATGGTCACATTTTGTAAGGGACCCATGTTTTGTGCATTAAAATCAGGCAAAATAACATTGTTGGAATTTAATATTTATACATTTTTATTCTTCCTTTCCAAAGCTGGAGAGAAGACCAATACAGTATTCCACATAGCTGCTCTCAATGTTCTGCTGGTGACAACCACAATCTGTGTTCCAGTAACCTTTCAGGTTTTTATGCTTTGTGGCTGCAGCTCATGACAGAGAAGAAAACTTATGTTCTTTAGTCAGTCACAGTCTTTATTTACCCCCCCCAGGTCACCTGCCCCTGAGACTCCAGGGAGCTGGCAGAGTGTTCAGGGAGAGTGAAGCTGTAGTATGAGGGCTTCTGGGGGACCATCTGTGACGACTTGTGGGACATGAGAGATGCCCAGATGGTCTGCAGACAGGTGGGCTGTGGGGCAGCACTGGAGGCTCATGGGAACACTGTATTTGGGAGGGGAAACGGCTCCATTTCGATGAATGAGGTGAACTGCAGGGGTGATGAGCTCCACCTGTGTGACTGTCCTCACTCTCTTCAGGACCACAGGACCTCCTGCTCTCACAAGGAGGTTGCTGTTGTCACCTATGCAGGTGAGACTTGCTGTGCAGCTTGATTTACACTCAATGTGCTGTTCTGTTGTTAATGTTGAGGCAGGGAGACCCCTAGTGGACAATGCAAAAAGTCAAAAGAGTCAAAAGAGTTTATTTGTCACTTACATGGTTACTGAGTATACCATGTAGTGAAATGTGCTTTGATTCAACAGGAGACTGTGCGTGGTTACGTTTAAAAAAAAAAAAAAAAAAAATTAAGACAAACAAACAACCAAACTCAAGAAAACAAGGACACACAGCAAATAGATAAGTAAGTAAATAAGTAAATAGATAGATAGATAGATAGATAGATAGATAGATAGATAGATAGATAGATAGATAGATAGATAGATAGATAGATAGATAGATAGAACAGTAAATAAAATAAAACAAAACAAAACCTTAAGGTGCACTGTGAGGACAGTAACAGTGACAGTAAGGAGGGGGGGTGGTTAGAGGATATTGTAGACTGTGGTTTGTGAGGATTGTGAGGATTGTGATGGGTTCAAAAGCCTTATGGCCTGTGGATAGAAGCTCCTCCTGAGCCTCTCCGTTCTGGCCATAATGCTTCTGAATCGTTTGCCTGATTTCAGCAGGTTGAACAGATGGTTGCTGGGATGAGACAGGTCACCGATGATCCTAGTTGCTCTGGTCCTGCATCTCCTGGTGTAAATGTCCTGTAGGGATGGCAGATCAGATCTGGTAAAGCGTTCTGATGCCCGGATCACTCTCTGTGGTGCTTTGATGTCACGAGCACAGCTATTCCCAAACCAGGAGGTATTGTTTTGAGTCAGGGCGGTTTGTACAGCACCAGAGTAGAAAGTTTTAAAGATCGCCGGTGAGACCTGAAGCTTCCTCAGCTGTCTGAGGTGGTAAAGACACTGCTTCGCTTTGCTGGTTTGAGTTTGGATATCTACAGTCCATGTCAAATCCTCAGTGCCATGGACACCCAGGTATTTGCAACTGCTCACCCTCTCCACTGCAGTCCCGTTGATTTTAAGGGGGGTGTAGGACCACTGCTGTCATCTACCACCATCTCTTTAGTTTTGCTGACATTCAGTTGGAGGCAGTTCTCCTGGCACCATGATGCCAAGCTCTCCACCTCCTCCAAGTATGCTGTCTCATCGTTGTTGGAGATGAGGCCCAGCACCACCGTGTCATCAGCAAATTTGATGATGGAGTAGGAGGAGCATGTTGGTTAGATCTCAGTCAGTTTGACCTTCAGGTACACCCAGTTCCCCACAACCCTCTTCTCTTCCTGCTGCTGGTTCTGCTGGCTGGACAGTTGTACCAGAACAAGGTGCTAAGGAGAGGTACAAAAGGACACTGTTGACCACATGACTGTTTGTACATAACTAAAAACTGCCCATTTTTATGCTTTTATTAAGGTTTAGATTAAAGAAAAGTGAGTAACATTCCCTGTGTCTGTGTGACCCCCCCAAGCCCTATACCAGGGTTCCACCCATCTGTGTGAGGCCATCTATGAGGAGATAGAATCCAACATGGCTGGAGAAGAGACAGACAGAGGTTTTAGGAAAGGTGAGAACATCCCACTGTCTTTCTCATATTAAAAAAAAACAAAACAAAACAAAAAAACAAACAAATAACAGAGATGATGGATGTCCTGAAATCCACAAGACCTACAGTATTTTCAATGCTGAGCTACAGCTGTTTCAACAAAGTCTCACACCAAATTCCTGTACTCATCCTTTTCTCCATCTCTGATACACTAAACTATTGCTGTACCATCTGAGAACTTCTGCAGATGACAGGACCTGGTGTTGTACCTGAAGTCCACGATAGACAGAGTGTGAAGAAAGGGAGTCTGATTCCTGAGGGCTCCGTGGTGTTCACAGCCATGTCTGATACACAAACTGTGGTCTGTCATTTGGGTCAGAAAGTCTAAAATCCTTGACAGAGTAAATGTGTTTACCTGCCCTGACCAGAACTCCTCCCCCAACAGTCCAGGTTGTATGATACAATGGAAAAGTAAAAAAAATTATGACAATGCATAATATTTTTGATGTGGGATCATTGCTATATTAGGTTTCATGGGAGATGGGCAGATGAGTTGAGGGCTGAGTTGGGGGTGGAAGAAAGACACAAAATAGCAAGAGGCAAAGGTGACAGTGAGGAGCAAAAGGGCAAAATTATAGGGGAGTCAAAAGTCATTATCACCTGCATGGAGTGAAGAGCTGAAGTAGCTGAGAAACACATACGGCGCTATACATTAGCATTTGGTGCTAAACGAAAAAGTTTTGGCAGCATATGAACTTTGTAGCTCCATACCTGCAATGTGTAAAACTACTAACTTTGCAGAAACCACAATTTTCCACCACTTGCTGGTGTGTTTCTAATGCTGCTTTATGACATGTTCCCTCCTGTAGATTAAAATCATCTGCCAGGTATGAAAAACTTCTTCCAAAAGTAACCATGCAGTTATCAGAGCTCAGAAACCACATGAAAGTGTGGAAGAAAAAATAAAGTAACAGTTCGGGTGTAGAGTTACACTTTATTTTCTATAGAAATACACACCAGTGCGGGAGAGCTCCTTCAAAAAGAGTCTTCCCGAACAAAGGATACAGGAGTTATTTATACAGCAGTTCGCAAGGTATTCACGCCTCTTCAGTAGTTTTATACTACATCTTTTTGTGAGTGTGACCTTGGACGTTGTTGTGATGAGCTACTGTCTTCCTAGATGCGGTGGAGTAACTTCTGATTTAGGGGGTCTCAGTTGAGCGAGTCCCACGTCGAAAGGCACAGACTTCAGCTGACCTTGCAGCTGGGCAGTGTTTACATCCTAAAACAATTTCCCATCTGCACCTTGTTCAGCTCACAGGTTACAGGATACAAGAGTTACAACATAATATCTTAAACAACATAGTCATAATAAAATATTCATTCCGCTATTCATTAATGCCTCTACCATAGTACTAGTACAAAACATGCAGTAAATGTTTAACTGTAAAAGCATAACTGTTATAAATTTCTCTCACAAAAGTCTCACAGCTGCAGGGCTGTAAGCCCTTCCGCATGAGAGACAGCAGCCAATGGGAAAGAAGAAGATGCTGAGGATAAGAGCGTCACGTAGCTCTCATGGATGTGAGCGTTTGCTGCTCGAACCCAACACATCCTGTCTTCTCTCATTGTGAGAGGCAGCAGCAGAGAGAACTTTATGGATCTTGTCTCTGAGGATGGCACTGAGCTTCTCTCTCTATGCCAGGAAGTGTCCTCTCTGAGGTGTATGATGTTTTGGACAACAGTGAAGGGGACCCCTTGTCAGGTAGGGGGGCTGAGCTCTGTGGGCTCTCACTGGATGTTTGTGTGTTAAACTGGCACTGCTACTTACAGTCAAGCTGGTAACTTCTGATCATAACTGCTTTTTATGGTCACATTTAATTAATCTGCTGTATTTTTCTTCCTTTTTATGTCAGAATGTCTTAATCAGAATAAAAATGCAAATGAAATATTTGTTTATTCCTCTCAGGGAAAGATGGGAAGCAACAGGACTATGATGATGCTTTCTCTGTGGAGAAAAGAGCAGCTGGTCTACTTGGTGAGTTTCTGTTGGTCATCCCAGTGCATCAATAATATCAATGAATGACCATCAAACATAATCAATCATTATAATAAATAGTTGTACTGTATAATAAAAAAAAAATGAAATTGAGTGAATTCTGTTAATGTGTCACGGGGGCTCGTGGCCCCGGGTGTTGTGGAGCAAGCAATCGTGGGACGCAGACAGCTGAACGGACAAACCAGGAGTGCTTTAATGGCAAAACTCAAACACGGGCAAAACAAGGGGTGCTTGACAACCAGAATCAGCATCGCAGCAGGCGAGGCTGAAGAGCACCGAGAAACAAAAAAGGCTTTAGCAAAAGAACAAACAGTTACTGCAACACAAAGTAATAGACTGACCAGAAGCATTAACAATAACAATATATGTAACAGAGAACAGAAGACTGAGCCGCCAGTAAAGGCCCGGGAGGGCCCTTTTAAAGTGTCCGCAATTAACTGCGCCACCTGCAGGCGCTCAGTCCAGGAGGCAGGGCGGTGAGACGGTGCACCTGGCGGTCTCGCAGCATCCGCGGGCGTGACATAATGGCAGCAGTGAGTGAAGAATGAAAGGAAACTGTTGTGAGACATAGGTGGTTTTCCTGTCTATTATAGAGGGGTTGCATGCAGAAGACACAGCAGAGGACTATGTTAATGCTGTTACCACGGTACAGACTGTACGTAATTTGTAAAACAAACAAACAGACAATCTATTTATTTATTTGTTTATTGAGTTGGGATGAAAACTTTTTAAAGTTGACTGAACTTATAAGGATGTGAAGCTTGGTTTACTCTGCCTTGTGTAATGATGTGAACACCCAACAAAAATTAATTATTCCAGGTGCAGGACTGATGGGGACAGAAGGCACAGCAGAGGACTATGATGATGCTGTGGGTGTAGAACAGAGTCTTCAGGTGTCACCAGGTGAGCTGGTCTTTACACCTAAGTGAAGGAGCAGAAGATGCTTTTGCTCACCACCATGTTCCTATCAGATCCTCTTTCCTAATTCTGTTTCTCTCAGTCTTCTGCTCAGCTGCATGTGAATCTGCTCCCCTTCTCTGTGTCACATTTTGCTGGTCCTCTACCACAGTGCGTGTCTCTGTGTTCCTCTGTCCCTCATTCTTTCTACATGTGAGCCAGAACTGGTGAATGACAGTTTGCATTTTCTCCACTGTCAGCACTCAAGTGCATTTCTTCTCTCAGTCTTCTGCTCAGCTGCATGTGGATCTGGTCCCCTGCTATGTGTTACAATTTCTTGGTCCTGTGTGTGTATTTGTGTCCCTCCTTCCCTCATTCTGTTTACATGTGAACCTGAACGACAAGTGACCTTTACATTTACTCCACTTTTTGATAAGAGTGACCATACTTTTAGTTCAGTGCTGGGTTTGGCTACTCTGCCCACTTCTGCTGTGTACAAGGATGTTAGTGACCATGTTTCCTGCTGTGTCCCTGTGGGACAGAGAGTGCTGACCACCCTGCCCGCTGCTACTGACCACAGTGACTATGATGATGTGGGGGTCAGAGGATCTGCAGTTCAGGAATCTCCGTCTGACTGAAAGTCTGCTCTGGGTCTGAAAATCTTTGTTCCTTAATCTTTTAACCAGCAAACTTATTAAGATTTGATGAATGTAAAGTAGCTTTTAAATACAATTAATTTTTTTGAAAAGTGCATCTTTACACTTGAGAAGGTAAAAGGTGAAATTCCAAAGATTGGTAAATTTTTCTAAAAATGTGGGTGAAAATTTGAATGTTTTCAGCTCTTTGCGCCTTTTTAGATCACATATAAAAATTAGTATTGAAATTAAAATCAAACAACCAGTTCAGGCTTTTTTCATTTTTTATGGTCTTCTACAGCTGACATTATAAGTTATTTCGGAGAACGTTGTGAGCTAAATTAAAAAAATGATAAAATGAAAATATCTTACTCATTACATGGACAGAGATGAGGAGATGAAAAACTGTAAAGCTATAGAAAATTAAGTACATTAATTTGAATTACTTTTTAAACAAAAACAGCTTAACAAGTGTGTCAGTCTTTAACATGGTAAAACACCTAATATCTGATACCTAGTTTTGTGAATATTGGCATTTTGAATCTTTAAAGATATAAACACTGTCCAATTTACTTAATTATTCTTACTTGCCTTTCTTCATCTTAAAGCTTTTTCCTTTTTAAATTCCTGTTTGCTGCTATGAAATTAAACCGTGTTTCTGTTTGTGGACTTTAGGTGGGAGCAAAATGTACTTAGAATTTACAGGGCCACAAAAGAGATAAAGCAGACCTTGATTTCACTTGTTTGTACAAAAAAGATATAAGATTAAAAAATAATTTTGTTTTCAGCAATAATGAAAAAACTTAATCTCTGTTCTTCATGCACAGTTACAATTGCAATTGCTTGTTGTCACGAGTCCAATGGGGACGGGGCAAGGGAGCCAAGTGTGGACATGACACAAGGGGCTAGGATTCACGAGGACAGAAACGTAACACCAGGAATCGCAGGGATAACACTCTGTGAGCATGGGTAGCTACGGTCAAGATCCCGTGCCGGAGCTATCCGACCCCGTGCCTTTTATCTCTCCACTGTGGGGTTGATCTGGTGCAGCTGCTATGGGTAGGTGGGACCTGTCTGGCCAGTTCCTGACACTTGTAAAAGTAAATAAAAATGCGAAAACATTACATGCACCGATATAAACTATGGAATTACTTTTTTTTGCTCTGTGACTGGGACCCTTGAAGGATGTCTGTGGTGTAACTGCTCTATATGGTAATGCATTGTTCTTATTCAGCCTCATTGTGTATTCGCTTACACCTGAGTACTACAGTTGTATTTCTCCCAAAGTCACTTTAATCAAACTGCAGTAACTTTGTTCTATAAACTAAGAAGATTGTTTACACAGTTTTTGTAAAAGATTTTGAAATGTTTTTAGAAGACCAGGTTGCAAAAGTCACTTCAAACAGCTGGTTGAGCAGGATTCATGGCTCCCTCTGTAGGCCTGTTTTGTACATTATTTCTGTATGAAAGACTGTGGATACAAGTGGCTGAAGTGAGGTTTCTCTACAGCACCACCATACTCAATCTCCAGAAGAGGGTGAGGAGCTCAGAGATCCAGGAGAGAAAAACTGCTGCTCCTCCACTGAGAATTAGGCTAAGTCACAAACTACAGGCAATTCAGAGTAACCAGTTACTCCTGTAACTTGTGGACTATGGGAGGAAACAGGAGCAACTGGAGGAAACACACATAGACATGGGGAGAACGTGCACACTACACACCGAGTAAGCTGGACCCACAAGTAAACAGCCTAGGTGCTGTGAGGTAGCAACACTGCCCACCGAGTTACTGTGCCACCCATGAACAGCAACAGATTATTCTGTGGTTAATGTTTGCCTTCTATATTCATTTTGTAGTTTTATACAATAAATTCTGACGTTCAGTCACTTGTAACTTTTTCATTAATTTAGACATTGCCACCCAAGAAAAGTGAGGGATTATTATGTTATTTTTATATGTTATATTAATCTTTTATAGTAAATTCTCAGTCACTCACTGACTTTTCAATAACTTCTTGAGTCATTATGGTCCATTGTAGCTTTTCATTGCTTAATGGTTATTTTTTAAAACTTAAAAAAAATAATGCCGCAACAACTGTGAATAAAATTCTTTTGGTTGAATGTATGCTGGGAGCTCAGAAACCACACAAGGGCCTTGCAGGTACAGTGGTGTCACCCCTCAGGATGAGGACAGATGAACAGAGAGGAAGAAGATGATCATGAAAAGCTGCAAAGACTGGAGGCTGTTGCAGTGCCACCTCTGTTGCAAAGTCAGCCCAAGTTTTTCACCACTTCACAGCTCACCTGGAATCACATCAAAGTGAATTAAAGCACCAATGCATTAGTGATGCACTGCTTCACGAGTTTTTATTAAGCATGATGGACACCTACCAGTGGGACGAAACACACCAAATTTTTCCACTCTTGTATGAAAATTGTTCAGTACCTCAAGTCTCTTTACTATCTTCTCTCTGCTTCAGAAACAAAGATGATGCTTCACAGCAAACAGCCATCTGATCATACTTTACTTTGCAATAATGTGGAAATTTTAACTGTAGGCTCTAGGCTGGAGTCACTGGAATTGTGGGCAACAACACAGGAATGCTGGTGGATGCAGGTGTGGAATTTTATTATTCACAAGGACACTGAGCAGCTTCTCCTGGAACTGAGGTGAGTGGAATGGAAGAAGTGGACACTTCTGCAGTTCAGACCTCCCAGTGAATCAAATTTCTGTTTAAAGAGATTACATTTCCTTTATACTCATAAATATGAACCATAAATCTGAGTGAATTTCAGGCAAAATTAGCAGTTAAATGGCAACAAAATTGTCCTCCATGGAGGCTTTTATTTGTCCTAGTTTTAAATGAGAGCTGTTGTGCTGCTCAGTGCTGCCACTTGTTGCTAATGCTCATCTTGAGAAACTGCTGATAAAAAGGCATCAGATTCACTGTAAACCACCTGCATTTTTACACATATCTGTTTCCTCCTAAAATGTGTATTAGTTTTCATAAAGTGTCAGATTTGCAGTTTGCTGTTTGTAAGCTACTTATTGAAAAGCCACATGTTAGCTGGGGGGGCAGAGTTTGTGTTTCTGACTGGTTTACAGCTGGAAGGAGAAGTCAAGTTGAAGCTCAGGGTTGCTGTGTCTGTAAATACAGAGAAAATACACTCAGGCTCCTCTGGTTGGTGTTTGCAGCTTTTTGATGTCTTCCTGTATTTCTGATAAGGCAATGCTGAGTGTGATTGGTGCAGGGGGTGCAGGGGTGTGTTCTGCATGGGAGGCTTGAAGGGTATGAAGACACTCAACCTGAGGACTCAGAGGTGAAGGCTGGGGTCTCAGCTTTGCTCTGAGGACAGCTGGTTTGTCATGATGAAGATGGAGAATTGCCTGTTTCATCCTATTGTTTTCATCCCTGCTCCTGGTTGCATAGTCAGTCAGTTTTAGCTCGGCTGTAGAGTTCCTTTCACACGGCAGGTCAGAGCTCGGGGGTCAAGTTCTCTAATGGTTGACTAAAGCCAAAGCAGTCACATTCATAGTTGACATTTTTTTCCTTTAGTTGATATTTGCTTACTCACTTGTGCTCCTTTTCCAGAATTAGACAACAACACTGCTTAATGGTGTGAGGGGATTGAAACCAACAGCTTTCGTAAATCTGTTACTAGTACAGAGCATGTTAACGGCTAGAATGGTATTTGGAATATTTTTCTCAAATTATTTACCTTCCCCAGGATTAACCTGTTCAACAATGAATGGGTGAATTATTAATTTGTTTTTTTTTTTTTTGAGCTGCAGATTTTCTGTGAATTTATAAACACTTCAATCAGTAATCAGCACAAATTCTACAGTCATGTATTTAATGATAAATACAGTTTAAGACTGGTGTAGTACAAACGGGGTCATCATTGAATGTATTTCAATGTGATGATTTTCATGATAAAATTACTTTTACACCAAAAATGATCTTATTGTTTATACATTGTTTATAAGGTTTGTTATAAGGCTAAATTCTTCTGCAGTTCACTTAAATTCAACATGTGTAATATTTTTTTTTTTTACTTGTAATTAATGTATCTAAATATAAGGTACATATCTGAAATATATGATACTAAATACTAAATATTTTCAATTAAAACATTTACATTTTTATCTGTTTATTTTATTTAAATATTGTAATCTTATAAAATTATGAACATTTTTGTAATAAACAGCATATATATTTGAAATTATTTTATAATATAATTTTATGATTTTTTTCTTTATCATTTTATTATAGAATTTTTTTGTTAGAATTGTGATGTGAGACTGACAGAAAGATCTGATTTTGGAAATTTTCAGGCAATGTTTGTGTCAGTTTCTGTATTTAAATAACACAGTAAATATCTATAATAACATAATTAAATTTACGTGAAGTGGTAAACATGGCAATAACTGATATCATACAAATCAGAGAAAATTTAACTTGAAATGTGTATGGTTTGCTATTTGCCTTTTGACAAAATAAAAGTTGTGATTTTCTTCTTCTTCTTCTTTCGGCCGCTCCCGTTAGGGGTCGCCACAGCAGATCAAAAGCTTCCACTTCCTCCTGTCCTCTGCATCTCTCTCCGTCACCCCCGCCACTTGCATGTCCTCCTTCACCACATCCATAAATCTCCTTTTAGGCCTTCCTTTTTTCCTCTTGCCTGGCAGCTCCATCCCTAGCATCCTTCTCCCGATATATCCAGGATCTCTCCTCTGCACATGTCCAAACCAACGCAATCTCGCCTCTCTGACTTTGTCTCCAACCGTCCAACCTGTGCTGACCCTCTAATATACTCATTTCTAATCCTGTCCATCCTCGTCACACCCAATGCAAACCTTAACATCTTTAACTCTGCCACCTCCAGCTCTGCCTCCTGTCTTTTGGTCAGTGCCACCGTCTCCAACCCATAAAGCATAGCTGGTCTCACTACCATCTTGTAGACCTTCCCTTTCACTCTTGCTGGTACCCTTCTGTCACAAATCACTCCTGACACTCTTCTCCACCCACTCCACCCTGCCTGCACTCTCTTCTTCACCTCTCTTCCACACTCCCCATTACTCTGGACTGTTGATCCTAAGTATTTAAATTCACCCACCTTCGCCAACTCTATTCCCTGCATCCTCACCATTCCTCTGTCCTCCCTCTCATTTATGCACATGTATTCTGTCTTAGTCCTACTGACCTTCATTCCTCTTCTCTCTAGAGCATATCGCCACCTCTCCAGGGTCTCTTCAACCTGCTCCCTACTCTCACTACAGATCACAATGTCATCTGCAAACATCATAGTCCACGGTGCCTCCTGTCTGATCTCATCTGTCAACCTGTCCATTACCATTGCAAACAAGAAAGGACTCAAAGCTGATCCTTGATATAATCCTACCCCCACCTTGAAAGCATCCATCACTCCTACCACAGACCTCACCACTGTCACACTGTCCTTGTACACATCCTGTACCACTCTTACATACTTTTCTGGCACCCCCGACTTCCTCATACAATACCACAGCTCCTCTCTAGGTACCCTGGCATATGCTTTCTCTAAGTCCACGAAGACACAATGCAACTCCTTACCTTCTCGGTACTTCTCCATCAAGAAAAAGTTGTGATTTTAATTGTATAAAATATTTATTAACAGTTGCAGTGACAGTGTGAGCAGCTCTGGTGTCCGTAGCTTCAGGTCTGCGGTTCACTTCTAGCTCCACTCAAACACAACAAAATGATGTGGATGTGTGTGTGTGTGTGTGTGTGTGTGTGTGTGTGTGTGTGTGCGCGCGTGTGAATGTGAAAGTGAATGTGTGTGTGTCTTTGTGAGTTGGTGCATGTGTGTGCATGTGACCTTGTGTGGGTGTGTGTGTGCACATGCGTGTGGATGCACAACTGTTGGGATGTTAGTTTAATTAGTTTAAAGGGCTCACTGGAGCATATCCTCAGTAGCATCCTAGGATGCACTGAGCCACATCATCAGTGATGTTTCCTGAGGTCATCGCGTGTTTCGGGTCTCACAACATCATACACCCTCCCTCAGGTGACCCAGCCAGGGTTGATCAGGCCCTGGCTTATGTCCCAGCAGCACTAACCCATGGTTCAGACCTTCTGATCCAAATCCACCTAGATGCCCTCCCTGCAGCCTCAACGATGGACTTTATGGCTCCTCTTTTCGCATCTCCTGTGATGCCAAGCAGGGTGAGGACCCTGCATAGTGAACGGCCAGCAAAGCCTCTGCACCCCACCTCAACAGGCTCTCTTCTAGCACTGTTCCACCAGCTCCTGTTACTTGGACCGCTTGCGCTCATTTGCCTCCTCCATCTGGTCCTCCCAGGGGACTGTCAGCTCTACTATGAGCACCTGCCTTGAGGAGGCAGATGTTAACACCACGTCTGGCCTCAAGGAAGTTGATGTCACATGCTCCGGGAGCTTGAGCTGCCTGCCCAAGTCTACCTGAATCTCCCAGTCCAGCAATGAGGCGAGCAAGCTGGCTGCTGCTCTGGGCTGTGGCTGCGGGTGCTCTCCTGCCCTAACAAAGGTGATATTCCTCTGGCTGCGGATGACCCTGTTGTTAGCCATGGCTTTAGAGATGGCCTCTGCCATTGCCTTGAGCACCTGATCATATCTCCAACGGTAATGGCCCTCACTCAGGGCTCTTGTACAGCTACTGAGGATATGCTCCAGTGAGCCCTTTCCAGTACAGAGAGGACATGCTTGAGAATCACTCTTGCCCCAGATCTGTAGATTTGCTGGGCTAGGTAGGACATCATACACGGATTGGACCATGAACTTAATGCGCTGTGGTTCCACCTACCAGATGTCACCCCAGGTTATCTTTGTCTCCATCACTCCCTCCCACCTTGTCCAGGCTCCCTGCTGACGTATGCCCACCATCCTACTGGTTCGCTCCTCATCAACACCTGCCCGCACCTCCTCCAGGACTAGATGGCATCTAACCTTGCCAGAAGCCTTGTCGTAACGAGGTTGAGGGATTAATCCCAACCCTGCCCTGCTGCCACGACGCCCACCAGAGCCTTGTGTTTCAGGTGAGACTTTGCTAGTTCCAACCCTTCCTGGGCTCTCCACTTCCTACCTGTCCGTACCCTGATGCCTGCTGATGCCACTCTGGAGTCCCTGGAGTCCTGATACAGCAGTGCCTCTCTTGTACACAACACTTTAAACTCCTCCTCCAGACTACTTATGGGGAACTGGAGCTTATTGCTCATTCCATACAGTGCTGCACTGCTTAAACTACGTGGCAGACCCCGCCACCTGCGAAGGTAGCCACTAATCTTCCTTTCCAGGATCCCCACAGTTGACAACGTCACCTCGTAGACCAGCAAAGGCCAAAGGACACGTGGCAAGATGCCATGCTGATATAATCAAGCCTTAAACCTGCTGGGTAAGCCAGATTTGTCTACTGAGTGAATATATCTATATTTTTTGGTGTGTGTGTACGTGTGCATGTGAGCATATCTGTGTTTTTGTGTGTGTACAGGGATTTCAGGAGACTCCACACCTCTGTAACTCTGAACCAGATAATGAGTTCCTGAGTGTGGTTTAATGGGTGCATTATTAATGCTGTTTTTCTTTTATGTTTTATTGAAATGATAATTTTAGATTTTATTCATGCTTACACTTTTTTGTTTTATATTTTTGCAAATTAGCAAACTATAAACTATACTCAGCTGTAAAAGTAGAGGAGTTACACTGCGTGGTGATGGCTGAGTCCAGTGGCCTGACTTTTGGGTCTCTGTTTCTTCAGACAAGAAAGTGAGGCTGAGCAATGGTGGAAGTCCCTGCGGTGGGAGGGTGAAGATTTTTCATCAGGGACAGTGGGGAACTGTGTTTGATAACAGATGGGATACAAATGATGCTGCAGTGGTGTGTAGACAGCTGGGCTGTGAGGATGCTGTAGCGTCACCCTCATATTGTCACTTTGGACCTGGAACAGGGAAGATCTGGATGAATGAGGTGAACTGCAGAGGTACAGAGTCAACCCTGAAGGACTGTGAAGGATGGGGTGATTTTCCATATCCACACAATTAGTCATTTGCTCAGGTATGAGATCAAAACCCGACTGCCAGTGACTTAACTGAAACTGCAAAAGATGAATTTTCTTCTTCTCTTATAATTTAAATAAATGTCTTTACCTAGAGATCACCAAGATATCCAAATGGTTGGGTGTCTACACCTGTGTTCCGGGAGAGTGGAGATGCAGTGTGGACTTCCTTGGGGTTCCTTGAGACTAAATTATTATATTCTGTACAACTTCTGCTATTCAGCGGATTTATATTAACTACTACCATGTACTGCTGTCATTGTTTATTTTATACACTGCTCAAAAAAATGAAAGGGACACTTTTTAATCACAGTATAGCATCAAGTCAATGAAACTTCTGGGATGTTGATCTGGTCAGTTAAGTAGCAGAGGGGGTTGTTAATCAGTTTCAGCTGCTTTGGTGTTAATGAAATGAACAGGTGCACTAGAGGGGCAACAATGAGATGACCCCCAAAACAGGAATGGTTTAACAGGTGGAGGCCACTGACATTTTTCCCCTCCTCATCTTTTCTGACTCTTTTTTCACTAGTTTTGCATTTGGCTACGGTCAGTGTCATTACTGGTAGCATGATGCAATACCTGGACCCTACAGAGGTTGCACAGGTAGTCCAACTTCTCCAGGATGGCACATCAATACGGGCATGGAGGAGATTCCAGGAGACAGGCAGTTAGTCTAGGAGAGCTGAGAGCTGGACAAGGCCGTAGAAGGTCCTTAATCCATCAGCAGGACCGGTATCTGCTCCTTTGAGCAAGGAGGAAAAGGATGAGACCTGCCAGAGCCCTACAAAATGACTTCCAGCAGGCCACTGGTGTGAATGTCTCTGACCAAACAATCAGAAACAGACTTCATGAGGGTGGCCTGAGGGCCCGACGTCCTCTAGTGGGCCCTGTGCTCACTGCCCGGCACCGTGGAGCTCGATTGGCATTTGCCTGGGTTCCTCCTGGTGCACGACAATGCCCGGCCTCATGTGGGGAGAGTATGCAGGCAGTTCCTGGAGGATGAAGGAATTGATACCATTGACTGGCCCCCACGCTTGCCTGACCTAAATCCAATAGAACACCTCTGGAACATTATGTTTCGACACCTCAGACTTTCCAGGAGCTCAGTGATGCCCTGGTCCAGATCTGGGAGGAGATCCCCCAGGACACCATCCGTCGTCTCATTAGGAGCATGCCCCGATATTGTCAGGCATGCATACAAGCACGTGGGGGCCATACAAACTACTGAGTACGATTTTGAGTTGCTGCAATGAAATTTCGGCAAAATGGACTAGCCTGCCGCATCATTTTTTCACTTTGATTTTCGGGGTGTCTTTGAATTCAGCCCTCTATAGGTTGATAATTTTCATTTCCATCAAATGATGTGATATCCTTTCGTTCCTAACACATTATGCGGTCCATATCAGTATAGATATCCAGCATGATTTTTTTTTCCCTTTGAGATCTGATGTGTTTTCAAAGTGTTCCTCTAATTTTTTTGAGCAGTGTATTTCTAATGACCACATGTTTATATTTATTTCATGCATTTCACTGAACAAAAGCTAACGCATTTCAGGTCATGAATGATGTTCAGGTGCAAATGAAACCCAAACACAAATCTACAAAAAAACCTTAATAGAGATGGGAGTTTTTAAGAGCAGCATTAAAATAATATATTTAAATGAAAAATATGTACCGTGGAATCTTATAAATTTTTGTAAAGATAGCGGTGCAGGACTCATTAACCTGCCATTCAATCTTCATGTTACTAATTTTGCTGGATTCTAATTCACTGGGTTTTGAATTAGAATCCAGCAAAATTAGTAACATGAATTTTAGGTCCTGTTACTATCTGTGCTGCATAGAGGGTACACAGGCGCCTGGCTGGCAGGCGGCCCGGACTTCTGCTCACGAAAGGGTGGAGCCACGGTAACTCACTGAATAGGACACAGTGTGTGATGCATCCTGGGATGCAAGAGCAGCCAGTGTCCTCTGTCAGCAGCTGGGCTGTGGCGGTGCCAGGGACAGCCTAGTTTGGAGAGGGGAGCGGCACCATCTGGGCTGATGTGTTTGACTGCCAGGGGAATGAGACACACCTCTCCCAGTGCACTGTTTCTTCATGGAACCGAGCTGAGTGTTCTCATAGACACGACGCTGGAGTTATCTGTGAAGGTGGGGACTGCTGTGCTCATCACTGTACGTGTAGGAGAGAGAGAAGCTTACGTCACTTGTCAAAGACTGAGCTGTTGCTGGTGTGAGATTATCTGTAAGAGCGGTAATGTTTCTGCAGGATCTTCTCTGTCCACCCTCGATGGGACAGTTAGACTGTTTGGAGAGAGCAGCTATGAGGGCCAAGTGCAAGTTTATTACCAGCAGAATTGGAACAGAGTTCTCCTGGAGTCCTGGAACTTCAGGGAGGCCTTTGTGGTGTGCAGACAGCTGGGCTGTGGCTCTGCAGTGAGGCTCTACGGCGCTTCCTAGTCTGGGACAGGGTCAACCTTTTGAAGGAGTGCGTCTCAAGGCCAGGAAGAGGGGCCAAAGTGTTACTGATAAGAGGGGTGAAGGAGGAAGAGGAAGTGGATGACCAGTATCTGCCCTAATTGATGAATTACCACTGAACTGAATTTGGATCACCTCACAGAAGAACAGCAAGTACAGGTGAGAGCTTCGATTGACTTAGATGTGTTTTTAGAATACCCTGGTTGCACAGATATGGTTCAACATGATATAGGGTTGAACAATAATGCAAGGGGGAGGCGTCTGAGTTATAGGGTACCAGAGGGCCTCCGAGAGTCATTGAAGAAAGAAGTGGACTACATGCTGTCCCTGGGCATTACTGAACCTTCAAAGAGTGAGTGGTGTTGTCCAACGGTTTTGGCTCCAAAGAAAGATGGTACCATAAGATTTTGTATTGATTTTAGTTTCCAAATTCACCCCGAATTGATGATCTATTGGAGTGTGTGGGTAAAGCGAAGTATTTTACAACTATTGATCTGTGCAAAGGATATTGGCAAGTACCTTTGACACAGAGTTCCCGGGAACTGATAGCTTTTAGGACCCCGTTTGGTCTTTTTCAGTTTGTTTTTCTCCCATTTGGGATTCACGGGGCTCCAGCAACATTCCAAAGACTGATGGATCAGATGTTTCATGACTTGTCTGACTTTGCCTGTTTCTATTTAGATGATATTATCATATATAGCACCACCTGGGAGGAGCATTTGGAACATCTTAGGAGGGCTTTCCAGCGTCTCCGCTCTGCAGGGTTGACTGTTAATCCTACCAAGTGTCTTCTTCTTCTTCTTCTTCTTCTTCTTCTTCTTCTTCTTCTTCTTCTTCTTCTTCTTCTTCTTTTTCTTCTTCTTCTTCTTCTTCCGGCCACTGCCATTAGGGGTCACCACAGCAGATCAAAAGCTTCTACTTCCTCCTGTCCTCTGCATCTCTCTCCGTCACCCCTGCCACTTGCATGTCCTCCTTCACCACATCCATAAATCTCACATCCATAAATCAGCTGGAAGGGCCTAAGGGCCTTCCTCTCTTCCTCTTGCCTGGCAGCTCCATCCCTAGCATCCTTCTCCCGATATATCCAGGATCTCTCCTCTGCACATGTCCAAACCAACGCCTCTTGCCTCCTGTCTGATCTCATCTGTCAACCTGTCCATTACTATTGCAAACAAGAAAGGACTCAAAGCTGATCCTTGATGTAATCCTACCCCCACCCAAGCATCCGTCACTCCTACTGCAGACCTCACCACTGTCACACTGTCCTTGTACATATCCTGTTCCACTCTTACGTACTTTTCTGGCACCCCCGACTTCCTCATACAATACCACAGCTCCTCTCTAGGTACCGTGTGCTTTAGCAAAAACAGAGACTCAGTATTTGAGATTCATCATTGGGAATGGAATAATTAAGCCACAAGTTCACAAGGTCCATGCAATTGAGTCATGTCCCCTGCCGCAAACAAAAAACAACTAAAATCCTTTTTGGGTATAGCTGGTTTTTATCATTGTTTAATTCCAAACTTTTCTGACCGAGCAGCTCCGCTGACAGACATGACAAGCTCTAGATGCCCTAACCAAGTGCAGTGGACAGAGGAGGCAGTCACAGCATTCAAGGATATCCAAGGTTCACTGAGTAAGAACCCTGTTCTTTATAGTTCAGACTTTGAAAAACATTTTATTTTGCAAACTGATGCCTCTGAGGTATTGGAACTGTGCTATTAAAGGGGCCTCCAGCGGATCAGCACCCGGTAGCTTTCATCAGCTGGAAGCTGTTTCCAAAAGAGGTCCGCTATTCTACAGTGGAAAAGGAAGCCCTAGCAACAAAGTGGAGACTTGACTCTTTTAAATACTATTCGCTTGGAAGAGAGTTTACACTAGAGACAGACCATAAGGCACTTTCAGTGGCTGGAGAAGATGATGGACAGTAATGGTAGAATAACTAGGTGGTATCTGGCCATGCAGCCCTTCCGTTTTACTGTCCATCATATCCCTGGGAAGGACAACATAACAGCTGACTACCTCTCCCGCTGTTACAGTGAAGATTCTGAAGGGGGAGGAGTCTTTGGGGGGGGGGGGTGATAGCCGCTACAGCACCCACATAGATGAGTGTATAATTTACGTATATTTTTGTTTGAATTTTTATTTGTGTTGATTTGTTTTGGAGAGTTTTGGGTGGTGAGATGTTTGGCTTGAATTTGTTTGGGGTCTGAATGGAAATTGTTTTTGGGTTGCTGGTTATGTTGGTGGTCTCCAGGGATTAGCCTATCCAGGTACCAGTCCGGATGGAGGATTGAAGGAAGGAAATTGGGCCTTGGAAAACAGGAAGTGGATCCAGGGCCAATAAACCTTTGCTGCAGCATGGGGGGGGGGGGTATCGGTGTAGACGTTCATTTGGTTTGATTCTGGTGTCCTGGTCTTCCTCTATTGTATGCAGTTGTATGTGAATGGTCTGATCAGCTATTATTTAAGCCCTATTGTTTGAGTGTTTGGGGGGTCAGTTGTATGTCTAATTGATTTGAGTTGTGCACTGTTGGTTTGAATGTTACGTTCTGTTGACCTTTTTATGGGCCCAATTTTGTTATTTGATGACATGATTACTTTTTTGGATAAAATGATTCTTTGCAAACAATTAACCTGGGACACCTTGTTTCTTCCCAATTTTGTTTCAAGCAATACCAGTATGGAAATGATTTCTTGAACCCTTTAGTGGAAAACAACAGTTCATAAAGACCTAAATGTCCCAAACTGTGTTTCAACACTTAGCACTGTTTAAAGCAATACCAGTGTAGAAATGTTTTGGTCAAACATTTAGTGGAAAACGACACTTCATTACACGTTCTAAGCGCAAACACAATAGAAAGAATAGCTGAATGTCCCAAACTGTGTTTCAACAGTTTTTACCACCTTTTCAAGCAATACCAGTGTAGAATTGTTTTTGTCAAATATTTCGTGGAAAACGACACTTTATTACACATTCTACGCTCAAACGCAGTAGAAAGAAGCTCTAAATGTCCCAAACTGTGTTTCAACACTTTTTAGCACTGTTTCAAGCAATACCAGTGTAGAAATGTTTTGGTCAAACATTTAGTGGAAAACGACACTTCATTACACGTTCTAAGCGCAAACGCAGTAGAAAGAAGTTCTAATTGTCCCAAACTGTGTTTAAACACTTTTTAGCACTGTTTCAAGCAATACCAGTATAGAAATGTTTTGGTCAAACATTTAGTGGAAAACAACACTTCGTTACAAATTCTAAGCACAAACGCAGTAGAAAGAAGCTCTAATGGTCCCAAACTGTGTTTAAACACTTTTTAGCACTGTTTCAAGCAATACCAGTATAGAAAAGTTTTGGTCAAAAATTTAGTGGAAAACAACACTTCATTAGAAATTCTAAGCACCAACGCAGTAGAAAGAAGATCTAAAGGTCCCAAACTGTGTTTCAACACTTTTTAGCACTGTTTCAAGCAATACCAGTGTAGAAATGTTTTGGTCAAACATTTAGTGGAAAACGACATTTCATTACACGTTCTAAGCGCAAACGCAGTAGAAAAATTTAAATGTCCCCAACTGTGTTTAAACACTTTTTAGCACTGTTTCAAGCAATACCATTGTAGAAATGTTTTGTCAAACATTTAGTGGAAAACAAGACTTCATTACAAATTCTAAGCACCAACGCAGTAGAAAGAAGCTCTAAATGCCCCAAACTGTGTTTCAACACTTTTTAGCACTGTTTCAAGCAATACCAGTGTAGAAATGTTTTGTCAAACATTTAGTGGAAAACGACACTTCATTACAAATTCTAAGCACCATCGCAGTAGAAAGAAGCTCTAAATGTCCCAAACTGTGTTTCAACACTTTTTAGCACTGTTTCAAGCAATACCAGTGTAGAAATGTTTTGGTCAAACATTTAGTGGAAAACGATACTTCATTACACATTGTAAAAGAAACGCAATAGAAAGAATAGCTGAATGTTCCAAACTGTTTCCACACTGTTTAGCACTGTTTCAAGTAATACCAGTGTAGTGGAAATGATTTCTTGAACCTTAAGTGGAAAAAACAAGAGTTCATTAAACATGATAAGAACAAATGGTAGAAAGAAGGTCTAAATGTTCCAAACTGTGTTTCAACACTTTTTAGCACTGTTTCAAGCAATACACAGTGTAGAAATGATTTCTTTAACCCTTTAGTGGAAAACAACAGTTCATTAAACATTATAAGCACATACGCAGTAGAAAGAAGGTCTAATGTTCCAAACTGTGTTTCAACACTTTTTAGTACTGCTTCAAGTAATACCAGTAGAAAAGTTTTGGTCGCAAACATTTAGTGGAAAAATCTAAACTTCATTACACATTCTAAGCGCAAACGCAGTAGAAGTAGTTCTAAATGTCCCAAACTGTGCTTAAACACTATTAGCACTGTTTCAAGTAATACTAGTAATAAATATTTAGTGGAAAACGACACTTCATTACACGTTCCTCCTAACCGCAAACGCAGTAGAAAGAAGGTCTAAAGGTCCCAAACTGTGGCTCAAATAGCCTTTAGCACCTTTCAAGCAATACCAGTGTAGAATTGTTTTGGTCAAACATTTAGTGGAAAACGACACTTCATTACACATTCTAAGCACAAACGCAGTAGAGAAGCTCACGGTCCTAAACTGTGTTTCAACACTTTTTAGCACTGTTTCAAGCAATACCAGTAGAAATGTTTTGTCAAATATTTAGTGGAAAAACAACACTTCATTACAAATTCTAAGCACCAACGCAGTAGAAAGAAGCTCTAAATGCCCCAAACTGTGTTTCAACACTTTTTAGCACTGTTTCAAGCAATACCAGTGTAGAAATGTTTTGGTCAAACATTTATTGGAAAACGACATCATTACACATTGTAAGCGAAACGCACAGAAAGAATAATAGCTGAATGTCCCAAACTGTGTTTCAACACTTTTTAGCACTGTTTCAAGCAATACCAGTGTAGAAATGATTTCTTGAACCCTTTAGTGGAAAACAACAGTTCATTAAACATTATAAGCACAAATGTAGTAGCAGAAAGAAGGTCTAAATGTTCCAAAACTGTGTTTCCAAATCTGTTTCCAAGCAATACCAGTAGAAATGATTTCTTGAACCTTTAGTGGAAAAACAACAGTTCATTAAACATTATAAGTAAAGAGAGAAAGAAGGTCTAAACAAACCTAAACTGTGTTTTCCAACACTTTTAGTACTGTTTCAAGCAATACAGTGTAGAAAAGTTTTGGACAAAACATTTAGTGGAAAACGAATTATTACACATTCTAAGCGCAAACGCAGTAGAAAGAAGTTCTAAATGTCCCAAACTGTGTTTCAACACTTTTTAAGCACTGTTTCAAGCAATACCAGTGTAGAAATGTTTGGTCAAACATTTAGTGGAAAATCCACACCCTATTACATCAAATGTCGAACCGCAAACGCAGTAGAAGAAGGTCTAAAGGTCCCAAACTGTGTTTCAACAGTTTTTAGCACCTTTCAAGCAATGTTCTGCGTAGGAATTGTTTTGGTCAAATATTTGCGGAAAAAACCACATTTCATTACACATTCTAAGCACAAACGCAGTAGAAAGAAGATCTAATGGTCCCAAACTGTGTTTCAACACTTTTTAGCACTGTTTCAAGCAATACCAGTGTAGAAATGTTTTGTCAAATATTTAGTGGAAAACAACACTTCATTACAAATTCTAAGCACCAACGCAGTAGAAAGAAGCTCCAAATGCCCCAAACTGTGTTTCAACACTTTTAGCACTGTTTCAAGCAATACCAGTGTAGAAATGTTTTGGTCAAACATTTAGTGGAAAACAACACTTCATTACACATTCTAAGCACAAACGCACAGAAAGAAGGCTGAATGTCCTAAACTGTTTCCATTAATTGTTTAGCACTGTTTCGCTGGGGCGTCAGTGTAGAAATGATTTCTTTTGAACCTTATGGAAAAACAAGAGTTCATTAAACATGATAAGAACAAATGTAGTAGAAAGAAGGTCTAAATGTTCCAAACTGTGTTTCAAATCTGTTTCAAGCAATACACAGTGTAGAAATGATTTCTTTAACCATTTAGTGGAAAACAACAGTTCATTAAACATTATAAGCACAAATGCAACAGAAAGAAGGTCTAAATGTTCCAAACTGTGTTTCAACACTTTTTAAGCACTGTTTCAAGCAATACTAGTGTAGAAAAGTTTTGGTCAAACATTTAGTGGAAAACGAAACTTCATTACATTCTGCTTAAACGCGAGTAGAAAGAAGTTCTAAATGTCCTAAAACTGTGTTTAAACACTTATTAGCACTGTTTCAAGTAATACAGAAATAAAATGGTCAAACATTTAGTGGAAAACGACACTTCATTACACGCTCTAACCGCAAAACGCAGTAGAAAGAAGGTTCAAAGGTCCCAAACTGTTTGAACAGTTTTAGCACCTTTTCAAGCAATACCAGTGTAGAATTGTTTTAATAAATATTTAGTGGAAAACGACACTTCATTACACATTCTAAGCACAAACGCAGGAAGAAGATCTAAACGTCCCAAACTGTGTTTCAACACTTTTTAGCACTGTTTCAAGCAATATCAGTGTAGAAATGTTTTGTCAAACATTTAGTGGAAAAACGACACATCATTATATCTCTAAGAAATCTAGTAGAAAGAAGCTCTAAATGTCCCAAACTGTGTTTCAACAGTTTTTAGCACCTTTTCAAGCAATACCAGTGTAGAATTGTTTTGGTCAAATATTTAGTGGAAAACGACACTTCATTACACATTCTAAGCACAAACGCAGTAGAAAGAAGCTCTAAAGGTCCTTAAAACTGTGCTTAAACACTTTTAGCAGTGTTTCAAGGAATAAGCCAGTGTAGAAATGTTTTGTCAAACATTTAGTGAAAACGACACTTCATTACACGTTCTAAAGTTTAAACGCAGAAAGAAGATCTAATGGTCCCAAACTGTGTTTCTCACTACTTTTAGCACTGTTTCAAGTAATACCAGTGTAAAATGTTTTGGTCAAACATTTAGTGAAAACGACATTTCATTACATTTGCCGCTAAAACGCGAGAAAAATTTAAATGTCCCAAACTGTGTTTCAACACTTTTTAGCACTGTTTCAAGCAATACTAGTGTAGAAATGTTTTGTCAAACATTTAGTGGAAAACGACACTTCATTACACATTCTAAGCAATCAACGCAGTAGAAAGAAGCTCTAAATGTCCCAAACTGTGTTTCAACACTTTTAGCACTGTTTCAAGCAATACCAGTGTAGAAATGTTTTGGTCAAACATTTAGTGGAAAACGATAATAATATACTGTAAGCGTTAAAACGCAATAGAAAGAATAGCTGAATGTCTCCAAACTGTGTTTCCACACTGTTTAAATTGTTTCAAGCAATACCAGTGTAGAAATGATTTCTGAACTCCTTAAGTGGAAAAACTAAATGTCCCAAACTGTGTTTCAACACTTTTTAGCAATTGTTTCAAGCACCCAGTGTAGAAAGGTTTTGTTCATACATTTAGTAGAAAACAATTATTGTTCTTAAACATTATAAGTGCAAAAGCAGTAGAAAGAAGGTCTAAATGTTACTAAATACCAGTGTAGAATGATTTCTGAACTCTTTTATGGAAACAACAGTTCGCCAAACATGATAAGAACAAATGTAGTAGAAAGAATGTCTATAAAAGTCCCAAAACTGTAAGCTTCAACACTTTTGTAGTACCTTGTTTCAAGCAATTTGTGTGTAGAAGGTTTTGTTCAAACATTTAGGCAGAAAAACAATTGTTCTTAAACATTATAAGTGCAAAAGCAGTAGAAAGAAGGTCTAAATGTTCCAAACTGTGTTTCAAATCTGTTTCAAGCAATACCAGTGTAGAAATGATTTCTTGAACACTTTAGTGGAAAACAACAGTTCATTAAACATTATAAGTGCAAAAGCAGTAGAAAGAAGGTCTAAATGTCCCAAACTGTGTTTCAACACTTTTTAGTACTGTTTCAAGCAATACCAGTGTAGAAAAAGTTTTGGTCAACCATTTAGTGGAAACAAACCATTACACATTCTAAGCGCAACGCAGAAAGAAGCTCTAAATGTCCCAAACTGTGTTTAAACACTTTTTAGCACTGTTTAAAGCAATACCAGTGTAGAATTGTTTTGGTCAAACATTTAGTGGAAAACGACACTTCATTACACATTGTAAGCACAAACGCAGTAGAAAGAAGATCTAAATGTCCCAAACTGTGTTTCAACACTTTTTAGCACTGTTTCAAGCAATACCAGTGTAGAGTTGTTTTGCTCAAACATTTAGTGGAAAAACACACTTCATTACACGTTCTAAGCGCAAACGCAGTAGAAAGAAGATCTAATGGTCCCAAACTGTGTTTCAACACCTTTTAGCACTGTTTCAAGCAATACCAGTGTAGAAATGTTTTCTTCAAACATTTAGTGGAAAAAACTATTTCATTACATGTTCTAAGCAAACGCAGTAGAAAGAAGATCTAATGGTCCCAAACTGTGTTTCAACACTTTTAGCACTGTTTCAAGCAATACCAGTGTAGAAATGTTTTGTCAAACATTTAGTGGAAAACAAATACCCCATTACAAATTTAAGCACCAACGCAGTAGAAAGAAGATCTAAATGTCCCAAACTGTGTTTCAACACTGTTTCAAGCAATACCAGTGTAGAAATAATGGTCAAATATTTAGTGGAAAACAAGACTTCATTACAAATTCTAAGCACCAACGCAGTAGAAAGAAGATCTAAATGCCCCAAACTGTGTTTCAACACTTTTTAAGCACTGTTTCAAGCAATACTAGTGTAGAAATGTTTTGTCAAACATTTAGTGGAAAACGACACTTCATTAAGCAAATTTAAGCACCATCAAGAGAAAGAAGTTTAAATGTCTCAACCAGCTTCAACACTTTTAGCACTGTTTCGGGCAATACCAGTGTAGAAATAAGCTATCAAACATTTAGTGGAAATCTAAACTTCATTACACATTCTAAGCGCAAACGCAGAAAGAAGATCTAAAGGTCTCAAACTTTGTTTAAACACCTTACAGCACTGCTTAAAGCAATATCGTATAGAAATGTTTGTCAAACATTTAGGAAAACTATTACATTACTGTAAGCTTAAAACGCAATAGAAAGAATACTAGCTGAATGTCCTTAAACTGTGTTTCCACACTGTTTAGCACTGTTTCAAGTAATACCAGTAGAAATGATTTCTGAACCTCTTAAGTGGAAAAAAACAAGAGTTCATATTAAACATGATAAGAACAAATGTAGAAAGATCTAAATGTCCCAAACTGTGTTTAAATGATTCTTTTGCACTGCTTGCTATAAACAGTGTAGAAATGTTTTTTTTCAATCATTTAGTAGAACACAATAGTTCTTTAAACATTATAAGTGCAAAAGCAGTAGAAAGAAGATCTAAATATCCCAAACTGTGTTTCAAAACTGTTTCAAGCAATAACAGTGTAGAAATGACTTCTTGAACCCTTTAGTGGAAAACAACAGTTCATTAAATATTATAAGTGCAAAAGCAGTAGAAAGAAGGTCTAAATGTCCCAAACTGTGTTTCAACACTTTTTAGCACTGTTTCAAGTAATAACAGTGTAGAAAAGCTTTGGTCAAACATTTAGTGGAAAACGACTTACTTCATTACACATTCTAAGCGCAAACGCAGTAGAAAGAAGATCTAAATGTCCCAAACTGTGTTTCAACACTTTTTAGCACTGTTTCAAGAAATACCAGTGTAGAAATGTTTTCTTTAAACATTTAGTGGAAAACGACATTTCATTACACGCCCTAAGCGCAAAACGCAGTAGAAAAATTTAAATGTCTTAAACTGTGTTTAAAACACTTATTAGCACTGTTTCAAGCAATACCAGTGTAGAAATGTTTTGTCAAACATTTAGTGGAAAACGACACTTCATTACAAATTCTAAGCACCATCGCAGTAGAAAGAAGCTCTAAATGTCCCAAACTGTGTTTCAACACTTTTTAGCACTGTTTCAAGCAATACCAGTGTAGAAATGTTTTGGTCAAACATTTAGTGGAAAACGAAACTTCATTACACATTCTAAGCGCAAACGCAGTAGAAAGAAGATCTAAAGGTCCCAAACTTTGTTTAAACACTTATTAGCACTGTTTAAAGCAATACCGGTATAGAAATGTTTTGTCAAAAATTTAGTGGAAAACGATACTTCATTACACATTGTAAGCGCAAACGCAATAGAAAGAATAGCTGAATGTCCCAAACTGTGTTTCCACACTGTTTAGCACTGTTTCAAGCAATACCAGTGTAGAAA